>OY728130.1:96342642-97592642 GCA_963277665.1 Viscum album | reverse complement strand
CTATATGTTCATTTTATTCTCACCCACATTTATTTGTTTTCACTATAATTTATCTTATATTTCCCCCCTTTTTCCTTATGTGCATTTTCTATTATATCTAATACCATTAAAACCACTACGTTAGGGTGAATAATCTAAGACTAGGGTAACATAGTGTACCTAAGGATCTTCTACCTTTAGATCACAATTTTGTTGAAACCCTAAACTCTAAACTCTAAATTTGAGGGTAAAAATATGAAGGGTATTTCATATAAAACTATATTAAAACTATATAGAATGAAATGAAAAATCCAAATTAGGAATCCATTAATATGAGGAATATAGTGTATGAGACCATTAATGACTACTTCACACATTCATAGATTGATTCACCCTAATGCATCAGATATGTTTCTCAAGGAGAAGATAACCATGTCTTCAAACCACATGTCCTAAAACAACATCCCATATTTCATGAGATAGAGTTATACATACCTTAACTTCAAGTCAAGGAGTTCAATGAAATTGTTTAGACAATATACCCCCACATAAAAATCCAAGATGAAACTTTTACTTTTTACCTAAAATATTAATCTAATAATTGGTTAAATAATTTTATATTAGTGTCCATCCATTCATGGAACTAATTATAAATAGAGTTTTATAAAAAATAATTTCCCCACCCTATGAAATCTTGACATCAAATTTTCATTCATAATTTTTTTGAAAAATTTGAGAGTATTTTTGTGAAACTTGGAAGAGGTTTAAAAATTACATACAAATGCTAACTCACCGTGGGTTTTCAATATTAGAAAAATACCAATATTTTACAAAGGTATAGAGTTATAAAATAAATAATTCATTAATAATATGTGTAATCGTAACTTCAAAATAAAATCTCACAATGTTTCTAGAGAGTATCTAAAATTCCTTTCTAAATAAAACAAAACATGGGGAACTTATCCTTATTTTGAAAATAATCCCATATATATAAATATATACACTATTAATTATGATGAAATCCTCAATGATAAACTTCCACCATTCTCTAAGAATGTTGAGAAGATAGATCATAGAAAAATTTATAAAGATCAATTTTATGATCTTGTTTTAATAATTTTTGTTAAAAATGACCCTAGGAAAGATATTTTTTTGGAAATTATTTTAATCAAGGAGGAAATTATTAGGAGACCATTTTTGGAGTTCAATAGTATAATTTTTTTTAAAATACTCAATACTAAAAAAACTGCAATCCACGGTTCAAAAAATTTCTAGATATTTTTAGAGGGATAATAAATAACCCATTTAGTTTCATTTTCCAAATACATATCCTAGATAAAACCATCCTACCCATATACATTTCACATCACAAACATCCTAATTCTAAAACCTACCAGTTCTATTATAATATCTTAAAAATCCTCTTGGGATAAACCAATCATCTTAAATCCTTATCTAATTTTCTCTTCTCCCATTACATTAAAAACTATACAATAAAATAGAGAAAATTAATTCTAAGATTTCATCCCTAAAATTTTAATAAAAGAATTAAAAATGGTATGGAACCTATACCCACTATGTATATCCTCTTCCCATCCTCAATATGGGAATCATTTTTCTTATAATCATTTCTTAAATAACTCAAATCTATAGATATTTTTATTACTAATAAATCCTTTGAGAAACCTAAGCTAACCATTTCTAATGCATTAAAGGTTTATACCTATAATTATCATACTAAATAAACACCCTTGGAATCTAAGAAATAAGAGGAGAGTTTAGAGAAAACAATACCACCCAAAACAATCAAAAAAGATAATCCATTCCCTATAAGAATGAGGGAAAATAAAAACATAAGTTTATTGGAACATTGAGGGAAATTTTTTATCATTTTAAACTCAATATCCCCATTATTTATTTAATCCATTCCATACCAATTATCAAAAAATCCAAAGGAACAAAGACATTATATTCCAAAAAATAGTAAAAGGGATAAAAAATAAAATAATAAGAGGATGATAACAACGCATAATATTCACATTTTTTAGGAATTATTCCTACATCCACTGAGAGGATGAAAATTCACTATATCCATAGAAAATTATAGATAAATTATTTAGAGTGTCGGAAACCTAGATTGAAATAAGATAAATGAGAAATATGGTGCTCTAGTAAACCATGTTGAAAAAGTTCAAAATATACAAAATAATTCTACTATTCTATATTACCATTTGTTGTAAGTCTAAAAAACTAAAATACACCTGATGTGTCACTATTCATCACAATTATAATAGCATATCAAATTCCACACCATTATAGTGCTGCTTTTAGAGTTTCTAGTCTTCTTTGCTACAATTGTAATCATTTGTATAATCCCTTCAGACTTTGGGATGTGGGACTTTGGTCCTCAAACCCCTGACTAGGGGGTATTTCTCCATAGAACCCATATAACCATTACCATGGAGTTTAAACCATGATAGTTTTTCCTAATATACAACATGGGCCACTATAAATTGGCCTAAATTTATCCAATGAAATAGGATACACCATGCTAACAATACCCACTTACAAAATATAACTTAAGTACTTGTGTAACTTTAAAATTAATTTATCTCACAAAAACCAATTTCATTTGGCTATTGATATGATCACTACCATCTATTAAACCTTGCATATTAATTTAAAGGTCATATATTTTCCTTACATGAATATTTAACTATAAGAGAAAAAAGATACCAGAGACCAATGTTATATAGGAGTTAGTTTTCAATTCATTCCATATACCATGTATTGTCTGTTAGGGATTAAGGAGTTCCAAAACACATTTTTCACTCTCAAACTCACTAATCATAGAACTTAGGTACCTAGTATATTTTAAAAGATATTCTTGTAGAAGATAAAAACATCATTTATCTTGTTAGCTTCATTTTACTTGATAATCAACAAAAATTAATTCCTTGAGATAAAACCCCCCATCTTATTTGGTGATCCCTTCCTAGAAATAATCAAATTATTTATTGGATTTATTAATGGTAACATGATTATAACCTTTGGGAATGAGAGACTCAATCTCAATATATATAATACAAGTTCTAAAATTGACGATGATGAGAAGTGTTATGAGTTTAATTGGTTCAAGAATGTTGAATGTAAACCTAAGTATAATAAAGATATTATTTAGGTATGTTTAAGTAAAAAAGAGATTAATTTTATTTATTCAAATGAGTGAAATTTGTATCCTTGGATGTAATATATTTTATATAGCTCCTATAATGTTTTTTTTGAAAAAAACTAGTTATCGAACCCTTGGAAGAAATCATGAACTTTGATTATATTCCCATTACCAACACTAATTCAGAATATATAGAGGATTAAAAATATATTCTAAATGAATTAATTATTTCTAGAATTTAATAAATGAAAATCATGTTTGATTCAAAATCTCAATCTATCTTAAGTAACTTTGACCAACTCAATCCTGAACACAAGTTCTACCTTCCTCACTTAATTATGTATCCATAAGGGATAACCAAACCCATCATGTTGTCATTTATTTTTCTCTTGAATCCAAGAAATAGATAATGAACCTTAATGACTTAATAGATAAAAACAATGCAATTGGATGGATCATTTTTGATATTATTTGGATTATCCAACACATCTGAACCTATAGTATAATCCTAAAAATGTATAATAAAAATTATCACTAAACCCATTGAAGAATAAATCCTAATATGATGATATCGGTGTGATAAGAAATTATTAGTTTATTGAGTTTTTGATTTTTTAACCCATTGACGAGAGTGAGAGTTCAATCTTAATTCATGAGGTTTCTAAAAAGTCTAACATTAATATAATAACCAATAATAATGATGACCTCATAACTATAAGGGGGATTAGTGGATTAAGGGTTTGTATTAACAATATAAATTTAAAATCATGTACTAAAAAAGATCATTTTCCTTTTCCATTCATTGATCAAGTCCTTAATTGAGTGGCAGGAAATAAATTCTAATGTTTCCTAGATGGATACTCAGGGTATAATCAAATTGAGGTTTCCTTAAAAGTACATGAAAAAACTATCATCACTTATCCATTTGGTATCTTTTCCTTCAAACTCATATCCATTTGGTTGTTAAATGACCCTAGTACCCTTTGGAGGTTCTTGATGGGTATTTCCTATGACATGGTGGGGTAGTTTCTAGATGTCTTTATGGATGAATTCTCTATTCTTGTAAATACAATTTAGAGTTTTTGTGTAATGTTGAGAGGGTTTTATCAATTTGTGAGGATAAAACCGTTATCTTAAATTATAAAAATTATATTTCATAGTAAAGGAAGTATTATTACTTGGGAATATTATCTCTGGTAAAGGGATTTATTAATAAATTTATGGTACATATCATTAAAAAACATCCCTCTTATAAAACTACCAAAGAATTTAATTTATTATTAGTACATGTTAGTATCTATAGAATTTTTATTAGAAACTACATCTCCATTTCATGACCACATCATGATTTTCTTGAAAAATCTACTTCTTTTATTTGGATGGAAATTTGTGATAAATATTTCTTTAATTTAAAGTCAAGTTTTCTCTATTCATTCATCATGAAAGCCCCTAATTAGGAAGTTCCTTTTACAATAATGTGTGATGTGAGTGAATTTTTCTAGAAGTTGTCTTAAAAAAATATGGTAGAATAATATATTTTTCATTACTTATGCGGTAAAATCATTGAATGAGGAACAAATTAGTTACACTACAGGGGAAAAATTCCTTTTTTTTGTATTTTACATAGAAAATTTTATAACCCATCTCATAGAAAAACCCAACACTATTTTCATTGATCATTTAACATTGAAATACATTTTACAATAATAATATGCAAATGCTTGATTGATTGGGTGGTTTCTTATCTTATAATAATTTTTCATAATGATAAAGGATAAAAGGGTGTCAAAATGTGGCAATTAACTAAATTTTTAGTTTGGAATTAAAACGATAATTTATATTATCTTCCCATTACTAATTAATTTCTTGATGAGAATATCTATTCTATGAATTATTTTATATATTATGCTGATATAGAAAACTACATTGAAGGGTGCATCATTCCTAAATTCATAAGAAATAAAACTTTGATGAAATTCATTTCAGATGTCAAACTATGATTCCTTGGACCCACACTCTTAGATCCAGTGATCATAAACACGTTATTTTTATAAAATAATTGAAATATAATAATATGACCCAATTTTAACTATCAATAATTAAAATATAACTAAAAATTATTGAGTCACATAAATTCTAAGTACTTTTTTAGGTTTACAGTTTCAGAGAGTTAGGAAAACATTTAACTATAAAACTAATTTATTTCTCATCAAATGGAATTTTTTTCCACTATATAAGAAACTAATTAATAAAAAATAAGTATTCAACATCTCCCACAAAATTTTCCACACATTCTACTCTTCTGGACATAACATGTGTAATATAATTCTTCATAACCCAAGGAAATGGAAAAATAATAAGTTGGAGATCAAACACTTCGTGATGAAAACACATATAAAAAGATACCAAATCATAAAATTGGAATTAATAATATGGAAAAAAACAAATGATAATAAAATAATTCCATATAAATAATCAAATGATCTTTACACAAATCTATGTCTAACAATAAAAATAAACACATTGACATTAATAACTGAATTCATGATGATTGAATTCATAATGGAATAAATATTTTACCATTAAGGCCTCAAATAAGACATTATTCTTACCATCAAGTCCAAAACTAATAAATCATTCTTTCAATTCAAGATGAAACTAATACACCATGCTTCCATTGGGTATTCATACACCAAATAGCTAAACCTTTTGTCTCATGACACTAATAGATGTATTGATAGACCATATAATATCAGGCCCCACCCATCACTTATTTATTTCCAATTAATTCCCCATATGAATGATATAAAGAATAATAGAATGAATAATAAATTTTCCTTCGTAATCATCCATATTGGAATAACAACACATGAAAATAAATTATTTTACCCATGTCAATAAATGGGTTAACATGATCGTAACCCATCCAATGAAAATGGTGGATGGTTAAAAAATACAAAATCAACTTCCCAGAGTAGTCAATAAACATCCATATTGGAATAAAAAAATATAGTTTCATCATTTCTAAAATCAAAACATATAATAGTTTTCCATGTAATCATCCCTCAAATAGAAATAATTTAGATTAATCTGTATATGGTTATATCAATAATTCCCCGCAATTAATTAACTTATGGAATCTTAGTGAACACCCTTCAATTAGAGGGAGGAAATATAGGGTGTTTCTAAGAAATGTAATTAGAAGGAAAATCATTCATATAATAGAGGATGATTCATAAAGATAAAGTTAGTAATAGATATCCCTGAGTTTAATCTCCCAAAATAGTATAGGGGAATTTAGGGGGAAATCCAATAAAGGAAATGTCTAGTAAAATAAATATTTTTGAGATGAAGTGGAAAATGGTTGTGAAATGATAAAAGAGTTTTTAGAAAATATTATTAAAAGTTTCATAAAAGAAAAATCTACGAGTAACATTTAAAAGTCAATTTCAGAAAGGTAAAGTAAAAACTTCAGAAAAAATTTACCTTTAAAAGGGATAAAATTATATAATTCATAATTGAAAATACATAAATGTTATCAAAAATAAATTTGGAGTTGGGGATAAAACATTTTATTTTTTGAAGGATGAAAAACCTTTTTAATATTTTAAAATATTATTATTGAAAACCTATAACATAAAAAGAGTAACAAACCATAATTTTTAAAATAGGAAAACAGAAATATAGAGGTAAAATGAGATAACCCATAAGTTGGATTCCAATTACAAAGAATAAAATTAAGAGGAAATTAAAATACAGATAAGGAGGGGAAATTATTCTTAAATAGGATACGAAATAATTCTTAATAATTATATAATATTTTGGGAACAAATTCATCAATGTAAAATAATTAGATTTAAAGTTCATTCTCCCTATATTGGAAGGCAAAATACCTTGAAATAAAATATTATTTATGATACTACATTGTATTTTTGTTATATTTGTTATCAATAAGTAATTAAGTTATGAAACACTTGATGTCAATATTTATTTAAGAAGGATAACTGGGAAATGTGTTTTGGTGTTCCCAAGCTTGACAATGTGTAAAGATTGAAAAAGATCCATCATCAATAATTTCCAAGATTATATATTATATTTGAGATGAAGTGGATTTATATATGATGATTGATGAACTGGTCCCCATGTTTAAATAATATATAATAATTCATTTCATATCTTTTACCACACCATAATAAGGTGGAAGGTCATAAAAATAATTATTTTCATAAAGGAATGTTTTAAATAATGACATGATCATAAGACCATGAAAGTATTTATTTCAATAAGTAAATTATATTGAAGAATACATTTGATGGTTTTAAATTATATTATATACATAAAATTACATTAAGTTTTTTTTTGATTTTCCTTAAAATGGGTTAGCCATAAACCAACTAACAACCACCTCAACCACATGTGAGACCTAAGTGGTCAACCATGTGGGAGGCAGTCTACCTAGCCATCCCATGGAGGTGGGTTCATGAGATTAAGTTTTAATAGTACCCATAGAGATAATACATGGGAGATATATTTCATGGGAAATAAAGTGTACATAGTGGTGAGCATGCATGGATATGAAGAAACCATCGTGAATGTTAATAACACGATAGTGTGAGGGTGAGTGTAAAAAAGTGTGTCTGAGTGTTGAAAATAATGCCATACCATAAGATTAATGAAATTAGAAGTATTATTAAGTGGTCTATAAAAAAAATTAAGACCAATTTTGAATCCTATGGTACACAGGTACTGTAATTCCATTAAAAAATATATAGATAAAAAATGGGCGGCCAGATTTTTTTTCTCGCAGTCGTTCAATTTAAGAGGACATCATCATCCCTTATGTTCACCCTTATGTGGATAATGAAATACACACTCAACCTTATGTAATTACATTATTTACCTTTATGCAAGATAGATAATTATAGATGATGTTTAGTCTCTAGTGATCATATTGAGCTAATTTTTAGGATGCATCTTGTGATAAAAACAATTCAAACCATTACACATACTTTTCTTGATATGCATGTGATTAAGAGTTCAAATAAATATAGATACCGATGAATTTGATGTGAATTTATAGTGATGAATTCACATATTTGAATATATAAAATATGATGTATGTGTTATGCTCACTTGCATGTGAGTCCAAACCTATGAAGAATCCATCTATACAAAGATGCCATAATTTCCAACATCATTTGATCGAAACCCATGTAGGGTTTGAAATACCAAATGATTAGGTATCATTAATGTTAATCCATATCTCAACATATTTTTTTTGTGATGTAGAATAAACCATAGAGGATAGTTGGTGGATGTTTATTTATAAATACCAAACTTACTAAGTTGAGAGGTAATTCAACTTATTAGAGGGATATTATTTTTCTAATATGAAAAATAGTGAAACCATGATCCAATCGGCTTAACAAAGATATGTTTTAGGAAAAATAAACATAAATAAGGATTTTCACACACTCATTTTTATTATGTAAAATTCCATGATACATTGTTAGGTTCCTAAAGAAGCACCACATAGTCATACTATTACATAAAGGATAGAGTTTATGCATATTGTCACTAGTTTTTAGAACACTCAAAGTTTGATGACCCACATCGTTATGAGTTTTAAAAATCTATAGAATTTTGAACCTTTTTGTTCTCAAAATTTTTCATTAGATAATGGGAAATTATCTTATACAATGATATTAGATAATTTTTCTAGCCAATCAATTGGTCTCAAAATAGGGTATTTACCTTAGGACTGGAGTTTGGTAGAAATAAAAGCAGTTTGAGTCTTCATATAATATTTGATAGTTAAATAATTAAGTATTAATTTATTCACATATATTTGTTGAATAAAATATTTTAAATGGAGTACCGGATTGAGACTCTATCTCTGTGGTTGAGTTTGGAATGGGTTTTTTCTTAATCGAGGCATAAACTTGGGTCAAATGTTAGGGCTAGGCCGAGTCCCCATTTCTTTCCTTTTTTATTTTTTATTTTTTTCATACCTTATATTTTTTAGTCTGATTCTTTTTTTCTCATTTATATTTATTAATAACCCCATGGGGACCTCACCTTTGGGGTATTTGGTTGAGAGATGGATAGATAGATAAGAGAGAGAAATATAGAAGAGTAGGGACCACTCTCAAATCCTCGTAGTGTAGTTTTTTTAGTTTTTGAAGCTTATTTTTATTTTTTTAGTACCCCAAGTGGGTCTATATTTTGATTTTGTAGAGAAATCATGGGTTTTGCGGAATTTTAGGGACATCCCATTCATGTAAACCCATGTATATGATGTGTGATTTTATGAACCCAGGCTGTATTTTATTATTGTTTGAGGAATATGAATTTAAAAGAAGTACACAACCTATACTTTAAGTAAACACCATGTATTAGTACATGACCATGTAATTGAAAAAGTTTCAGAGTATAGGGGGAGATTTATTTTTTGAAAGTACACACCATGTACTCTTCTTACATGTTGTGTAGTGGGACGTGGCCATATAGCTATGTACTTATGAAGAAACCCCATGTTATGGGTAAATGACAATGAAGATATACATGGGAAGACCCCATATATGCATTTATCATGTAATAGTACATGGGAAGGCCCTATATCTACTCTATCCATATATAAGTACATGTTTAGGTGAATATTTTAGAGTATATGCCCTGTACTTTTTCCATCTTGGGGGTTTATGGGTGTTTTATACCTCAAAGTCAGAATTGGAAATGTGAGTAGTCCATTCTGAGAATTTAACACATAAATCATGATTTTGTAATCCTTTTTGTGTTTATAATATGCATAGATGTGGTTTTTTTATATGATAATTTAGCATGAGGATTTCATTAATGTTTGGTTTTTATAATCCTAAAGCGGGTTGGGTGTGAGATATGGGGCCCAAGTGAGGGTTGTGAGCTTAGTGATTGGACTGGCTCGAGTGTTCCATGAAAATCTATTTGAGTTTATTTAGAAATATTCTAGAATATAGGGTAAATTAATATCTCTAAGGATATCTTGAATTTTCCCCTTAGGATTGTAATAGTTTAACAAGGTTAGAGCCGTTAAGTTTTAACTTCCATGTTTGAGGATCAGAGTTGTTAAAGCCTTTGGGTTGGGTTGAAACCTTTTAATGGTGGTTAAGGAAAAGTTCATCTATGATTTTAATATTAATCTAAGGGAATCTTGAATATTATCCAATGGCAGGGTTAATTTTAAAGTGATCAGGGGATTTCGTAATCGACTATTGAGAATGCATGTGGGGCATGATGTTTCTTGGGATGCCTTGGGGGTGAGTTGGTACCCATGGATTGGTTATTTTCTGGGATGTATGGATGTGATTTTATTGTGTGGGATTTTACTTGAGATTTGTGTAGGATCTTAATATTTGTCTTAGATGGATATACTTATATAGTGTGTGTTGGGGGGGGGGGTGAATTGTTATTTAAAATCTTAGTCTAAAAAGCTTTAAACTAATTAACACACAAGACTCTTAAAAAATCGTTATCAGAATTAGACATAGTCTGATTATTAGAGTGAAGATAAGAATCACAATGTATATGATTTATATCAGAGTTTTTTTATTAACATAATTAGATTAATACTGATTAAAAAAACAATACATAAAGTTGAATATAATGACTCACTTTCTATTACATGTAAAATAGAATATAAACTTGTATAAATAAGAAATACAATAGATATGTAAATTTAATAATTACATACAAGCTATTATTAACTTATTTACCTATTTTAATATTAAGAGTATGTTATTCTACAACCTTGAATAATTGTAACCACATTTTTATACTTACTGTCAAGTCTTTATTTCTGTATAAGTAAATCCCTTGATACGGTGTTCAGAATAGATATTTCTTACTATCCCCAGAAGACCTCAATATGATGATCAATGTCTATATTTCTATCCCCATAATCCCTTAATATGATGGATTAGATTCACTATCATCCAATCCTTGAAATACCTTAATCATAACAATGATCAAATGTGAATGAAATATCAAAAGTTCTTAAGAAAATAACCCTGCACAGATTCTTTAGAAAAAAAAGTCTATAGAGAGTTACAGAGAATAAAAATGACCTGTTTATGATAAGTAATATTCATAATACTTGAGAGGGAAAATGTATTAGCTTCAAACTATTCAAATGACTATCTATTTATAGTAAAAGATGTAATGGTCATATTTCTATATTTTTTGCAATGACCTCAGATAGTAGGCGCTTGACAGGTCAAAAAGCTTTGAAAAAACTAAAAGTCCAACATGTCTTTGTTTAAAAAAAAAAATTTGTGTTAAAGGTATACCTTATGTTATAAAAAATTGTATGTATTCCAATTATAAACATATTTTAGTTTGATGTACTTTTTTTTATCAATTTTCAATATGATAATCCTTACAAGAGTCATTCTAATTTTATCAGTCCCATTATTAGTTAGATGGTCATGAATTTTGTTAGTATGCTAGACAAAGAGAAATTATAACACATGATCTATTTAAACTTAAATTAAATTTATCAGAAAATTAATGTTTCTAATAATCTTAATGAATAATAGTAATTTTATATTCATAATTAATTAAAAAAATTATAAGTATGGTAAAAGATAATGTTTTCTTTAAAAATGTAATAACACACTTAGGATATAAAACGTTTATAAACATGTTTTTGGAAAGTTTTTCTAATTTACAAAACTAAAGGATTAGAAGAGTAGGAAGTAATAGTTCTGACTCAATAGGTTTCTTATTCTGAGGATCTATTGTAGGGTTCTACTTTGAGGTGTTCTTGAGGACCATTGTGAATTCCCATATTGGCAGGCTTGTGCTTTGGATTCCCCTTATTGGGTGTTCTAATGACCAAGGATTATTTGGAGGACATTGAGGGCCTTCTGGGTTGTTTATTCACTAGACTTGTCTCATTATTTTGGACGAAATAAAAGAACCCAGAGTAGAGTTTTCTACTCTTACAATGGAATTTGGATTGGTTGAGGATGTTTCTACAAGCATGGCCCAAGATCTTGTGTGAAAATTCAGAGTCACTAGTTGAACATCACTTTATAAAGTTACCTTGGGGGACCGTGGGAGCCATGAGAATTGGTTGGACCTAATATGGGTTTTTGAGATCCTATGGTAGCTATTTTTTGGATACTGAGATCTAGTGTGCCAAGAGAGTCTCTTTTCTTTTTTGGTTGAGGGTTAATTGGATCTACTAGTTAAACTATTTGTATGGTGTGTTTGAGGTTGGATCCTCGCACATCTGGTTAAACTTTAAGAATTATGTTTGAAATATTTTATAATTATTACTATGGTTTGAGGAGGAGACCCTTAGGATATCTCAGATCGGGTGTTAGACTTAAGTTTTGATCTCATTTTCTCCTCCATTGGCTGGCCTTTGTTTGAGGGGAATAGGAAGCTAATGGATTATCTCGATGAATGCACCCCTCTAGTTGATAATTCTACCTAGCTAGAGGTTAATTTTCATTTATGTTGTTATGCTCCAAAACTTGTGTATGGAGCAGTTGTGTAGTGAATTCATCATTTCCATGTGGATAGAGCCCATAGGGCAGTGTATTTGATGGGTCCATGGTGAAGCCTGAGCTGTCCTGCAATAATTTCCAGACATGATAGATCGTTGACATGTGGAGGGGAGATTTTATCTCTAGATTGGATTATGACATCAAAGTCCTAGTGCCAGATAGATGTTTGTTGTGGTTGTGGATTCTAATGGTTATTCCCATGTGGTCTGACACTCATGAATTTTACATTTATATGAATTTGAGATCTGGTGTAGATCTAGTGGATGCACCGATTATTATATGGTTGGGTGATCCACGCACAAAAAATCCTTTTTTGAGAGCCATAGTGGGCTTATATTTACCTCAGGTGTCATCTTAGAAACCATGGTTGGTTGTATTCCGTTTCTTTGTTACCCCCTTTTATGAATTTATCTATATTATTATAGTTATTAGATGTATTTATCTAGAATGGGTATATAAAGTGTTCATGCACTTTTTATGGATGTAAATTTATAGGTTCACCATTGGGATTATCCTAATGAGATTTATTTCTCATCCCCTAATCATGCACCTTAATGTGAATTTAGACATGATTGTTTCTTTCAGGTTAGAGAATAGGTTGTACGATGGATAAGGCTAAAGTCCAATATTTCTTGATCTAGTGGGGCCAATCATGTGGAGCCTCAGGATTGGATAGAAGTATCTCAAGTATCATAGAGAATGGGTATGTGGTTTGGATTGGTGTTGGCAGTAGATCCTATTGTATTTTATATTATATTTTTTATTATGTATATATACTCGGCCTTGTGGGAGACCAAATTTTGAATGTTTTTCATACTTTGAGTTTTCATGACTGTATAATGAATTCCACAAATTATAAAATTCCCCTATATTTGTTATTTATTATGCATTTTCTGATGGTTATCCTTGTGTACATTTTGGTTATTTCCACTATTATTATAGCCTGACCAGAGGGTATAGTCTCTCCACTACATCTTTTAGTTCTTTTCCGCTGGTCGGAAACCTCTAGTGTTTAGAGAGGCATGCTTCATGACATAAGTAAATCCAGATCGAGTGACATGTAAGGTCAACCTGAGATACTTCTTTACAAAATTATATCAAATATTTTTGGGTTTATGGTTTGGGGGGTTAGTAGATATAAGATCTATAAATGTTTTAAAAATTCTGAAGGATATTGGACTTGTGTGTTGTGAACACCTTTTTTTATAGGATGTTAAAGTGTCAAGGGTAGTGGATTGATGTAATTTGTTTTTATTTTTATGATTGTGTTATTTCACTTAGTGTGATGAACTTGAGTGTTTTTATTTATAGTTTATTCTTGTTTTTAGTTCCTAGCCTATGGGAAAGAGTCCAATGTTCATGCATCATCATAGGAACATAGATTCCCATGACATATACATGTATATGGTGTTTTTACTAATGATAAAGGTTTAATTTCTTAATGTTTTATCAACCTATTACACAATGTTTTCTTATTTAAGTACTTAGTGGAATTATACAAAACTAAAACACATGTGTATATATTCTATTCTGATTAAAGGTAATGTGGATTGTGTGGTGAGATGTTATGTAATGGTAAATATGTAGTTCCTTTATCGAGGGATTGATGGGAACACTAGTGGGTTAGTAGTGGGATCTGTGTGCTTTGATGGTGGTGCAATGAGGGAAATGATACATGAGGTATTTTTTTATTAGGATCTATTTTCCCCAAGGTGGTGGTTCCCATGAATTCCTAGGTTCATGTTCCTTAGGAGGGGGATTTTCTTGTAATGTGTTGTCTGGTGGGTCATATGATGGAGACTGTGTGCATGATATCACTGATGGCTTGGGTGGGTGTTCTTATTATTTCTTGGTGGGATGTTGAGTTCTTCTATCACTAGGATGTGGTTAGGGATGATTATGCCTGATATTTGGGAAGTGAAGTACTTGGATTCATCCCTATCTCATGGATGGATTGAGAGGACAGTATTAGTTGAACCCTTGGACCTTCTCATTTTTTAAACCTTTTCTAGCATAGTGGGAGCTTGGTTAGATGCTCGTGGATTTGGATCAATTCTATAGTGTAGGGTGGTTGTGTGGTTGATTATGGCATGCATGAGATGCCTTTTTAAGAGGAGTGTCAAGGGTGCCTAGGTTTTTTAGAACTAACCTACGTGAGAAGTATGGTTAGTTGTTTAGACACATTAACCTAGTTTTTCTAGGGTTTTACCAGGTAAGTGATAGTCATAATTCACTATTTAGAGTAGTATAAGGGTCCTTGTGGTGGTGGGTGGGGGGAGTGTACCACAGTCCATTAGAGGTCTTGTTCCCCATTTAAGTGGTTTTTAGCATGGAGGTTATTGGTTATCATGTTGAAGCTCTGGTGTGAGCGGTTTGGCCACTTATATCCATTGAGTTCGGGGATGGATGTAGTGTGGTCCATGTGGTTTTCTATTTGGGTGGTAAGGATATGATAAGGATAATTCTATGGTGGGGAGCATCAGATTAGTCTATGATGAATTTCCCTCATGTTGGGAGAGAGATGTGGGTGATGTAGGAATATTAAATGGATGGTAAAGATAGTATCAGTTGTTCCATTGCCTAGGGGAGAGCATGGATATTTGTATTACCCCATGTCTTATCTATGGTGATAAGCATTTTTTAGTGGGGAGTTTTTGATTACTCGTGTCATTACGAGTTATGAAAATTAGGAAAAATTTGAGCCTTCTTGTTCATAGGCGTGTTCAAGGAAAAAATGTTAAATTCCCCTATAATATGATCTCAAATAATTTTTATAACCACTCCATTGGTCCCAAAATAGGGTGTTTACCATATGATATAATTTGGGTGGAAATATAAGCTATTCTAATTTTCATGGAATATTTAATTTTTAATTAATTAAATATTAATTTATTTACATGTGTTTATTACATTTTATATTTTAAATGTAGAATCATATTAAGATTAAATCTATGTTGTTGAGTCTAGAATGTGGTTTTTTCTTAGGTTAGACGTAATCTTGTGTCGGGTGCTGGGGCCAGGCCCATTCCCCTTTCCTTTCCTTTTTTCTTTTTCTTTTTTGTCTTCCATTTTGTTTTTTTATTTTATATTTTCTCCCTTGGATTTATATGTACACCGATGGTGGATTCCCCCATAGGGTATTCATATGATAGAGGTATAGTGAGATAAGGTAGGGATAATGAGAAGATGAGGAGTTTTGTGGAGCTTGGGTCACACTGGATCATCTTGTGGTAGCTACAAATTAGAAATTATTGATCTGACCGATTCTTTGTTGATTTCCACCAAAGGTTAGTCCTTTATTATGTTTTATGATCCAAATAAATATAGAATAGCTATTTTTAGTTTTCAAATTCTATTTTTGGTTTTTGGGGACACCAAGTGGGTCGATCTGTAGCTTTTGTGGAGAAATCACGGGTTTCATGTTTGCAGAAACCATATACATGGAATTTGGTTTTATGAACACATGTTGTGTATTATTTCTATTTAGGGAAGAATAAGTTTTATAAGTAAAAATATGTACTTTAAGTATATTTTGTGTAGTTTAAGTACACTATGTGTAGTAGTACTTGGCCATGTACCTAGACATGGTGTAGAGTAAATGGGATGATGAAGTTTTGGGAAGTACACACCATGTACTTTGGGATCCTGTAATGTGGTGGGACATGTCCATGATTACATGTACATGGAAAGATATCCCATGTGAGGGGTACATGGACATGAATAGGTACATGGGAAACCCCCATGTATTCCCTGACTGTGTAATAGTACACAGAAAGACCCCATGTATACCCTATACATGTAGTACATGGCTCAGTGTAGCTTTGAGAGTACACACCATATACTTTTTTCATATTGTGGGGGTGTTTTGTACCTCAGAGTCTGAATTGGACTTATGAGTTGTCTATTATAATATTTTTTCAATATATATTATGATGGTGGAATAATTTATGTGTTTAGAGAATTTATGGATAGTTTTTTGGACTAATATAATTGAACAAGATGATTTCCTTGAGGTTTGGTTTCAGAATCCTCCAGTGGGTTGGGTGTAATCTGTGAGGCCTAGGTGAGGGTTGTGAGCTCATCGATTGTCATTGATTGAGTTTTCCATGGAAATTTGTTTTAGATTATTTGTACATATTTTGAAATTTGGGATTGAGTGGTACCTTTGAAGAGATCTTGGTTTTCCATATGGGACGATACCCGTTTCTTGAGGATAGAGTAGTTAAATTTTAGCTTATATGTTTAAGGATTAGAGTTGTTAGAGCCTTTTATATAGGTTGATGACTTCATATGGTGGTTAAAACTGGGTTCCTTTTTTTACTTTTGATATGATTCATAGAGACTCTTGAGGATGAACTAGTGGGTTGGTTACTGGTCAAGTGATTAAAGGATTCCATACTTGACTATTGGGAATGCCCGTGGGGCATGGTGTTTCTTTGAATTCCGTTGTGGTTGAGTTGGTACATGTGGACATGTTTTTTTCTAGGAAAGAAGTTTGAGGTTTTCTTATGTGGGATTTACCTGAGTTTTGGATTATTCCAAGGGTCCCTTGTAATGTCTTTCTTTGATTTGGTCATGAAGATCATCGTGAATTCCCTTGTTACTGGGAATATGCTTTGGATGCCACCTATTGGGTGTACTATTGATCAAGGATTAGCTGGATTCCACTGAGGGATGTTTTTACTATTTCTATATTGGACTTGTCTTATTCTTTTGGATGATTTAAATTAAACCCTTATATGGCGTACTTGTCTTTATTTAGCCTTTTGTTTTGTCGATGATGATTCTACAAGTGTGGCCTAGGTGCTTAGGTGTATCAGGGGAGTCCCTATTTGGACATAACTTTATGCTATAACCATGGTGACCTTGGGATACCTGAGTTTTGGTTATTACTAAGATGAGTTATTGAGATATGGTAGTGGCTATTTATTTGATGTTGAGATCAAGGGTTCTGGGAGAGGTCTTGTGCTTTGTTGGTTGTGTGTTGATCCATACTGATAGATAAACTGTTTGGACTATGGGTATGAGGTTAGACCATAGAATGTTTGGTTATAATTATTTGGTAATGTTTGAGATTGTTTCATCTCAGTAATATGGTTTGAGGAGATGATCCTTGGGATATATTTTATTGGGATTTGGCCTTGATTTTTGATATGGTTCTCTCCTTAATTAGATATACATGGTTAAACAGGATTTGGGAGATAATAGATGATCTGGATGAGTGAACCCTTGTAGTTTCTTATTCTACCTGGAAAGAGGTTATTTTTCATGGATTTTGTTCCACTCATGGACTTGTGTATGGATACCCTGGGTTGTGCTTATTTATAGTCTATATGGATAGACCCAATTGGTTGGTGTATTTGAATGGTTCATGGTGAAGCCTAAGTTATTCTTCAAGACTTCAAATATATAATAGATCTCTAATGTGCATAGGGGAGATTTTTTTTCCAGTTCAGATCATGAAATTTGAGTTCAAGAGATCAGTAGATGCATATTATAGTTGTGGCTGCATATGGTTAGGACTTGGGATCTGACATTCATTACTTTTTCAAACAAACATCTTGAAGTTCTTGTATTGATCTAAAGGATGTGACACTATTCATATTTCTCGGTTAACAATGTTATATAAATCCTATAATAGGGGATAGGGTGGGGGGTAGATCTACCTTAGGTGTTAGGATATAACATGTAGTTAGCTTTTATTTCTTAGTGTTTGTTTCCCTTTTTATGAAGTCTTTTCTTTTATGCTAGTTATTGTGAGTTTTCATCTCATATGGGAATATCATGTGTGCATGCACTTATTATGGAATCAAATTTATAGGTTCACCATTGGGGGTGTCCTATTTTGATTTATTTCCCACCCCTATATATGCAGCCCAGTGTGCATGTAGACTTGATGTCTTCTTTCATATAGGAGAAAAATTTGTGTGATGGATCGGGACAATGCCCAATGTTACTTGATTTAGAGTAGCTACTTTTGTGGAGTCTCAAGATAGGGATGGAGTAACTCAAGAGTCATGGATACTGGGTATGTGCTTTGGATCAGTGTTGTAAGTAGAGACTATGGTAATTTATTTTTATTTTGTTTGTTTTGTATATGTGATTAACCCAGTGGGAGACCGACTGTTGTTTGTTTTTCATGTTTTGAGTATGTATGACTATATGATGCATTCTAGTTAGTATAGAATATATTTTTTAAGTTATTTATTATGTGTACTCTGATGGTCATTCTTGTGTATGTTCTAGTTATTTTTACTATTATATTACTATAACCAGAGGGTGTAGTCTATCCAATATATCTTTTAGACCCTCTTCACTGGTTAGTAGCCTCTATAATTTGAGGTGACGTGCTTGAGACCCTATAGTAAGCCAGATCAGGTGAGGTGTTAGGTCGATTAAGGCTGGTTCATTACACGAGAGTTATATGAAGAAGACATATAATGTCTCAGTGTATATACATGAATATAGTGTTATATATAGATCACATGAAGCATCTCTTATTTCAAGAAGATGTTACTCACTTTGTGTGTGTGAAGAACAATAAAACCTTGTAGTTATGTGATGAAGAGGAAGAATAATTTTGTAAAAGGTGTATGATTTGGTGTAAAGAAAGGGAAAAATCAATATATGCACTCAAAAAAAATTCAATGAAACAGTGAATTCATGTGAATATCACATGTATGATGAAATATTAATGTTGAGTATTTCCTATGCACAATGTATTGATGATAACATCTAACAAATATTAAATTCTGAAATATGGTGACATCAGAATATACCATGTACTCTAAGTTTCTGATTGCACAAATAATTAGTTGCATCAAGAGAAAATCGATACTATACTCAATTTTTGACATTTTTTAAAAAATAAATAGAAAATAATAATAAAATAAAATTTAATATTATATTGTGTCAATTATTACAATACAAAAAAGTGAGTGGCCATTCTTACTATCAGTTGGGTTAGGATGAATTTTTATTTTTTCAGTCTACATTATATTCATTTGTGACTAATAGAAAAGAAGAGGTACCCCTTGATTGCTTCATATTTTATATAACCCTTCAATTGATGTATTTATAATAACCATTTTATTATTTCATTCATAAGATTTTGATAATAGTAATTGGTATCTATCAAAGAATACATGTTCTATATTTTCAATCACTTAAGGAGGATCAGGTCATCATCATACACTTATTCTATAAAGTATAAATTGTATTTTACTAGGTCGGTTATGGGAAAATGAGTACAATGACATGCCATTGATAATTCATTATTTGATAATAAAAATAAAGATGTGTGTGAGTGGGATAATAACCATTGTACACCAGGGAAATAGTAATACACATTGGAGGTGAACCACATTAACAAATCCCGGTGCTCTTTGTGATTTATTTTTTTATATGAATAATTTCTAACCACAGTTGAATAAGATAAGAAAATCATTGACTGAATAAGTGATAGAGGTGTAGAAAATGATAAAATTTTAAAGTGATTAAAATTCAACCCACATTGATTCAATGATATCATAGCGTGTTCATACCAAAGAGATCTTAACAATTGGTATCAGAGTGGCATTTCACACCTCTAGTTGGATTCTTGTATTTGAAGCATATTGTTGATTTAACTACTATTCTTAATTTAGTATAGAGTGAAAACATGGAGGGGTTGTATCTACTACAGATCATAACTCCATCTCATACAATACCATAATAAACCGAATGAAGAAAAAATTAAGATAGATAAATAATATATATATCTTGGTTAAATAGGAAGAAGCATAAAATTATCCATGATATAATTCTAAGAAAGTAAAGTCTAACATTGAATCATAATATCTTGAGGTACATTCTACTACCAAATAATAGGACAATCGTTTTAGCATTTTTGATATTGAATAGGTATTAGATATTTTTCCCATGATTTTTCAATAAAAGAACCAATCACAAGTGGTTAAGATCCTCTCTTAGATAATGATTCTAGGAAATATTGGAGGAATAAATTTCAACATTAGATCATTGATCAAGAAGAAGAAACAAATAAGAGATAAAGGGAACTGGTACAAAGGGTGTTGACGTGTGTGGATCTCACAAAGAAATTTAAATAATAAATTGTGAGAATCAATGAGGTTGATAAAACCTACTCTAGAGTTGGGGAGGATTGGTTTGAATAAATTTAGAATAAAGATAAAACTTATGAGAGGCTTGAACAAAAGTTATATTCATTATAAGGAAACTAGAAGAACATCATTGATGTCAAGAATGATCAACTTGAGATCAAATAGCATGAAACTTTGATTTAAGATAAGAAAAAAATGAATAATGATGAAGCTATAAAGATCAATAAGTAATGTAAAGACAGATTGAAGAAAATTGGGGATGATAAAAACAACCTGATTATGAAATGTTTTGATCTTAGGGTGAAATTGATAAATTCTATAAACACTCATGATGAGTCTTCACAACAAGTTTAATTAATATTTGTTACCAAAGGAGTTGAACACACAAAAACATCTAAAGAGGATTCATATCCAAAAATAAATCTACCAGGTGGAAATAATATGTTTAATTTATTTCAATTTTAAATCTCAATTATTATCTAAAAATACATCATTCATATTTGATAATAATTTTTTTAGTTCTCTTCATGGTGTAGGTTTAATATCAAAACCAATGAAAATTTTGATGAAGAAAGGTGATGAAGTGCTTACCACAACATCCATAGTGAATAAAAATAATATTATAAAGAATTGTATCCCTAAAAACCCTAATAGAATAATTAATAGATACCAAATTAGTAAACATACTAATCTATCCATACTTATAATAAAAAGATAATATTAATATTTTTCATCTATTGTTAGGAACATGGAATCTGATTTTTGGTATAATTTGTTTGTTTCTAAAAATAAAAGTATTCCTAAATCTAGGAGAATGAAGTAGTTAATAATAAAATAATACTTATTAAATGAAATAATATTCCTATTAAATATATATTTGGAAATTTGATGAACCTCTATGGTATTTTCAATGAATGTTGTCACAATGAAGAGGTATGAAAGTATAAATAATTCAAGAATGACACTAAATCTATTTATATTTAAATAAAATAGAAGTTTAAGAATGAATATATGTATTCCTTGGAAAACAATTTGGATAAAATAATTACAAGGAATATTCACATGAAGCAGAGAAATAATTCATGTAATGCATCGTTCAGTGAAAATCAAATAAATATTCACGCTAAAAAAACCCAAGAATAAAAAATGGTGCCATACTAAAAATAATAATCTACCTCTTTTGTGGAAGAATATTTCACACCATGGATCACTATAATATGGTCATGGATATTGAAATTAATGGAAGAAATATTAATAAACTATGGAAAAGACCAGTCATAGAACAAAATAGAAGGACTAAAATGGTAAAAAACACACATGAGAATCCATGTGTAGCTACCAAGAATTATATTCATTTTATTAATGACATATCAGTAATTTTCCCAGATGATTTGGAAAGTGAAAAGACGATGTATAAAGTGAAAGATAAAGAATAAGCTAAATGAAAATATGATATTCCATTTGATGAAGTTGAATTTCAGGCGATGTTGTCAACAAATGAAAACAAAATAATCTCATAAGTACTATGTGGAAGGTGAATTAAGGTTGGGAAAATATTAAATTATTTCTTATTCCTAATTCAAACTCAAGAGAAGATGGGGAAGAAGAATCAGAAAGCACTAAATGATAAATGTCACTTGATGGCCAGTGTTGAGAAGAAAATTCCATACAAAGTTGTTAATAAATAATGTATTACATTATTTTTAAAACCACAAATAAATAATGAAAATATAGTATGAATATTTCACCCTCACATGGAGGAGTAAATAAGGTAGTTCCATGATTGAGATACAATTCAAATCCTTTTCTCTCTCATTGAAAAGTAAAAGAGATCTACCTTATTCATATCAAATTTTGGTTTTTTCATTACTTATATGGAATTAATGGTGATTCTAACAACCTATTGATTTTATGAAATATTTCTCACTAAATAATTTATTTCATTAATATCTTGCGTTACATACGACTTCGTGTTCAGAAAAACCACGAAACATTATTAAAATATTATTTGTCAGTTGGATTGGTGGGTATGAATAGTAATAAATAAATTATTAAATATATATTTTCTAAATATTTATAATATTAATTCATTATTTATCAAATTATTGTCATTAAGAAATAATTATTTGAAAATAAATGTATTGTTTTTTAACATAAATTGTTTTTATGCATAGAATGTATTTTATATGGATAAATTAAATTAATCAGAACTGGGTAATAATTTTAATTAAATTTATTTATTATTTACTTGATTAAATATTTTAAACTTCCAAAAAATAATTTTCAAAGAAAATGATAAGAATAAATCCAGTTGTATGCTTAAAAATGTAATTTTTTTTCAAAAAAAAAACATTTTTGTCAAATTTGGTGAACATACATTAAAAATAAATTATAAAATTTATACGTATTGAATTAGATTAAATTATTTTCATATTTTTAATAATGGGGTTAAAATTTGTAATTATTTCCCTTTTAGTTTAGGTCAATATGAATAACAACTCTAGTAAAATTTATCACCGTGGTAAAAGGGTAAAACAACTTAATTTGGAATAAAAATTAGTGAAATGGCCATACTTGTAACACCCCAATATTTCATAGTGTGTTATTTCTTCAAAATAATTCAATAACTTGCACTACACGCAACACCGAGTTCAATTGCACCATGACTTACCAAAAAAAAAAGCCATTAAAAGAGGTCATGAATAGAATTAACTACATTTTTAACTTTATATAATCCTTATAATTTTAGAATCCATATTATGAGTTTCTTAGTCATAATGCAAGAACAGATTCATTTTCAGTATTGCACTTTTATCAACTTTTGATAGTGAAACCTTTTTAAATACAATATTTTAAGCTTTTTGACTAAATTGAGACATCAAAAAATTTATAATGAAACATCCCAAGCTTCCACGGTACGCTTTCTTTTGAATAAAACAGTAGTGTGTGTTGTACGCAACGTCGAGTTTTAACACACACCACAACCGATCAAACTAGCCGTTATGAATAGTAATACCTAAATTTTGAAATTAAATATATTTTATATTTTGAAATGGACTTCATTTTTGGATCCGGAATATCGAATTTAGCCTAAGGTGAAATTTTGGTACTTTTCGGATAACTTTAATATTTTGATGAATAGTGAAAATTACTAAATTTTAATTAAAAACAACTTTTTTAATCAAAATAATTAATAGTGATAAATTATTAATTTGAGTGGTTTTAAAGTATATTTTGAATATATTTTTACCACTTAATATAATGTTGGTCATTGGACATAATTTTACAATTAAACCGAACATAAACAAGTGTCAATCTTTTGATAGTTATTATCTCTTAAAAACACGCTTTTTGTTTTGACAGCGGGAATTAATTTTAAATTAATTTCTGCCACTTCTGTGTTTTGAATTTAGGAAAATGGATTCCATATTTGGAATCAGGATGTTCAAATTGTGTAAATAGGTAACTTTTATTTTTAGACATTTTGAATAATTACTGCGGTAAATATTTTATTTACCATGGTTAAGGGTAAATCCGGTAAATAAGGGTTAAAAAAATAATATTATAATAATACTAAATTACCCTAAAACGTGTCTTAACCCTATTGGTTGATACATGGTCGACCATGGGCATCTTTGTGTCTATTTTGGGACCCCATGGATCCACTTGTAAGTGATAATGACACATTATATTAATAAAGTTAAAATAAAAATAAAAATGGCATAAGCTTACATCTTTTAGAAGAACAATTTTTACATAGGTTTATACATGTTGGATTTTCGATTATAAATATTCATTAGAAAGATAAAAAGATTTCCTACATAATGATATTTTATTTATAATTTTTAGACATTAAATAATTTATTTTATTTATGACACAATGATGATGTAGTAATTACTAAAATAGTGAAAAATTAAAATAATTGATATTATAAATACCCAAATAATTATAATATGAAACTTTTAATGAATTAAACTAAATTTATATGATAATATGATATATTATGATTTATTTAATTGACTTTTTTCGAATTAATCAATCTGTTAGGAGTTTCACAAAAATCAACTATTGAATAGTGTCAAAATTGACATAAAAGAGTTCTTAAAACAAATATTATATTATTAATTGATATTAAATTCCTAAAAATCTAAGGTTCGGCCAAGAGACTTATATTATGATAGGTTCCTCATTAATGGACCACTTTGGGGTCGCTTGGATGTATATAGTAAGTTTATTAACCATATTATATAAAAATACAAAGAGACATTGTAAAAGTGAAACTAATTAACTTAGAGTTAATACTTAAAGATAAGGTTAATATAAGTACCCAAACCTGTCTAAATTCTATTGGTTGAGTGGTTTTCGACGTATCCCCACCTTAAACATTGAATAGTCAACTTTGGAGCCATTAGAAACCGAATATGAATTTATTATAAATTAATATTTCTAGCTTTTCCAAAGGTGCCCCTCACCCATCTTATAAAAGGGCACTCCTCCTTCTCTTTTCCTCACACCTCTCAAGCCACTTGGCTCGTCCAAACTCTGCCCAACTAAGCTCCCCACATCCCTCTCCTCCTCCTTGAAGCTTCCCCTTAGGCAGAAATCATTTCAAGAAGTCCTTTGGTTCCAACCAAAGTGAGTTACCTAAATTAAAGGAGGTTAACCTACCCCAACAAAGGAAAAGTACAAGGTAAGGGATTTTCTTATCTCACTTTCAATTCCGTGAGATTTCCATAGTTCGCCACTAAATTATTGAAAGTGGTGTATTGTGTACTGCCATTTGATATATATTATCATGATTATATTTATATTCATGTTATTATGTAAATAATTTGGTGGTTATTAACTTTTGGCCATACGACTCAGTTGATTAACGTGGTAAGGGGTTTTCATCTCACTCCTTATTCTCATGAGATTCATGCCATATTGCCACCATTACCTTTTGTGTGGTGTATGTACTACCCATAATTATATTCTTTGTGTAATACACTCTAATTTATGTGTACTTACATATTCATTGTATGATACCTCTTTCATGGGTTGTATGTTTCATAAGTTACCAAACTGGTAAGGGTTATTTCACAATCTCTTCATTATCTGAGGTTGTTTATACGTAATAATCTACTGGGATATCGTTATCATCCACATCCATGTTTCTTCAAAATGTATTTCAAAACATTTTTAATATTTAAAAGAATATGGGTTAAAGTCATTTATACCCTTGTTTGACTTTTTATAAGAGGTTTATAAGGGAATCTTTCCGTCGTTTTCCAAACAAGGTGCTTTTTAACCTTTTCGACAGAATTAAGATAAGAATGTTTTTTTAACTTATACGGTGGGTGCGATTATTTTCCGCCGTTATAAAATCGTCAAAGCTTCCCTTAAAAGCTTATAAGATTATTTTCAAAGAAAATGTTTGATTTTATATGGATCTTAAATGATTTCAAAATAAAAGGAGATATTTCTTTAAAAAGAATTTTGATTTCATCTATGTCAACATCCTTTGATGGGTTTTAAGATTATTTGAAGTTGATTTATTATGATACAAAACTTCTATATTGTTTTGAAGGTTTTGTGATATGTTTGACTGTGGATGTGCTATTTTTATACCATTCATAGTTTATGGTGAAAGTATTGACATTTCGTATGCTAGTTCCAATAAGAATGTTTATGTTATATTTCAATCTTTACTTCATATGAATGTGTTGGACAAGTATGTTCCAGGTTGGGGACTGGTTAAAGTAAGCCCTCCAGGTTGGGGACTGGTAAAAGTAAGCCCTCCAGGTTGGGGACTGGTAAAAGTAAGCCCTCCAGGTTAGGGACTGGTAAAAGTAAGCCCTCCGGGTTGGTGTCCGGTTATTAGAGGCACTCCGGGTTGGTGTCCGGTTATTAGAGGCACTCCGGGTTGGTGTCCGGTTATTAGAGGCACTCCGGGTTGGGTTCCGGTTACAGTTAGCCCCAAGGTCTTGGGACGAGGCATTGAAAAGTAATTAAAGTTTAGCATTATGCATTCCAACATTATGAAAGTGGTTATTGATTTTTGCATGTGATTATTCGATTAGTAGAATATCCATGTGAGTAAGTAAATGGCATTATTTCATTTTATTTATGCCATACCATGTTGAAAGTTCATGTTTGAAAGGCTTTTGTTTTAGTTATACATTTCCTTAAAAGTTTATTCTTATTTATGAAAGTTTCCGCTATATTGTTATCCTTACTGGGCATTTGAGCTCACCCCTTTTCTATGTTTTATTTTTCCCAGGAAGTGAAGAAGTAAGCTATGAATGACCTTCAGGGATATTATGTGGGGATATGAGTGTGGAATATGGAGACAATATGTAGTTGTAGTAGTTTTTCATTTTATGATGTAATGTAAAACCTATGAATATATCTAGTGTTTCCAAGGCTACTAAACCAATCGGTCTTTCGAGATTTGATCTTTCTTGTGATCATGCCAATGTTACGAAGTCATGCACCGACTCTGGGTAGCTGGGGTCGGGGCGTTACAATACTTTTTCATTCTAATTCTTAATAGATTAATTTAATTAAACCCTTAATACTTAATTTTATAAATTGAGTTATTTAAGGGACACATTTCCATGAAAATGACATATATTATTTAAATCAAAGAGAGTTTAAAAATGTCACTCTCTTTATTTTAATATATCTTATACGTACACATAAGAAAAAAGTATTTTATGAATGAATATAAGTTTCTATTTTGATTTTAATAAAATTATTTTAATTATATAAAATTATTTTTAATTTTTATTATTTATATAATGGCCTTAATTTCTTATGCAACACCGATTTAGTATTTCAAAATTTAATAAAAAATATAGTAAATGATTAAAAAAAATTAAAAGTGGTATAGGTTTAATGATTTAATGTGACCAACTAATTTTATAGATATATATGAAATATTAGGGAGGTATTAAATCATTATATTATAATTCCTGGATTTTCATGATGTATTTAATATTAAATTAAATGAATAGTGTCAGAATTGACAATAATGATATATTTTCAAAATAATATATTATTAATCTATTTAAAAATCATAAAAATCATTAAATAATACAATTTTCCTTTTTTATGGTCTAAAATTTTATAAATTATACATTTATCATCCAATTTTTACTTAAAAATTAAAAAGTATAACCTTCAAATATTGAAAAAGTTGTTAACATAGTTAAACTTAAAATACGTTAACTAAGTATTAATCAAAATGATATGGACTAAAATTAAAAACAATTATAATATATATTGGTTGATGTTATTAAGACCCTATTTCACCTTATATATGAATAAATTTCCATTTAAAGATATTTTTATTTATATTTAATTTATTATAATTTTATATTTTTTGAAATTCCAAAAGTTCCCCTCGCCTCAATTAGAAAATCCTCCTCCTTCCTAACTTAATTAAATCACTTTTATACTTATAGATCTACATTAATATAACTACTTTTATTTTATAATTACCTATACACATTTTATTGTTTCTGGAATTCCCAAAATACACACCCTAGAGTACTTTAGAGGACATATAAAGGAGTTGTTTCGATATAGAGGTAGTCCCCTTAACTAGTAACTTTATTTTTTATTTTATTATTTATTACATATAAATATATGATATTTATCATAAAATAATAAATTCGGTATCATAAATATTCATAAAATAACCATGATTATGAAAAAACCATTAAACATCCTCTTTCTAATCAAATAAGAAGTGAAAGTATCTCTCGTGTGTATGTACGACCTACCATCTCTGTGTAGTGATACAATTAAATTTTCATCACCATATTTTATAGTGGTTATTATGATTGGTTAAATTCTTATATATGATATTTATTAAATTATTATACTTATTTAGTGGTAATGTCATTTCTACCTTCATATCATCCAATGCTTTGGGAAAGAACAATGTCGCTGAGGTGTACGTATGGCCTACCATCTCCACGATGCAATGTGATTCATTTTTAATTTATATTTCACGTAGATGATAATAATTATGGATTTTAAGAATATATAAGATATAATAATAATTTTTTAAGGTGAATTATCATTTACCTTTCTTTCATTCCAACGATCGAAAAATGAAAACAACATTCATGCGTACATACGACCTACAATCTCCGTAAACAATGTAAATAATTTTTCTTTATATAATTTTTAATAATAATTATAAATTTTTATATAATGAATATCTATAATTTCTATAACATGATTAAAAATATGTGATGATGGTTCCATAATAAAATTTTAAGTACTGGGACCGCCGAACCGAAACATGCTTGAAAAAAGAATCAATTATCACCCATAACAGTGATTTTAATAACAAATTATTAATAAATGAGTGATAATTTGTTATAAATAAATCATAAATGGTATAATATACTTGCATATGGTTATTTAATACATTTATAATAAATCTATATTTATTATATAGGAGGTGTGAATGTGAATTGAGAAATTCAATACTTGAGGTAAGCATTTATATCATAATTTCATCATTATTCAGGATTATTTATGCTTAACTATTTGCTGGGGAGTATTTCTATTCCATATCCATGTTTTCTAAAATAAATCTTTTTTTACCATTCTCCCATTATTTTTTAAATTAATTTTAACCCATTTCTTATTTTTTTAAAAACATTTTGAAAGGAAAATTTTGTTCATTTTTTAAACATGATACTTTGTGACTTTTCTAATAGAAATATGGAAGAAACATTTATTTAATTATATGAAATGTATGGATTTACACATATTCATGAATAATATTTCATTTTAATATTCATTTAAAATTTTACCATATTATTTTCGAAGAAATTTTTTTACTTTGGGTGTGCGTAATGTTTTTTAAAAAGATGTTATTTTAAAATAGAAAGTATATTATTCTCATGATTTATGCCATTTGATCTTTCAAAATAATTTTCCATATAAGATGACAG
Organism: Viscum album; assembly: GCA_963277665.1. Taxonomy (NCBI): domain Eukaryota; kingdom Viridiplantae; phylum Streptophyta; class Magnoliopsida; order Santalales; family Viscaceae; genus Viscum; species Viscum album. Next base: position 97,562,862 of record OY728130.1, on the reverse strand, counting down.
ACTATAATTTTACTTATTCTTTACAATGGATATGTTACCATTATACCATCCTCATTCTTTCTTCATATGTTTTCTGTTTACAATGACATGATTTTTATGAATCCCATACCTTTTCCATGGTTATGTTATGGTAAAGTGTTTATGAAACTCATTTTTGTTAATGGGTTTTGATATGATGAATGTTTTATGATCCCATTCCACACATATGTTTTTGTTTTATTATTTTATGGGTGATACCTACATCTCTCTCTAATTCATTGGGAAAAGATTAATATCTCACTAGATAAACAAGACTAGATTGGGGAGTGAACCTAGTTCAGTAAGGGACATTGTCCACTGTGATAGTCTAGGGAGTGAACCTTAATTGTTATGATAGTTTGGGGAGTGAAACCATTCCAAAATGATATCCTTGTCAAAAATCATTGAATACTAAGGAAATGATTTTCTATCCTTACGTGTACTCTAAAATTCTAAGAATTATGATAATGATATGCTCTCATGGCTCATGTTTCTTTATGATTAATATCTTATGAAATGATGAGATTTCTTCCATGACTCAAGATTATGATCTATGATATACAAGGTATAATTTTTAAATGTTAATTTCATGTTCTTATACTCTTATGATAATATAATTCTTATATAATAATTTATATCTCCATTTTTACCCTTACTGAGTATCTGAGCTCACTATTTTCTTATGTTTCCTTTCCATATGTTATGAAGAAAGGTATTAAGTATTATATTTCTAAAAGGGGGTTAGTTATGAATAAATAAGCGGGATACAACGTAGATATTTTATGAACCAAATATTTATATTTGAAAGTTTCAAAAAGCACAAGACCTATATGGTTTTAATAATAATTAATATTTTATGTAATGAATAATAATCTATTTAGAAGTAATATCTACGTATGAAACATATGGACTGTTACTTTTGGTATTGGAGAATATTTTTAGTAACCTTTGGAAACTAGGATGAGAAAACATTATTAATAACCCTTGGGATAGGTATAGGTTTAGGATAAAATACTAATGTTTTGTTTTTGATCATGAATGACCTAGGTTAAACCTAAGGTTTCATAGAAGAAGGTGCCCAAATATAGGCATTCTATAATTTTTATTTAAAATTATGTGGTTTCCACTATGATTATATTTCTCACACTATGATTTGTAATTTTAGTAAATGTGTTTAACCTAAAATAATAATGTTAATGTTGAATGTTATTGAAAATTAAATGATTATTCACATTATCAACCTAATGTTATGGGATCTTGGATAAAAAATCTTGCTAATATGGTCACAAAACATTCCATGTATATGAATCATTCCAAGTTTCAAAATTACCAAAGGATAAAACAACATATTGTTGAATCATTAATGAGTAATCATCCACCTAATTTTAGTGGACCTTATAATCCACTAGTAGCTGAGTCATGGATCATCACCATTGTGAATATATTTTGTATTCTCTAATGCTTGTGATATGAAAAATTTGTCCTATCTACTTATATGTTGGATGATAAAGCAAATAAATAGTGAAATATTATCAAGATAATTAGGAAATAGGAAGAAATTGAATCCATGTAATTGTATGAGTTTAAAGGGATATTATTTAGAAAGTAATTCCCCTATATTATACATATAAATATAGAGAATTAATTTCTTAATATTAATAAAACATATGATGAATCCATTGATACCTATGAGGAAAATTTTATAAGGATTGAAAGGTGTTCATCTGGTTTAATTATCATTTTTAAAATTAAAATTGATTGATTATTTTGTGGATAAAAACCAAGTATCTAAAATGAATTATCTACAATAGAATTTAATAGTTATGAAGATATTTTTCAATGTACTGTCAAGGTGTAGATGGATATTGGGGTTTTCTATCAATATCATGGTTTTGATAAGAAAATAAAAATGGAATTAAAACGAAATTATAAAAACTAAGGTGAAAAGAAGATGATATTTCCTTTATACTCAAAGTATAGAAGGAAACATGGGGGATATTTTCTTAAGGGAAGCAGTAAATGTTTCATGTGTATAAATGAAGGTGATTGGGAAATCAAATTCCGAAGTAATTGGAAAAAGTTATCTAATGACGTGAATAACATGAAATCTCCATATAATGCACCACCCATACTCCAATGCTTTAGATGAAATATGTATGGAAATTATGGAAACTAGTGAATGAATCCAGATATTTTTAATGACCAGCATCAAGAACCTCTTAGGACCAAAGATGAATGGAAATATCATACCATCATGACTTCCAAAGTGGGTTGTGAGAATGAAGTGGTGAATTGTACACATATCATCCACTCTAGAAAAAGTAATGTAATATTTGATTTTAGATCCACCAACTCTTTAATTTCTAGAAAATTTCATATAGGTATCACTATATCACCACAATAATTATATGTCACAATATGTATGAAAAATACTAATGGCATAATGGGAACATCTCAATTTTATAGTTCTTTTCCAATTGAAGTTTATGGGAAAGCTCTTCTTGTAGATCTTTTGATTCTCCATTTAGTTAAATTCTATGTGATTCTCAACATGGATTAGATTTATTTATATGGACCTCATATCAATTTCTATGGATGGGAAGTCCTAATTCATATTCTGAATAAAACTTTGACAATTTATCACTGTAAGGATGAATATTAACTTCCAATGTAAATTTCTTCCATCTTGTGGGTCTCAATTCCAATATATAAATTTTAGAAATATCATATGATCGAGGAAAAACTCAAAATTAAGGATAAACCAATTGTATGGGTGTTTGGTTATGTATTTGTGGAAGAATTTCCAAGTCTTCCACTAAATCATGAAGTTCAGTTTTTAATAGAACTCATACATGGTGCTATGTCTATTTCAAATACTCCTTATATAATTTCCCCAATTGAGTTACATGAATTGAAAAAGAAACACTAAGAGAATCTTGATAATGGATTTATATTCCCTACTATATCACCATAGGGTTCACATGTTATTTTTGTTAAGAATAAATATGGATCAATATGACTCTGTATTGATTATAGAGAACATAAAAAAAGATCACTATCAATATCACGTATCCAATACCCCATATTGATGAATTGTTTGATCAATTTCAAGGATATCAATAGTTTTATGAAAATGATCTTCATTCTGGATATCACCAATTGATCTTTGATAAGGAGAATATACCCAAGATGATATTCCATACAATGTATGGACATTATGAATTTATAGTGATTCCTTTTGGTCTTACTAATTACTCAATTATATTTATGACCTTAATTAATAGAGTATTTAGATATTATATTAATCAATGTTTAGTAATATTTATAGATGATACTCTTATATATTCAAGGAGGAAGGAGTAAAAATAAGATCACTTGAGGATTTTATTTAAAGCTATAAAGAAATATAATATTTAAGAAAATTTTACCAAATAAAAAATATGTCTTTATAAAGTTTCATTGTTAGGTTATATAATCTCATGTTAGGGTATATAAGTAGTTCCTTTAAAGGTAGAAGTTATTAAAATCATTCCTACACCAATCATTGTGATTTAAATCCATAGTTTTTTTTGGGATTTTATAGATATTATCAATGTTTTGTGGATGATTTCTCATGATTATATAATCCACTCACCGAGTTTACTTGGAAAGGTGTTATGTTTATATAGAAAGAGGAATGTGAAGAGAATTTGAAGGAGCTGAAAAGAAGGCCAGTCAATACACCTATGCTCACACTACACTATAGTGGAGAAACATTTGTGATCTATAGTGATCCATGAAATAAGGTACTAGGATGTTTTCTCCTAAAAAATGTTATAGAGGTAGCTTATGCCTCTTTCTAATTGAACTTCCTTGAGAAACACACCTAACTAATGATTTGGAGTTAGTTACGATAATTTATTCATTAATGATATGGAAGAATTATCTATAAGGAGAAAGGTGTGACATATATACCAATTAGAAAAGTTTAAAGTATATTATCACTCAAAAATAGATGAACATTCACCAAATAATATGTTTAAAGATGATTAATGATTATATCTAATCAATACATTACCATTATGGGGAAGAGAACAACGTGTTAGATTCTTTAAGTCCAAAGAATCATGATAACTTATCTATGAACAAGATAATAAAAGATTCAATATTTATGGATTTAAAAAGGATGGATCTTAAAATTTTAAAAGAAGGGGATAAATATTATCTGGTTCAAATAAATGCTCAACCATCCATCCAAATGAATATTAAATAGGAAAAATGAAGATTTAGAGCTAAAAAAGAAGGTGAGAAATATTATTGAGTTCAACCCCAATTATGATGGAATAATAATGTTTATGAACCATGTATGTTTCCTTCCCATAAAATATTTTAAGAAGGATATTTTTGATGAGGATCATAGTTCATGATTTTTTATATATCCTTGAATTACAATGATTTATAGAGACCTAAAAGGGTATTTATAGTGGGATGAAGTGAAGAAATATATTTTGGAGTCTATTTCTTGGTGTTTGGTTTATTATCAAGTTGATGCTGAGAGATAGAATTCTAATGGAATGTTATAAATATTAACCATACCTAAATGGAAATTAGAATACATCACAATGGATTTTGTCATAGAAATCCCCAAGACATCTTAAAGGAAAAATTCTATATGAGTTATTTTTAGTTTCCTTTTGAATTAGATATACTTAATTTCTATAAAATAATATTTCTCTCATTATCAAATAATAGGAATATATATTAAATAAGTTTTAATATTTATGGAGCACTAATTTCCATTGTATTTGACTGGGATCCGAGGTTTACCTCAATGTTTTGGAGAATTCTTCAGTAGGATCTGGATATAAAGTTAAATTTTCACATAACATATCATCCTCAGAAAAATGGTCAGACTTAGAGGAAAATTAAAACTCTAGGAGATCTTTGGAGATCTTTTTCTTTGGATTTTAAAGATGGTTTGGATCAACAACTTCATTTGGTTGAATTTTCTTTCAATAATAGCTTTCACTCCAGTACTCATATGGATCCTCTTGAATAACTCTATAGTAAGAAGTAAAAAATCCAACATGATGGAATGAATTTGGAGAAATAATCTTTTTAGGAACTAAAATGTTTGAAGAAATTATAGAGAATTATAGATATATTGAATAGTATATAATAGTACCTCAATGTTGAAAAAGAATTTATGTTTACAATCGTCAAAAATATCTAGAGATTAAAGTGGGAGATAAAGTATTCTTATAAATATCTCTCTAGAAGAAAGGAATGAGATTTGGAAATAAGGGAAAGAAAATCCATAGGTATATAATTCCTTTTGAAATTATTGATCATATCAAGATGATATCTTATCGATTGGTGCTTCCTATGAATCTCTCATAAGTTCAAGATGTTTTCCGTGTATGTATCCTAAGGAAGTACATACATAATATTTCACATTTACTAATATCAGAGGTCACATTGATGGAGAAATATATTTATTATGAAGAAAACCGATAGATATTATGTACTATACATATAAATTCATACAAAATGAGACCAATTCCTTTCTTAATGTTTTGTGAAAAACCCACCTATTTGAGAAAGTTCTGTGGGAACTTGACGATGTGATGATGTGGAATTATCCTCATATATTTGTATTAGATTGATGGATTTTGATAGAGAAATTCATTTTAATCCTATTAGAATTTATCAACCTAATATTTTTATGAAATATGTAAATTTGAATAATTTTATTTCTTATATAGTTTGTGTTATACACAATATTGAGTTTAGACGAACCATTGAACATTATTAAAATATTATGTGCCTCTTAACACCTAGACATTAGATTGAAGGGAATGAATTACAGTAACTAAATTATGATAAATATATGGTCTAAAAATTTATAAATTGAATTCATTAGTTTTAAAATGGTTACCATTAAAAAAATATTATTTTAAAATAGTTTTTAGGTTTTTTCTAAGAAAATTATTTTTATGCGTGCAATGTATTTTATATCAAAATATTAAATTAATCATTATTGGTGAATTATTTTAATGATATATATATATATATTATTTACGGGATAAAATGTTTTTAACATTCAATAAATATTTTTCAATTCAATGGATAAGAATAAATCAAGTTTTATTCTGAAAAATGTATATTTTTAAAGTAATTTTTATCACAATTGAGTAATTGTGGAAACATTTATCACCTTGGTAAAATGGTGAAACCTGTTAATTTGGATTAAAAACAAGATATAAGGACACAATTTTCAAACTATTTTTTATTGGGTGAATATAATACCACCCTTCACAAAAATTGATATAAATTGAGTTATTTAATGTAAAAGTTTCCATGAAAATAATTTAAATATTATTTATATCAAATAATGTTACAAAATGTTACCCTCTTCATTTTTATTAAAATTTATTTTGATCATAAAAGTGATTTAATTTTAATTATTAAATGTGAAACATGAATTTTATAGATCTATTTGAGATATTGGGGATGTTTCAATTCATTATATTCTAATTACCCCTTTTATTGATGTATTTAAAGTTAAATTAAATGTGCAGTGTCAAAATTGACAATAATGATATGTTATATAAATAAAATTTTATTAAATTATTTAAAAATAAAAAAAACATTAAATTATACCAGGGTGTTGTGATATTGTTAGAAATGTCATAAATTATCCATTTATGGTCCAAATTTCACCTTATAATAAAAATTTACAACCTTTTAATATTGAAAAAGTTGCTAATGTAGTTAAAATTAAAAAATATTAAGTGAGGGTAAATTAAAATAACAAGGATAAAATTACAAAAACATTTTATGAAATCTATTAGTTTATGTAAATAGAACCATATCGACCCTTATCTTAGAATCCCTTACCATTTTGAGGTATTTTTCTTGATATTGAATTTATTATAATTTAATCTTTTGAGAAAATCCAAATGTTCCCCTCGCCTCAAATTTAATAGGGTCTCTCAACCCTCACTTAATTAAACAAATTTTAAACTTATAGATATACCATAATTTAAAAAATTATCTTCTAAAATTCCCTAGAAATATTATAGAGTTTCTGGTATTCCAAAAATACCAACCTTATAATCCTTTAGAGGAGATCTTAGAGAGTATTTATGAAGAAGAGGTAATCACCTTAAACGATCACTTTATTTTATATACTCTTATTTTACTCCTATAAATAAATGATATTTATCACAAAATAATAACTAAATTATTATGATAATAATGAAATGTTATTTTGATTATTAAAACACCATTATACACTATAATTCCCATAAAATAGAAGTGAAAGTATCATTCATGTGTATATACGAATTACCGTCTCCATGTAGCGATGAAATTAATTTTCATCACCATAATTTATGGATGGGTTTTATGTCTGGTTTAATGTTTATAAATTTTATTTATGAAATATTTATACTTATATAATTATAATTTTAGTTATACCTTATCACCATCCAATCTTTTTAGAAATGATAACTTTTCTTGTCTGTACGTATGGACTACCATCTCCACTATCCGATGTGATTATTTTTTCATTTATTTTTAAATTTATTTTTCAATAAGGAATATTTCAATGAATTTATATTATATATATGATATAATATTTTTTCTGGAATGGTTAATTATTATTTAAGTTTCTTTCTTTATAGAAGTCAAAAAATGGAAACAACGTTCATGAGTACATTTAACCTACCATATCCATGAATGGTGTAATTTAATTTTCTATCTATAATTTTTATGAATCACTATAAATGTGTATATAATGAATATATATGAAGTTTATACCATTATTAAAATTCTATAAATTTGGTTATTGTTCTCAAAGAATAAGGACCAGGACTTCCGAATAGAAACATGCTTGGAAAATGAAGAAGTTGTCACCCAGAAGAGTGATTTTAAAAACAAATTATTAAACAATAGGTGATAATAATCCATAAATAAACGATTAAGTTTATTATACATATTAATATGGCCATTTAATGCATTCATAATAAATCCTTATTTATTATACATGTGTTTATAACAAGAAAGAAGAAAGGAGAGACTTGTGGTAAGGGTTAATTTCATAATATCATCATTATTCTGGATTGTTTATTCTTAAGACTCCACTAGGGAATATTTCTATTCCATATCCATGTTTTATAAAAAAATAATTTTTTTTATCATTATACTATGATTTTTTTAATTCATTTTTAGCCATTTTTTACTTTTTAGAAAAGGTTTTAGAGATATATTGTTTTTTATTTTTCAAATGAGTTACTTTATGACTATTCCAAAAAAAATATGGAAGGCATGTTTTTTAAATTATATGGAATTGATATATTTTTCCATATACATGAATAATATTTTTTTAATACCCCTTTAAAATTTTATGAGGTTATTTTCAAATAAATGTTTTTCCTTTATAAGCGCGCATGTTTTAAAAAAAAAGTGATTTCAAAATGTAGTGGTTATTTTCCTCAAGAATTATTCCAAGTGACATTTCAAAATCATTTTCCATATAAGATGAAATAATTTAATTTCACTTAATATTAAATAGGTATATGATCCAACGATACCGTCCTTTTTCTTTCTATGTATAGTTTATGTTTACGATGGCATGATGTTTATGAATCGTTTATCTTTTCCATGGATATATTATAATGAATTGTTTATAAAAATAATTTCTTTTCATGGTTTCAGATATAATTAATGTTTTATGATCATTTGACACAAATATGTATGGTTATAATTATGTTATGTGTGGTAACTATATCTTACTCCACTATATTAGGTAAATATTGATATCTTAGGAGATAAATAGAACAATAATGGGGAGTGAACCCAGATCAGTAAAGGATAATTTTCCATTATGATAGTCATTGGAGTGATCCTTGACTATTATAATGGTTACATGATTAAGCCCATTACACTATTAATATCTTTGAAAATATATTTTACTTCTAAGAAAATGATTTTATTTTCATATATATATTCCATAGTTCCACAACTTATGCCAATGGTATGCTCTCATGGTTCCTGTACCTTTATGATCCATTTATTATGAACTGCCTAGAGTTATTCCATGACTAATGATTATTAACTATGACATCATGGTATATCTTTAAGATGTTTTTTTATATTCTTATTCCCTTATTATCATATTTTTATTATGTAATCATTGATATCTCCCTTATTTATCCTTACTGAGCATCTAAGATCACCCTTTTATTATATTTATTTTACCTAGGCTATAAAGTAAGGTGATATGTATAAAAGGGTTCTAGTTATAAAACAATAAGTGAGAGAAGATGTATATATTTTTTAAATTATTTTTCTATGTTTCCATTTTTCCAACGAAACTAAACCTACATGGTTCTGGAATAGATTATTGTGTCATGTAATTATTATTCATCAATTTATAAATAATATCTATGTATAAAAGGTATCAGGCATTACAATTATTCACACACTTAATTATAGAATTGATTTTAAGAAATTAAATTTTTAATACCCCAAGATTTTAAGTTATGTCCCTTTTTAAATAAATTTAATATCTTTTATAGGTTATGTTGTAGAGAACACTAAACTTAAATAAACATCAAAATATTATTATTTAAATACGATAATTATAAACAAGTTGTTAAATTGGTGAGAATGAATAGTATTAACCAAATTATGAAATATATAATTTTCCAACTCATTTTTAATGTTTTAATAAATTCTTTTTGAACATGCATATAATTTTTAGTAAAATAATTTTATTCTTAAAATAAATGATTTTTTAGAACATTGATTTTTATTTATTTCATTGAGAAAATAAATATAATTAATTATTGAAACCTTTATATTTTTTTGATACAATGAATTTTATTTTTGGATTCAGTATGTCAAAATTATCTTAAGATGAATTTTTGAAAATTTTCTAAGGAGTTTAATTTTTCAGTGAATAATAAAAATACTATTTTTTCATAAAACACTCATTTTCTTTATATTTAAAAGTAATTTTATGATTTTAAATTGATATCAGAGTAACATAATTTATTTTTTGTTATATATAATATAATTAATTACATTTAAACACTCTTTATATCTTATGTTTTTATATATACATTTTTTGGATTAAAAACTCATTTTTCCAAAAAAAAACAATTGTTTTTCATTGCATTTTGACATTTTAATTTTAAAATTAAATTTTAAAATTATATGTTTTAAATTTTTAAAAATTGATTCAATATTTGTAATTATGAAATCCAAATTCAGTTATATGTTCATTTTTATTTTTAGGCACAAAAATAGTTACCTTGGTAAAAAAAGATTTATCACAATATAGGAAAAATAATGTTGCGAGTTAAAGTTAATAGTTAAAATCATAAAATAACTAAAAAATAAGAAAATTAAATGGGTGGTTTATGTATTTATTGACCATAAAAGCATTTAAAACATTAATTATCATCCAAATATGTTGGAATTAATACCCCCAAATGTGTTCGTCTTTAAATACAATACAATCAATATTTAATAACTTAAAACAACCCATCATAAAGTATAAATATGACTCCTCCCCTCCTCCTTTCACCTAAAAATACTTGAATATATTAAAAAACCAACCAAAAATTATCTTATAAACTTTACCCACATTCAAGTGCTTTTGGTCTCACTGAAATACCAATTCTAATTTCTTTAAGGTGTCCATTAAGGAGCTGAAATTCAAGAGGTAATTTTCTCGAACAACCACTCTTAACGTGTTTTTTCCCCAACTTATATTAAAATACATCATACATTAAAGAATAATAACTCTATTATCATTTATATACTAAAATTTATTTTTATAATGGAATATATTATATCCAATCCTTTTCTTATCTCCTCTTATTCAAAGAAACAAAACTATGGTCCAAAATATGGCGGTTAGCCATCTCCATGGATAACAATTTTTTTATATTACCACATTTAGGTTTTGTCATAAAAGTGTTTTTATTGTTAAATAATAATTTAATAGGTATATTATAAACTATTTTATGTTCTGAAACTAATATAAATACAATATATTAAATAAAATGAAACTAGTTCATGACGGTCGGAAAAATCATCAAAATAAACAAAAAATTTCTCATTAACATTTTATCAACTGAATCATACTCATGTTAGAAAGAAAAATGATATATAAGACCATTTAAAATTAATTAAGTACATTAATACCATTTAATTTCACTTATATAGTTTTATTTCTATTCAATAAGAACAACCATAATTATACATAAGTGAACCAACCATAAAACCATGAAACGAACACACCCAAAACAAAGAAAATAATGAAATATTATTAATGAATGGATGGTAAAATGTTATAAAATAATCATATAATATATTTTAAACTTGAATATTGTTTGGTAAAAAATTAATTACATTATTTAAACCATTATACAGGAGTTTGAAGTACGCAAAACTAAAGGTAAGCGAGAGGTAAGTGTTTCTCATCTCACTTTTACATCTGTGAGATATATGCCTTATTCTGGAATTATCTCTTTTTTGTGAGTATATATTGAAATTTTATATATTGTATCATGAATCTAATTATATTCATGGTATTCAATGTTTCATTTTATAATTATTAATTTTCTGGGGTATATGATTTGACTGATTAAAAAATGGTATGGGATTTCTTTACTCAATTTCCACTCATTGGGTTAAACATCTTATTAAATGACTATTCCATGTTAATATTATGTGTGAGATAATTTTTATTATCTTATATTGTATATACTACTTTTTTGTGGATTTATATATGATACAAATAATTTATTCATTTGATTAATGATCACTTCAATGATATGGTATTTATAAGGGACTTTATTTTATAATCTATAATTTTAAAAGTTCCCTTAAAACTGTATTTTTATACTATGTCCATGTTATATAATTTTTTATAAGTTGTTTTTTAATATTATCTAATGATTTTTTTAAATTCATTTTTACTCATGTTCTACTTTTTTCAAAATATTTTTAAAGGATTATTTTTATCATTTTCTAAACGATGTTCTTTGTGACTTATACAACAGAAGTATAAAAGGAATGTTTTTTTAACTTATACGACATGAGTGGATTAACCCTCCATCATCAATACTTAATGATTTTATCTTCCCTTTAAAATAATAATTGTTTCTTTAAATTAAATTATTTTCTTTTTTAATTGCATGTCCCAATAAAAATAAATTATTTGAAAATGGAAAAGTTATTTTTTGCAATAATTATTTCATGTGATATTTAAAAATTATATTTCATATTAGATATTTTTTTATGTTACTTATTATTTAATGGGGACATTATTCAAGGATACTATTATCACTCCTTTTATGGTTTTTTTATGTTTATGATGTAGTGATATTTAAGAGTCCCATTTATTTTATATGGGTTATTGTAAGGACCCAGCCTTAAAACTTACTTAATATTGAATTAAATGTATAATTAACATTGAGGATCTTTTTAGGTTTAGAGTTTTAGAGAGTTAAGCCATAACTATTAAATCTCTAAAGATTTACATTGTTGACACTTCTACACAGTTTCTATTTTTTTACAAAACATGAAATCTTGAAAAAAGAGTCATGTCTATTTCCATGTTTAAGAAAACATGACTTTTCCTTGATCCCATCCTTGAGCCTATTCCACATTATGTCCTATGAAAAACATTTCAAAAACTTGGGATGAGCATAAAAATCTCAGTAAGGGATACACAAAGAAGGAAAACTGTTAGTATTTTAAATCAACAAGTAATATATGAATTCTTTAACACAAGTAATACTTTTCACCTTTATGAAGTAGTAAATAATCTTTGCTGAATAAAAGATCATTTCTTACCCTTTTATAACCAAAATATTACCATAAAACCCATATTAAGAACAAATAACATATAAAGGTAACTTGGGAGATAAACATACTTAAATGGAATAACCATATGGTCGACTTCCACACATATCACTAAATAGAATATCCATACGGCTGACTTCCATACCCAATGCATTGGAGGTTATAACGTAACCACCCGTCCTGGTATTCATAGCACCACACGTCAAATGACCAATTACAATTATAAAATCATAAGACATAAAACAAATATAAAGGAAAGAAAAAATTTCCACATTTCAATCAAAATATATCACTTAATTATATTGACATAACAAATCGATTATCAAAACCATTTTCAATACCAAAATACATTAAAGAGTACATGGTATTTATTTTTCTTTTAAAAACATTACAACTTGTTGAGGAAGCCAAAGATCAAATAATAGTCGTCGTGGTAGAAAAGGTCGTTGTCACCGCTTACGTTAAATAGAAAATTATTTTTGTCATTTATTAAAACAATTTGTAGAAAAATATTCCCTTTGAAAATTCAATGGTGTTTATACAGCGTATAAAATAAAGCTGTGTATTAAAACAAAATATGCCTCAATGAAAGGAGATTGAGAAAAAGTCCCTTACCTCGTGTCCGACTTGACCCGTTCGTTATTTAATATCCTGAATAATAAAATAAAGTTAATTTCTACTTTCTTAATAACATTTTTCAAGTTTATTATTTCTGTTATATCACTTATTACCATTTTATAAATATTATGTAATCATTTATGTTAATAACGTCCATTTTGTCGATATTTGGTACTTGAGTCAAAAATGAACACATTATATTTACAAGTTGTCCATGTGGTCAATATTTCATTATATAAAGAATGATATTCATGATTAATATATCATATATATCATATATATCGATTATATATATGTATTTATAAAAGTACATAACATTTATAGGTAATAAATGAAATGCACCGTCCATGGAGACGGTAGGTCGTATGTACGCATGAACGCTACTTTCATTACTATTTCTTATTTTAATGGAATTAAAACATAATTATATATAGGTATATTATAATTACAATATAATATCATATATAATATCATTAAAAACATCCTTTTTACATCCCACATAAGGCATTAACGAATCACATCACTTTGAGTGGGCGGTAGTCTGCACTTCCTCAAATGAGATTATCATATTTACCCACTATGGAAACCATAAAGGTGTGATATAATTGGGAAGTACATCAGAATAAGGAAATTAAAAACATAATATATATTATATATAAATAAAGTTCCATCATAATGTCCACCATGAAATACGGTTGGAGATATTTGAACAATCACTGTTTCGTGATGCGTTAGTTTTCCATCCACAAAAACATTATGTTCTTCATCCATTAGATAGAGGTGTGTGTAAGTGTAGTTAGAATAATTCTTGTAAAAACATCCTAGTATATTTAGGATACTGGTGTTGTTACAAAAGAAATAAATAAAAAGAATTTAGGGGTTGGAGAAGTAAAATAAATGATAACAATTTAAGAGAAACTATTGCCTTTAATTTGGGTAACTTCCTTTGGTTTGAACCAAAATGATTTCTTGAAGTGCTTTCTGCCTAAGGTAAGGATTATAGGGGGAGGTTAGGGATGTAGGGAGCTTAATTTGGCAGAGTTTGGACGAGCCAAATGTCATGAGAGGTGTGAGGAATTGGTTAGAAGTGGTCTCCTTTTATAATGGGGAGGAGGGGCTCTTTAGGGAAGTGTGGAAATATTATTTTAGAATATACTGATATTCGGTTTCTGGTCCAAAAATCATTATAGTAGAAGATAAGATGAGTCATGGTCGAAATAAAATTATCCAATAAGAATTTTATAGGTTTTTGATGTTATTTTAATATTTATAATCTTATTTATTTAAAAGATTTATTAATGAGGTAAACACTGCATCATTATTCTGTCATAAATAATTTAATTTATATGATGTCTAAAAATTATAAAACAAATACCATGATTCAGGAAATATCTTTATCTTTCCAATGAATATTTATAGTCGAAAATAGGACTTGTATAACACCATATAAAAATTAATTACTAAACTATTTTTGTAAATGTCAATTTTGTCTTCACATTAAATTAATTAATCTAAATTGTCATTATCACTCCCAAGTGGCTCAATGGGGTCCCAAAATCGACCCAAAGATGACTATGGTCGTAAATGACTCAAAAAATAATGTTTTGACAAGTGTTAATGTAATTTGGTATTATTATAATATTATATTTACCGAAATTACCTTATATACCTTTAACCGTGGTAAATAAAAGTCAAAAGTTAATATTCCCCAAAAAAAAATTTCATCTTATTGAACCAAATTTTACTTCTTGATAACAACCATGTATGTCATATTTTCAAAATTCATTTCACAGAAGTGGTAAATTTTCATTTAAATGAAAAAGTCAGTTTTTTAACTACCACTAAGTGGTTTCACTATTCATCAAAAATTGATGTTTTTTAGAAAAGTACCAAAACTTCAGCCTAAGCTATACATGATATTCCGAATTCAAAAATGATGTTTATTTTTAAAAATTCAAAAAATATAAGTGGAATTAATTAATTTTAAAATTAATTCCCGTTATCAAAACAATGAGCGTGTTTTTAAGAAACAATAACTATCAAAAGATTGATACTCGTTTATGTCCAATTTCATAGTGAAATTAATTCCAATGACCAAAATTGGATTAAATGGTAAAAATATTTTTTAATTTCACTTTAAAACCAACTAACAAGATAATCTAACCATATAAATAAATTATATTAAAATTCACTTTTGAATTAAAATACAATATTTTCCACTATTCATTAAAAAATGAACTTTATCAGAAAAATACCAAAATATTACCCAAAGTAAAATTTGATCTCCCTAGTCTAAAGAAGGATTTTATTTGGTCAATTAGAATATATTAAAGTGAACAAAACTATATTTAAAGAGGGTTCACCATTAAAAGGCGATAAATCATCCTTTTAATGTAAATTATGCTTAAAATTAGATTCATTCACATTTTAAGCCCCTAACTTTTTATTGGATAATGTAAATACATTTAACAAACAGGTATAATAATATTTTAGTTAGTTTCATTCATTCCCACCAATACAACA
Organism: Viscum album; assembly: GCA_963277665.1. Taxonomy (NCBI): domain Eukaryota; kingdom Viridiplantae; phylum Streptophyta; class Magnoliopsida; order Santalales; family Viscaceae; genus Viscum; species Viscum album. Next base: position 97,546,839 of record OY728130.1, on the reverse strand, counting down.
GCTAGGAGTTAATTACCATTTAAAATAATAATATTATATTATTAGTGTGCAACGCAAGATTCCAAAGAAACCAGTTGTTGCGTATCGGGTACACTATCGACCATAGCAACCCTTTTAAAGTAAAATTAACATTTAATTCAAAAATATTAATAAGTATGAAAATATCTTATTCTTAATTTACTTGGGATGTTACATCCTTCCCCCCTTTGGGAAATTGCGTCCTCGCAATTTTTATTCACTTATCAAAATAAGTGGAGGTATTTATCCCTCATAGCATTTTCAGATTCCCACGTTGCCTCTTCAACTGTATGGTTTTTCCACAAAACCTTTACCTGGTGAATTACCTTATTCCATAACACTTGCTCTCTATGGTCAATAATCTGGACTGGTTGTTCTTCATAAGAGATATTCTCTTCCAACTGAACTACCTCTGGGCTCAAAACATGAGATGGATCTGGCATATACTTTCTCAACATCGAAACATGAAAAACATTGTGTACCCAGGATAATCTTGGAGGTAAAGCCACTCTATACGCAACTGATCCAACTTTCTCTAGAATTTCATAAGGTCTAAATAACCTCAGACTCAACTTTCCCTTCTTACCAAAACACATCACACTTTTCTATGGTGAGACTTTGAGAAAGACATGATCACCTACCTCAAAGGAAAGATCTTTCCTCCGGTTATCAGCATAACTTTTCTGTCTGCTCTGAGCTGTTCTCATGTGCTTCTGAATCAACTGAAATTTCTCTACCATCTTTTCTTCCAATTATGGTCCCATAATCTTCCACTCACCTACTTCATCACAAAAAGATGCAGTTCGAAAACGCTTTCCATATAATGCCTCAAATGGATCCATCTGTATACTAGAATGAAAGCTATTATTATATGAAAATTAAATGAAAAAAAGATGTTGGTCCCAACTTCCCTGATAATCTATCGAAAAAGCGTGTAACATATCTTCCAATATCTGAATTTTTCATTCTGACAGCCCATCTGATTGAGGATGAAAAGTTGTACTAAAATTTAATTCAGTACCCAATGACTTTTGAAGGCCTTTCCAAAGTTAGAAGTAAACCTGGGATCACGATCAGATACAATGAAGTGGGGAACTCCATACAACCTGCCTATCTCTTTAACATACAACCGAGCATGTTGATCTAAAGACAGAGTATCTCGAATAGGAAAAAAATGAGAAGATTTAGTCAATCGATCAACTATTACCCAGATTGCATTATTACCTTGAGATGTCTTTGGTAATCCCAAAACGAAGTCCATGGATATATTTTCCCATTTCCACTCTGGCACCGGTAGAGGCTGAAGCATCCCTTTTGGTAATTGCCGCTATTCTTTAACCTGCTGATAAGTTAAAAACTTCACAGTAAAATCAATAATATCTTTTTTCATTCCATCCCACCAGTAATATTCCTGAAGATCTCTGTACATCTTAGTACTACCAGGATGAACTGAAAACGGAGAACTATGAGATTCACATAATAACTCATTCTTCAACTGTGAATCACAAGGTACACATAATATCTTCCCAAATCTCAAAACACAATCATTATCAATGTTAAATTCAGGAAACTTACCCTTCTGAACCAAATCTACCTTTTTCTGCAACTCACTGTCTTCTTTCTGTGCTTGCTTAATTCGGTCTGATAGAGATGATTTCACTGACACCTAAAACAAAACAGAAGAATTTTCTGCAACAACAACTTCTATTCAAAATTTCATCAAATCAAAAACCAAAGGATCACGTTCCAAAAGTATCATGGTTAATGAATTATTACTTTTTCGACTCAAATCATCAGCCACTTTATTTGCTTTTCCCAGATGATAAAGTATCATGAAATCATAATCCTTGATTAATTCCAACCATCTACTCTGTCTCATGTTCAATTAATTCTATGTGAATATATACTTAAAACTTTTTTGATCAGTATATATTTCACACTTCACTCCATACAAATTATGCCTCCAAATTTTTAAAGAAAAGACAACAGAAGCTAATTCCAAATCATGTGTAGGGTAATTTAACTCATGAGGTTTCAACTGACGTAAAGCATAAGCAATTACCTGATCATTATGCATTAGGACACATCCCAGTCCTTTCAACGAAGCATCACTGTAGATAACAAACTCACCATTTCTGGATGGCAGTTCAAATACTGGAGCATTCACCAATCTCCTTTTCAATTACTGAAAACAATCATCACATTATTTTGTCCAGATGAACTTAACACCTTTTTGAGTTAATATAGTCATTGGACTAGATAACCGTGCAAAATTTTCAAAAAACCTCCGGTAATAACCTGCCAAACCAAGAAAACTACGGATCTCAATTATATTTGTGGGTCTTGGACATTCTTCAACAACTTTTTTTTAGCTGGATCAACAGTTATTCCATTTTTTGAAACAATGTGACCAAGGAAAGAAATATTTTGTAACCAAAACTCACACTTGCTGAATTTCTCAAATAATTTCTTTTATTTTTAGGTTTTCAAAACAACCCTTAAATGGCTTTCATGCTCCTCTTTAGTTTTAGAATACACCAAAATATCATCAATGAACACAAACACAAACTTATCCAAGAAATCATAGAAAATTCTATTCATAAGATCTTTGAATACAATAGGTGAATTGGTTAAACCAAAAGGAATAACTAAAAATTCATAATGGCCATATCTAGTACGAAATTTAGTATTCGGAACGCCTGCTTCCTTTACATTCAACTGATGGTACCCTGACCTCAAATCAATATTTGAAAAATAATGAGCTCCCTGGAGCTGATAAACAAGTCATCGATTTGAGGCAAAGGATGCTTATTCTTAACAGTGATGTTATTCAATGCTCTATAATCAATAAAAAGTCTCATTGAACCATCTTTATTTTTAAAAAACAGTACAGGAGCACCCCATGGTGATGTGCTAGTTCGAATAAAACCTTTATCTAATAACTCCAGAAATTTATTCTTTAACTATAAAAGTTCAATTTGAGCCATTCAATAAGGGGGTTTTGAAATTGGCTTAGCATCAGGAACTATGTCAACAGTAAATTCAACTTCCCAATTATGTATAATACCAGGCAACTCATCAGGAAAAACATCAAGGTACTCATTTACCATTGGAACGTCATTATTCTGAACAGTTCCTTTGTTTTCAACAGTATTTGAAAGGTAACATTCATTTCCATCTTTTACTAGTTTCTCAACTTCCTGATATGTTATCAACAACAAGGGTTCATTTTTGTATACAAAATGAAAATCTTTATGAAAATAAACCTCTTTAGCTCTACAGTCAATCTTAGCATGACAAACAGAATGCCAATCCATGCCCAAAATAACATCAAACTCTACTAGAGGCAAAACAATAAGATTTCCAGGTAGATTTTTTCTTCACACAAGGACAAGAATGTTCTTATGTTTTCTTTTTGCATTAACATTTACAGTAGGTGTTTTTACCATTAGTTCTGTATTCATATCTTGAGATGGAATTCCCAATTTACTAGAAAACTTCTCAGAAATGAAAGAGTGTGTAGACCCTGAATCAAACAACACATTGGCATAATCTGAACAAACAAACAGTGTACCTGATACTACTTCGTTTGATGTCCCAACATCTACTGAAGTAGTTGCAAAGGATTTCACCACCCCTTTTTGCTTTTAGTATGGATGCATTCCCTCAGTTGAGTTCTTCACTGGACACTCATTTTCATAATGACCCATTTCATGACACTTAAAACATCATCCCGATGGGTTTTCATTGCCTACCTGATCATCTTACTTACAGTTACGAGAAACATGACCATACTTACCACACCAGAAGCACTTTCCAGACTTTGATAAATATTCTCCAGGATTTTTTTACCACACTTCTCACAAGTTGGATATTTATTTTTCTTACCTCCAGGATTCTTTGATGAATTCTTCTCCTTTTCCTACCAACTGGACCTCTTATTCTGTTGTTTTTCAAAGAACATTTGATCGTCGGAAAACTCCATTTCCACCTACTCCGCACATCGAACAAGTTTTTCATAACTTTTGAACTCACGAGAGGATAATTCTCTTAGATATCGTGGATTTAGTTCTGAGTAAAATTTATTTATATTACTATCAAGATCTCGAATGAAATTTGGTGCATACCTTTCTAGTCGAGTGAAATTTTCTTCATAATAGGCCACTGAGTCATCCCCCTACCTCAATTATAGGAATTTGTTTTCCATCTTAAGTAAAACCACCTTAGGAAAATATTTTCAATAAACATACCTTTGAATTCATCCCAAACAAGAGCATAAATCTCCTCACTATCCCTGATATTTTTCACCATCGACCACCACTGACCAACTTAACCTTCAAAATGGTAAATAGCGAGACTAACTTTTTGTTGTTATGAACATCCCATAACATCGAAAATCTTTTCCAGTGCTTTAATCCACCCTTCTGCTAGCACGGGGTCAGATGATCCTCTGAATGATGGGGGATATTTCCTCATGAAATGCTCCACTACTGACATGTTCCTCTGCGGTTCATCTGGCTGATCTCATGCATGAATACCACCACCATTTATATCCGAAGTCAACTGTTCCATCACTGCAACAAACTGTTTTGTTTCGATTCCGACCATCTCAGGTTGCTGATTTGGAAGGTTGTCTTCCTCTTAATGTCATCCCAATATAGCTGCCCTATTTCCTCTGCAGAAAAGCATTCTAAACACAGAAATATCTTAGGCAAAGCAACATGGTAATCTGTAAAGGCTATATGATTTCAATATTAACATAAATTACTTTATGGATATTAATTTAATAATACCCTAACTCTTAAAGTTAACTAAACCGACCTTTTATACCAACTATAAGGACCCGGCCTTAAAAAATACTTAATATTTAATTAAATGAATAATTCACATTGAGGATATTTTCTGGTTTAGTGTTTTAGAGAGTTAAACCATAACTATTACATCTCAAAAGATTTACAAGTTAGAAACTTCTACATAGTTTATTTTTTTTACAAAACACAAACTCTTGAAAAAAAGAGTCAGGTTTATTTCCTTGTTTAAGACATCATGACTTCTCCTTGATCCCATTATTGACCTTATTCCACATTATGTCCTGTGAAAAACATTTAAAAAACTTGGGATGAGCATAAAAAGCTCAGTAAGGGATACACAAAGAAGGAAATTTGATAGTGTTTTAAATCAACAAGTAAACCATGAATAGTTTAACACAAGTAATACTTTTCACCTTTATGAAGTAGTAAATACTCTTCAATGAATAAAAGATCATTTCTTACCCTTTTCTAACCAAACGATTACCATAAAACCCATATAAAGAACAAATAACATATAAATGTAATATGGGACAGAAACATACTTAAATGGAATAACCATACTGTCGACTTCCACACATATCACTAAATGGAATAGATATAGGGCCGACTTCCATACCCAATGCATTGGTGGTTATAACGTAACCAACCATCCTGGTATTCAGGGCCCCACCCATCATTTGGTTTATCATGTAACCACCCATCAAATGTCTAAGTACCATTATAAAATCATAAGACATAAAACAAATATAAAGGAAAGAAAACATTTCCACATTTCAATCACAATATATCACTTAAATAAATTGACATAACAAATCCATTATCAAAACCATTTTCAATATGAAAATACATAAAATAGTACATGGTATTTATTTTCTTTTAAACACATTACAACTTGTTGTGGAAGCCAAAGATCAAATAATACTTGCGGCGGTGGAAAAGGTCATTGTCACCGCTTACGTTAAAAGGAACATTCTTTTTGTCGTTTAGTAAAATGATTTGTAGAAAACGATTCCCTCTAAAAATTCAATGGTGTTTATACAGCGTATAAATTAAATCCGTGTATTAAAACAAAATATGCCTCAATGAAAGGATATTGAGATGAAGTCCTTTACCTCATGTCTAACTTGACCCGTTCATTCTTTAATATCCTGAATAATACACTAAAGTTAATTTTTACATGCTTAAGAACCTTTTTCAAGTTTATTATTTCTTTTATTTCACTTATTACCATGTTATAAATATTATGTAATCATTTAAGTTAATAACGTCCATTTTGTCGATACTTGGTACTTGAGTCAAAAATGAACACCTTATATTTACAAGTTGTCCATGTGGTCAATAGTCCATTATATCAAGATTGATATTCATGATTAAGATATCATATATATAATATATATATCCAATATATACATGTATTTATAATAGTACATAACATTTGTAGGTATGAAATGAAATTCACCGTTCATGGAGACGGTTGGTCAAACGTACGCATGAACGCTACTTTCATTTATATTTATTATTTTAATGGAATTAAAACATAATGATACATAGGTATATTATAATTAAAGTATAATATCATATATAATATCATTTACTACATCCTTTATAAATCCTATATAAGGCATTAACGAATCACATCACTTTGAGGGGGCGGTAGTCCGCACTTCCTCAAATGAGATTATTGTATTTACCCACTTTGGAAACCATAAAGGTGTGATATAATTGGGAAGTACATAAGTATAAGGAAATAATAAAAATAATATATATCATATATAAATATAGTTCCATCATAATTTCCACCATGATATGCGGTTGGAGATATTTGAACAATCATCGTTTCGTGAGGTGTTAGTTTTCCATGCACAGAAACATTATGTTTTTCATCCATGAGATGGAGGTGTGTATAAGTGTAGTTCTAATACTTCTTATAAAAACATCCTAGTATATTAAAGATACTATTTTTTTTACAAAATAATGAAATAAAAAGAGTTTAGGGGTTGGAGAAGTAAAATAAATGATAACAATTTAAGAGAAATTGTTACCATTAATTTAGGTAACTTCGTTTGGTTTGAACCAAAAGGATTTATTGAAGTGCCTTCTGCCTAAAATAAGGCTTCTAGGGGGAGGATAGGGATGTAGGTGGCTTACTTGGGTAGAGGTTGGATGAGCCAAATGACTTGAGAGGTGTGAGGAATTGGTTAGAAGTGGTCTCCTTTTATAAGTGGGAGGAGGGGCTCTTTAGGAAAGTGTGAAAATATTATTTTATAATATAATTATATTCGGTTTCTAATGATTCCAAAATCATTATAGTAGAATATAAGACGATTCATGGTCGAAATAAAATTATCCAATAATAATTGGACAGGTTTTGGATGTTATTTAAATATTTATAATCTTGTTTATTTAAATGATTTATTAATGAGGTAAACACTGCATCATTATTGTGTCATAAAAAATTTAATTTATTTGATGTCTACAAATTATAAGAAAAATACCATGATGTAGGAAATCGTTTTATCTTTCCAATAAATATTTATAGTCGAAATATGACTTATATAACACCATATAAAATTTATTACTAAATGATTTTTGTTAATGTCAATTTTGTCATCACATTAAATTAATTAATCTAAATTGTCATTATCACTTCCAAGTGGCTAAATGAGGTCCCAAAATCGACCCAAAGAATCCCATGGTCATAAATGACTCAACCAATAATTTTTGGACAAATTTTGAATTATTATAATATTATTTTTACCTTGAATTACCATATTTATCTTTAAACGCGGTAAATAAAAGTCAAAATTTACTATTCACCAAAAAATATTTTCATCTTATTGAACCGAATTTTACTTCTTGATAACAACCATGTATGTCGGATTTTCAAAATTTAATTCAAAGAAGTGGTAAATTTTCATTTAAATTAAAAAGTCAGTTTTTTAACTACCACTAAGTGGTTTCACTATTCATCAAAAATTAATGTTTTTTAGAAAAGTACCAAAAATTCAGCCTAAGCTATATTTGATATTCCAAATTCAAAAATGATGTTTATTTTTTAAAATTCAAAACATAGAAGTGGAATTAATTAATTTTAAAATTAATTCATGTTATCAAAACAAACAGCGTGTTTTTAAGAAACAATAACTATCAAAATATTGATACTTTTTTATGTCCAATTTCAAAGTGAAATTAATTCCAATGACCAAAATTGGATTAAATGGTAAAAATATATTTTAGTTTCACTTAAAAACCAAATAAAAATATAATATAACCATATAAATAAATTATTTTAAAAGACACTTTTGAATTAAATTACAATATTTTTCACTATTCATTAAAAATGAACTTTATCAGAAAAATACCAAAAAATTACCCAATGTAAAATTTGATGTCCCCAGTATAAAAAAGGATTTTATTTGGTCAATTAGAATGTATTAAAGTGACCAAAACTATATTTAAAGAGGGTTCGACATTAAAAGGTGATAAATCGACCTTTTAATTTAATTTTTTTTTTAAAATTTGATTCATTCACATTTTAAGACTCTAACATTTTATTGGATAATGTAAATACATTTAACAAACAGGTATAATCATATTATAGTTAGTTTAATTCATTCCTGCCAATACAACGGCTAGGAGTTAACTACCATTTAAAATAATAATATTATATTATTAGTCTGCAATGTAAGATTCCAAAGAAACCCGTTGTTGCGTATCAGGTACGCTATCGAACATAGCAACCCTTTTAAAGTAAAATTAATATTTAATTCAAAAATATTAATAAGTATGAAAATATATTATTCTTCATTTACTTGGGATGTTACAGTTATGCTATGATGAAATGTTTATGAAACCCGTTTATTTTAATGGGTTCTGATATGATGAATGATTTATATACATTTGGCACACATATTTATGGTTTTCATTATGTGATGGGTGATACCTATGTCCCCCTTTAATGTATTGGGTAAATATTTATATATCATGAGATAAAAATGGGAAACAAGTTGATGGGATTGATCTAGTATGGGAAATAAATGAAACCTGATCCACTATGGGAAAGAAGGTATATCCTGATCCATTATGGTAATGGAATTGGGAATTATCCTTACTAATATGATGGTTTCGGGAGGGAACCCATTCAACTACGAAGAAAGGTATTCCGCTGGGGTTGGTGGTGCGTCCTAGCTAGGAGGTTTAGATGCGCATAGATTTTCTATGCTTGTGTGTATGCCAAAATTCAATTTCTTATGCCAATGTTAGTCTCTCATGGATCATGTTATTTAATTATTCATGTCTTATGAAATTATATGATTTATTCCATGACTCAATATTATTATCATTGATATAAAGGGTATAATTTTAAAATGTTATGTTCATATTATTATTCTATTATGATTATGTTATGATAGATATCTTACTTTTATTCCCATACTAAGAATCTACACTAACCCTTTTCTTATGTTTATTTTCACTAGTATTTGGAGGAAAATATTAATTATGATATTAAAAAAAATTGTTCTAGTTATTAAAGAGCAAGTGGGAGAGAATTTAGATATTTTATGAACCATTTTTTTATATTTCTACGTTTCCAAAGACACTAAACCCATAATATTCTATTGTAGTTTTGTTATATTTTGTAATGATTATTCGTCTATTTAGATGTAATATCTATTTATGAAGAGAATGGATCAATATATTTGGTATCAGAGAATGGTTCAGTTAACCTTTGGAAACTAGGATATGAAAACCTTAGTAAGAACCCTAAGGGTAAGTCTAGGTAAAAATCATATTATTTTGATAATTCTCAAGAATAAACATAGTTAAATTGAAGGAGTCTTAGATTGAAATTATATAAATAATTTAACATTAATATGAGGGTTTTCAAGTATGATTAGTATTTCTCATACTATTTTGTTCAGTTTTAGTCAATGGTTGGAACTAGTATGATTCATGTTAATGGTTAATGTTATGGACAATAGAATGATTTTCCTCATGAAAAACAAAATAAAATGGGATTTGGAAGGTGAAACATTCATATTATTCTTAATAAAAAAATATCTTAATATGATTAAAAATCTCAAAATATGATCAGTAATCCTAACTTTGGTAAGTTTCCTGACCCATATAATAATAGAAAAATGGATATTCTTAGTTATCATAAAGGAATGAATGTTTAAATTTTCTTATGTAAGGCATGTGAGAAGAGGCATCAAGGAGAATGTTTCAAAAGACCTGGAAAATGCTCTCAGTTTGGGAAAGAAGGAAACAAATAAAGTAATTATAATAGAAAAGTTAAAGGTTCATTTAATTCAATGTATGAGAATAATAGTATTCCTAATGAATTATTGAGAGTTAAATTTTTTAAATGTGGAATGTATGGGAATTATGAAAATCAATACCCTAGGGGGAAAGCTTGGTAAGAGAATTGTGAAGATTTTATTAGCAATTGTTAAATTTCTAGTGATAAAGAGAATATAAATGAAACATAATACGAAAGAAGTGTTAAAGAAAAAAAAGAAAATCCTGGTTAATATATAAAGAAGTAAGTGAAATGATTGAGTTTTTATATATTGAATTTCAAGAATAATTTTGAAGAAGTAATTTTATTGTATTATGAAAAAACAATGCATCTGAGGAATTTTACACTATCATTTGTTCTTAAGTATTTGAAAGTATAAGTTGAATGGTATTAGTAGCGACGAAAAGTGATTGAGGTGGTATGGTGATATTTTTGGAGAAAACGTGATTAAGGGAAAGATAATACTTAATATATGCACAATGTTTATTTAATAATGATATAAATAGTTGTTTGATATTATTTATGACCTTGGAACTGATTACTAATATTATGAAATAGTGGATCATTGATTGATTTTATAGAATTTTTGGATTTATATTATGAGGAAAGAGTTAATTTATGAAATAATTCATGTTTTCAATAAGGTCTTATGGTAATTTAGGTCATTAATATGTTTTAAGATAATAGATGATAATGAAAACTGCATATTTTTTTGTGATAATTAAGAGATTCATAAATTTATTTGGGGTATTAATGATAAGTTGATTTTGAAAATTATTGACCTTATTTCTAAAGTTTTTTATTTTAATCTTTTGGAAGGTTTAAAAGGGAAACTATTTATGAAATTGTTTATGTTGAACTTTGGATAAGGTTTTAGAGATTAATATAATACTTAACCTTATAAGGATTTATGCATATTGGATAACCAGTGTTAACCATTTTATTATTATGATAACCAGAGATATAATGAATTAATTTTCTTCCCATTATGAATCTCATGATACACTAGTTCTTCAGGCATTACAATCTCAACTTTATTTCATCAAATAAGAAATTAAATTGAAACTGATCAAGGAATAACCAAAGTGTGAGATTATAATTATGAGAATAAATAAAGTATATATTCTCAAAGGATATGAAATAAAATGTTATCCTATTATCATCATTTTTGATGATATCAATTACCTTTTTTGACCAATTTGGTTTATGGTTTTTTGGTCATAAACCTTATCCTAAACATGTTATCTATATCTAATTATTAGTTCTTAGAGATTAGTTTTCCATTCCAAGTACATATTTTAATTTTCCAATATTGTTTTCCTTATGTGGAAACCTAGTAATCCATTACTTCAGGTCACCTTTATTTTTCTAACTTTCCCTTTTAAGGGGAAGTTTTATTATTCATTTTTAAGATGTGAGTTTCCCATAATGGAGTTTTCAAATATCAAAATTTTATTTTCTAAGTTTAATTTAAAATTTTCAAGTATCAATTTTTTAAATTCTCGATCGTATTGTGATGATAGATTATATATTGGTGATTCCATCGAATCTCTCTCAAGATCATGATGTGTTCTATGTATCCCTCCAGAGGAAGTACATACTCGATCCTTCACAAGTGCTAAACTTAGAGGTCATTTCATATGAGAAATAAAAATATTTTTTATAGAAATTGGTAGATATTTTGGAATACAGATATAATTTTCTATGAAATAATACCACTCACTTGGTTAATATTCTGTTGTGAAACAACCAATTTTAGAAAGATTTGTGCGAACCTGAGGATGTAATGAAGTAGAGGTAGCCTCTTCTTTTTATATACAAGTGATGCATTTAGATAGATAAATTCATTTTAATGGGGGGTAGAATTTAACGCCCCAAGATTTTATGGCATGTATCTTTTTAAATAGATTTAATCTTTTCGATAACTTATGTTGCATAGAACACAAATCATAAATAAACTCCCAAATATTATTATTTTAAATGACCATTATAATCTACCTATTAAATTGTAGGGAATTAATAATACCAACCGTATTATTAAATATATAATTTTCTAAAGAATTTTGAATTTTTTAATTAATGATTTGTGAATATGCACATTTTTTTGTAAATTTAATTTTTCTTTAAATTAGAGTTTTCTTCAAAAACCTTTTTTATTTATTTTTGGGAGAAATTAAATCTAATTATTTTTTACACTTTTAGAATATTAATTTGATAAATTAAAATAATTTTTGGATTCATCATGTCAAAATTAATTTGTTATTAATTTTTGATAATTTCTTGAAGAGTTTAATTTTTCAGTAAATTTTAAAAAATTCAGATTTTTTTATAAAACATTCATTTTATTTATATTTAAAAATAATTTTACTATTATAAATTGATATAAAAGTAAAATTAATTAATTTTATTTAGATATAATATAATTAATTAAATTTAAAAATATTTATTAATTTTTTTGGTATAAGTATATTTTTGGGATTAAAAACACATTTTTCCCAAAAAACTATTTTCATTGATTTTTTATACTTTCATTTTAAATTTAATTTTGAAACTCTTAGGATTTAAATGTTTAAAATTAGATTAAATATTTTTAATTAAGAGTTAAAATTTTTTTATATGTTCATTCTCATTTTTATTCATAAAAACATTTCCCTGGTAAGAAAATGGTTTACCATTGTATAGGTAAAATAATGTAGTGAGTTAAAGTTAAAAGGTAAAAACCTAAAATACCAAAAAAACTGTAACATTAAATGGGTGTTTTATGTGTTTATAAACCTTAACTATCCTTTACAACATTAATTATCATCAAAATTCTTTTTGAATTAATTCCACCCAATTGTGGTTGGCTTTAAATATAAAATAATCATTATTAAATCACTTTAAACCGCCCCTCCTCACCTATAAATACCAATCCTCACCACGCCATTTTTACTCACAAGTATTGAACCTATTAAACTATCTATTAAAACCTATACTATAAACTCTCACAACATCTATGTGATTCAAGTATTTCCCAAATAGTAATTCTAAGTTCATTAAGGGATCCATCAATGAGGTGATATTCTAGAGGTATCTTTCTCAAATAACATCTCTTAATTTAATTTATTTTTTTCCTTTTATTCACCTCTTTAATCCATAAATTCTTAGTAAATATTGTAAAATTTATATAATTTAATTTCATATTTATAATCGAATATATTATCTCTATCTCTTTTCTTATCTCCTTTTATTCAAAGAAATGAAACCATTGTCCAAATCATGGTGGTTGACAATCTCTAAGGATAATGTTTTTTGTTTTCTATTAACACATTCATGGATGGTAATAAAAGTATTATTATGGTTAAATAATATTTTAATAGGTATATTATAACATATTTTTTTGCTATAAAACTAATATATTGACATAATATTAAATAAAACAAAACTTGTTTGTGATGGTTGGAGAAACCACAAAAAATAAACTAAGTATTTATTATTAACATTTTATCAAATGAATCATTTTTATTTCAGAAATAAAAATGATATATGGTACCATTTAAACATATTTGAGGGAATTAAAACTATTTAACTTCACTTATATAGTTTTATTTCCATTTTAAGAGGACATCCATAATTATACACAAGTTAACTGACCATAAAACCGCGAAACAAATGCACCCGAAACAATGAAAATAATGAAAAATTAATAATGAATGGATTGTAAGATTTTATAAATGGATAATATTTGATATTATAAATATTAATATAGTTCTGGAACAAATTAATTACATTATTTAATCCATTATACAGAAGTTTTAAGTACCTCAAACCAAAGGGAAGCATTATATAGGGGTTTATATTCTCAATTTTACTTCTGAGAGATATATGCCTTATTCACCTATTATTTCTTTTATATGGTGTATATACTTCAATTTAATATATTATATCATTAATATATATATATATTCATGCTATTAAATTATTAAATTGGTAATTATTAATTTTATAGGTCATATTATTTGGCTGATTACAATGTGGTAAGGGATTTTATAACTCAATTTCCACACACCGGGTTAAACTTATACATCATTGATTATGTCATGTTAAGATTATGTGTGAGATAAATCTTGATTATATTATATTTTATTCAAATTTTTTTATTTGGATTTATATATTATACACATAATTGATTAATTTTATTAATGATCATTTCAATAACATGATTATTACAATGGACTTTCTTTTAAAAATTATTTTTTAAAAATTTCCCTTAAAACTCTCTTTTTCATCCATGTCTATGTTTTCTAAATAAAATTCCAAAAATATTTTTTACTATTCTATTATTATTTTTTAAAATACATTTTTACTGATGTTTTAATTTTAAAAAATGGGTTGAAAGCATTCATTTTTTCATTTTCTAAACAGTGTTCTTGATGACTTATTTAAGAAAAGTACCGAAGTAATATTTTTTCAACTTATACAACATTATTGGATTCCCTACCCTCATGATGTCTTAATGATCTGATGTTGTATATAAAATATTATAAATATATTTTTAAATAAAATATTTTCCTATTATATTATGTGTCTTATTGAAAATAAATGATTAGAAAATGGAAGTGTTATTTTTTCCATGAATTATTTCAAGTGATTTCTCTAAATTATTTTTCATCTATGATTTTTTTGATATTAATCATGATTTATTGGTGATATTATTAAAGGAAACTATCCTTATTATTTTTATGTTTTTTTATTTTTATTAGGTCATGATATTTTTTATACTGATTTCTTTTCCATGGGTTATGTTCTGATGAAATGTTCATGAAACCAATTTATTTTTAGGTTCTGATTTGATAAATGATTTATATTGTTGTGGAATAAATATTAAAGGTTTTAATTATGTGATATATGAGACCTATATATCCCTCTAATTAATTTCATAATCTTTGTATATCATGAGATAATAAGTGGAAAAATTCGATGGGCTTGATCCACTTTAAGAAACACGTGTGTCCTAATCCACTATGAGAAGCAAGTGTGACCTGATCCACTATGTTGATGGTCTTGGGAGTGAACCCTGAATAATATATTGGATTGGGGGAGTGAAACCATTCCAATATAAAGAAATGTCTACAGCTAGTGTTGGTGGTATTTTCTTCTCCGGAGGTGTATCAACCCATATATTTTCTATGCTTTTGTTTATAACACGATTCCATGTATTATGCTAATTCTATTCTCTCATGAATCATGCAATTTTGTGATTCATGTATTATAAAATACTATGATTTATTCCATGACTCAATATTATGATCTTTGATATGACAGGTATAATTTTAAATGTTATTTTCATATCCTTATTCCTTTATGCTTATGTTTTGATTGATATCTTAATTGTTTACCATTAATTAGCAACTGATATCACCCTTTTATTTTGTTTATTTTCTAAAGGATATGAAGAAAGGTATTAAATATGATATGTAAAAAAGGGTTATAGTTATGAATTAATAATAAGGATATCATATATATTTTTTATTGACCAGTTTTTTACGTTTCCAGGTTTCCAAATACACTAAATCCATGGTTCTGGTGTGGTTTTGTTATGTTATGTAATGAATATTCATCTATTATATTTAATATATATGTATGAAATGAATGGGTCATTATAATTTATATCAGAGCATAGTTTAGTTATCCTTTGGAAACTATGATGAGAAAACCATATTAAAAACCCTAAGGGTGAGTCTATGTTATAATCCTAGTTCTTTGGTAAAAATCACGAATAACCGAAGATAAACCTAAGGTGTCATAGAAAAAAAGTAATTAATTTTCCTTGATTATGATGTTTTACCAGTATGATTGGTGTTTATCACACTATTATTTTTGTTCTTATTCAATGGATGGAAACATGAGGATTCATGTTAATAGTGAATGTGATGGACAATGGAATGATCTTCCTCGTGAGAAACCAAATGAAATGAGAGTAAAAAGGTGAAACCTTCTTATTATGCCTAATTATAAATATCATAATATGATCAATAATATAATATTTGGTGAGTTTCCTAGCCCATATAATAAGATAAAAATGGAATTTCAAGGTTACCATAAAGGAAGAAAGTAAAATTTTCCTTATGTAAGGCATGTCGTAAGAGGAATCAAGAATAATGTTTTAATGAAACTGGAAGATGTTTAAGGTGTCAGGATTAAAGACACAAAGCATTTAATTGAAAATGAAAAGTGAAAGGATCATTTACCAATATAGAAAAGAATAATGGTATTCCTAAGGAATCATCAACAATTAAATGTTTTAAATGTGGAATGTATGGTAATTTTGAAAATTTATTCCCAAGGGGGAAATATCATAAAGAGAATTAGAAAGTTAGTTTCAGTAATTATTATGTTTCTGGTGATGAAGAGACTAATAATGACATATGAGATGAACGAAGTGTTAAGGAATAAAACTATGAAGCTTGATTAATGGTATGACTGAGTGTTTATGTACATGAATTCAAGAATAATTTTATAAAAGTAATTTTAAGGTATTGCAGAATAATGAAAAATCTAAGGATTTTTCCAATGTGTTTTTTAATTAAGTATTTGAAAGTAATTGTTGAATGGTACTGGTAACGATGAAAAGTGATTAATGTGGTATAGTGATATTTTTGGAGAACACGTGATTAATGGAAAGATAATCCTTAATATATGTGTGATGTTGGGATAATAATAAGATAAATAGATGTTTGAAATCACTTATGACCTTGGAACTGATTAGTAGTATGATGAAAATGTGGTTTATAGATAGAATTTATAGATTTTTTGGATTTATGGTACATGTAAAGAGTTAATTCTTGTAATATTTCATGTATTTACTAATTATTTATGGTAATTTAGGTTATTATAATTTTTTATGTGATGAAAATATAATGACCTTTAAATTATTTGTTTGTGACAATTACTATCTACATCAAGTTTTTTGGGGGATTAATGATATATTAATTTTTAAAATATAGTGATTTTTTTGAATGTTTTGGA
Source organism: Viscum album (assembly GCA_963277665.1). Taxonomy (NCBI): domain Eukaryota; kingdom Viridiplantae; phylum Streptophyta; class Magnoliopsida; order Santalales; family Viscaceae; genus Viscum; species Viscum album. The sequence goes on along the minus strand of OY728130.1, from coordinate 97,529,700 downwards.
TTTTAATCTTTTGGAAGGTTCATAATGGTAAAAATTTTATTAAATTTTATATGTTGAAATTTGGATAAAGTTTTAGCGATTAATGTATTACATAATCATATGATGATTTATGAGTATTGGATAACCTGTGCTAACCAGTTTGTTATGATGATAATTATAGACAGAAGGAATGAATTGTCATACCATTATGGATCTTATGATCCACTAGTTATTTATGAATTATAATTTCAACTTCATTTATTGTTATATTAAATGAAAAATAAATTGATCATAGAACAACCAAAGAGTGATATTGTACCTATTAGGTGAAATAATATAAGTATATATTCTCAATATATTTTGAAATAAAATTTTATCTTATTATCATCATTTTTGATGATATCAATGACCATTTTTAGTCCTATTTAGTCTACATTTTTGTGTTCATTAAACTTATCTTGACCATGTTCTCTATCACTCTCTACTAGTTCATTGGGATTGTTTTTCCATTCAAAATAAATATTTTAATTTTCCAATAATTTTTCCCTACGCGGAAACCTAGTTATGCATTACTTCAGGTAACCTTTATGTTTCCAACATTCCCTTTTTAGCGGAAGTTTTATTATTAATTTTTATGATGTGGGTTTCCTATAAATGTATTTTAAAATATAAAAATTTTATTTTAGAAGTGAAATTTAATATTTACTGGATTCAATTTTTTAAAATTATTGATTGTATCAGAATTGTAGCTTATCAATTGGAGCATCCAAAGAATCTCTCTCAAGTTCATAATGTGTTATATGCATCTCTCCCAAAGAAGTACATTATTGGTCCTTTAAATGTACTAAACATATACTTCATTCTTCTAGATTACGATCCCTCTTATGAAGATAAACCTATAGTGATTTTGGATCATAGAGATAAAGTTCTATGAAACAAGACCACTCACCAAGTTAAAGGTTTGTGGTGAAACCACCAATTTGAGGCAGCTATATGGGAACCAGAGGATGTGATGAGGTTGAGGTATCCACATATATTTAGGTCAATGTGATGAACCTCTAGGGTGAAATTAATTTTTAAAGGGTTATAATATAACACCCCAAGATTTAACAAATTTTATCTTTTAAAATAAATGTAATCTCTTTAATAGTTTATATTGTATGGAACACCAAGCTTAAAATAACTCTGAAATATTATTATATTAACATGACCATTATGACCTACCCATTGAATTATCTATAATGAATAGTATTAAAAACTTTATTAGATAATAATTTTCCTACTCATTTTTAACATATTAGTTAGTAGATTGTGAATATTCACACAGTTTTTAGTAAAGTCATTTTATTATTCAAAAAAATGTTTTCTTCATGAAGAGATTTTTATTTCATTATATGGGAAAAAATATAATTAATTTCTAAAACATTTAGAATATTTATTTTATAAAATTATCTTAATTTTACGATTTATAATGTCAAAATTATATTAGGATGAATTTTTGATAATTTGCTGAAGAGTTTAATTTTTCTATGACTAGAAAAAAATATCAATTGTTTTTATAAAACTTTCAATTTATTTATTTTTAAAAGTTATTTTATAAGTTTAAATTGAACTCAAATTATCATAATTAAATTTTATTTATATATAATCCAATTAATTACATTTAATAAAAATTTATACCTTATGTTGGTATAAGTACTTTTTTGGGATAAAAAACAAATTAAAAAACAATTTATCATTTCATTTTGACAGTTTAATTTTAAATATAATTTTGAAAATTATGTGTTTTTAATTTTATAAAATGGATTACAGAAAATTCATCAATAGTTCAAAAAAAATTATAATTAAATTTTAACTTTTAGGCATAAAAAATGTTACCATGGTTAAAGAATATTTACCGTAGTATAGGTAAAATAATGTAATGGGTTGAAGTTAAAATCTAAAAGATAAAAAATCCTAAAAAATAAAAAATTAATTGTCTGTTTTAGGTGTTTCTAAAACATAAATATAATTTAATAAATTAATTATTATAAAAATTAACTGGAATAAATTACACCAAAATGTGGTTGGCTTTAAATATAAAATAATCTTTATTTATTCCCTTAAAACACCCCTCAAGTATAAATGACACTCCTCACTACACCCTTTCTCCTCCTAGAAGATTAATATATTAAAATATCTTCAAAAAAATATCCTCCCCACTCTCCCCACATGCAAGTTCTGATGGCATCTCCCAAATACAAATTCTAAGTTCCTTAAAGGGTCCATCAAAGAGGTTATATTCAAGAGGCGAATTTATCAAACAACCTCTTTTAATTTCTTTTCTTTTTCTTCATTATCTTCACCTCCTTCATACATAACGTCATAATAAATATAGTATCATATATATATAATTTAATTTTATATTTCTAATGGAATATATTTATTTCAATCCTGATCTTTATCTCCTCTTATTTAAGGAAACGAAACCATTGTCCAAATTATGGCGGTTAACCATCTCTATGGATAATGTTTTTTCATTTTCTATAACCGACATCAAGGAAGGTTATAAAAGTATTATTATGGTTAAATAATATTTCAATAGTTATATTATAACCTATTTCATGTTTTGGAACTATAAAATATATAAAATAATAAATAAAATGAAGCTAGTTTTAAATGCCCAGAAAAACCACCAAAATAAACAAAACATTTATTACAAACATTTTATCAAATGAATAATCATACTATAAGAAAGATAAATTATTTATGGGACCATTTAAACTTATATAAGTTTATAAATAACATTTAATTTTATAAGAACATCCATAATTATATATAGGTGAACTGACCATAAAACCATGAAATCAATGTACCCAAAACAAAGAAAGTAATAAAATATTATTAATTAATAGATGATAAGATGTTATAAAAGTATCAAATAAAATATTATAAATTTGAATATAGTTTTAGAAAAATTTAATAACATTATTTAAACCATTATACTGTAGGTTTAATTATTCTAAACTAATGGGAATTGTGAGGTAAGGGTTTCTCATATCACTTTCACTCTTGTGAAATATATAACTTATTCACCACTTATGTCTTTTCTGAGGTTTATATACTACCATTTGATATATAATTTAATGAATATAATTATATTCATGGTGTTAAATGTTAAATTTGACAATTATTTCTTTTATGGGGAATACGATTCAACATATTACAAAGTGGTAAGGGATTTCTTAACTCAATTTCCATTAATTGGGTTAAACTTATACTTCAATGATTATGACATGTTAAGATTATGTGTGAGATGAATTTTAATTATATTATGTTGTATTTATACTTTTTTATACGGATTTACAACTGTAGCACATAATCAATTCATTTTATTAATACCCACATCTATGATATGATATTTATAAGGTTATTTCTTTTAGAAATAATTTTTAAAAATTTCCCTTAAAAAACTATTATTCTACCATGTCCATGTTTTCTAAAAAAAATCCAAATTTTTTACCATTATATTATGATTTTTGAAGGAAAATTTTTCTCATGTTTTAATTTCTACTAAAAAATTTTAAAGGATTCTTTTTTTCTTTTTCTAAATGATGTTCTTTGTGACTTATCCAAAAAAGTATGGAAGAAATAGTTTTTGGAACATATAAATCATGAGAAGATTTTACCACCTTCATCAATAATTAATTATTTCATTTTTAATTTACAATTTAAAAAGGTTATTTTTAAAGAAAATTTTTTTCCTTTCTAAATGAATATATCTTTAAAAATAAATTCGAGGAAAATGGAAAAGTTATTTTTTTCATGAATTATTTCAAGTGATATCTCAAAATTATTTTCCATCTAATATAGAATTTTATGATGTTAATTATGATATAATGGTTATATTATTCATATATACTATTATTATTATCTTTATGGTTGGTTTATGTTTATGATGATATGATATTTATGAGACCCATTTCTTTTCCATGGGTTATGCTATGATAAAATGTCTTAGAAACCCATTTATTTCCATGGATTCTAATATGATGAATGATTTATCTTATTGTGAAACACATATATATAGTTTTAATTATTTGATGGTTGGGACATATATCTCCCTCAAATTAATTGGGTAATTATTTATATCTCTTGAGATAACAATGAGAAATAGGTTAATAGGATTGATCCACCACTGGAAATAGGTGTGTCCTGATCCAATATGGGAAGCAGGTGTGTCTTGATCCAATATGTTGATGGTCTTGGAATTTAACCATGACTAATATAATGTCTTTGGGAAGTGGACCCATTCCACTATGAGTAAAGGGATTCCACTAGGGTTGGTGGTGTTTCCAGCCCAAGTGGTGTAGCTTCCCATAGATTTTATATGATTGTGTATATTCCACAATTCCTTGTATTATGGTAATGTTATTCTCATATGGATCATTCTACTTTATGATTCATGTACTACGAATTTATATGATTTATTACCTGAATCAGTATTATGATATTTTATATGTAGGGTATAATTTTAAAATGTTATGGTCATGTTCTTATGCCCTTATGAATATGTTATGATTGATATAACCCTTGATTACACTTACTGAGCATATGGGTTCACCCACTTCTTATGTTATTTCCCTAGGAAATAAAGAAAGGTATAAAGTATGATATGTCAAAAGGGTTCTATTTATGAAGGAATAATAGGGAGATGATGTAGAGGTTTTACAAACCAGTTGTTTATGTTTACAAGTTTCTAAGGACCCTAAACCCATATAGTTCTAGTATGGGTTTTTATGTTATGTAATGAATATTAATCCATTTAGATGTAATAACTCTATATGAAACAATAGGTAATTATAATATTTATATATTTTTAAGTTGGAATATTAATTCCAAGGTTAATGGAAGTCACCATCTTTCTTTGATCTATCTGCTGATATATCGAAGATAATTTTGTTGCAAAATATTATAGATCAACCTTAATGAAGATGATCAAGTTATTATAACTAGTCAATAAAATTGAATTCCCCATCATGAATGAGATCAGAACAAATGGTATTCACATTAATTGGCCTTCATAATAACTATATATGAAAATATCCATATTAATTAAGTTAATCTAGATATCATCCCATTAGGGGGAGTATCCAATAATATTTTTATAGACTTATATTTCATCAAAATCTAACATCTTTAAAAGTTATTGATCCAAAAATTCATTTATAAGGGACGTGTAATTAATCTCTTATCCCTATTGAAAAATGAAAATACTATTTGAACTTTAGGGGGATAATTTTAATAAATTAATGACATAAAAAATGGATAATTGATGAAGATATTACATGACTGAATTCAAGAACATAACCAGCCAAGTATACTTGAATGCTTTTAATCTATGTGTTGAGATGGGTGTAGGAATTTGAGATTGAAGTTTTACTGATAATACTTCTTTCAAAAAGTTGTACTATACATGTTCCAATAGAATTTCATCAATTGGTTTTATTCTATCACTATGATCCTAGAAATAGTTGAAAAATATCTAAAGAAAGATGAAAGTTATTCTATATCAGTTGGTATTATATTTTTAATTGAGAATGGACATCATTGATATATAAATTAGAACCTCTTGTAATCTACACTAGGTTAGTCCAAGTAGATATAGTGTGGAATAATCTCTAGAAGATTGATTATGAAATAAATGATACCATACTCTCTCAGGTAATTTGTATTTTTTATTAATAAGGGAGAGAGATGAAAATAAAAAAAAGAGAGAAGAATTGAAGAGAACATATTGAAATCTCATTTTCTATATTGGCATTGAAACAAAATAAAAAGGGATAGATTGATGATCCCAATTTTTTTTGTGTTATATTTATTTTCAATAATTCATTATGACATTAAAGGATTAATTTTAATATGTATTGAATAATTATACTAGAGTGGAAGTGTGTTTTGGTATTCCCAATATTGGAAATGTGTGAACATTGACGAAGATATATCATTGAGAAGTTCAAAGATACTATAATATATTTTGAATGAAGTGGATTTAAGAATAATGATTTATGAACTAGTTTCCATGTTGAAGTAACACATGCCTATGTGATGCACATTGTTTACCATAATATAATAGGGTGAAATACCATGAAAATAACTATTTTTATAAAAGAATTTTTTATTAAAGGCCATGAGTAGAAGACCATGAAATTATTTATTTTCACGATGAAGATATATTAAAGAATCCATTTTATGGTTCAAGATTATATTATTTACATATAATTAATATTAGTTTTTTTATTGTTCCTTAACAATAAAAGGTCTATAAATAATCTAAACAAATACCTCCTCAACCATATGTGTGACCTAGGTTGTCTATCACTCGGGAGGAAATCAACCAGGCTTACCCATGAAATAATGTGTGTGATATTTGTCTTTAATAGCACCCATATGGATCACTCATGGTTAAGAAACCGCATGTGAAAGAGGGAATTATCAGACACGAGCATTCATTGTTTTGACAAAACCACTATATACGGTTATAACGCCACAATATAAGGTAGAGTGTGTGCAAGTGTTTCTTGGTGTCAACCCTATTGTTGAATTGTAAGATTTATGAAATGAGAAGTATTATTAGGCTTCCTTAAAAAAATAAAAGACCATTTTGGGATACCAAAAAATGTAGGTTCTATTCCTACATTGAGATATTTAAATATAAAACACTAGACACCAGATCTATTTTATCATGGCCATTTTATTGAATCTGATGCCATCTTCCATTATATTTAGCTTTATGTACATAATGAAAGACCCTTTTACCCTTACTCAATTATGTGAGATAAATTTACATTGGTTATCTTGCGAAAACTGACTTCTATTCTCAAGTATTCATATAGAACTTGATATTATGATGAACTCTTGAAATAAAAATGATTCAAATCATCATGCATGTTTTTCATGATGTGCTTGTGATTAATAGTTTGAAAAAAAATTCTTGATATTACCAAATATTATATGAAGATAAAATAATGAATTTACACATCCAAATTCATGAAATATGATTCATGTGATATACTTTCATGTACGTGAGGCTGAAATCATGGAGAAATAACCTAACTTCATGAAGAAACCATGATTTTCAGCATCATGTGATGAAAACCCATGTGATGTTTAAAATACCAAAAGATTTGGTAATATTAATTTTGATCCATGAATTGTTATATTTTTTTGGGATGTGACATTCAAATAATTGATGAGTTTGTGGATCTTTGTCTATAGATAACAAAGGTACTGATCCGAGAGCTTCTTATAATTCTTAAACATCTCGTATTTTCCATCATGAAAAAAAGATAAACCCTGTTCCACTTTGATTTACAAAGGATAGGTTCCACGTGAACTAGTTCTAGTGATGGAGGAATTCCACAAACTGATTTATATAAAGAAAATATCCTAAAAAATCTATTTAATTTAAAAATAAGAACCATGGATGCAAACTATTACACAAAGGATAGAGTTTCTTTATATTCTTACATGTTCATAGACCACTCAAGGGATTCGTGAAGAATAATAAATATATGTTATTAGTGTATATACATGAAAAAGTTATTATATCTAGATCCCGAGAATCCTCTCTAAATTTCATAAAGTTGTACCATGATTGGTTTATGTAAAGATGAATAAACCCAAATACTTACACAAAGAAGAGGAAATACATATTTTATAAAAGTGTAAAATCTCACATGAATAAATAGGAAAAACATTAGTATATATAATCATGAAAATACCCAATAAAACCTTTCTTAGATGTGAAAATTACATGCATAGAGTAATATTAAGGTTGTGTATTTCATTTTCTCAATATATTGATGATAAAATATCTACAATATGCATGTATGAAATATAGTCATATGAGAAGATACCATGCACTCTATGTTTTTTATTTTATAAAGAATAAGTTTTAAGATGATGAAATTGACACTATACTCAATTTTTGACATTTTACATTGAAGAAAGAGAAAATGAAATTGTTACACCATTGGATATTATTGTGTGTTTAAGATCAGAAGAAGAAGTAGTATGTGGCCAATATTTATTTAGTTGATTATCATTTGGTTTAGGAATAATTCTATGATTACAAGTCTAAATTATATTCATATTATTCTGACTAAATGAAAAGAAGTGGTATCCCTTATTAATTAATTTTAATAAAAACCCTATATTGTTGGATTTGAGGAAGCCATATGATTACTATATTTAAAGGAAGTTTATTAGAGTAATTAATTAATTTCAAAGAATTTTTTTCTACATTTCTAATCACTTTAGGAGGAGTCAATTGACATAATTCACTTGTGATATAAAGAATAACTTTTATTGTACCTGGTTTGTGCTGAAAAAATGAGTATAAGGTCATACCCTTTCATGTGATTTCATTTATAATAAAAAGAAATCTATTTGTGAGTGTAATAATAACTACAATACACTGAGTATATAACAATTCATGTTGTAAGTGAACCTTGTTAGAAAATATTGGTTCTCTTTATGATTTATTACTTTATATGACTTCATACTAACCATAGTCAAGGAATACAAGAGAATAATCTATTGAATAAGTGATAGAGGTAGAAAAAGGGATAAAATTTAACATGATAAAATGTAAAACCACACATATTTACCCCTACTCTTACTGTTTTCATCCCAAATTATTGTTAATACTTAGGGTGGAAGTAACTAAACTTGTAAGAAAGAAGTTTAAGAAGAATAATTTGAACCCAAAAAGGGAGTTGAGTTAACACAAACCCTTATGGTAATAGTAATGTATGAATCAATGAACATAAGAAGGATATAATGGAATACAAATTAAAATACCAGGAAATGAAATATATTAATTATAATTGATGCTAAAAAGGCATTTACAATACAATATAAAAGATTTTTTTTATAATATCAATCATTTAATATGGATTTGAAATGAGATAAATAAACTCTTATACTGTCTATATTTTAAATAATAAAATAATTTTTTCTAATTTTTATATTTTAAATCATAAATTAGTCATATTAGTTACTTAGTGATGCCTTAGTATTAATGTTGAACTTTATTTTTATTTCTAAATATATTTCATAATTCACTTAGATTTATTTTTACCCACAAATTCTATGAATATATTTTAAGCATTATATAATTTTCTATACTTCCTTATGTTTCAACATTGTGTGTGAAACAATATATCAAAGAAATTTGGTTATAAAGAAAAATAAAATTTTAGATTTTTGGGTGTTATATTCTCCCTCACAAAAATATTACCCTCACAATTTAAATTATAACATACTAATAAAATTATTCTAGGGTATCTAATAGATAGATATAAGTCAATATATATTTTCAAATGAGGATTCTACCTTAATATTTTATGAACGACTAGAAAGTAAATTTCATATTTTTATCATGTTAACCAATTTCTTTGTTTTTCCCCCAAAACTTTTGTTTTCCCACATTTTTCACATATAAATCATCTTCTAGTTTATTTGAGAAATTTTTCTTTGGTGCTTCTTCCCACATTTTTAACATGTAGAAAATTTAATAATCCCCCCTTCATCAATTTTTCACCCAAACATCCATAAGACTCTATCCTTTTATTATTTTGTTTGTTTAGGAATTCAACTATGTTCATGTTATTAATCATAATTCTTGATAGGTTATTTTTCCTAATAATATATTTAAAACTTCAATTCGTATCCCATTAGATTACTCGTTTGGGAAATCTCTACATTATCTATGTAATCTATTGTTAACTTGATTCCCTTAGGCTTTAACTATTACTAAAACTAAAAGAAATTAACAAGAGTGATGGATAAAAAAAAGAGAATTATTGTAACCTAATTACATTAAAAAAATCAACATAAAAAATGACTTTTTATTAGAAATTATTACATTGACTTTCATTATAAGAAAAATCACTATTGGTACAATCTATATTTTTATAAGTTTAGGTTATCTCATATCTCTTATCCAAATTACATAACATAATAAGTCCTTCATATTTTCTTATAAGGTGAATGTGATAACCCAAAACATATCACCTATAATTTTCTATCCATATGTGTAGTATTAGGCCTAATAATCATACAACAGAGTGAATTTTGAGTTCATAAAAAACAACACTTTTTAGGGTAATTACTTCAAGGTGTATCAGTGCCACACCTGCATCCACTAGCTAATATCCATATAAGGATTATATTTCTTGTAGAACCAAAGAATATCAATAATACCAATACTACATGATTTTATAATATTCATAGACTTATAAATTAGAATTATCCCTAGATACCTTAATAATATTCTCTTATCATAATCCATAAAATTTTCAATTTTACATCAACTAATCTTAAGGGTTATCAATACCTTTGAAATTATGATCATACATAACTCATCAATCCTTAAATTCTCCTTAACTAAAATCCTGACATCTAAAGATATTTAAATGTCCAACTGATACCAAATGATATGACCCAAACACACACTCCTAGATCTAGTGGTCATAAATATATTCTTCACATACCATATTTAAATTAACCAAAGATACCCAATTTTAACTGTTAATAATTACAATATAACACAAAAATTATTGAGTCAAATATATTCTAAGGATATTTTTATGTTTAGAGTTTTAGAGAGTTAGGAAAACATTTTCACTAACAAATATCATATATTTCTCATTGAATGAACATTTATTCCACTATATAAGAAACTATGTAATCCACAATAAGACTTAAATATCTACCGAAAAATTATCCACAGATGCTACTTATATAGACATATCATGTGTTATAATTTTCATCATAACCTGGTTGAATAGATACATAATAAGGGTAATCTCAAATTCTCCGAAATAAAAAATTTATATTAGAAGCTATTGATGTATAAAACTTGCATGAATAATATGGTGAGAAAAAATGATAATCAAATAATTCCATATAAATGATCACATGATCTTGAAACAAATCCATGGAAAGTAATATAAACATATACAGGGATAAAAACAACTAAATTAAAGCTGATGGAATTCATAATGCAATTAATATTTTACCACCAAGCTCTTAGACAAGACATTATTCATTCCATTGAGGTTTCATTGAAGACCTCATTCTTTCCATTAAGGTCATAACCCAGACATCATGCTTTCATTGGGTAGGCATACAACTAATACCTAAACCTTTTGTCTCATGAGACCAAATGATGCTTCAAGGGGCTATATAATACCCAATCTCACTCATCACTTTGTTAAGATTAATTAATTCACTATATAAATGATGTGAATAATAATACACTTCATAATCAAATTTTATTTCTAAACATCCACATTAGAATAAAAATAAAAAAAATGTCAATAAATTTTATGATTTTAATAAAATTGTTAATGTAATATCCACCCCCAACCCATTGGCTTGGATTGTATTGGAGGATCCAATGAACATAGGTTCATTCAAAAGAAAACAAAGGATGGAAATAAATGACAAAATCTTACATAATAATTGGCGTATGGTTTTCAATTTTTATCAAATATACCTATTAAGAAAAAATAAAAAAAAACAACCCACCATATGATGAATGCATATAAACAATAAAAATTAAATGGAAAACTAGTAAAACAACAATACCATAGTATCAACGACAGAGTTTAATATGAAAAAAAGAAATCTAAAATATTTCATGATGCAGAAACACCGATGTGGCATCACTCTAGTGACTAGAAAAGATAAATTCTATGCTCTAACTCCAACCCAAGAAATGAGCATTATAATGCTTTACTATAATTGTATGACACATTAACTCTACTAGATTTATGAAGAATAATGTCTTCATATGCACCAAAGTTCAAAGAAATGGGTGGGGGTACTCATACCATGTAATATTTCCCCAAGAAACTTTCCAACTCATGCCACTTGAAAAAGGACATGTTAGCTCACAATTCAAAATAAAATAGTGGATTTGAATACTAGAACAATTTAAAATAAGATAAAAGATTATGTAAAATAGTTAAACAAAACCAAATTTTCCATTATTTCATTACTCTTGGAATACTCATCTACATTCCACACTCACACACACATACATGCTAAATGCAAATCCAAATACTCACGAGTAGTGACCAATCCTTTACTAGGATATCAAAATGTTATAGTTCAATGTTCCTTTCCTTTCTAGAACTGAAAACTAAGTCCCAAATATAAATTCCTTGTTTAATGAAAACATGAAAAGGCCCCCCACGTATGGAAATTTATTGCAAAAATTTATTCCATATAAATAAATCCTTTTGATATATGTATTTCACTCATATATTTTTGGGTTTTTTAATTTAATAATTTTCATAATAAAATTGATATTGTTCTTAATTTTGGATTTTTTTAACATATTTGGTGATTTATAGAAGGATACAACAAATAAATAGAAAATGAATAAAAATAGGAGAGTATGAGGAGAAAAAGAGTTCACTGTGACATTGAAAAAAAAAGTTTCCTATGATGCTGGATGATCATAACACAATTTTGGGGCATGAAACCTAAGAACTAGGGTGAAATAGAGCTCTTAGAGTTGGAATATAAATTTAAACGTCATGTAATCATTACACACCACGAACAATTACATAACATGGAAATAATAAAACCCAAATCCTATGTGGGACTAATAAAAACATGTTTTGAAACAATAAAAAGACATGAAAATTCTAAGGAAGAATAAATTTCAAATTTTTATACATTGATTTCAACATATGAAATGTTAATAACATCCCATACATCTATTAATCCAAGAGGGGGGGGGGAGCTGTGACTCAAAATGGAATGCCATTATGATGAAATAAATTCATCAAATCCCCTCTTAGTTCTATAAATAAAGGTTTATCCTATTACTTCTAGGAGAGATTTAGAGAACAAAGTCTTGGGAGAGATGTTAAACTATTGCAGGTTCCTCCACCATATTCTATATGGTATTCTTTATGTTCTATATTTATTTCTTCTTTACCTATTACTCTCTCATCACTAGGATTAGTGGGTAAACATTACTTATGCTAGGGTTATATAGGAAAAGGGGGAAGGTGTCGTTTGACATATTTCTTTTATTCTATTCATGTATCTGTTTTTCAATAAATTTTTTAATAAATCCAAATCTCATTATTTTTATTTAATCGTGACCATTGGTTAATAAATCTAAAATAAAAATTATAATTTTACAACTGGTTACCATGAATAAAGGCATGTCATTATTTCATTCAGGGAATCTTGGTTTAAATATGGTATTAAGGGAAACTTGATTTGGTAATTCCTCAATTACCTATCGATGGGAAAAGGGGGATCGCTACGCTGAGGAGGGGATGAATATTGGATCCACCTCATCTCAACTCTAAAACCAAACAATGATTAATCAATTTATTTTCTAAAATCAAATTTCATATGAACCTTGAAACTAAAAAACCCTAGGATTCTTTGAAATTGGATTCCCAAATAACCAATATAATTTTCATTCATATTTATCATTCTTCAAATAAATAAAAACCATATTTTATTCACATATTTATTCAATTTAAATAAATCAATTATTTTGAAAACCTAATTAATTACACCATCTCTATGGTATCGATCTCGATCTTTCTACAATAACAATTTTAATTAATTAATTAGTATTGCTATAATTTTTATAAATTTGTATTTCGATTAGTACTAAGGGAAATAATTATTCCCTTTGTTCCCTAAAAAGTGGTGTTGTTTCCTTGTAAGGCTTGATTTTCATTTTTAGGATTATTTAATTTTTAATTTTACATTATTTATTTATTTTAATTTCTTTGTTTACACTGGGTGTGTACACGTAGTGTGTTTCATATTTTTTAAATTCATAAATTCATGAACACCATAGGCATGTAAAATGAATAGAAGTATTGAAGTTTGATTCCGAATTAGAGAAAATTTTGACCAAAAATAGAACTACGACCATGGACAAAGAAAAATCTAATAAAAAATTAACTACAGGAGGAGTTTTTTCAATGAAATATTGGGTTACATATGCTCAAAAATTATATGAGACCATCAAATATAGGATTGTAAATAAGAATTTTGTAACCTCCTATGACTAATAATCACTTCAAGGTAAAACCTATAATTATTTAGATGATCTAAAAAACTTGAAATTCACCAGACTACCACATGAAGATCCAAGAACACATCAAAGAATCTTTTTTAAGCTCTCCGACACATTCCAATTTGATTTTCTAAGTGACAAGTTAAGGATTCATCTCTTTAGATTTTCATTATGAAAGAGTTCTTGAGAGTATATTCAAAGCTTTCCAGTGCATTCCTTCACAACATGGGATGAGCAAGCATGAATCTTTCTCACATGATTCTTTACATATTCCAAATTGATGGACATATAGGTAAATATTATAATTTTTTTCAATTTGAGGAAGAAACACTCTACTCTACAAGTGAATGTCACAATGATATGGCTAAAAATTCCCCCAATCATTTTATAGATATATTCTTGATAATATAAACATTTTATAATGGTTTTTCATAAGGAAAAATGGTTGATTATATACAAAAAAATGTGAGTATCATTGATGTGTATATCTACTGAATATATCATATTCTTGTTGGATAAAATATATATAAATAGTATCCATTTTCAAGGATAAGTGACACAAAAAAGAGGCATTCATGTGATCAATAACAATGAATGGATGACGGCATAGATGAAATAGATCACTAAGAAGATGAACATAATGATGGTCCAATAGAAAAAACCCCCTAAGGTATGTATATAGAAGATGAAAATTATATTGATTATAATCCTGGTAATCAATTTCATGGTTGGTTGTCACAAAAACAAGGTGAAGGGTTCCAACAAAGATCATAGGGATACCAAAAAAAATAAACCCAAGGGCCCACACTAACAATCCATGTCCATACATTAGAAGAGACACTAGCCAGATTCACAAACACATTTGTGGCTGTGATCAAAGAAATAAAGGACGCCATAATCTAAAAGGATGATCTATAGAATATAGAGATTCATGTTGGCCATATCATTGAGAAACTCAAAGAGAGACATAAAGGAGTACTTCTGATATGCATTATAGTACACCCACATAAAGATTTAAAAGAAATATTTATTAGAAGTGGGAAGAAGACATAAATAATTTATATACATTTTATAGGATGTAATAAAGAATAACTATTGGGATCCAATGAAAAAGAAGTTGAAAATATGAAAAATAGAAATAAATAAAAATCTAATAGAATAGCTGAAGAAGAACAACCAGAGTATAAACCAAGACATTCAATTATAGAGTGACTATCATAAGAGAATAAAGAGACATAAAAAGGAAATTTTTTGGAACAATTAAAAAAATTTCATATTAATATCTCTTTTTTAGAGGATCCTAATAAATACCAACTATCATAAAATTAATGAAATAGACGATAACTAATAAGAAGATGATAGAGAAAATTAGAACAATTTCACTCACATGAAAGTGTTTAGTGGTGGTATTAAGGGACCTTCCTAAGAAGCAACATGATCTAAGCAACTTTTCCCATATTTTTCATAGCTAATAAATGTGGAAAATATTTTTTTTAACTTAGTTATGAGTGTTAATGTCACATTATTCATGACTTTTAAGAGTTTGGGACTTGTAGGAATGAACCCTACAAAATTTGAACTACAATTAGTAGACTTAACATTGAATTACCCCTAAGGGGTAATCAAGGATATTATTATCAAATCAACACATTTCAATTCCTTGATGAATTTTTAGTTATACAAATAGAATTGGAGACAAATATAAACCATTTGGGGAAAAAATTTTATCCACAGGGCGTACACTAATCGAATTCAAAATTAAATAACTCTACAGGAGAGTTAGCTGTGAGTATGTAAGTTTAATATTCATCAAGTGGTGAAAAACTATTATATAGGGGAAGAAAATGAGTTTTTATAAGGAAAATTTCATAATGTTTTGAATATAACTGATTTTGAACAAGTACATGAAATAACTAGGGAAATATAAAAGGATACTCTTAATAAGTTCACTAATAAGAATAAAGAGAAGATGGGGACAAAGGCCGCTGACATCATAGGGCAGACCGAATCCACCCAGATTGAGAAAAGGAAAAAAGTATGGATGGTACATGTAATTCCATTAGATTATCAAGGTTGGGTAAGAAATGGTGGATTGATTTGATGGATATCAAGAACCTGGTACCATATGGGAGAGTTAAGCTTATTAGAGAGAATGTACACGGTCTAGACTTTGTGGATAGGACACAATTGATACCATTATAGACCCTGATTTGGTAAAATAATTCCAATCTTCCTTAACCTAAAATGAAGATTAAAGAGGGAAGGTTGATCTAATTATGGGAAATAAAAGTTATTTTAGGAGGACTCTATAGTATTTTTATGTTTTTTTCATTTTGTTTTTAAGCACACATGTTATTTCCAAAAATATTTCAAAATATTTTGAAAATATATTATGATTTCACCCATTTATTTTTATTTTTCAGGACCAACAAGACACTTGTGGCATCTAGAATATGTTTTAAGACCATTACACAATATGAGACCCATTTACATCATGAATTTGTGCTGGAAGAACCTATGCAGATGAATTCAATGAATAATTCAAAACATTAGTCATTAATCATAGTGGGGAGGGGGAGGGGACTATGAATAATGATGGACTAGAATTATTATGGATTAAAAGAAACCTAATCCCATTATATTTATAAAAATAGAGGGCCATGATGCTGCTGGCATAGGGGATTTGGAGACCAAAGTCTTGATCAAGAAGTTATGCTTCAGTAGGGTCCTTTAACACTTTCTATGCAGTTTTCTTTGTATTTTATTTATCTTTATTCCTTCCCAATTAGTCTTTGATCACTTGGATTAGGATGAAAACCCTCCTTTTTCTTAGGTTATTAATACAAATATAAAAGGTGCCTTTGGATTCATTTCTTTTTTCTATTCATGTATATGATTTTTTACTATTTATTTAATCAATTCCAATGTTTTTCCTTTTGTGTAATAATGTCCACATTTTAATAAATAAATATGGAACATTATAATTTCAAATTTGGTTACCCTAAATTGAGGCATAACCACTGTTTCATTTAGGGTGTCCCTATTTAAATATGGTATCAAGAAAAACTCGATTTGGAAATACCCTAATTACCTGACCATGGGAAAACGTGGATCACCATGACGAGGAGGAGAAACCATAACTATTGAATCCACCTTATCTTGAATCTAACACCAAATATGGATTAATATTCTTATTTTCTAAAATCCAATTTCATATGAACCCTGAAACTACAATACCTTGACACACTTTCAAATCTGATTCCAAAACAACCAATTTTCATTAATTTCATCTTTTTATTTCTTTGCATCAATCCATCCTACATCTTATTCACCTCAATATTCAATTTTAAAAAATAAATTCCTTTTAAATCCTAGTTAAAATAATTTCATTATATCTATAGGATCAATATCAATATTTCTTATGTATTCATTTTAATTAATAAATAATCTTTGATATGAGTTTTATAAATTCGTATTTTGATTATAACTAAGAGAAATAATGATGCCCTTTTGGATTATCACCTTCCCTTAAAAAAATTTCAAAAAATATCATAGTTTCGTTAAAAAAAACTATAATATGATAATTAATAAAATGGGGTTTTCAAAATGCATTAAAATTCCCCTGTTACTCATAAAAAATAAAAAGGCGTTTCTTTTAAGAAATAATTCAACATTACTTTGTGAATATAAAAAAACATTTAATAAATCAAAAACTAAAAGTTATATAGTAATTAGAAAAGATAGAGAGTCTACCTACCTCTTAATAAGAGACAATAATGAAGAAAAAAACTATGAAACTTATTGATTTGGGATCAAAACATCTTTACTCTAATATATCAAATTAAACTATCATAAAAAAACATCATAGATCATATATATACACATTAAGGATTAAATATAACATTTAAAGTGAGAGTAGATGAGAATATATAAAGATAATGAGAGAAGACAGAGACTCTCCATTGATTTTAGAAATTCAAAACACTTAAATTGCTAAAAACTGTCCTTTATATCAAAGGTAACCACAAAGAACTCATAGAGAAGGAGATGAGTCTGATGTCTTTATAAGAGAAGCGGATAATGAGGGGTTGGGGGGTTAAAACAAAGTTAAACTCTAATTTTAAAATAACTAAATACACATCACTTGATTAGGACACATAGTTTAGGAAACCGTATACCAACGAAGCACATGATACTATTTATAAACCACCCCTTGCATGGTTGGCTCACACGGTTTGACAAGTCATCCAAAAAGTATATTTTTCCAACTACCTATACGTGCATGTTTTCTCTTGTAACCCACATGGTTTGGAAAAACCATGAACCAATCATGCACCTTCTTAGAACCTCTTGAATTTTTTCTTAGAGATGTTTTTTTTGTTTTCCCCTAATCTTACTCAAGCTATGAAACTTTAAAAAAACTTCAAAAACACTCCCAAACCATCCATAAACTCCAAATACTCAAAAAAGTGTTATATAACTTCCTAATACATAATAAAATTGAAAATTAACTCAAAATATGGGTATTATAGACAACATTATCAAACCCTATCCAGAGAAAGAAGTATAATGGTTAATCAATTTACAATCAACTTTCTTGAGTAGTAAATAAACATCTATATCGTAATAGATAATATAATTATTTTTAATATTTACCCAATAAATAAATGAAATATATTTCTATGTAAGAATATCTTAATCCAACATCATATAGTCCATGTTTTATATGGTTAGGTCAATAATTTCCCCAACCAATTGATGTATAACACCCAGGTGGACACCCTTTAATCAAAATAAAGAAATATAGAACATTTATAGAGGAAGGGAATTTAAAAGAAAATTATTCCTATAAAAAATGATGATTTATAAATATAAAGTAAGTGATGGATATTTATGAGTTAAATACCCCAAAATAGTATGTGATAATATATAGGGTAACTCTTTAAAGTAAACTTCCAAGGAAATAAATCTTTTTGAGATGATGTCGAAAATGAGAGTAAAGCCATAAAAGAGTTTTTAGAAAATGTATTTAAAATTTTCATAAAAGAATAAGTTATGGTATATATTAAAATTTCCATTTCAAAAAGTTTAATTTAATATTTAGAAAACCTGTACTTTTCAAAATGTTAAACTTCAATAATATAACATTAAGAAGATATAAATGTTATCAAAAGAAATATGTGGTAGAAGATGAACCATTTTATTTTTAATGTATGGAAAAGACTCATAATATCTTGAAATATATTTTTTGAAAATACACATTTTAAAATAGTTATAAACAACATTTTTAAAAGATTATATGCAATACCTCAAGATTTTATGGTTTTCCTCTTTTTAAATTTTACCTCTTCGATAACTTACGTTGCCTGAAAAACATAGCTTAAATAAATAATAAAATACCATTATGTAATTATTATAACTATTCCATTAATTTTTATGGACTTAATAGTGTTAAAAAATTATGAAATATATAATTTTCTAACTCATTTTTAAGTTATTAGTTAATGATTTCCCAATAAGTGATAATTTTATAGTAAAATTATTTCAGTCTTCAGAAAATATGTTTTACTCAAAAAGGTTTTTGTGATTTTTATGATTAAATATTATATTAAATCTATATAAATTATATAAATTATATTTTATAAAAATAATATAATTTATGAAATCATCGTATTAAATATATCTTATAGTGATTATTTAGTAATTTCCTGAGAAGATTGATTTTTCACTGAATTGCTAAAAATACCAATTTTGTAAAACAATCAATTTATTTATATTAAAATTTACTTTTTGATTTGAAATTGATATCAACATGAATTAAGTAATATTTAATTATTTACAATTTAATTATTTACATTTTAAATCATCGATATACCTTATTTTGGTATAAGTACATTTTTTAGCATTAAAAATCATTTTTTCGAAAAAACTATTTTTCGTTGCCTTTTATGGGATTAATTTTAAATTAAATTATGGTTTTTTAATTTTTAAAAAATGATTACATATTTGTATTCATAGGGTCAAAATTATTTTAATATATCCCTTTTATTTTTATTCAATATTAATAATAACCTTGATAATTTTTGTTACCACATTAAAGGGTAAATCTTATAATTAAAGGAAAAAAAGATTAATATAAGGATTATAAAATTACCTTAAAATTTTCCCCAATTATATTTTATGATTAATGGTAAATAAAAATCATCCATGGTTCTAATTTATTACCTCTTGGATCCATTTGGTTGACATTAAGTCCCTTATTGTATTTTAGTTAGTGAAAACTGAAACATGTCATACTCTTGTTTTTGATATGTATAACATTTTTAATATATGGTCATCTAGTAGATATGTTCAAAAATAAATTTTATTTTAAAATATAAATGATTTATCTTCATTATGTTAATTGTTTTCAAATTTTATGTAATAAATAATTACTTTAAAATCTTTGTACAACAACGATGGAGTTGTTTTTAAATTAATGGAAAAATTCGATAAATGATATTAAAAATATTGAAATAAATATAATTTGATATAATTAATGTGATAAAAGAATTTTAAATATTAACTTGAAATTTTTAGGACATTAAAAAATAGTTGGTTCAAATTATAATTTTTTATGTTCTTAATTTTAATGTAATGAATAGTATCAAATTTGACAATAATGATATTTTATTAAATTAACATTTTATTAAATGATTATTGAATACTCAAAATCATAAATTTGGAAAAATGAATCTAATATGGTAAATTAAATCTAAAATAGTCTATTTATGGGTCTTGTTAACATTTATAGTAACATTATTGGCCCTTATATTTGAGAAATTTCTAAGGGTATAGTAATTGTAAAAAGAGTTAATTGATGGTTAAAAAAATATTTGGGTATAACCATGACCTAAAATTTTACAAAAAATATTGTATTAGGATTATTATATCCTTATAAAATTAATAAATAATTTTATTTTATTAATGTACACTTTTCAATGAAAATAAATTATATATTATTTAAATCAAAGATAGTATGAAAATGCCTCTCTCTTTGTATTTAATATATTTTACGTGTCCACATTGGAAGAAAATCAAGATATGAATGAACCAGAGTATATATTTTATATTAATTAAATAATTCTAATTTAGTAAGTTATTATTAATTTTTATAAATTATTTAATTACCTTAAATTCTTCTGAAATGCTAGAAATATATTTATTTAATTAACAAATAAAATAAAATGAATGATTTTAAAAATATTAATTTTGATATAATTTGAATGAGTTAATGTGTAAAATAAATTTTATAGACTTATTTAAAGTATTATAGAGTTTTTATAACATTATATTACAATTTACCTTTTTAATTGATGTATTTGGATTCTATGTAAATGAATAGTTCTAAAGTCGACATTAATGATAATCTATCAGAATAATATTTTATTAAATTATATAAAGTTAATAAAATTATTATCCTCATCCATGGTAATGGAATATAGTGTAATAAATCATAAATATTCTATTTATGAGTCATTTTTCTCTTAATAGTCACATTATTAACCTTTTGTGAATAAAACAATTGTTACCACAGTTAAGGTAAAAAATAAACCACTAAGGGGTTAATCTAAATGCTAAATTTTAAAATGACACTAAAAAATATCTAAAGTATATTGCTTTATGGGATTAATATTCTATAATATATTATGTTTAAATAAATTTCAATTTTAATTCATTTGAAAAGATAAATTAATTTATTTTAATTTAATATTTTAAAAAATTCCCAAATTGTCTTTCACCTCAATTATAAATGGGCACATCCTCCCTCACTTATTCACATCACTTTGATCCATTAAACTTAACCAATTACGAAAAATATATCCTCAGAATTTTTTTATCCAAGTAATGGGGGACATTTTCTTCCAAACAGACCAAATCTAGATCCCTTAAGAAGTGCCCTAAAGGAAGTCAATCAAAGAGGAGGTAATCATCTTTACCAACTCATTCAAATTTATTTCTTCTTATACTTACCCTTCAAATTTCTTCCCTCCTAAAATAATAAATCTAGTATAATATATATAATTATATGTTATTATTATTATGAAAAAACTATATTAGATCTTTTATCTACTGTATGAAAAATGAAAACACCGCACATGTATACATACGACTTATTGTCTCCAGGTAGCGGTGTAATTAATTTTTCAGCACCACTTCACATGAGTGGTTATAGTGATAGAAATAATGGATATATATGATATTTATGGCATTATATTTATTCAATAAATTTAATATACAATCCACTTCCTTACCCTTTCTACTATTTTGAAATTAAATCATCGCCTGTGAGTACGTACGACCAATCATATCCACGATGGAGTGCAATTAATTTTCTATGTTCAACATTCATGAATGGTTATAAAAATATATATAATTATTAAATATTAAATTTATAACATTAATATATTTTTTAAGATGATTTATATATATCCTATAAAAATAACAAGTACATTGATGATAAAACCTGCACGAGAAAACAAGGCAATTAACATCTTAAACAAAGAAAATAATGAAATATTATCAATGAATAGGTGGTATGATGTTAAAAAAGGATCATATATGATAATATTCATTTGAATAAAGTTATTTTATAAATAAATAACATGTTTAAAACCATTATATATGAGTTTTGAACATGTTTTAAGGAAGTCGAACCAGAGGTAATGGATTTATTAACCTAATTTCTATTCTTTGGGTTAAACTTGTACTCCATCGATTATTTCATTCTATAATTATGTGTCAAATGAATTTTTATTATATTATGTTTTATTTTCACTCATTCTATGTGTATTAAAATTTGATACAAATATTCTATTTATTTTATTAATTCTCACATCAATGTTCTGTTATTTGTAAGGGACATTTAAAAATAATCTTTTAAATGTTTTTTTCAAAATTTAAAAGGAAGGTTTCTCAACTTATATAAAATGAGTGGATTTTCATGATTTAATAAAGCCTTAATTTGTTTAATATTACTTTAAAAATTAAAAGGTTCTTTTAATATAATATTTTTTTCCTCAATAGTTGCATAACATTTTAAGAATAATTAATTTAAAATTGAAAAACGGTATTATCCTAAATATATTTTTAGTGTTATTATTAAATTATTTATTTAAATATCCTTATTTAATCCTATTATTCATTTAGTTTGATATCTTATGATACCATTTAACATATTTTATTGAATAGATTAATATTAGTTTGATTGGGGTTGTACTATTTTGATACCTTTCACCATATTATTCTGGATGGTTTATGATTATGTTTACTGATTGGGGAAATTATTTACATTTCATATGATAGTTTAAATTAAAATTTATATTTTGATTATGTTTAAAACCTATCATATTAAAAATGTATTAGACTTACTATGTTATGGGAGGGGACTGTTATAACCCCTCAATGCATCGACATGTCTCATGAGACAAACTAGACTGGTTTTTGGCTGAGGCCTTTCCCATTTATGTAGAATTATTGATCATGGACTTGATGATCTATTTTAGAAGTCTAGTATTATGAATTATATCATTATGAAATCGGTTTTTGATATTATAAGAGATTACTATGTAATTAGAATATCTATGGTTAAGTTTCATTCTCATGTGATTATTTATATAGAAATATTTTATAATCATTTATTAACACCATATAACGCTTATGTTATTGATTAAATTGAATGTGTTTTAGTTATTTTAGCTTTCCATATTTTTATACCTTATTTACTATTAGATTCTATTGTACGCTTAACCTTACTAGGAATCTAAGATCACCCCTTTATTATGTTTTATTTTTCTCTATTATTCCATGATGTATATTATGATTGATATGTAGGATTAAGATAGGATAATAATGGTGTTCTAAAAGGATTATCTATGTCTTATTTTATTTCATTTGTAATTTAAGATTGGAGAATATATATAGGTATCCAAAACTACTAAACTATTCAGTCATTTGGGATGTGATCAATTGTACCTAGTATAAATGTAATAAAGTAACCTCTGACTCTAGGCTACTAGGATTGGTGTATTTATAGTTTCTATTAGAGGAAGTTTAGTAAAACACTTGGGATATAGAGTTTGGAAAACATTTATTATAGAACAAAACCATATGATATAATTTTAAAAAATTCCCAAATAAACCAAGATTAGGATTTAGAGATTAGGAATATAAAAATTTACTATTTATTTTATGAATTTATCTATTTTTTAAATTATAAATTATGTTTCATAATATTAATATCTAATATAGTTTATTTTATTTTTTAGAAATGGAACCCAACAGAAGGATTTGAAACCATATCAATGCATGTAGGGATTTTCCTCTTAGGCATGATATTGAATCTAGAGTTGAAGTTATAGCTAAAGATGGACAAATTGGGATTATATTGAGACATCTAACTCAGGTTTTGAGAAATAACATTGCCTTCATGGAGAATCCTGATGATCCATAGCATGGTGTAATAATTATAGAATTATTTATTTTCATCAACCTCCATCATTCAATGGAACTACACATCCATTTTTACTTGAGCAATGGATAAGTCCCATAGAGAAGATATTTCTTTCATTGGGATCTAATGAAATGGAGAAGTTTTTCATAAAATTTTATAATCTCTTAGGGGATTTATATCAATGGTGGTTATTAATTAAAAACAATAAGGACGTAGAAGAAATAAAAATCATGGAATGGAATGATTTTAAAGATTTTTTTTGGAAAAGTATTTTCCTTGAGAATAATGAGTGTATATAGAGAGAAAATTCATGAGTTTGAGACAGAAGAAGGATGAGAATATTTACTTAGTATGAATCCAATATTACAAGGTTATTAAGGTATGTTTTAGACTATATACATAATTCAAAGTGAAATATTGACCATATCTTTAATGATCTTAAGCCAATTCTTCAAAGGAAACCTGTCTACCAAACCTTCTTATAATATGAGAATATAGTATCATGTTCTACCATGACTAATAAATAATTATCCTAGTTTTATAGATTTAAAATAAAGAAATAGAAGTAGAGGATGATAGATAAAAATACAAATATTGGGAAGAAGATAAAAGGATTTTCCCATATGTGATAATTTTTGAAGGAAAAACTCTAGTACATTCTTGAAAGGAATGTGATTTTTCTACATGTCTGGAGTGGAAGGTCACTAGGATCATGATTGAAATATAAATAAATAAGTTTTCTAATTCATCAACTATAAGGGGACATGACACAATACAAATGAATGTCCTAAGAGTCAAGGGAACATGGCTCAGAAGAAGAAAAAGGGTCATGGCGAATCATATGTTGTTACTACAGTCGAAGTAGAAAAATTAAAGTATTTGTGTTTCTGGAATCAAGAATTATGTTGTAAAAGTATTTTATCAATGATATTATGGTTATAATAATCATGTGATATAAATGTATTTTACTACAGTACTTCTTATTTAAGGATTTGGAAGCATTCATGTTTTTATTAAAGTTTTAAGGTGATCAAGGTTTTCATATATTTGGTATGTGACAATAAGAGCTATATTATATTGTATAAAGAATGTAATGTTAATTTTATTTTGTAAATTCAGTGACATTTCTTCTAAAATTTTGGATATATTTATTTTGGATATTATATGATTTATCATATCATATAACATGTGTTAATAATTTTTCATTTAGTAAATATTTAAAGTCCAAAGGAATGATTTATGTAACTTTTGATAAAAGATCTATAGGGATTAAAAAATCAACTTGAATATCCATACCATGGTATGCGAAATGAAGTGTAGATAGATCAAAGCATTGCGAAAGGATGTGATTATGATTATAACAAGGAAATAAATCAGGAATGTTTATTTTCTCAAGTACCTATAGGGAAAATAAAAATAATCCCTTAAATTTGGGAAAATTATTTTGGAACAAAGATATTATACAATTACTTTTATTAAAAAGAAATCAATAGTCATTTAATAGATCATATACTTATGGTTTTGTGACCGTTAACTTTATAATCACTATTTTCTATAACACTCTCCATCATGACATGATAGTTATATCTTTATTTTATGTCCATATTTTCATAAATTTTCTCATATTCAAAAGCCTAATTTTGGGGTGACATTCACATTTCCCTTTATCTCTTACTAAGAGGATACTTTATTATTCCTATTTATGATGTGGGTTTCCTATAGAAGAACTTTAAAATATAAACCTCTGATTTTCGATGTCAAATTTCAAATTCCAAGGATGAAATTTATTGAAAGAGGGGATAATGTAACACCCTGATGTTTTATGGTATGTCTCTTTTAAAATTTAACCCCTTCTATAGCTTACTTTGCATGCAACACCCATATTAAAAGAATAATAAAATACTATCATGTTATCATTATAACACAACTATAAAATTGTTAGGAATGAATAGTATTAACCACATTATAAAATATATAATTTTACAATTAATTTCTAATGTAACACACTGTTATTTTGTAAATTATTTTTTTCGAAATAATTTAACATTTTTTTATTTTGTATTTCATACAACATTGAAAATAATTTATTTTATATTAAATAACTTTTTTTGGATTGAGTTATAGACAACACCAAGTTAACCATGCACGACATGAAACAATTTTTTTTACTTTTTCTATATAGAACACTGAGGTCAGATTGCATTACATGAAATAATGAATTTCCTTAATGGCTTGCATAACATGCAAGACCGAGTTTTAACGAATAATAGTATATCATAAAAATGTTATTTTTTAATAAAATAAGATATAACCTCATTGTTAAATTTGATATTATGAATAGTATTAAGTAATTTATGAAAATATATGGTTTCATAAATATAGGATCCATTCATAGGTTAACAATTAATCAGAAATTAATATATAAACTGATTGAATATAAAGATAATATTATTATTTTTATGGCCAGAAAGATGTATTACCCTAATAAATTAAATTAATTATAATTAGTAAGTGATATTAATGTAATATATATTTTATATATTATATCAAATATTTTTGATATTCATCCAATATATTCAATAGACACAAGATAAGAACAAATCCAATTTTATGCTTAAAAACCTAAATTCTTTTAAATGTAGTGTAACTGCCTTTTAATAGAGAGCCCATTTTAATTGCTATTTTGTAACTTTAATAGACTTAATATGTGAAAATAAAATTCATATTTTAAATATAAACATAATAATAAGGTTAGACTAAATTTTTGGTATTTTCTATTAAGTTTCATTTATAATGAATAGCTAAAAATAATGCATTTTAATTCAAAACTAATTTTTCATGTAATTTATTTATAAGGTTAAATTACATTTTAAATTGGGGTAAGAGTTTAATTAAATAATATTTTTATTAATTAATCCAATTTATTCATTTATCTAATTTCACATTGAAATTGGATATAAAAACTCCACAAACTTTTGATCATTTTTACTTTAAAAACCATCAGTGTCATCCTGTCTGCTGGATTAATATTAAAATAATGTCTTCCACTTATGTGATTGTAATTTTGAAAAATTTATTCCTTAATTTTAGTAATAATTTTTATAGTGTCTAATAAATTCAACATAGTTTTTTAACAAAATTATTAGTGAATGTAATTAAAATTAATTACACCGATTATGGTAAAATTATACTTAACTGAGGACTAAACCATCAATTTAAGACACAAATTATTATATCCACTTCAAATATAAAAAACTTGGGTGAAATTCTCTCTTAAAATATTTAAAAGCATGCCACTCCTCCTCCACTATAAAAAGGCATCATCTCCTCCCACTTCGTCACACCTCTCAAGACACTTTAGCTCATCCAAAATATACTCAATTAGTCTCCTAATATCCTTAAATTCCACCTTTAATACTCCCTTTGTAAAAAAAGTATTCCAATGATCCCCTTTTCTGGAAACTAAAAGGAGTAACCCAATTAATAGGTAACGTCTTCTCTCAAGCTCATTTATTTTATTTTCCTTCTCCACCCCTCCACTCTATTTATACCTTTATTGTATAAAAACACAAATATAATCAATATACTAGGATGTTTTTATGCTATAATTTTGACCTAAACTTACACACACCTCCATCTAATGGGTAACTAACATACTGTTTACGTGTACGGTGAACTACCACCTCGCTAAACGATGATTGCTCATTTTTCCTTTACCGCCTCTCATGTTGGAAATTATGATGGGAAATCAATTTATATCTGTTATATATTATATTTATTATGTATTTAATCTTATTTAATACATTTTAAACCCATATATTTATACTTTCCTTTTGGTGTAAATATGATAATTTCATTTGTAGAAGTGTAGACTATCGCCCCCCAAAGCGATATGACTCATTCAAAGACTGCATGAAATGTATTAAGGATGGATTTAGCGAAATTATAAGATATGTGTGATATAATATTTCTAATTTAATAAATAGATATATATATATATATATATATATATTTATATTTGAATTAAATTCTTTATTTCAATATGATAATTAAAAAGAAATAACATTCATGTGTACACACGATATACCGTCTCCATGAACTATGTATTTTATTTCATAATTATATATTAAATATATTATTATAACACAAATATACGAAACATGAATGATATTTATATCATGGTTTACATTTTTTAAATCCTGATATAATTATAATAACCAAATATATAACAAATTAAAATATATGGAAAACAAAGTGAATATTACATGAAGCATGACCTTAACATGAAATTATTAACAATCAGGTAATACAAAGTAACAATAAAATAATATATGATATTATATATAAAAATACAGTTCTTTAAAATATTTATAATAAACATACATATATTATATAGGTGTTTTGAATGAGTACGACGAGAGTGAAGACACAAGGTCGGAGAATTTCATCTCACTTTTACTTTAATGATATACATGCTTTATTCACTACCCATTAATTTTGTGTGATGTCCAAAATAACCATGGATGTATTATATTATTATATTAATAAAATATATTAGTATTTAAATATCCAATATATGAGCTTTATTTCATGGGGTATATGTTTCAAAATTTACCAAATCAGTAAAAATAGTTTTGTCTTAGTTTGCCTTATTTAAGACTCATGTTTTTTATACACCTAAATTATTTTTTGAGGTGTATATACTTCCATTTTACATGGTATATAATGAATATAATTCCTCTAATGATACTTTAATCTTCATGTGATTTTTTTTCTTACATGGAGAGTTTGATCCCAAGTTATAAATTGATAAGAATTTATTGAAAAAATCTCACCGCTTTTTAAGAATGTTTAAACTTATGATTTCTTTGATGAAATATTATAATCAATCTCTCAAGAAAACCCATGAATTTTATTCAACTATATTTATTCAGGATATCGTTATATATTGGTTCCATTTTCCACTCTTTGGTACATAATATAGTTAATAAAGTGTTTCTAATAAATCCTCACATTACCCTCTCTTCGGTAGGAAATCTATATTCCTTTAAAACTATGTTTTCTAAAAAGGGTTTCCAAGAATATTCTAATAATACCCTATAACCATTAAAATAAAATTTTAACCATTTTTTATTTTACCGAGGTTTTAAAAATAATATTTTTGTTTATTTATGAAGAATACATTTTTATAACCTTTTTACCATGCAAAAGTAAGGTTTTTACCTCAGACAACATATATGAATTTATCTATCAACAATCCTTTAAATATTTCCTTTTATACTTAAAGGATAATTTTTATAAAATGTTTTTAAAAATATATTTTCAAAGAAATGTTTTTTAAATGTTTTTAATGATTATTTTATATGTTTTCAAGGAAAATGGTTTTTAAAATGTTTTCAATCTTATTTTATAAGTTTTCAAGGAAAATTGTTTTCAAAACATTCTCAATATCCTTTTATATGTTTCCAGGAAAAATGGTCTTAATTTTTTTTCAATCCTTCTTTGTATGTTTTCAAATTATTTTCAAAGGAAATGGTTTTCAAAAAGTTTTATGTTTTAAAGACATTTTTTCATAGAATAAAAGATATTTTCCTCATGAATTTTTTTAAAATATACTTTCAAGTTATTTTCCTTCTAAGATGACATCCTTTAATGTTACTTGTTAACTTCTAGGAAATAATCCAAATGTTCCATTCATATTTTTTCTTGAAGGGTTTATGTTTTGATGGAATTATTCTTATGAAACATGTTTCTCTTTCATCAGTTATATTCTTTTGAAACCCAATTCTTTTCACAGGTTATGCCTATGATAAAATTATTATGAAACCTGTATCCTTTTCTATAGGTTATGTCATGATTAAAAGTATAGGACACCTATTTCATTTCATGGGTTATGATATGGTTGTTTATGATTTCATAGAACATGTATGTATGATTTCTTTAGGAGATGTGTGGGACCTATATCACCCTCCAATGAATTGGGTAAAGATTTATATATGGTGAGATATAAATGAAAGGAAAAAACAAATCAAATTGGTTTAGTATAATAGAAAAAGAATGAGAAATGAACTCAATTCAGTATTACAGCGCTGTAATGAGGAGTGAACTTGGTTCAATAATATAGGGCTGGAACGGGGTGCGAACCCAGTTCACTAAAGGACCTTGTCCACTAGAATGGCCATATAAACAATTATTTAACTTATATGGAAATCATTATATATCCTTAATTTATTCCATGATTCCATGTTTTATTCTTATGTTATGCTTTTATGGATAATGATATTTACTTATGATTCATGTCTTATGAACTTCCAATATTTATTCCATGATTCATGTATATGATTATTGATATTAAGGGTATGATCTTTTTTTTCATGATCATGTTTTAATACCCCTTATTCCCATGATTATGATTATGTGTCACTATTTTTCACCCTTACTGAGCATCTTAGTTAACAATTTTTATGTTTCTTTCCCCTAAGTTATGAAGATATGTATTATGTTTGATTTGTTCGAGAAGGGTTCTAGTCAAGAATAACTTAGTGGAAGATGATGTATCTCATTTATATACCAGTGTTTATGTTTCTATGTATCCAAATGCACTAGACTAATATTTTATTTGAAAGTCTATTTGTATAATGTTTCATGTATTCCATAAAATTTATGTAGTGTCTATGTAAAAAAAGTGTGGGTCTCTATAGTTGGAATCAGGGAAAATGTTTGGTTAATATTTGGAAACTAGTATGAGAAAACATTAGTGATATCCATAGGTATATTTATAAGGATAATTATAGGGATAAGTTGTCATTTAGAAAAATGTACTTGAATTTTGGTAAAGGATAGAGTGAGCGGTTTCCAAGAAATACATCCTTTTCTAGATACTATAGGTAGATGTGGATCTTTCCTAGATGTACCTAGGGGTTACAACTCTGAGAATATGTCTCGGGATTTACTCAGGGTAATATAGTACCTGGAAATAGGCCTTACTTCACACCTGGTTGAAACTAATGGGGGCTATTCTTTAGAAATTCACAAACTCTTCATGAACCATCATGAAGGATTTAAATATAAGTTGTATATGAATAACCTAGGACTAACCTAGGATGTAATAGATTAAGTAAGGTTTCATGATTTTTACATCCTATAAGTAAATATTTTAATTATTATGTGGTTTTCTTCTATGATAAGTAATGGTCGCACTATGCTTCTAATTTTAGTCAATAGAGGGAACCGAAAGGAACTGGATTAGAAATGAATGTTATGGATTATTTTCTGATGAGAAGTTGATTGAGATGATCATTGGATTGAAGGATTTTGTGATCATGGATAATCAGTTTTCATAGAACATGATTACCAACTTGTACGTTAACCAACTCTTGGACTCACCATAGAAGAGAAAAAAGGAGTTCTCTAAGAGTTCGAGTACTGTAGACCATAAAGGAAAGAAGATTTTGTTTCCTTTCTTCCAATAATGTGGAAATAATCACCAAAGAGAATGTATTAGAGGAACAAAAAATGTTTTGACAGTTGAAAATAAAGACACAATGAAAGTGACAACATGGGAAAAATAAAGAGTTCAGTTAATAAAATGGATGAGAATATTAGCCTCCATATGTTGTCATTTAAGGTCAAGTGTTTTAAGTATGGATTAAATGATCATTATGCAACTCGATGTCTAAAGATGAAATCTCTTAAAGAAAATCTAGAAGGTGGTGTGATTAATGAATATATTAAAGAAGATGATGAGACTATATATAAAATTTGAAAGGAAAGAGGTATTATATAATATGATGATGTAGCCTTGTTAATGAAATAATAATTAAGTGGAATAATAAAAAAATTTATATATTATGATTCTAAAAATATGTTATATGAATAGTGAAATATATAAGGATTGTTTAGTTTATGATTGTCACTACAAATTTACAAGAACATGTTTAATGGCCCTGATGGAATCGAAAAGTGATCTAATGTCAAGATGATGCCCAAGGAAAACACGTGATTAAGGGAAAGATAACCCATAATATCTTCCTTATGTTATGATAGTTTTTTTGGATAATGAAATATGGGAAATGAATAAGTAAATTAGAAGGTACTGATTTCCTTGGAACTAATTAATGACTTCTTTACTGGTGGTTTATGCTATCATTAATGATATTTACAATTTTTTGGATTTATATAATAAATCCAATATACTTTTAATAATTAAGCATGCATGTTTTCAATAAGGATTTATAATAATTCAGTTTATTACCATGTTTCAAGAGACTATATGATGAGGGTACTCACAAGTTTGGAATTTGACAACCAAGAGCTACTTTGTGATATACAGGGGAATCAATGTTAAGTTGATTTCATGACTTTATAAATCTTTTAATTTTTATCATTCATAATGGTTATAAGTTTAACCATTAATGTAAAATATTAAGTCAAACTTGGAAGGAAGTATTTATGTATTAATATTGTGTTGAAAACCTTTGATATAAGGATATTTAGTGATTAAAATTATTTTAAAGATTTACATGATTTTTATTTTGGAAATTATATTAGTGTGGTTTTAGAAAAGGAAATGATGTATGTTTGGTGACAACCAATCACGTTCAGTAGGGCCAAATATCTTGAACTCATGACCAAAGGATGATAAAGGTTTCACACATACTACTGGCTTATGTGATTTCTTGGTTAATGTGTACTTATTATTTTTGAATAAATATTAATGATGTACTAGTATAGTAAATTTTTATGTTTATAGATTAATGTATTAACCATATTGATATTGAATAATAGTTAGATACAAATATTTATACTTTTCATTCTTTTAAGGGCTTTAAGATCTGCTAAAAGTTTCTTTTAGTACTTCAGGAATCAAAGTTAATTTCTAGACATCCATTTCTTGAAGTAATAAATGAATTAGAAATAGATAAAATCACAAAAAAATAATATATTTTATTTTATATAAATACACCATGTAAGTATATTATCTTATATTCATGTTTAATAAATTAATTGATCAATTTTAGGATAATGATATATTTTTTCCAAATGGATAAATTTTTACTGAACCAATGACCTTTTAAATAATCATATATTTATGACATTAAGGCCCTCAACTTTTTTTTGATCATCCACTTGTTTGTGATTTATGAACTCAATCATTACATATAAATATTTTCATTTTTCTTTAATGTCAAATATTCTCTCCCAACCTATGTTTTCTAATATTGAATCCCAATTATATGTTACATTGGTTTACTATTATGGTCCCAACTTTCCATTTTAAGGGAAGTTTTAGTATTTAAATTTACGATGTGGGTTATTATGAACGAGACATTAAATTATTAATCTTTTCATAACATAGATGAATTTCAAGGGTGAAATTCATTTTATGGGAGTTACAATGAAACAACCATAGATTTTTTGAATTATTATTTTTTGAGTTAATGTAACCTTTTTTATATTTTTCATTACATTCAACACTGAAAATAGTTTATTTTATATCAAAGAACTATGATTTTCTTGAATTATATACAACAACTAGTTAATCATTCACTAAACTAATCATACATTTTTTTCGTTTTCTATATAAAACACTGAGGTTATGTTGGGTTACACACAACAATTTTTTTTTCAATGGCTTGTGTAACACACAAGATCGAGTTTTACCAAATAATAGTATATCATAAAAATGTTATTATTTAATATAATAATATATAACCTAGCTGTTAAATTAGATTATATGAATATTATTAACTAATTTATGAAAATATATGGTTTAAATAAACATAATATCAATTCATATAGTACCCATTAATTATAAATGAACATGAAAACTGAATGAATATAAATGGAAATATTATTATTTTTATAGTCACAAAGTTATTTTACCCTAACAAATTTAATTAATTATAATTAGTGAGTTATTTTAATGTAATATATATTTTTTATATTTAATCAAATATTTTTTTATATTAATACAATAGATTCGATAGAGATAAGATAAGACAAGCCCAATTTTATGGTTAAAAACCTATATTTTTATAAATATATTTTTACTACCTTTTAATGAAAACCCATTTTAAAAAAATTGGAAAATTTATAGATTTAATATTCTAAAATAAACTTCATCTTTTAATTTTATTCCATTTAATTAGATTAGGGTAAATTTTTGGTATTTTTCTATGAAGTTTCGTTTTTTTAATTAATAGTTAAAAACTGTATTTTAGTTCAAAAGTATTCTTTCATATAATTTAGTTATAAGGTTAAATTAATATCTAAATTTCTTTATAATTTTATCAATTAATTAATTTTAGGTCATTGGAACCAATATTATATTGAAATTGGATATAAAAACTTAGCAAACTTTTGAGCATTTTAACTTTAAAAACCTATAGTGTCGTCCCGTCATCGGGATTATTTTTAAATATATTTTTTCCACATCTATTATTGGAGTTTATAAAAATTTATTAATTATTGGTAATCATAATAATTTATAATATCTAATAATTTCAAATAAATTTTTTACCAAAATAATTAGTGAATTTAATTAAAATTAATTACACCAATTAAGGTAAAACTAGGTTTAACTGAGAAATAAACCTTAAATTTAAGACCCAAAAAGACCTATAAAATTGTTTAAATTCAATTTTATATAAATATTTAGACAAAATAATAATATTTATATATTTTTTATAATTATTTTATCAACTTTCAACAAGAAAAACGTGGGTGGAAATATCGCTTCGAATATTTACAGTATTGTCACTCCTCCTCCACTATAAAAAGAACTCATCTCATCCCACTTCCTCAAACCTCTCAAACCACAGTGGATCATCAAAAAACTACTAAATTAGTCTCCACATATACCTACCTTAATCTTTTAGGCATACATTTGTGCATAAAGTCTTCCAAGGAATCACTTTGGTGGAAACCAAAAGGAGTTACTCGATTAAGAGGTAACATCTTCTCTCAAGGTCCTTCTTTTATTATCCTTATATACCCTTCAACTCTCTTTATACCATTATAGTATTAAAAAACATTAACCTCAATATACTATTAAATTTTTATTCTAATGGTTCGACCTACACTTACACACACCTCCATCTAATGGGTAACAAATATATTGTTTATGTGTACGATGAACTACCACCTCACTAAACGATGATTGTTCATTTTTCTTTTACCACCTATCACGGTTGAAATTAGGATGGTAAATATTTTTATATATTTTATATACTATATTTAATATTTATTTAATATTCATTAATCATTTTTAACCCATATCTTTATACTTTCCACTTGGTGTAAATATGATAATTTTGTTTTAGGAAGTGTGGACTACAACCCCTCAAAGCAATATGATTCGTTCACACACTACATGAAATGCATTAAGGATGGAATTAGTGAACTTATATGAGATATATTATATAATAATTATAATGGAATAATGATATATATATATATATATCATTTACCTTATTTCTATCAAAACGACAATTAAATAGAAACATCATTCATGTGTATATACGACATACCATCTCCATGAAGGGTGTATTCCATTTCATATTTATATATTAAATATATGATTATAACACAAATATACTGAATATAAATTCAATTTATAGCATTTTTAACATTTTTAAAATCATGATATATGTATAATGTCCAAAAATATAACAAATTAAGAGTCATGACAAAAACAAAATGAATATTACCCGAAGCATAACCTTAACATGGAATTATTAACAAGCGAGTAATATAAATTCAAAATAAAACCAAATATAATAATATATATAAGAATATGGTTATGAAATATATTTACAATAAATATAAATGTATTATATAAGAGGTTTTAACAAGTACCAAGAGAGTCAAGACACAAGGTAAGAGAATTTTATCTCACTTTTTATTTTCGTGAGATACATGGTTTATTCACCACCCATTACTTTTGTGTGGTGACTTTGCTGAACATGGATGTATTATATTATTCTTATACTAAAATTTATTGTTATTTAATTGTCCATTATATGATATTTATTTCTTTGGGGTTTATGTTTCAAAAGTTACCAAATTGTAAAATTGTTTTGTCTCAATTTTCCTTATTTGAGATTCATGTTTTGTTATACACCCAAATTCTTTTTAGATGTGTATATACATAAATTTTACATGCTATATCACGAATATAATTAATTTCATTATACTTTAATCTTCCTAAAATATCATTTTATTAAATGGATAGTATGATCCCAAGTTATACAGTGATAAGAGTTTATTGAAAAAATATGATTACTTTTTATGATTATTTATACTTATGATTTATTTGATGAAATATTATGAAATATCTCAAGAAAACTCATGAATTTTATTCTCTCATGGTTATTCACAATATATCTTTATATTGGTTCCATTTTTCCACTCTTTGGTACATAAGATAGTTAAGAAAGCATTTTTAATAAAGTTTAATTTACCCTCTTTTTAGTAAGAAATCTGTGTTTCTTAGAAGCCATGTTTTCTAAAATGGTTTTATAATAATATTATAATAATGATATCCTATGATAATTTAAAGATAGTTTTACAGTTTTTGTCTTTTACCAATGTTTTTTAAGTAATATTCTCGTCTCTTTATGAACAAGGCATTTTAACATTTTTACCATACAAAAGGAATGTTCTTTTTTACCTCATATGAAATGTACAGATTTATCCACCATCAATCAATTGAAGAATTATTTTCATGTTTAAAGGATAAATTTTAATAAAATGTTTTTAGAATGTATTTTCAAAGAAATGGTTTTCTAAAAAATTAAGAACTCATTTTATAAATTTTCAAGAAAATGGTCATTAAATGTTTTTCAAGACTTCTTTCTAGGTTGTCAAATTATTTTAAAAGGAAATGGTTTTAAATTTTTTTTTGTTTTAGAGAGAGGTTTTCAAATAATAAAGGATATTTTCCTCAAGAAATATTTTCAAAATATCTTTCCAAGTTATTTTTTTTCTAAGATGTCATATGTTGATGTTTCCTATTTAATTATTGGAAATAATTTAATGGTTCCATTCATATTATTTCATGAATGGGTTAGGTTTTGATAAAATGATGCTTATGAAACCCATTTCTCCTTCACAAGTTATATTCTTTTGAATCCTACTTCTTTTCATGGGTTATTAATATAATTAAATTATTATGAAACATGTATCTATTTTCAATAGGTTATGTTAAGATTACATGTTTAGGATACCCATTTTATTTCATGGGTTATGATATGATTGTTTATGATTTTGTGGATCACGTATGTATGATTTCATTATGAGATGGGTGAGACCTATATCACCCTTCCAAGGATTGGGAAATGATTTATATCTCATGATATAGATATGGATGGAATGAGAAATGAACTCGATTAAGAATTATAATGATGGGATAAGAAATTAACTCAGTTTAGTATTATAGGCATAAAATGTGGATAGAACTCAGTTTAGTAATATAGGGTGGGAACTGGGTGTCAAACTGATTTAGTAAAGGGATTTTACAACTAAGATAGACTCAACAACAATTCCTTGAATACTATAGAAATCATTATATATGCTTATGTGTATTCAACAATTCCATGTTTCATTCCTATGTTATGATATCATGGATTATGTTTTTTACATCCATATGATTCATGTATTATGAACTGATAAGAATTATGCCATGATTCATGTATATGATCTTTAATGTGTAGGGTGTGATCTTTTTTTTCATGATCATGTTCCCATACCCCTTACGATCATGGTTATGCTTTCTTTTCTCCATTTTATACACTTAATGAGAATCTGTGGTCACCCATTTTTATGTTTCATTCTCCCAGTTTATGAAGATATGTATTATTTTTTATGTGTCCAATAAGTTTGATAGTCAAGAAGAACCTAGTGGGACATGATTTGACTCATTTATGTACCAATGTTTATGTTTCCATGTTTCCAAAGGGACTAGAATAATATGGTCTTTGGACATCTATTTGTATAATGTTTTATGTTTTCTAATACAGTTATGTAATGTATATGTATGAAAATAGAGGGTTTCTATAGTTAGGGTAGAAATTATTTCTTTGTGAATACAAACTTAATTTATAATAAAATCATTTTATTCTTTAATAAATATGTGTGCTTAAAAAATAATTTTCTATCTTTTTATGAGTTAATATTATTTTCAATTTCTAGAAATTCAATAAATTATATTTTATAATAATAATATCTTTTTTAAATACTCATATTGAATTTATCTTATGGTAATTTTTTGGTAATTTCTTGAGAGGACCGATTTTACAGTGAATAGTGAAAAATAACAATTTTTATAAAACTATTAATTTATTTATATTAAAAATCCATTTATGATTTTTATTTCATCTCAATGTAAATTAATTACTATTTAGTTATTTATTATATACTTATTTATATTTTAAATCATCCACATACCTTATATTAGTATAAGTAATTTTTTTCGATTAAAATTTTATTTTTTAAAGAAAGTCGTTTTTTGTTGCATTTTGTGGTGTTAATTTTAAATTTAATTTTGAAAATTTTATGTTTTTAATTTTGAAACACTGATTCCATATTTTTATTCTTATGGTCCAAATTATATAAATACATCTCTATCATTTTTTTCTAACATGAATAATAACCTTGGTAATTTTTGTTACTATATTAAAGGGAAAATCAGGTAATTAAAGGAAAACATAATATGATATGGAATATAAAATGACCAAAAAACATGTTAAATTTTATTTTTTATGAGTAATTTTCTACCAAAATCATCCAAAAACCAAATTTATGACCTATTGGAGCCACTTGGTAGACATTAAGTCCCTTATAGAATTTTAGTTAATGAAAAGTAAAACATGTCATACTATTTTTCTTAATATGTATAAGATTTTTAATATGTGTTCATCCAGATGATATGTTCAAAAATAAATATTATTTTGAAATATAAAAGATTTATATTAAACATGGTAATTTAGTTTTAATTTTAGGGAATAAATAATCACCTTAAAAGCTTGCACGACAATGAATAATTAATGGAAAAATCAAATAAATGATATTAAAAATGTTAAAATAAGTATAATTTGATATAATTAATGTGATAAAATAATTTTATAGATGAACATAAAAATTTTAGTATATAATTAAATCATTTTATTGAATAAAATTTGTTTTGATGTTTTTAATTTCAAAGTAATGAATACAATCAAATTTGAAAATAATGATATTTATAAAATTAATAATTTATTAAATGATTATAAAATCATAAAAATAATAAATTCTTTGGAATCAATGGGATATGGTTATTTAAACCTAAAATATTACATTTATGGGTTTTTTAATTGTATAGTTACATTATTGACCCTTATATTGTTTAAAAGTTTTATAGTACGATAATTGTCAAAAGAGTTAACAAATGGTTAAAACAAAAAATATAAGGGTATTACCATGACCTAAACTTGTCCAAAAATTATTGTTTTAAGATTATTCAACCATTATCACCTTAATACATAAATTTAGTTTTTTAATTTACAACTTTATATGAAAATAACTTATATATTTTTTAACTCAAAGACAGTTACAAAATGTCACTTTATTTGTGTTTAATATATTTAATGTGTCCACATGGGGAAAAATAAATATATGAGTGAAAATAAATACCTATTTTGATCAATTTTTTTTATTATTATTTTTTATTTTTATAAATTATATAGTCACCTTAAATTCCTGCTAAATTCTAATACAATATATATTTAATTAACAGAAAATTAAATAAAAGGTTTTAAAAAAATAAATTTTGATATAATTGACCGATTTAATGTATGAAATGAGTTTGATAGATATATATGACATATTTGATAGTTTTTATCAGATTATATTCATATTTAACCTTTTTATTGATGTATTTTAAGTCAAAGTAAATGAATAGTGTTAATATCGACATTAATGATAATTTATCAAATTAATATTTTATTAAATTTTTTAAAATTTTAAAAAATATTGTTTTTATCCATATGAATGGAATATAGTTTAAAATATTTGTAATGTTCCATTAATTAGTCATTTTTTCATTTACAGTAATATTATTAACCCTTTGTGAATTAAATATTTTTTACCACAGTTACGGCCCAAAATAAATAACCAATGGGTTAATCCAAATAATAGGGATTGAAATGACAAAAAACGTGTATAAATACTATTTTTGTGGGATTAAAACAATAAAATATATTATATTCTAATAAATTTCAACATGGAAGAATTTTGTATGATAAATTAATTTTTTATAATTTATTATTTTGGGAAATTCAAAAAGTGTCCCTCACTTCAATTATAAAGGGCACCTCCTCCCTTAAATATTCAAACCACTTTGAGCCATTTATCTTGAATAATTAATAACCATTTCACCTCCAAAAATCCTTATATATGTTTATTGGTATTTTTAATCAAAAAACACCTAATCTAGGTTCCTAAATAAGAGATCTAATGGAATTCTACTAACAAGGAGGTAATCATCATTACCAACTCTTTCAAATTTATTTTTTCTTCCACTTACTATTCATGTGTTTTTTCATCCTAAAATAATAAATAATTTATAATAAATACTATCATGTTATTATTATTATTATTATTATTTTTAAATACCTATATTATACCTTTTATCCATCAAATCTAAAATAAAAGAACCGCACATACGTACGTGTGGCTTACCATCTCCACGCAGTGATGTAATTTGGTATTCATCACCGCTTTACTTAGATTGTTATAATGATTTAAATAATGTAAATATATGATAACTATGGAAGGATATTGATTCATGGATATTTATATACCATACACTTTCTTACCTTTTCAACCATTTATAAATGATATCATCGCTTGTGCGTACGTATGGCCTACCATCTCCACGACACGATATGATTCAATTTTCATGTTCAAAATTCAATTATGGTTATAAGAAAACTTAAAATGATTAAATATGATATTTATAACATTAATATATTTATATATATTCAATATATATATATATCGTATGAAAATATTGGGGATATTCATGACAAAACATGCTAGAGAAAACAAGGCAATTAATATCCGAAACATGGAAAATAATGAAATATTATTAATGAATGGGTGGTAAGATGTTATAAAAGGATAATATAACATATTATAAATATGAATAAGGTTTTGGTATAAATTAAAAAAAATTAAACAATTATTCATGTGGTTTGAACTTCTTTGAAGGAATTCAATCCAGAGGTATGGTTATTCTTAACACAATTTCCATTCATTGGGTTAAACATATACTCCATTGATTATGTCATTCTAAGATTATATGAAAATTGAATTTTTTATCTTGTGTTTTACTTAAAATCATTTTACATGGGCTTACATCAGATACAAATATTTTATTTATTTGATTAATGTTTACATCAATGGTATGATATTTTTAAGGATCTTAATTTTAAAAATACTATACTACATATTTCTTTAAAAAAATAAAAAATGAATATTTTTTTGAACTTATACAGAAGTATAGGATTTTAACAATCTCTTTAAACCTTAGTTTTTTTAATATTCTTTTTCTGTATTACAAAGTTCTTTTTAATGAAATTTTTTTCTTTTATAATTTCACAGTTTTTAAGAATGTGAGATTTTAAAGTGAGAAGGATATTTTACTCAAGAATTATTCTATGATATTATTAATGTATCTCTGTAAACTTACTTTATTGAATCATATTATTCATTGATTTTTACCTCTTATGATACCATCAAACATATTTTATTGAATGGTCTATGATCAATTTGACTGGGGATGTACTATTATGATACAATTTTGCATATTACCCTGGATTGTTTTTGATTTTGTTTATTAATTAGAAAAATTATTTACATTTCCTATACTAGTTTAAATAAAAAAAATATTTTTGTTATATTTCACCCATTTCATATGAATAATTCATTGGACATAGTATGTGATGGGAAAAGCCCGCTATATCCCCTTGATGCATCGATAGGTCTAATGAGACAAACTAGTCCTAGTTTTGGCTGAGGCCTTACCAATTTATGTTGAAATTTTATTTGAGGACTTTATGATATGTTTTAGATGTCTTGTATTATGAATTCTGTCACTATGAATTAAATTATTGATATTCCATGATATTATTAGATTTTTATAATATTTATGGTTAAGTTTTATTCTCACGTGATTATTTATATGGAAATATTTTATCATCATTTTTTTCAAGCAATATTATTCATAATTTATTGATTAAATGGAATGTGTTTCAGTTATTTTACTATGAAATTTTGTTTATGCCTTATTTACTAATAGTTTTTACTGTACCTTACCCTTACTAAGAATCTGTGTTCACCCATTTCTTATGTTTTATTTTTCCCCAGGATTCCAAGATGCATATTATAATTGAAATGCAGGGTTAAGCTAGAAGAATAATGGTTTTATAAAAGAATTAACTATGTTTTATTTTATTTTTTTAAATATAAGGTTCATGTATGTATCTAGTTTCCCAAAAATACTATACTATTCATTCCCTTGAGATGCAATCACTTTTACTTAGTAGAAATGTAATAAAGTTACCACTGACTCTGGGCTTCTTGGGTTTCAGTATTTATAGAAGAAAGAAAATATAGAGGTCGCATGTGATAACACGGAATTAGGTTTCCAATTATAAATGATAATATTATAAGGAACGGAAAATATGGATAATAAGGGTAAACCATTATTAAAGAGGATGAGAATTATTCATTACAATGATATACTTTTTGGGGAAGATATTCATTAAGGAAAAAATATTTTTATTAAAAATTCATTCAACCCTGAGAGGAAGATAAAATACACTATAATAAAATCTTAATGTGGAAGTAACCGATCTTGGAATAAATAAGTTCAAGAAGTATTTTAACACAATGAAGGGAGTTGTGTCAACAAAAACCATTATGGTCATGAAAACTTAAGAATCAAAGAATATAAGAAGTATAAAATGAAATAGATATTCAAATATAATGAAAGTAAAGATATTAATTATAATTGAAGGAAGTGGGTTGTGAATACACCATATATAAGAAATGATAGTGTGCAATATAAAACATGTCACATGGATTTGAAAATGGGACAGAGAAAAACATACCTTAATTATTGACATAAACTAAAGATATTAAAAATATAAATATAAATAAATTAATTCATTAATAACATATTTTATAACCTTATTAATGTTTACAACATTTTATAAACATAATTTATAATTATTCTCTATATTTATATTAGGTATTTTTTATCTATTTTTAATATTAGGTGTAAGTAATCTTTATCATTTTAAACTTATTTCATAATAATGACATTTTTGTTCATTATTATCCCATATGACATGATTACCAGATTATTTGAGGTACTTTAATTTATTTTTTATAATTATATATAATGTTAAAATTTCATTCTAAGGGAGTTCTGGTTATAATCCTTAGAGTTGAATGAGATGAACAATGTGATTCAGTGAGTTTACATGAATAAACATTGGTATATTAATTAATGAGTTTAAAATTATTTTTACTATTTTATAAGTAAATTAAAATCATTATTTTCTTATTTATACCATTTTTATCCATGATTATGTTCTAAAAAGAATCTGTGATATTATTTTATTGCATTTTTCAAGTAAGTGGTTAGACTAACCCAAACATGAACATACCATAATTAATGGTTGATTATGATTATAAACGTGGTTTATTTTGGGAATAATATAGTGATTAAAAAATAATAATGATATTATTTGTATACTTTTAAGTTTTTCAATTATATTTTAAGTGAGTTTTGAAAATAATAAATTATCTAGATGAAAAAGAGTTATGTTACTTCATGGAGGTGACAGTCCATGCAATGCATGGTTAACATTTTCATTTTGTGAAGAATAAAAGGAAAATAAGGTAGATTATAATTTTTATTTTAGTAATTTATATTATATTATATATTTAAAATTTATTCTTCAATGTCACCATTATAACTATCGAAGAGAGGCATTGTTGAAAAATATAAGTCACTGCATCATAGAGGTGATATTCCTCACAATGCAAGAATGATAATTTTGTTGTTCTTAATAGAAAAGGGAAAAGGTGGTTAATGGTTATTACCATGGAATAAATACATTATTTATAAGAAAAATAATAATGTAATAACATAATAATTAGAAAAATATATTTGATAATGTATTAATGAAAGTAAAAT
Organism: Viscum album; assembly: GCA_963277665.1. Taxonomy (NCBI): domain Eukaryota; kingdom Viridiplantae; phylum Streptophyta; class Magnoliopsida; order Santalales; family Viscaceae; genus Viscum; species Viscum album. The sequence goes on along the minus strand of OY728130.1, from coordinate 97,484,871 downwards.
AAGTTCTGAAAAAAAATTACCGACATTATGAACTTGGGCTTTACCTTAGAAGAATTCTTGGAAATATAGGTCCTATGATAATCTATTAGGACCAGTGTAATTAAATCTGAATTTTAAGATTCATAATGATTTAATTTTAAATTTTAATCATATCTTTTTGAACTATGAATTGACTAAACTGAGTTCTAGGGGTTTCTGTGTGGTTTCAGAGAGTTTTGGAGTCATTTTGAAGGGTCCATGATTTAAGTAAGGTTTATAAAAATTGTAAAACATGAAAATTCTTCTCATGGTGTGGAACATAGTTAAGACAAATGTTATTACAAATCTCTTGGACTCTCCTTTTAAACTATGTGATTATATCTAGTTCCAACAACATGATTGGCATATGGTTAGATAAACAGTGTTTCCAAACCATGTGGGTACCTAGGAATAGGTATACTGCCTCACACATTTGGGGAAATGTTTTTCAAACCATTCATCCAAAACATGGGGCTTGTCTAGAAGCCTAGATAAGGTCTCACAGTTGGCACACTATTTGAAAAACTACTTGGCCAAAATGTATGAGAGTGAAATTAATGATTAAAACTAATCCTTAATGGCCATTTATAGTCTGTTTTGACATGTTGTTATTTTTAAAGGAATAACAGTCAATTTATATGACTCATACATCCTTCCCTGGTGATTACATATCCTCCAAATATACATTATACTGAATCTTTGTACGATAATGATTTGGAGTTGAGGTATGTGATACAAATACATTAGTTATTTGTGTTTCTTATTGATCTAACTCTTTTCAATTAATAATATTCATATATATGAAATATATATTACTAATATATGTGTTCTAGTGGTAATTAATGATGTATTTTGGAACCATTTCTTAAATGATGGTCTATATGTTAAAAACCTTCCTTTGATTCAAAGATAAATCTATAGCGAATGATGGAATTTTTTTTGTAATTCAAGATAGATAAACCATCTTGAGACTCTATTATTCTTTAATATCAAATTAGATCTCTATTTTTGACACATTCTTACCAAGGCGTACGCATCACACAATTATCTTATCCCACGTTCCAATATTTCAAACGAGGGTGGCCACTACCACCCTGGTTGGTTATGTTGTCTCTATATCAAAATAAGATGGTGGGATGTCCGTTACTCATTCCATGGATTCCTCCTTAGATATTATCACCTAGTCCAAGAATCCATGAAATAATTAATTCATGTTAATTAAACTCATTCCAGGAACCATCTTGAGGTGGACACTAGTTAATTAAACTACTTATGTCTCGACAGGGTAGCAACCCCCAATCAAGGTAAGTAGTGACATTGGGCATTTCTGAGCCATTATGGATGTTTTTCATGTTAGAAACTTGTAAAATATTCCTCATTTAAAGATAATATCATGTGTTAGGAATATTAGGGGTGGATCCTAAGGAATCCCTTGTAATCCACTTGGTTGTTTTTGTTAGGGGCATAATACTTCTAAGGATTTTGACCCCGATCATCCCATGTTTATTATTTGTGGGAAAGAGTTTAGAACATGTCAAAGTTTTATTGTCTTGTAGATAAAAGTGGGTCATATGTTTAAAATCTTATAGGGATAGGTAGGTCGTATTATTAAAATATTACAGGGGAAGGTTGGTTGTTAAGTGTGTCCCTAGGTGGAGATGATGATCACACTTGAGGGTTTGGTTATCTGTGTCCTAAGGGTGGATGACCCCACTTGAGGGTTGCGTAAGTGTGTACACATGGGAAAACATGATCATACATGAGGTTTTCACAATGTGTGTCCATAGGTGGAAGATTATAACACTTGAGGGTTTGGTAAAGTGTGTCCCCAGGGGGAAATATGAACACACTTGAGATTTTGGTAATGTGTGTTCCTAGGGGGGATATGATCATACTTGAGGTATTTTGTCTCCCATAGGGAGAATATACATATTTGGTGGTGTTTGGGTATAGGTAATGAACCATACATAGGTATCCCAGGTGTGTTGGGATGTTTTGATTGATCATCATGGAGGTCTCTTTTGAACCATATTGAGAGCCAAGGATTAAAACACACATAGTTTGATTCCACAATTTAATTTCATGAAATGGGACTAGTCCATGAGGTATAAGATCACTTGTAAAGGATTCTCACATCACATAAAGAGAGACAACAACATACAGTGTGGGTATTATTAATGGAATCTTCCCTGGTGTTGGTTTTTTGTACTAAGCGGTGGGGTTTGTGTGGGGATTGTACTTATGGGCCACTCTGGTACTACTAGAAGTGGTGATGATGTGAATGGTGCCTATAAATATGGGTTTCCTTGGTGCTTCAAGGAGAACTGATGTTGTGGTTATGGAATATTCATGGAATTTACCCATGAGGATAGGGGTACCATATCATTCATATCAGATGAGGTGTCCTGCACTTACAGTATAGATCATCCCATGTTCATTACTTATAGTAAGTCTATAGTTTAACTTCATGTTCAAGGAAATTGGGTTTGGGGTTTATGCATTGAGCTTCCGATTCTTTCTTCCTCATGTCAAGCCATGAGGGAATCTCAACACACTACTGGATCAAGTAATATGATTGGGTATTAATCCTAGGGATGAGTTCTATCAGGACTAGTTTTGGATCATCTCATGACCATTACATGATGAAACTTATTCTTGATGCATAATACATCTCATTTTTTTCATCGGAGGCATCATATACATTTCAGATAGGGTGTACAACAGTTTAGCATTGTGTAGTGAGGATGATTTTTGTTGTATCATGATCATGGAAAGAGTCATCTTATGCTATATATTTAATTAATCTTATACGTTTGACACAAGGAATCCTATACTTTCCATATAGTTTATACTATAATTTAATATCATGTAGTGAGGAATATGGATGTTGCCTCATGATCATGGCCTGATGACTCTTATGCTAGATACGTAAGTTATCTCGTGCTTTCCACATAAGTCATCCTATAGATTCTATATAGGATATACTACAGTTTAACATCATGTAGTGAGGACGAATAGGTGGAAGATTCCATGAAATGTCTTGTGCGGGACTTACACAAGAGTAGAATTTTTTTGTTCAATTCGGTATAAGAGTCAGATAATAGGGTTTTAGGAATTTCATGAGGAGTATTTAGGCTTAAGAAACTCAAGGAAACCAAGGTTAAAATCTCAACTCATGGAACGTGAAAGGGAAGAATAGAATCATGTTCACTCACGGTATTTTAGGGATCTATGATCGATTTTTGAACTCATGCTAATGCTAATAATGTGAGGTGGGGGAAGTATATGTCACAACCCAAAATGTCCATGACCTAGCATTAAATATTCATGGTGTAACTCCCCATTTTTCATGGGGTTCCGTAACATTAGAGAAAGTATTTTTCATTAGGCATGATCTATGAGTGAGACTTTTGGATAATATTATGTCGCACAACATTTGATTTGTGTATAAATAGAGTTTCATGAAATTTTGGAATTTGAAAGAAATTTGGATCCTCATGAATAATTTTTCTTGAAAATGTAACAAGTAGAAGCCCATGCATTTAAGGAATTTTTGGGGAAATTTCATTCAATTTTGGGATTTTTAGGTTATGTGAAGAAAAAACCTCAATTTGCGCGAACAAGAGCTTATACACTATAATCGCAGAGGTCCTCCTCGAAAATGAGGTATTAATTCCATATTTTTAGGAATTTTTGGATATTTTACACAACTTATAATGTTTCAAAAATGATTTTAGAGTTTTTTGAAAACTACTCTTTTGGATGGCTGGCTCTCATATGCACAAACATTCAACATTCAAGATCACCTTTATCATGAAATTCAGTTACACGACCTTGAAGGGGTTGATAAAATTTTTGGAATGGTGGAAAAAATTCCATAATTCACTCCATAATCACCCCATCCTATTGTTTTATCCATTCTAAATTTGAATGGATATACCTTTATATCCATAGGTCTGTTTAGGCTCTACAAAAAGTCAAATCCATGTCTATAAAATGAAATATGCTTATGGGAATTTTTTTTCTAAATTTGGCCCATTATTGGATGATTTTTTTAAGGCCAAAAATATATATTTTAGTGATAGTTTGATTATGGATCCATAATATTTGACGATAACAAAAGTTATATTCTATAATTAGTGAGAAACTCATGATATTTTCTTGAATAAAAAATGAATCTAGTGATTTGAAATCATATGGTTTGACATATAATTAAACTAGTTCCTTTAATAGAATCTAGGAGGTGTGTAATTCTAGAACACCCTTGCTAACATGGAATATCCTTGGGGTTCTCTTCCATAAACCTATTCTTTGATGAACTAGAAAATTAGATATGAATCCTTAGAATGGGAGATTCTTCCGATTGGTGGGTGAACATGATTTGGGAAATGACACACTCATTGAACCATTACATTGAGATCGATGAACCTGAGGTAATAAGTATCTTACCTTTTGAGGCCCATGTATACTCATGCTTCCTTGATTTTCATATGGTTATTACACAAGTTATTGACCATATTGAGCATGTTTTCTATTGGGTGAATGTGTTTCCTATGAAATGTTTTATACTACTTGATTCAATAAGTATTGATAATATATCTCATTAACATTCTTGATGTTGATCACATGTTTTTTTATTTATACTATATTCTCATGATGATGCATTATTCCTTTTATTATTATGATCTACCATGTTGTGCGTATTTACCATTCCTTGGAGGTATTTTTTAGGTACTCATAACTTGTGGACCATCATGGTATGATTATCCCTTATAGGTGGAGTGAACAAGATGTGCAGTGATGGAAATAGTGGATCCATCCACAGGGTAGGAGCATGAGAACCCTATTGCCCGACTAGAATCTCGATGCCTTGAGGATACCAAGTAATGTGACAGAACTCTATGCCTTATGAATGATGGGTAAAATTTTTACTCGATTCCTTAAGGATATAGAGTAACAAAACACTAAAATTGTGGTTAGTTCTTGATCACTTCTTTCACATTTGATCATCATTCTGGTATAGAGGCAAAGTATGTATGGCCAAGGCTCATGGAAGCATAACTAACACATGGGTGCTTGAAATATATTTTTTTATGCTTACTTGAACATTTATTATTATCTTGGTATAGACATTTTATACTTGGGAACTCCTGTTGAGGATACGTTGGTGGGGTCCTATTGGGTTTTTTTACTTACACCTTACATGGGTATCTCAGTGTGCGTAAATGCATCATGTTTTGGGATCCAAGAAAGGGAAAGGATATTATATAAAATATTTGAGTTTTAAATCTTGGAACTCATGTCATGCTTAGGATAAACCTTGGATAATTTCCATAGAGTTTATAAATTTATCTACTTACACATATAATCTTGGTTGGATTTACACACTAGAATCCTATGTTATTTATTTTCATGAATTGTCTACCATATATTATTATATTTTATATTTAGTATTTTTATTAATATTCTAATAGTTATATTATTGTTATATATTTTTTGTATGAGTTTGATTACTATAGGCTATAATCTCCCCACTGATTGTGTTTTAACCCTTATTATTAGTCAGAAACCTCTTACATATGGGTAGGAACACATGAGGTCTTATGGATCTTTGTATAGGAACTGATTGTTCAAGTCAAGGAATTACAAATTGGTATTAGATTAGCATTTTTTTATTTTGATTGACTAGGGACACAGTATAAAGGAGATACACTGTGTAGGAGTTGGGTAGTGGATTTTCCATGAGCTTGGCTAGCTCATATGTAATGGACTTTAAAGTTACTACTAATGTGACTTATGTTACATTTTTTATGGTATTTGGATGTTTCCATCCATCATGATTAAGCACACAAGATCCCATGCCATATTTATATATGTTTTGTTCTACATAAAAGTTATTTAATTTAATACCTTTATTGTGTTGTCTATTTGGGTAATGTTTTATACTATATTGATTAATATACCTATTTCCATGCTATTTTGATATATCTATGTTGTAATTTTTTAGAATTACCAGAATTTTATTTTATATTTTATATATATATGATTGTTACTACTGTGCAGGGACGAAGGAACTTAATTAGTGCTATAAGGGTTATATATATTTGATTATGGGTAACCTCCTAGGAGAACCTTCTATGATCACATATAATGATTAGGATATGTCCCAATTATGTAAAATGTTCCAATGTCTCAATTATATTTTATAATGATTTCACCTTGAAGGAAATCCATGGTACCACCAGCTAAGTGGCTCGTGATGCTCTTGTTAGAGATTTCGCCCTTGTTCCACCACCAACTATGTAGAATAGTGTAGTAGAGAATTCTCCCATAACCACTCTAGTGGAACATGTAGTTGGACAACATCATATAGGAGTATTTAAAATTATTATTGCCTAGGGTGGTAGGGAAACAAGGTACATGGTCAACTACATCAAAGACTTCCAGCTCCAGAATCCACCAGCATTTTAGGGTATTGTGGGACTATAGGATGTTAATTACTAGATTGATATAATATAGTGTTTTTTATATTTATTAAGACACATGAAGATAAAAATGTAAATATAGAAGAATTAATACTATAGGGACCCACCATGATATGGTGGTTCATGATGTATAGGCTAGTATACATGAGGGTCATACATGGGGATTCTTCAAGGGCCTTTTATTAAAGGAATTATTTCTAGATATGCTAAATCTAGACTAATCCCAAGAGTTCATAGAGATACAGAAGAGTTCCATGATAGAATCTGCATACTCCATTCATTTCACTATGTTTCTTTTCTTTGATATTATCTTGGTTCAGAATAATGTATAAAAGGAAAAGAAGTTTCTGATTGGTTCTTGTCCTGATATCAGATGAAAGGTTAGGATATTAGACCTAATGACATACCTGGAGGTTCTGTGAAAATAACTAACTATTGATATGGTTTTGGAATAGGATCAAGTAGTTGGACTTCATCCACCCTACAGTTCTCAAGTGGGTAGAACCCCAACTACTACAGTGAGTGTCAATTTTTATATTAGGAAGAGGAAGACTATGGACATGATTCAGGGTAGTAGTATGCAGTTCACCTAGAGTAGAGCTTCTTCAACTCCCTCTGGAGGAGTACGATAGTAAATAAATTATGGGAAGGTTGGACATTATCAAATGTTCAATACAACACCTTAGCCAAAGTGGCAGTACTCTGGAAGCCTAGGGTATCTTTAATAGTTCTTCTCTAGATCTTTGAGTCCAGGGTTCTAGAGGGTTGTAAGAAAGATGTGATCTACAACCTAGTGATTTATCCAAGGTCTTGAATAGTTAGCTTATATGATGTAAACTATGGAATTTCATGTACCTGAGGGATAGGTTTAGGAAGGTGAGTCAAGCTATGTTTATAGAGTGTATTAGACTCTAATAGATAGAGGCATGGGACCATATGCAATCTGAGGTATTATCTTGATCATTTATACATTTTCTACTACTTTTATTGATATCAATTCTTCCCATTTCATTATATCATCACATGTTGTTACTATACTTGAAATACCAGTCAAGTGGTATTCTAAGTTTCTTCCTTTGATACACAATTGGTATTGAAATTATACCACCTTTAGTGATGCCCAGAGACTCCAATAGTCATTTTTGGTTATGTAAATCTGTGGGACTTCATGATTTTAGAGAAGAAAATATTTGATGAGATACTCATCATGGACTACCTGACTATCTTTCAATCCCACATTTATTTCCATTAGGTATATATATATTTTGTAATTCCCAAGGGTGGGATGTTTGTGATAAATAGTGAGTGAATGTCGGGATCAAGTAGAGTTGGTCCAGACTTGAGCCATTTAGAGATGATCATAGAAAATATTATGATCTTGGCTATTTTAGAAAGGTTATTATCATGGACATTATCTTTTCCTCATGTTTTGGATCTCTATCAGGATGTATTTCTAAATGAATTCAGAGTAAGTCACCCCAATAGAGTAGTTGACCTCGAGATAGAGATCACACTAGGTATGTTTCCCATTTTGATACCCCTTATGACATGGAATCGACTAAGTTGAAAGAGATCAAAGTTCAGATCAATGAATTAGAATATTAAGGAATTATCAAGCTAAGTACATTAACCTAGGATGTTCCTTTTTCACTATAAAGATGGATAATAGTATTAAAATCTTCACAGACTACCAGAAATTGAATCAATTGATGTTGATGAATACATATCCTTTTCCTAGGATCTACAATCTCATTGATTAGTTATAAGGAGCCTGATGGTTCTCTAAGATTGATATATGATCTAGTTATCACTAGATGTGGGTTAGAGGGGATTATATCCTGAAGATGGTGTTTTTGGTGTAGGATGGGTTATACAAGTTATTAGTGAGGTCGTTTGAAGTAATAAATGCACAAAAAGTGTTCATAAATCTTATAAACATGATATTATACCCATAAATTGACTCCTTAATTGTGTTTCTCATTAAAGATATCCTCATTACTCACTAATAATATAGAATCATATAGACATATCTAGATAGTGTTGAGTATTCTTCGATCACATTAACATTATGCCAAGTTGTCGAAGCATTACTTTTCTATTTATTTTGTACAATTCCTAGGGAATTTGGTTTCTGATGTAGGTTTACCCAAGCACCTAGAGAAATTTATGGTTGTGATTTTTGGGACACATCCATAAAACATTTATGATATTAGTATATTTCTAGTTTTTAGGATAATTTTAGTGTTTTATCCAAGAATTATACTATTATCGGTGCCCATGACTGCAATGATGAAAAAAATGGGTGATGAGTCAATGGTCCGACTAGTGTGAATAGGTTTCTTTTAGTTGAATAGGAGGTTTACTATAAAATCAGTGCTAATTATTTATGATCCAAGGATCATATATTCTATATATTTCAATTCACTAGAAGTTGGTTTGTGGTTAGTTCTGATGTAGAGTGAGTTAGTAGTAGATTACGAGTCACGTTAGCTATGACCCCAGGAGTAGAACTATTCTACCCATGAGTTACAGTTGGTAGCCATGGTCCATGATTTTAAGTATTTATGACACTCTTTATAGTATTAAAGGGTTTTTTATATAAATGAACCAGACGATACACCATTATATAATAAGACAATGGGACCTTAAAATTTGAGGCAGAGTCACTGAGTAGATTATCTATAGATGTTGGAATTTGAGGTGGCATATACACCAGATAAAGGTAGCATTATTTTAGATTCTCTTATCCATAAAACACATGTAGCTTAGGAGCATGGAAAATGACTTATGGAGGAGAATTGGTGCCTTAGGATCTTGTTGGATGACTAGAGGATGGATGATTTTATGTACTAAGGATTAATGGATTGTACCACATTAATGACCACATATTCATTAATATATTGGGTAAAAAAATTCAAGAATCCGACCCAGAGTGTACTGTGGTGTGGGAACAAATAGTAGGTGGCAACCAGATACCTATGTGATCATTGGATGCAAATGATGTGATCATAAAACATTGGAGAGTCGTAGTCATAGCTTCCATTAGTGAAAAGTTGAAGAGACAATTAAATGTTTCAAAGTGGGTGGTACATCCTAGAGTGAACAATATATACCATGACTCTAGTAGGAAGTTCGAGTGGATTAGGATGAAGATGTATATTTATGGATTCATATATCGATTCCTTACATACTATATGATAAATAACGAGAAATATAATCTTTGTATATTTCTCCAGTCACTTATTGTGCCCACATGGAAGTGGGATTATACCATGATGGAGTTTGTGATGTGGTTACCAAGGACACCAAAGAGATGTAAGGTTTTTGGGGTAATTTTTGATTTTTTGACAAACGTTTCTAATTTTTTATAGATATATAAGAATCATTGTGTAGTCAAACAAGGAATATAGTATATCTGTGTGATACTATACATTCACGTACCCCCCTTGAGACTTGTATCCGTAAAAATTATAGTGTTTGATTATGAATTTATAAGGAATTATAGAAGTTTTTATGGAATCAACTGAGGTTGATCACAATATATGATACCCAGATAAATGAATAGTCAAACTAGATGATTCATATATTTTATGATATACTTTGATATTAATATATAGACTTTAATGAAGCATCATAAAGTCACCAAGGCTTGGTTGAGTTTATATTAAAAAATCATTACCAGGCATAGATTCATATAGAATCTTATGAGTCCCTCTACTTTTTTTTTCATATTTTTCACTTATTTTTTGGCATGTGGCTTGTGAGGTAGATGTTTTTGGGACTAGTATAGGAAAAGAGACCTATAAAAGATTGTATCCTATCTAGAATAGTTTTATCATAGCTTAGAGTAGGTAAAGATCTTATGCTTACCACATGAGGATACATCTATATTTTTATATAGGAGAATGAGTTTTTCTAAGAGTGACTCCTTATTTAGGTCATAAACATTTGAGGAAGCAAGGGATGCAGGAAAAAATTTATATTGGACCATTCAAGAGAAATGAGTAAATTAGGATAGTGTCATACCATATAGATCATACTTATAGCTACCAAGGTATTCATGATTCATTTCATGTGTCTTTGATATGTAGGTACATGTCTGATCCCACACATTTTATTGAATATAAGGATGTTGAGTTGATTACAAAAAAATCATACATGGAACACCTGATATAGATTATAGAATAGAGTGAGAAGGTGTTCCTTGGGACATATTACCAATTTTCTATATATTTTGGATCCATAGAAAAATACAAGAGGAGGCTTGGGAACAATTGGTAGATGTTCAAGCTTAGTGGCCCATGTTTTTCAAGAATGATTTTTAGAGACACTAATAGAGGTTGAGAATTATTTGAAGTGGGAGATTTTAATGGCCTCAGACATTTAAATTGCATTATGATTTAATTTAAACCTCTAATGTATTTTATCAACAAATTGATTAGGTTGATTTTCAAGATTTTCTTTATTGTTTAAGAGAGTTTTGGAGAAATTTTAAAGGGTTAATAGTTTGAGAATAGTTTTTATAACCTTTTTAACTTGTAATATTATCTCAAGGGATGATTTAAAATTATAAAAACTATGCATCCAATCATATTAAACCTTGTGACAAGGCCCTATTATAAAAACTGGGTAGATACATAGTTTGGAAAACCATGTTCCCAAAATTTGGGGGTACCTAGAAATGGGAGATTCCCTTACATGGTTGGTACATGATTTTCAATCCATGCAACCAAACAAAGTTGATTTTCCAGAACCTCAGAGAAGTGTGAACGGTTGGTGAATAGTTTGACAAATCGTGATAAAAAAATGTGCACATGAAATTAATGATCCAAAATCATCCTTAAGGGCCATTTATGGTCAATTTTTTCATGTTCTTCCTTTTATAGGAGTCCTTGTAGATTTATTTGAATCATAGGGTATTATATTTGGAATAGTTTAGTTCGATTAGTTTGGATTATGTTGGGTCAAATGATAGTGGAACAAACTTTACACAAGACATGAACTCTCACCGTTCGACCATTATAGTGAAGTCATTGGGGGTTGTATGGGTAAACAAACCTTTGATCTGGGGGTCAAAGTCCCAAACCCAAATTTTTTGGAACTATATAAAGCATGACTAAACTATATGAGAACTATCCTAGAAAAATCAATAGAGAACTATATTAGTGGAGACATCAACATTGTTATTGTAATATATCAGACATTAGAGATAGCAGTACTATAGATCTACAGACTTCCAACCATCTATCACTATAGAATTGTGGACTTACTGTGCTATTGGTCACATAGGAAATCATATTATTTTTTATTTCATTCAAGAATGGGTTTCTATTTGTCTAAAACTATGAATCTTCTATATAATTATTATCCATATTATAGTGATATTTATACCACTTCATAGATATAGAGATGATTTTTAGAACCTTGTAAATCATACTATCCATGTTCATATTCTTATTTTTTTAATCATATCTTATTCATCTAAAAACCATTTATTACTACGACTTACAATAGTTTCCTAACAACTGGTATCATAGGTTGTGTTTGAAAGAATGAGTTTCAATTTTCTCAAATTAAAACATTGTCTATGGTTGAATTAAATTTAAAGATCACTCACTTAGATGAAACTAATTTCAATTACTAGAGGATGAAAATTGAGGATTATATTTAACACAAAAACATTCACTTACCACTTATGGGAGTTAAACCAATAGATATGTTATAGATAAATTGGTAACTACTAGATTAACAGGTTTTGGGTGTTATAAACTATATATTTTCAAAAAAACCTAGCATTAAAAATTAGATCAGAGAAGATGATGGTCGGATTGATAAAATCCCTCATTGATATGGATAAATATACATCTTTTAACAAATTTTACATGATGCGAAGACTATTTAAATTTTAAATTATTGAGAGGAATATTTTTTTAACATGTCAACATATTCAACAACATCACAAACCAGTTGACATCGGTAGGAATTATACTTTACAATAAGATATGTCAAATGGTTTTATTTTATTTATTTATCGATAGTTTAGAGGCAACTTTTACTATAATATAAGTTATTTATGGAATAAAATGATGACTCTAAAGGTGGTTTGAGTCTTGTTCCTCAGTGAAGATATTCAAATAATAGAATCAAGTAGATTTTAATATTCTTCTCTAAATGTGGAAGGAATAGAAAGATATCCACAATGATATTGTAAAAGAGGATGTTAAGAATAAAGTGTAAAGATCCAAGACAAGGAACAAGAATCTGGTCCTACCTACCAGATCTGTGAAAATAAAGTATATATCAAATAGGAGTGAAGAGAAAAGTTGAAGGCACTTGAAACCAATACAACAAACATGAAAATTGAAGGAACTGATGATGTGTTGCTATTTAGTATGGATTCCCTTAGAGAGTATTTGATTTTATACTTTTGGAAATCTTTTCATTCTACATTAGAGAAGGGTTTCCTAAAAATATATATTTTTGAAATTTTGGAATGGTATATCTTGTAGATAATAAATCCTTTCAGATCACGGGGAATAGAGATTCATGAATTAAAACCAACAATGGGAGTTTTCTTGGTTTAGATAATTTAATGTTTATCCCTAGACTAATAAGAAATGTTATTTATGTTAGGTAGCTTTATGATACATGTTCTAATTCCAAATTCACTAGTGGTTCTTGATGGATTACTAAGGGAACAAGGGCCATAAATCATGTAGTAGATAATAGAACACTGTAAAATATGGAATAGACTTGAATGGACATGCTTAAAACAATTTTTTTAGGATTCACAACTATAGAACTATAGGTTAGGAAACATAAGTGATAATGGGATAAATATTATGAAAATGAAAGAAATTAGACCATAGTTGAAGTTAGTTGAAGTTTTTTTATTTGATTATTTTATCTTTGGAAAGTATAAGAAGAAAAGCTTTTCCAAATAAAGTAGAACATCGAAGGCCAAGAGCCTAGAGATTTCATAAATAGATGTGTGTGGGTCTTCACTAGTATATTCCTTTAGGGATCACAATATTTTTTGACATTAATTGATGACCTAAAAAGAAAGGTAAGAGTTTATTTTTTGAAAAGAAAATATAATGTGTTTAACATATTTTATATGTAGAAAACTATAGTAATAAATGATTTAGGATCAAAGATGAAATGTTTTAGGTTTTATATTGGAGGATAGTGTAACAGTATGGAGGTTATAGAATTCTGTTCTAATAATGGAATTCAATGGGAGAAGAATTTTTTAGGTACAAAAAAAACAGTGTATCTAAAAGGATGAATATGAAATTTAATCAAAATTCTAGGGGTTTGTGGCTACACTCATGGTTACCCAAAAATTATTGGGTTGAGGAAATGAACATGGCTTCATATCTCATTAACATGATTCCATTCATACCAATGGGTGGATTTTTTCCCAAGGATATCTATTTGGAAAACGATATAAGAATCTCACATTTATGAGTATTCAACTATTTGGAATATTTACATATAGATGACTTTGTAAGGTATAAGCTTAATAATAATTGCATATAATTTTTCCCAATTATTTATAGTTCTAATCTGTTTGGTTATCACTTTTGGAAAGATAAGAACTAGTTGATCATCAAAATCAAGAACATGATATTTAATGAAGATTTCTTATACAAGGAATTTTATTAATCTAAATTTGGTATTGGGGATAAAGAATCACAATTCCCTGAGTTATTGGAGCTTGAAGTTATAACTAATCATGTGATACTAAAAACTGTGGATCATACTCTTCAAGTGGATTTGATTAGATCAATAAGGGTGACAAGTTCTACAATGATGTATTCATCATTCTTAAATTATCTATTATTGAATGATAGTGGAGAACCATATTTTTTTAATAATAAATGTTGTTTATGGAGTTGAAAAAGTGGAATATAACTATAAAGGAGGAAATTTATTCATTGCATAATAGTAATACTTTAGAGTTGATAACTTTTCCATTAGAAAATAAATCATTTCATAACCAATGAAAATATTGTGTAAAGGAATAATATGATGGTAATATTAGTTACAAGGTATTTATAGTGGTGATAGGATCCAATATAAAGAAGGTATGAACTTCACTTAGTGTTTCTCACCTGAAGTGAAGACTACCACAATTCATGTTGTTCTTAGTATTGTTACATAATAAGACTTACATCTTGAGAAGTTTGATATGTAGATGAATTTACATTATGGAGATATAGAGGAGGATATTTACAACCAATAACTAGAGGGAATGTTGATTTTGGGAAGAAAGAACTAGTGTGAAAACTCTAAAAAAATTTACATGGGTTAAAGTAAGCACCCAGGTAGTGGAACAAAAAATTGTTGCATTCATGAGTAAAAATTCATGCAAACAATTAGAATGGTTCAATGTTATTAAATCATGTATTTTGGTGATATATACATTACAATTATTCAATATGTGGATGAAATTATAATTGCAGGATTATATATGTAGATAATTGATGAGATGAAAGGGTAGCTGGATAAGGAGTTTGAGATGAATGATCTCAGATAAGTTGGAAATATTTGGGGGATTATTATCAAAAGAGACTTCCCATCTTGAAGCATGATGTTATCATATGATGATTAATTTTGAAAGGTTATTACCATATTCAGTATACTAGAAGAAAATTAAGTTTCAATTCCTCAGAAATTATATTTCAAACTATCAATGGAGATAGCATTGAAGATAGCTGAAGAGGTTGAGTACATGGAAAATGTTCCACATTCACCAGCTATTGTAATCCTGATGAATGTCATGATCTTTACTCAAATTGATATTTCTCATGTAGTTTGAGTTGTGAGTTTGATACATAGATATCCATGGAAAGAATTGGGAAGCTTTGAAGTGGATATAGAGGTATCATAAGGGATGAAAGGAAGTATACATGTGCTTTAGGAAAGGAATATCAATATAGGGGTATGTGGATATAGACCTTGGAGGTGATGTCAACAAAAAAAGAGTACCATAGGTTATGTATTTACCTATTGAGGAACTACAGTGAGTAGGATATATCAATTATAGAAGTTAGTGGCTCTATTTACCATAGAGTTAGAATACATTTCTATAATAGAAGCTAGGAAGGAGACGAATTGGATAAATAAATTCTTTAATAATTTTTGTAAAAAAGGGGATGAAAATGTATTGTACAGTGATAGAAATAGTTCTATAAATGTTTCAAATAACCAAGTATTTCATGCCTAGATGAATAATTTTTAGTTAAAGTACTATTTTATTAGAGGCCTGATATAAGATGAGTTACTAACATTGTAGTAGATTCATGGAACCAATAATCTAGTAGACATACTGAAAAATTCGATAGTGTTGGAGAAGTCGAGTCACTATTGTGACTCTTTTGGTCCCAAATGATGAATAAAGGATGAGAGGAAGGATATAAGAGAACACTATAAGAGAAAAGGGGGAGGTATTTTATAAATCATCATATTGAAATTGAATTATTTAATGGAAGAATGCATGAGGGAGTGATGAAGAGGAAAATCTCAGATTAAGTTTTCTATGTTTGTAACATCGAAGTAGTTAAACAATATAGAGTAGAATCATAGTGGGGGATTTTTGAAATGATGTAGCCTGATCTCTGTAGATGATGTTGAGATTAATTTTAGTGTCCCTGACATGGAACTGTAGTAATGTATACTATGGCATAATTATGGTAGAATCAAGAACTTTGAAGACAACAATATTACATCTCCATGGATTTGTAGCCACCAGTCACTATATCACAGTGGCATTCCTATGTTTTTTGTGGTGTAATAACTTAGTATAATTTATTATATCATTAGAGATATGGTTTTTGTGTGTCTAAAAATATAAAACTGACCTATAATTCTTCTTCTAATTGAAGTTATATTTCATCCTCTCAATAGATGTAGGGATCATTTCCTGGTCCACATAAATCACATTATCTAGATACATCATAGTATTATTTTTTATTCCATATTTTATTCATTGAGGAAAATTTATTTCAATGAGAATCCCAGTTTTTTAGTAAAAATTCCCTAATTATTTACTCTCCTCTAAGGAAAGATTCATAAAAATAATAGTGATATGAAAATACAAAATTTAGGTATTCAATACAAATTATTCTATTCATTAAGTTTCTTCGTGATATACCTATTTTTTCTTGAAAAAATTTATAGATCCAATATATTTTTTAACCAATATATGGATTCCACTTCTAAGTAATGAAATATTATTGAATCATTGCAAGAAATATAGTGTAATCAATGTATCAATTAACTTTATTTCATATAAACCATATCGCTTGTAAATAGTGGATGTTTCAAGGTAAATAATCTTAGATAGTTTATCTTGAGACACTATTCTTCCTTAAACTAATCACGTATAAATTTTCCAGTGAATGTTTGATAATAGTTTGATATTAATTGACTATACTTAGGTTAATCTTCTAGAATTGATGAGTAATTATAAATTCATTCTTGAATCAAGAATGGATCTCATGAATTATAGTTCTCTTCTTTAGCATATCTCATAACTAGATTCATTTAATGAATCTTTGAGATATTTAATTCTATAAATCCATTATTGACATGGAATATCCTTTGGTATCTATTCCATAATCCTATTCTTTGATGAATCAAAACCTCATATAAGCATCCTTAGCATTTGAGCATGTTTTGGTTGGGGTGTCAAAGTGGTTCGGGAGATATTACTCTTGATAAAACATGAGATTTTCATAAGATAAATTGAGGTAGGTAGTTAATTACCATTTAGGCCCTTGTATACTCATTTCCCCTTGAATTTCATATTGTGACAGCATATATTGCTGACCATGTTGATCGTGTTTTCTCATGGGTGGGTGTGTGGCCCGTGAGACCTCATTATTTAGCTTGATTCCATGAGTAATATTAGTGTATGTGTTACTTTTCTTGATGTTGATAACATGTTGTTATTTTTTGTTAATATATGTTCATTATGAAATGTTATTCCTTTCCTTATAATGATATTCTCTATTGTGTCTATTTACCAAGACAATGAGTTATTTTATTGGTAATCATAATAGGTGGACCATCATGGTACGATTAACCCTTAGTGGGGGAGTGCGCATAACATACAGTGATAATGATGATGGGCCCACATAAAGGGTATCAGTATAACATCATTGTGTCTCAAACTAAAATTTTATCCCTTGAGCATATCAAGTAACAATACCAAACTCAATGCATAAAGGTAAGTCATTTGTTCCATATTCTATGTAAGGGAAAGTCCTTCATTCTATACACTATGTAAGGGTAACCCTATATTTCCAAAGGATGCATAAGGGTAAATTATATACCATGTATTAAGGTAATTTCCCATTTTTAAATATTACGTAAGTGTAGCCTTGTGTTTTCAAAGGGCTTGTAAGGGTACCAATGGTGCTACATAAATATATCCTCTCTTTTTGAAAGGCTACATAAGGTTACATAAGGAACTGTGTAATGGTAATGACTATTTTTTAAAGGCTATGCATGGGAAATCCAAAGTTGTATAAGGGTAATTTGTTTCCTTTGTGGTTACATAATGGTAACCCGTTAACCTTACATCATGCATAAGAGCTACATAAGGGTAAACCCATGATATAATTACTCAATATTTTTTCAAATAAAAAAATAAGAACTTTATTTTTTATTTCTTCTTTTTCAGAATGACCCTATAACACCACTTTTCCATAATGAATGATGTAAAACATAGAAATTTAATCTTTTCAGATTATTGAAGGCAGTAACCCCAATTTTAAATTAATTTGAACCTTGTACAACCACGATTTGATTAAAATAAAATATTAAATTGTGTATATAATCTTTGGGTTTTAATGATACTACACCAAGTGTATTTTAATGCAATTACCCAAAACTTCACTTCCCTTGATTTTTGATGTCTTATTTAGGATTGTTCTTGGTGTATGGATAATATTTTAGGTAATGAAATTCCTTGGATAATTTTATTGTTCTTTCTAACTACGATATTAACAGAAGGGTGATCAAGGTTGTTTTTCCTTAGAACCTCAAAGGTTTTTGTGTTATGAAACTTTTGAACTTATCTCAGGTATGTGTCTCTATAAATTGGTTCTAACCCATAAAATATGATATTTCTTGATGATTTCTTTGGTTTGGTTTCAAAAAATAATGTATTGATTTCTCCTTTACATAAAAAAGATATTTAAATGGGTTTTTCTTTGAAATAGTTTTGTGTAATTATTATGTTTTATAAAATTTTTATATGATGATTTTTTTTAAATTGATTTTTTGAGCATTTGAGTGGGGATGTTTTCTTCAAGAAAATTTGTAAATAAATTTTCCTAGTAGAATTTTTTTATAAATTTGTGAGTATATATAATGTTTTTATTAAATAATAGAGCATGTGAACAATTGAGAACCTTGTGAATAGACACATATAAAAGTTATATCATGTAACACCACTAGGTAATATAAATAGGTTCTCATGAGGTTGTGGAAGAAAATGGATAGCCTAATATTGACAGACTATGACCAGAATCAGTATCATTAGGATTCAAATTCTAGCTTAGTGTTCCTGGTTTTTCCTGGTTAGTTATTCCCATAGGATAGATACCAATTATGTTTTGTTCGTTATGGACTCACTTATGTATCATGTTTTATATGATCACATGTCTATATTAAGGATTTTGGCCCATAGACATGTATCTTCAAGACTATATTGTATTATCTTGGTTATCCTCATGTACCATACTTTATATACTCACCATGCTATCTTCTAAGAAGATGTTATTATAGTTACTACCCTCAGATTATCATTATTAGTTAAATTAAAATTCAAATGATTTTGAGTATAGAATATTTTGAGAAGAAACCAAAGGATTTTTTTAAAAATGTTTTCTATTTTGAGATTTATTTATAAAACCATTTGGTTTAAGGTTTAAAATAATGATTACATGATGTTATACATTATATAGATTATTTAGTGGAATGTGATGGTTGAGAATGTAGGTTAAAATGTGGATTGGTTTTGTTCATTCTTGGTTTTTTCTTATATGTTCTACATTTTTTATTGTCCTTTTGTGTCTCATTGGTGCTTACTTTTCTTCTTCATTGTACTCTAACGTTTTAGCTTATTTGTGGTATACATGAGATATAATGTGTTATCTTTTAGAAGAAAATAATTACCATGATTTTATTCTTTGATATATAATAGATTGTTTCCATCCTGTGGTGATTAGGAATACGCTTCGGGTCTTGTGCTGAGACATCTTGGGTGACATGATAGGTTTACCTAGGATAGTTTGTTATATGATGTGTCAAAATTGATTTAGACTATTCCATTGAGGGGGATGTTTTCTGTTTCAGGTTTAATTTCACTTCAGTATTAATCCTTAGCAGGTATAACTAGAGTTCTTAGAATCTTATTGAGTGCATGAATGATCAATATATGGTTGGTTGTTATTTACATGTGCATTGGTGATTATTTAGCCTTCTTATACTGTTTATATTTTTCCCTATTTTTTTACTAATAACGTCACATGCACATGCACTGCATATTCTAGTTTAGTACAATACCATGGGGGTGAAAATCTACTATGTTTTACTCACACTCTATCTAGGTGGCCATGGAACTTGGGTTCCTGAGAAGCAACCCTTATTACATGAACCAATCATGATGAGGCACATATTTGATAGTCTAGTAGGATTACTCACCATGATTCTGAAGATCAAGATGAGATGTGTATTGGAGTGGGAGAAGACTCTCTTGTACTTTTTTCTTCCCTATATTTTATGTCGTTAGAATATTGGGATATCAATGAATTGTTTCCAGTTTTGACTATTGAGCTTGTTGTTTCAACATTCAAACTTCATGATGTTATGTTATTGAGTTTCTTCTTACTCTATTTGTTTAATTTTTTACATGTTTGGTTATTTATCTATTATTGTTTACTCTGTTTAAGGGTATTTTCCCCCTATGACTCCACCCTAGACCCTTGCTACTAGTCGGTAGCCTCTGAAATTTGAGGAGGCACAACTGAGGTTTTGTGGCATTCTGACATAGACTCGGTGATTCAGGAAAGGATATTATAGAGGGTTTTTTCTCCAACATATAGGATGGATATGGAATTGATTATTATCCTAAACTCCCCCATTATCCTTTTGTATATGAGTAGGAATATCCCATTCTATAATTTCTTATTGTATTGGGCGCATTCTTACCCAGGTTGTGATGACTCTAAGATTCACTAGACATTCATTTGTGAGATATAATGGATTAAGGTATAGATAATATTTGTGTCCATCCATGGTGGCACCAGGCTCTCATGGCTGTACATGTATGATTTGTGATGGATTGAGGTATAAGGTATTTACATATGTTTTACTGGATTCCATACATACACTATGTTATAAATTTTATGTTGATGATGATGAGATGGATTTGCTTACTAATGACAACATGAGATGTTGGAACCTGCATGAGACTGAGGTAGGTAGGTCTGAGGCTTGAATCACATTAGGAATTACTTCAATATGGATGGGATGATAACTTGATATGTGAAATTAGATAATGAGAGAAAAAAACAATAAAGAAGTTGAGGAAGGATACATTCATTTATATACATGTGCTCTAAATATAGAATGGTTAACCTCTATGTGTTATTTTCTGAGATATCCATGGTGAGGATGAGAAACAAGTACTACTTATTTAGTGGATGATTTAGTTTTATTTATTTATTCACTGGGATTTTGTATGATTCTTTCACATTTTTTTCATGAGTATTTTCAAGGAATATCCTTCTGAGTATATATGTTATGGAGACCCTAAATATATATATGAAATATTTTAAAGTCAACAGTAATAGGTTGGTAATCAGACTAGAAATTACTTGGTCAAGGGAGTTTTTGAGAAGCTGTCTAGGGTTGATGGAGTATGTTGTTGATGCGTAGTCTTAATTTTGGAACTGGAAGTTTTCCTTTGTGAATATGTATGATATTATATGTATTGGGATTTTTTCTAGTTTATTCATGGTGTTAGTTGTAATTTTATCCTTATTATATCATATTATTTAAACTTTATAGAGGGTAATGACTCCCATGTGTGTGTTTTATATATCCCCAGTTATAGTTTCCAACTCGTGACATATTGGTGGAGGGATTTATGGGTCATTATGCCTCTTCCCTCATTGTTGGTCCATGATGGGTACCTTTGTAGGGAGGGATTTGTGATATAGTGGTATCAAAGGTGATAATTTAAATTGAATGGATAATTTTTGGAGTTAGGAACTGGTGAGGATATACGAGTTAGTAGGGAAACAATATCATCTAGTATTAGTAAGTACCTTAAATAAGGGTGACCAGCTAGGGGATATAATTTTATGGCCACTTGTGATAGAAAACAAGTACCTTCATGTTTAGGGACCATGCTAACCAAAGTGATATTTCACTCATAGAAGATACTTGGGTAATGATTATGCATCATGATGTTCTATTACATTGTTTGAATTTTGGTAGATAATAGGAAATAGATTAAAATGAATGCATTTATTAATTAGATTTAAATTGTTCTTTCATCCTATTTTTAGGAGTATTGATGTTTTTTCTTTTAAATATGTAACACTAGGTTGGCATCCCCATCATGTTTCTTTAGAATACATTCAACATGATGTTCTATAAGATCACCAAAATGTATAGGTTGATGGTGATGACACTTGGAGGAGGAAGATCTGAGAGTTACAGTTCTAGGGTTCATATAAGTATGATGGATTCATTTTAGATTGGTAGATAAAGGATTGGCTAGAAGAGGTGGAAATATCCCTAAATTCAATCTGTTATTGGTATTAGTACTGTGATTCTTTGGGTGTGATGATGTTTTGTGGGTCAACTCTGTAGTGGTGAAATTTTTTTCATCAGGGATCATGAGGAGTCAACTCATTCAAGGGATAAGTTTAGGGATGATTATTAGTTTGAGTTTTTATCATAGAAAGATAAGGTAGTATTTTTGTACAAAATACTTACCCTTTAATGAGGGAGTTCTAGTGGTAAAGAGTTTTCTAATATATACAATAAGAATCTTCTAAATTGTAATTCATACATTTTTTTAGATGATGAGTCTAGGGTGAGACATTTCAAGTAGGCTTTAAACCCATATATCTAGTACCAGGTCAATATATTTTTCTTGAAGTCATATAATAAAGTAACAGTGAAGGAAAATTTCATTAAATGATTTTGGATAGGGATTGATTATCAGGGGATAGTATTTTTCGAGACTCTTCATGGAGTAGATATGTGATTTGGAGTTATCGGTTGACTGTTCAGAGGAATTGTCAATATACGTAGAGTATTTTTCAGTCCTCTTTAACCTGATTCACAATTGTAGCTGTTCTTGAGCCCTTTAGAGTGGTTCTTGTATGGTTTTATTTTCTTTTGGAGTTCATTTCCATCATTAGATATAGTTCCTAATCTTACTCAATAGCTATCATGTGGATTTTGTCTTGTGTTACTCCCATCATTTGCAATAATTTTAGACAATGGAGTAGTTTTAGTACGGATTTCCAACTTTTGAGATGAAAGAGAGGATGAGGTAGGCATGAGACAACCCCATGATATCCATTGTTCATAGGGAAACAGTTTACCAGTGGCCATGGAAGTGGTCTCCATAATGTCTAAATATTCCTTGGATTATAACATTCTCATATGTATACTTTAGCACTTATAGTACTAAGAAATTAAGACTTTTTTCAATGTACTACATATCTATTTTATTATTAGGCTTCATTCCTTGTGTGATTTCAGACTTATTTACTCTTTCATTTCACTTGATCTAGTGTATGCATTGGGATAAGAGGTGAAGAGGCTACTAGTTCCCTTAGAATTTATTATAATAGTTGGAGGGCAAGCTATCAAGTTTGATGTGTGCAGTTCTTGTGAATTAGTGTTAAGGAAACACCACTCTTGGGGAGATTTTTTATATTAATAGATACAAACATACTAAATCATCCGAATAAAGTATGGAATATATTAGTTTTATTCTATTATGCATTTTTTAATCAGGTGTTTCATATTCTATGGAGCTGACAGAGACTGAATATGTTCAGTGGTGAGTGAGATCCCCAAATACATCAGAGGCATGCTGAGTCTCGATCATCCTTATTGGTTGGGATGATGATGAGTTCTGTAGATGTATAGAAGATGGTATTTCATAGGGTTATATAACAATACCCTCATGATTTTAATAAAGAGGTTATGGAACTACCCCCATTGAAAAGAGATCGAATTCAGAATAGTTATCCAACCTTTTTTTTCTATGATATCGATGTTTCCATATTAGATGCCCCCTTCTGATTTATGAGAGTTATGGATTATAGTTCATGATATCTTATAGGGAATATTCATTATTCCTTTAATTTCACTCTATGGAGCTCCAATTTGTTTTATGAAGAAGAAAACTTATAGTCTATGGTAGTAAATTAATTGCCATTTTTTTAATCTGGTAACAGAAAATAACTACTACACTAACCCATGGATTGAAGATTTTTTGAATTAGTTAAAGGGAAAAAACACATTCTATATGTTTGACTTGTGGTATGTATATAATCATATGTGAGTAAGGGATCATTATATCATGAATACTACTTTAAGTTTCCATTAAGGGCATTACAAGTTTGTTGTGATTCCGTTCAGTGTAACAAAACTCCAGCTATGTTCATGGGGTTTATTAATGTTTGGTTCCATGAGTTTTTGAATAGGTTCATAGTGTTATTTATTGACAACATCCTTCTTTATTAGAATAAAAGGAGGAGCGCATAGTGAATCTATGGTCTATGATGGGATTCTTCTAGTTTCATCAGCTATTCAGGCTGCCATCAAAGTGTGAGTTTTGGGAATGTGAGGTATGTTTCGTGGGGCATGTCCTATCTCAATATTGAGTAGTCACTAATCCTTTTAAGATTTATGTGGTGGTTTGTTAGGTAACCACCAATAATGTTGTAGTGGTTCAAAGTTCCCTTGATCTATTTGGATGTTATATGAGGTTCATAATCGACTTCTCTGATAATGCGACACTTATGACATAATTGACTAGAAAGAATTAGATGTTATTGTGGTATGACTAGTTCTAGAATGATTTTTATTATTTAAAGAAAAATTCTTCCAATGATTCATTTATTTTTCTTCTATAGGAGGTCATTTTGTTCGATGTTTATTTTGATTCTTTTCATCTTGGTTTTAGCTATGTGTTGATGTAGTATAGGTTCATTATCTCTTATGAGTCTTGGTAGTTATGACATTATGAATATCATTATGACACCCATAATCTAGAGCTTCTTGTGGTAGAGTTTTATATAAATGTGTGGAGACACTATCTTATTGGTTGAGGTTTTATGGTTTTCATATATCACAAAAGCCTAAAGTTTCTTCTCCCAATGTGACATGACTATGTAAATGTAGTGTTGGATGGAGTTCATGTTGGACCATGAATTTGACACTTTCTTTAATCCTGGCAAAGGAAATTTTTAGAGGATTCCTTTCGAAGGAAGTCATATAGTGGTGGTGTTCATGATTCCAATGAAATTTAGAGGGTAATGGAAGAGTTTGTAGAGATACACCTTGATATGGAAGTAGTAAGTGGAAAATGATTCTTTTATTAGATGAAAGTGAAATAATATTTTGTGTATAAAGTATTGGAGTCCTAGTTTTGGGATTATGAGGTAGTGGTTGGGAATGATTGAGTTGTTTAAGGTGATACTTCTGAGTATTGGTTTGAGGATGGAAAACATTAGGTTCCATTCTAGGGAAAGATTTTCATTACTTTAAATATTTCTGATGTGGTAATATATGTGTTCTAGAGTTATTCCTTATCTTTAAATCATGGTGTGAAAATTATGTATCATGCTCTGATAGTCTAGTTTGAAGAAGATGGTTGTAGAGTTCATCACCTAGTTTTTGGTCTTCCATAAGTTGAATGCTGAGAACCATGTTCCTATTGGTTTTATTTAGCTGCTTGATGCTCCTTAGTGGATGTGGGGTGATATTTTGATGGAAATCATCACCACTTTTCCAATATCTCTATATGGCCATGATTAAATATGTGTGACTATAGACCATCTGACTAAGTCAAATCCCTTGTTAACGGCCAATGAGTTGATCTCAGTAGAGGAATTGTTGAGGCCATATATGGAGGATATAGTGATGATTCATGGTGTTCTAAAGAATATCATATTTAATTATGATCCATACTTGAACTTTAAAGAATAGAGAGGTCTCTAATATAATTTTTTATCTTAGTTATTTCTTTGAAACAATTTCCATTCATATACATGAATTCATACATATTAAATTATTCAGAATCTATAGGATATATTACGTGCATGTATTCTAGATTTCATAGGTATGTTGGTGCATCACCTAATGTTGGTGAAGATTTAAAATAAAAATAGTTATCACTAAACAATTATTATGAAACCTTTTAAAAAAACATTATGGACAACATTTAATATCTCCAATGTGCTAGACTGAGGTCGTAAAGTCAGTTTTTCTTGGACTAGAATTCATGAAAAGTAAGATATAAAAGATAAATGTGATCCTTGTGAAAATGTTGATTGAAAAATATTGTCAAAAATTCTATACTGATCATAGAATGAGGCCCATAGAGTACAACATTGGAAATCATGTGTTCTTGAATGAATCTCCTCTTTATAGAGAGTGAAGGTTTGGTCATGAAAAAGAATTATATCCCAGGTTAATTGGACCTTTTGAGATGTTATCTTAGATTGGATTTGTAGATTATTGTTTAACAATAACTCCATAAATGAGATGGATTCAGGAAGTATTCCTTGTATCATAGCTTCAATGAAATATTTATGGTGATTATCACGTCATCGATCGAGGATAATTAGATGTTGAAGATATTGTGATATTTGCGGTGCATTCTGTTAAGATTCATGACTACCAAACAAAGGTACTATGTGGGAATAATATTAATTTGGTTTGTTTCCTATATAAGCACAATGTATTGGAGGAAGGCAATTGGGAGTGGGATTCATAAATGCATAATCAATATATTGAGTAGTTTGGTGCTTGATATTTCTTACTTTGATTCCCTGTTTGATCATTGTTGGGATACTTTGTAAACCACATTCTATATTATGAGACCATTTATCTTCCTTAGTGTTGTGTTTTATTCCTTTAGCTTGAGTGGTATCTCCCCTAGGAGTTGTTTGAGGTTTTTTGTGATTCTATTAGTTTTTCACATTTATCCTTTGTTGGGATACCTGTTTTTCTATTTTAGTGAGATCCTTGGGAGGCATCTCATGGGGTGGAAGTTTGGACCCTCGTTTATTCATTACATGTTTTTTTTAATTATTGGGGATTATAATTTTTTGAGTGGTATCTTATATAAGGTCCATGTTTTTTTGGTGTGTTTACATTTCAATACTTTCGTAGTAGTGGTTAGTAGAAAGTGGAAAACACGGTTTCTAGAGGAATTCATGGAACAAACTAGGTGTTCATGACATGAATTATGATCCATATCTTGAATCCTATCTCATAACCTATGTGGTTCAATGTGTAATTCATAATTTATTCCAAAAATAAATTCATGTAATTAATTAGTGGTTCATGAGGTGAATGGGATATTCATGTTTTAGGGATGAGACAACAATATTATTTGTGGATGTGATATTCAATGAATTTACATATTTAAGTATCCTTTCACAACATGGATTTTGCTTAACCATCCATATTATAAATTGGGGACCCCTTAGTTTCCTCTCATTTTACTCCCCTCTCTCAAACCATAGGAAATCTAGATATATTTTTAAAGGCCTTTGAATCATTTTTGATCAGATTCAACTGCAATTTTTAGGGACCGATCCATGGTGATCAGATTTTAGTTTTTTATTTTCTAATGGTTTTGTTATCTGTCATTCTTCTTTTTTCCATTCTATGGTGTGTTTTTATCTTCTATTTAATCACTTTTTAATCATTTAAAGATATAGGGATCTATTATTGTGGTGTTTTAGTGATATTTTGTTCCCTTTAAAATAGGTAATCTGAGTCTAGTGCTTGGAGTTCCATTCTTTCTTAGAGAATACTGAGATATTCATGTTGAGGTACTGGATTAGTTACCTCTCTCTTCAATTTAAACGGAAATTTTTCAATGATCATACTTTAATCATTTGTTTAATGGTGAAATAAACCTAAAAATAAAATATTATAGAATTAATGGAATAATGCTTATGGTTTCGGGTTTTGTAACTTATTTTGGTTTATATAGTAGTTTCCACTTGTTTTCTAAATAACTTGATATCTACTTGTTATATTTTTAAAAGGAATATATTCAATTAGTTTCTCCCAAAAATTCATTAATTACAATTTTGAAAAATATATGAAACTATTAAATCTCACATGAATTCATATATTTAACTTGGTTTTCCCACACTATGATACATCTGTGGATTTCCCACATAATGATGCATTGAATTACCAAAATTCACTAATAAACTCTATTCTATGGATACATAATTTAAAATAATGGGTTTTCCATAACTAGGATCATGTCCTTTACAATGAATGTTTAGTTATTTCTCAATCCTCAACCAAGGGTCACTCCCTTCGCTTCCTTATTTGCAAACTACTTTAATTAAATATATTAGTTTATAGACATGTAGGTCTCTTCAATACAAGAATGGTATCCTAAAATTTAAGTATAGGGGTGATTAGCCACTAAATGGGGATAATATTCCTTGTTAATATATATAATATTCATTTTATTTATTATTCATAAACACCATTTTAGTGTATTTTACTCTTTGAACATCATTTTACATTGTGATTATAATTCCTTCTTAAAATGCACTATTATGTGGTACGTTTTCTAACATCATTTAAAGTACCAAATGATATTGATTTTATTTTAATATTTCATTTTCAGGTTTCTAATTATATTGGGAACAATTCATACTTGTGGAGTGTTTGAAAATTCACATTGGAAGACCACCAAAATGGGATTTCATGCAAACAATTCTGGAGAAGGCAGATTGGACACCAGCCCACTGATGAGAATGTGGGTCCCAACATATAGGCCCAATGAATCCCAAATTTCGTGTGATGATAGAAGAAATATATAAGAACAAATAATTATGCAGGATACAATGCTAATTGGTCCTCTATAGTGGCTATTAAGAAAGCCCAATTTAGAGATAAAATTTTGGGCCAGATTTTGCAGCCCAGAAAAACAGCCCACCAATTTAATCATATCTCATAAACCACATATCCATTTAGGATCAAATTTTACAGATATCTAGGAGAAATTTGGAGATTCAATTTATAGTCTATGGACCACTCCAATTCTCCCATCTAGAAGGCCAGTCAGACGCGTCTCTTCAGTGGATGAAAGTTAACTGCCACCTCGGGTCAAGGATAAAGATGTCAACTCTCCCTTACTTTCCACCACCCTAGGCCTACCATAATCAAGTGGGATACTTTGTACTATTGAGAGTTCTAACCATGCCTCTTGAGATTCATATTTAAGGTAGTGTTTTTGAAGTAGTTTATGATCCTTGGATCTTTGTTTTCATTGTAATGTTATTATGTCAATTTGGATTTGTAGCGTTCTTCTTTCTCATGTAAGTTGTTCGAATCACCTTAGTTATTAATAAAATTTCTCCCTTTCCTCTTATTATATTTTTCTTCTTATCACTTTTATATCATTTCCTTAAGGTGTGAATTTATTCACACCATACCTTGTGATATTCGTCACACAAAGGTGGAGTGATTGCTTTCTTTTTATTGTTTTTGACTTCTCTAATTCCTCCCTCATGAGTCTACTTTCCGCTAAAATTGAAACTATAGAATCAATGGAGGGATAAATAATTTATGGGTTGATCCAAGGGAGTAGAAAGGGGCTGGTTTGGATGTTATTTATCACTCCATTAATTTTAAATCACTTCTTTTAATTGAGGATTTTGTTTGATGATCTTTAAAATCCTTCATTCTTATTGAATTTAAGGACACACATCAAGTGCTAATACGAACCTTTATCTTGAAGTGCTCAAAACATTGATCCTTAAAGTGTATAGGTGAATAGTATTAAATAGTGTATGTATTAAACCATTAATTGGTGATGTTGTTTGATCTTCATAAATGAACCCATCTTAAATATAAGAAATTGAAATCATTAAAAAAGGAATTCATCCAATCCACCCCAAGAGATAACCTAGGATCAACTCATTATCTTAATTTCAATTAACCTAAATCTATTAGTGATACCTTAAACCCATCTAAAATCAATCCATGTTGGCCACTTCTTATCCAAAAACAATCCATAAAATGTATGTGTCTATAGGTTAGTTCTTAGGTCTCTGAGGATTCAACAACCCAAGCTAAACTATAAGGATCGTTCTACCTTAATCTATTGGGTAAATTTGAGCATGAATCAAATATTGGCACCATTACTAGGGACCAAAGTAAGTTATCTTAGACACTACCTTCTATTTCTCACCCAACATACCATTTACTCATCCTTAATTTCACTGTTATAGAAATACCTTTTGAAAAAAATCCAAATATGGGGAACCTATCCCTACTTTGAATACCCTGCACCAAGTGTGTTGTACAATGACCATCCTAGTTTATATTTTCAGGATAATCAACAACCTATTGAGCCATAATGTTTTAACTCCTATGCTCCACAAAATAGTCCTTCCTATAATGAGTTCCAATCCCAACAAGGTCAATCTGAACATCCTTATATGGAATTACAATAACCTAACTATCCCCCAGGAATAGACCATTGGTCTAAACTAATTATCCATTCAGATCCACATCCATTACTTGAAACACTGTGTCAAAAAATGGAGATAATGAATTTTGAGGTTTCATCATTGAGATTAGAACTACAAAACATTGAGACGGTTATGAAACTCATTCCCACTCATGTTTTCCCTTCCTTGTCATTAATAGAAGACTCATTTCTCCCACAAACCTATCATGAATTTATTGAAGAACCATCCTTTGGATTTGGGATAGATGAAGAAGATAAATGAATTATTTTAGGGTCTTTAAATAAAGAGGAAACTGATTTTTTGAATTCAAAAGAGGAGAATTTGACATCATGAATTGAGTCTCCTAAGTATAACTCCATTGATGAATTTTCAAAACACCAACCATTGAACTATTGAGAGAAATCACAAACATTGAGTCCATAACCATTCTTAAAATTGATCTTCCCAATTTTGTGGTTGAATATTTTATTCAAAAGGAACCAATTTTTTTTGAGCAATTTTGAAAATGAAATTGAGTTTGATTCAAAGTCCCAACCTATGTCTGAAAGTGTTAGCCTACCCAAACTTGAACGAAAAGACTTTCCATCCACCCTCAAGTTTCCATTCATTAGGGATAGCCAAACACTTTCAATTTTCACAATTTCTTATCTTGAAACCAATAAAGAGTTCATTATTCTTAATTTTTTTGGAAAGACTAAAAAAGAAACTAAATCAACCATTTCTGGTATTCCTAGGATTTTACCACTCATTATAGAACATAGGTTTTCACACGAAAAAAATTATAAACAAATAATCAAACCAAATCTAGTGTACATGGAGAAAAATGGGGTTATTAAAATGTTAAAAATTGGTATTGGGTAAGTTACGGGGTTCATCTCGAGCTAGCGATGTTAAACAAAGAGATGCATGGGAGGCAACCCATGGTTTTAAACTTCCCGAATATATTATTGTTTTAATCAACTTTATATTTTAAATAGGATTAATGAATCATTTTGATATTTAAAAAAAATAAATAACTAGACTGTTGACATGTTATTCTATTATGAGTATGGATGGGTATGAAAGAGGAGCGCCATATTCATCTGTGTCATGTGGTGTGATCCTTGAGGAATACCTTACCCAAAAATTTAAAAAGAAGACAATATATCTTCATCTCATTTTATTTTTATGTGTTTTTAGGTTAAAATAAAAAAAATATAATAATAATAATAATAAAATTAAAATCCACATCGTAAGTCATGGGGAAAACCCCATCACAACCGGTGAAGCTGCAGGGACTCGAACCCAAGACCGAAGGGAGACAGGGGCACATGCTTACCATTGACCTACGACTTATTGTACTTCCTTATTCTATAATTTATATATATATAGTTATATTTTACTTTCTTTATTATATTAATATATATATAAATATATATTTTTTTTGTTTGGTTTGTTTGTTTTTATTTTTTTCCACTACGGAATCACTACTGGAAAGGGGAACCATTGGTATATGTTGTCTTTCCCAACGGTTTTTATAAACCGTTGGTAAAGACCTTCAACAACTGACTTTTCCCAATGGTTTTATGAAACCGTTGGGAAAATTGGGGAAAAACTTAGTTTTCCCAACAGTTTTATGAAACTATTGGGAATGATTGGGTTTTCCCAACTGTTTTTAAGAACCGTTTGGAAAAAAAGCCCCAAATACACAAATACAGGCAACGACCTCCCCACGATTCTAGAAGCCTTCCGCTCATCTCCAGATGCGATTCCTTGGCAGAAGCACTTCCCAATCCCCACATCTTCCATCGGATCAACAGCTACCAGGTTAGAATCCTTCTATATTTTATCAAGGATATAGTTCCACCTCTTATAAAGCATATCCTTCTATTCTCAACAATTTCGTTATTCCCAATATTTAGGGTTTTTGTAAAATTTTATGATTGTTCCAATAATTGTGTACTCAAATCCCTATATTGGTGTATGTCCAATTAATTTTTTCATTACACATTTACATTTATAAGGGCATGGTGTCTCTTTATTGTGTTGTAATTTTTAAGATTCATAGTTTTTTTTAATCTGGTTCAAATATTATAGGTTCATGTATAGAAACTAATAAGAAATTGTTTGTAATATTTATTGATATTATTTCATGAAAATCACTCTTTCATTAAGATTATTCCAAACATGAAGATCTTGTTCATGTTAATTTTTGTACACTATGTGTATTACATAACAAGTATGTATCATGTTTCTATTAATATATATATATATATATAATGACACACTTTTCACTTGTCCTTTGAACAATAGAACATATGGAGTATCTTCTTGAACTTTTCCAAATAGTATATGGTCCCTAATTAGTACTTCTTCCTTCTTCATGAAACTAATTCACAGAATGTCAAATTCACAATATTAGTGAATATTAGTTTTTCTAATATAACTATTAATCATTCTGCCTTCGAAATCGTACATGTGTTATTCAATCACCTTTTTAAAACACAATGACCATTTTCACTTATTTGGGGTTCCTCAAAATGCTTGGGCAAATCAGAAAAATGCATGTATTGAATCGTGTTTCTCATATGGTTTCATGGATACAAGTTCATCTCGAAAATCATGACTGTGTGGTTCAAATATCATGAGGACCATGAGATTATTAGTCTTCACACAAATGAAGTTTTTTTCTACAACTATGTGTTTTTGTTTTCACTTTTGATTTGGACGAAAGGGGACCTTTGTGGTCATTAATCATGGTTGTGGGTGGTCATTTATGATGTAAGATATTATGACTTCATTTTACTTGATATATCCAATATTATTATTGATTCATGTTCAATTTTATTATCTTTAATAAGTGATGTTATTTAATAAGTTGTTATTAATGGTTTTAATAATGACGATATGGTATAAGGGTTCATATGGTCTGTATAAGGGTTCACATGGTGTGTATAATGGTTGACATGGTATCAGTGAACTCAAGTCATTAATTTAAGTCGTCATTCTCACTAGCATGTAATAAATTGAATGATGTAAACCCATACTCACATGATTTCTTACCTTAGATAGTGTCCAACATATGGAATACGAGCTTTTGAATTCATCAGTTTACCAGGATCATATATTCCATTTCCCCCAAGATGGTTGTACAAATATAACTTTAGGTTCAACTAAATATGGTTCTCATTGTATGTTGTATATTATGTGTCCTTGGCCAATACTCACTTT
The DNA here is from genome assembly GCA_963277665.1 of Viscum album. Classification (NCBI taxonomy): domain Eukaryota; kingdom Viridiplantae; phylum Streptophyta; class Magnoliopsida; order Santalales; family Viscaceae; genus Viscum; species Viscum album. Next base: position 97,451,369 of record OY728130.1, on the reverse strand, counting down.
TATGAGGGTGGGGCGCTTTTCACTACGTTGACTAGAAACTTATTGAATTACCGTTTACTTAAATGTATTTTCTATTAAAGTTCAATCCTATTGAATTGTTTATGAAAAAATGACTTATATAAATTCTTTTTATAGAATGGACAGAAGTTGGATGTATGAAACTGATCGGATCTCAAGCGATTTTCAAAACAATTTGGAGAGATTTATAGATTTTTCATTTCACAATGCTTCAGATAGTGGTCGAATACACTGCCCATGTTCCAATTGTGTTGGTAGACCTTGGTTGAGCCATGAAGAAGTCAGCTACCACATAACCAAAAATGGTTTTCAAGAAAACTACTTTGTGTGGTATCACAATGGGGAGAAAATGAAATCTTAAATTGGTGATGATCGAAATGAAAAGACTGGAATGGAGAATTTGTTAGATGATCAGTTTCCATTTATTCGTCATCATGAAAAAGAAAGGATTTCGACTCAAGAGGACTTCGATATGAGCACAGCTGATACATCTAGTGAAAATGATGATATTGATAGGGTGAAAAAATTGAATGATGCTGCCACGACTCCAGTATATCGACAATGCGATAAAATGAAAAAGCTGGAATTTTTAATCCAATTGTTTCATGGGAAAACTATGTATGGGATTTCTAATACAACAATCGATTACATTCTTACCCTCTTGAAGGATTTACTTCCAGATGATGTAGATATTTTCTCAAACCACTATATGGAATGGAAGTTAGTTGAGGAACTTGGACTTTTAAGAAACAAAATTCATGCTTTCCCAAAAGATTTCAGTTTATTATGGGAGAAAACCGCTGAATGAAATGATTGTATTAAATGTGGCACATCCCTCTAGAAGTCAAAATCTGATAGAACACCTTCCCGCGTTCCACAGAAAGTAATGTGGCACTTTACATTGACCCCCAGACTCTAGAATCTTTTTATGTCTGATGACATATCAATAATAATGATATGGCATGATACCGAGATAAATAAGACTAATGATGAGTTGGTTCATCCTACAGATGGATTTTCATGGTAAATATTTGATGCTCGACATCCTGATTTTGCAGCTGACATCCTTAATTTGAGGTTGGGTCTTTCATGTGACGATTTTAATCTGTTTGGGTAGATTCTTACTTCGCACAACACATAGCCCGTTTTTATACACATTTATAATCTTCCCCCATGGTTGTGTATGAAAAAACCTTTCACTTTCATGATTATACTCATATCTGTTACTTCTTATCCCGACATTGATATTTATGTCTACATGCAACCTTTAATAAAAGAGTTGAAACTTCTTTGGGATGTGGGTGTGCGCACATACGATGCATGTTTGAAAGATATATTTCAGATGCGTGTTGTTCTTATGCGGAAGATCAATGATTTTTCGGCTTATGCAATGATGTCTGGATGGAGCATGAAGGGAAAATTGTCATGTCCAGTTTGTATGAAGAATACATGATCCAGAAAACTGAAACATTGTTGTAGTTTCAGTTTTATGGGACATCAACGATTCTTGACAAAGGATCATCCATATAGAATGAATCGTCGAAGATTTGATAATACCATAGAGACCGATGATCAACCTCAACGTATGTCTGGAACTGACGTGCTTAATGAATTGAAAGATTTTAGTTTTTCATTTGGGAAGGGTCAAATGAAATCTGGAAAGAGAAAGAATGTTTCCACTAAAACCTGTTACAATTAGAGTAATAGGAGTATCTTTTTTCATTTGCCTTATTGGTCAACCAATTTGTTACTTCATTTCTTAGACGTAATGCATATTGAAAAGAATATATGTGGAATGTTGCTTTTGGTTCTTCTAAATGTCAAGGGGAAGACAAAAGATGATTTATGATCTCGGCATGACTTGGTGGATTGGGGCATCAGACCAGAATTCCATCCTGTGCATATCAGTGAAAATAAATGGCAACTTCCATGTGATTCTTATGTGATGACACCTACGAAAAAAACAGTTTCTGGAAGTATTAGAGACTGTTAGAGTTCCTGATGGATATTCAAGCAACATATCTAAACAGGTCAACAGAAGAGAGTTGAAGCTAAAATCTTTTAAGACTCATGATTATCACATACTAATGCATGATTTTCTTCCAATAGCAATCTGTCCTCTTTTTTCCAATAATGTAAGGGTGGATGTTACTCGGTTGTGACATTTTTTAGAGATCTTTGTTCTAAGAAGTTGTCCAAGTCTTTCTTGCAAAAAATGTTGACAGATGCCCCATTAATTTTTTGTGAGTTGGAGAAAATATTTACTCCATCATTTTTCACATGCATGCTGCATCTGACTATCCATATTCCCACTGAAATACTTCTCGGAGGACCTGTTTATTTTAGTTGGATGTATCCAACTGAAAGAAATATGTTCACATTAAAGTCTTATGTCCGAAACAGAAATCATCCCAAAGGTTCTATCATTAACGGTTACTTGGCTCAAGAATGTATGGAGTTATGCTCGATGTATGTGTCTGATCTTACTACAAGATTGAACAGACCAATGAGAAATGAAGAAGAACATTATGAGCAAATTGAACCAAGTTTTCCATCACTTATTCAAATAGGAGAAATTCCTGGATCATATACATTGAAGACATTAATCCATGAAGAGCGGGAGATGGCACATCGCACAGTTTTGTTCAACTGTGATTTGTTCGATGACTATATCAGGTAACTAAATTGATTATGTATATATTACATATATATCTGTTAAACTATTCATATTTTTTATCTACAGGGAACATAAAACAATGAAAAATAGGAAGCATCGTTCTTTATCTTTGAGAAGGAGAGATACTTTTCATAGCAAAGAGTTTTCTGCTTGGTTAAAATTGAAGGTATAAAAAAATTAATGCTTAAAATAATTATATCAATATTTAATTAAGTTTAATAGTCATTTATATTACAGGTATTGAGTTTGTCTGTTGACTCTGTCTCTGAGGAGATAAGAGATTTGGCTTTTCGTCCTAATACCGTGGTTCGTGACTGTAAATCAAATATTATCAATGGGTACAAATTTATTGTCACTAAACGAGCAAAGAACCTGAGAACACAACATGTTGGTGTTATGGTTACTGCCACAACAGATTGTTATGCCAGTGCATCATATTGTAGACCGTGATTTGAAAATGTGGGCTATTATAGAGTTGTTGAGAAAATAATAATATTGGATTATTACTCTCATGGACGATTAACAATGATGAAATTCCATTGGTTTGATTCGATGACGAGACATGGCACATTTATTGATGATTGTGGATTTCAAGTAATTAATATGACTCGCACTCTTGCTACCGAAGAACCATATGTGTTGGAATCAATGGCTAAATAAGTTTTTTATGTCAAAGACCATCTTCGACCTGAATTTTGTGTCATAGTTGAAGTAATTCCAAGACATATTTTTGATGATGGTGATGATGGAATTGACATTGTCCCTAGTGTCATTGGAACCAATCCATTTATTTCTTTTGATGACTCAAATAGATCAATTTTCAGAGTTGATTGTGAACCTGAAGTTGTGGTTGAAAATATATATAATCATTCATCCATGTTCTCAATTCTTTTGGTTTACCTCGAGTTGGGTTGTTAAGGTTGGTAATATTCAAATTGATTTAGTATTGATCACAAATATGTTTTAGCTGACTTGAACTTTATGTGGATTTTCAATGTTTATTGGATGTAGTTTTATTTGAATTTCATTTTCTAATTTGGAATTGAACTATATTCAAACATAGTCAAACAATATTTCTAACTTATTGAACATTAAAACTTGTATGATTTATTTAATCCATTCAAGCTCTTCTAAAAAAATTGATAGCTGACTTGACTGTTATGGGAATTTTCAATGTTTATTGGTTGTAGTTTTATTTGAATTGCATTTTCTAATTTGGAATTGTACTTTATTCAAACATAGTCAAACAATATTTCTAAATTGGTGAACATTACAACTTGTATGATTTATTAAATTCATTCAAGCTCTTATAAAACAATTGATAGCTGACTTGACCGTTATGTGAATTTTCAATGTTTATTGGTTGCAGTTTTATTTGAATTACATTTTCTAATTTGGAATTGAACTGTATTCAAACATAGTCAAACAATATTTCTAACTTGGTGAACATTACAACTTGTATGATTTATTAAATCCATTCAAGCTCTTCTAAAACAATTGATAGTTGACTTGACCATTATGTGAATTTTCAATGTTTATTGGTTGCAGTTTTATTTGAATTTCATTTTCTAATTTGTTATTGAACTGTATTCAAACATAGTCAAACAATATTTCTAACTTGGTGAACATTAAAACTTGTATGATTTATTAAATCCATTCAAGATCTTCTAAAACAATTGATAGATGACTTGACCATTATGTGAATTTTCGATGTTTATTGGTTGCAGTTTTATTTGAATTGCATTTTCTGATTTGGAATTGAACTATATTCAAACATAGTCAAACAATATTTCTAACTTGGTGAACATTAAAACTTGTATGATTTATTAAATCCATTCAATCTCTTCTAAAACAATTGATAGCTAAATTACCATTGAATCCCCCTATTCCCTCATATATTTAGTTTTTTGGGTTACACATTAGTTTTCTTTTTCTAATTAATTACTTATTTGTTTTCAATAGCAGGAAATGAAGCCAATTGAAGAGTGACAAAGGAAAAAATGATGGAGAACAATCATCAAATGATGGAGTTGGTAATTCCATCATTAGTGCCTATAGTGAGTACTTTATTTCAAATTGATATATTTAAAGAATATATAATGTCATGTGATTAATTTTTTTGTAAAATTTTTTGTAGGATCCACCTATACGTCGACAATTATTCGACGAGGAGCCTAGTATTGTTCCTAGTACTCAGGCCGGTGGTACGAGGAGGGTTCGTACCAGAGGTGGACGAGCAGCTGCGCATACCCGACTAGACCATGCACCTCCCACTGACATTTCATCCTTCCCACATTCTTATCCTGGTGTGTCGTTAGGGACACATAGGATATTTAGGCCTCCCATGTTTTCGCTACCTTCTGCATCTTCTGGCCCATCATTTTCACATCCCATGATGATTCCCACTCCCCAGTCAGCATCTGGTCAGAAAACTGTCCCATATTGTTTTCCTTATACTTATGTCTCTCCTAGCTTCTATATTCCATCGTATTCGACTCTTGTTCCACCACAGGGTGTTCCATCAGTTTCTGTGGATCCAGTGGCACGCAGCGATCAGACCGACACATGTATATTTATAGAACCCTAACAAATTTTTATAGCAATATTTATTTTCATTATAACATTTTTTGATAAAATATTTGTTTTTCTTTCATAACAGATACATCTACTGATAGGAGGCATGGGTGAGGGCGTACACGCATGCATTCGGTGTGGAACCGCCGCACACAGGTTATGGTGGATTATAATTAAGACAACCAAATTGTTGAGAAAATAGGGCAGCAATGTCGGAGTTTTTTGGCGACGCTTGCCAAATACTCTGAAATCATTCCCGTCAGCCCGCTATCGTGGAGACATTTGCCACATGAGGTCAAGGATAGAGCTTGGGTAGAGATATGGGTAAAAAATATGTTCTATTTAATGCCATGAATTATTTTTGTAGTTATATGAATTAATATTTTTTATTTCAGCTTCGATTTAATTTTCCCGATGGTGAGGGTGCACGATCGGAACGTCTAAACGAATTAGGTGAGCTTTGGAGAGCCTACAAGAATGATTGGTATATTGGCTGGGTTTCTAGAGTTGGCAATGAGTTAGAGGCAGTACCAGTTGTGGATGATTGTCCTATAGAGCAGTATCGTCAGATGATTATTCATTGGACGAGTACCCAGTTTAAGGTATTAATAACATTTGATGTATTTAAATAATAACATTCATGTTTTTCATTAATACTATCTGTTGAATTTTCAAATTTTATTTAGGAATCATCTAGAAAAAATAAAAATAACATTGATGCAAAAAAATACCTCTACACACTGGGACACACTACGATGCATGTTCATGAGAGGAAGCAAGTATGACAAATGTTTATAAGTTTTCTTCATGCCTTAGACTTTCTTTTTTTTCCTCAATTATTTAATAGTTTGCTAAAGTTTTCATATAAATTTAGTTTTAAATATCATTGTAGAGGAAAATACAAAATATTGAAGGACGTGTGCCTCGAGCAAAACAGTTTTGCTCGAGTAGATGGAAAAAAGGATGGAAGTGTCGTCAATGAAGTGACTCCGTAGTAGATTGTAAGTTTTAATCTGTTGAATTTATATTTTAATATATATTTTTTAACTTAATGATATATTTATATTTGTAACAGGCTGCTTTAAAGGCCCTCGATGCCCAAGAACCAGACAATTTTGGGCCAACAGATCCCTTACATTTGGACTTGGGAGAGGAGCATTCTGGCAGAGTACGTTGCCGACCTAGGACAGCCCGAAGAGGTATTGGCCATCATCAGGTACGATCTATAGTGCCACCGAGCTGCAAAAAGTTAGGGCACATGCAGCACAGGATGAGAAAAGGGCCACAGAGACGGCAGAACTGTCTTCTAGGACAAACAGTGAATTTATGAAATTTATTGAAGTTCTACGTCCTACACTTCCAGCAGAGGCCAACCCAGCTTTTGATGAGTATATGTTGTCGATACGTTCTATATACGGTGCACCAGGTGGCAGTTCTAGTGGTAGTCAGGATGATGTCCAGCTTGAAGATGATGATGGCGAGGAGTCTGATGCGGAAGAGGAGGGAGAGGAGGAGGGCGAGGCGGGTGGCGAGGGGGAGGAGGAGGGAGAGGACGAGGAGGGGGGCGAGGGCGAGGAGGGAGGGGATGATGATGGGGATGAGGACGAGGGTGATGATGATGGTGATGATGGTAATGGTAATGTGGGACAAGTTGATCCATTACATTTTTGACTGATATTACTAAGATTTGATATTTAATATATTCTAGTTGTTGGTTTTATCTAGACTCGTAGTATAGTATTAGAGTTGAGTTATTTTAATATAATATTTGTTTTTATGGATGTTGTTGTCTTTTAGTGGTTGTGTCTTTGGGAACCCCCCTCCTTCCTGGACCCTGGACAACCCCCCCCCCCCCCCCACCCTCCTCCCTGGACCTCGGACAGCCCCGCCGGACAGCCTCCCAGACAGCCCCCCGGACAGCCCCCCACCCTCTTCCATGGACCCCGGACAACCCCCCGAACACCCCCAGAGAGCCCCCGGATAGCCCCCCGAACAGCCCCCCGGACAGCCCCCCACCCTCTTCCATAGACCTCAGACTGCCCCCCCCCGGACTGCCCCCAGACAGCACCCCGGACAGCCCCCCCCCCCCACCCTCTTCCTTGGACCCCGGAAAACCCCCCGAACACCCCCGGACAGCCCCCGGACAACCCCCCAGATAGCCCCTCAGACAGCCCCCACCCTCTTCCTTGGACCCCAGACAATTCCCCGAACACCCCCGGACAGCCCCCGGACAGCCCCATGAACATCCCCCCCGGATAGCCCCCCGGACAACCCCCCCCCCCTCCCTGGACCCCAGACAGCCCCCCGGACAACCCCCCGGACAGCCCCACCCTCCTCCTTGGACCTTGGACAACCCCCCGAACACCCCCCTCACAGCCCCCCACCCTCCTCCCTGGACCCCGGACAGCCCCCCGAACAGCCCCCCAGACAGCCCCCACCCTCTTCCTTGGACCCCGGAAAACCCCCCGCACACCCCCCCCCCCCACCCTCCTCCTTGGTCCCCGGACAGCCCCCCGGACACCCACCAGACAGCCCCGAAGACAGCCCCGCCGGACAGCCCCCCCACCCTCCTTGATTTCATTTAATAATAGAAAATCTATAATATATATTTTATTTATTTTCATCATGATAATCAGTGTAAATCACATTTACACATCTAATCAATATCATAGAATCTTGGTATGTTATAAAAGAGATGTATTCATTGGGCATGGCATTGTTAGCTCCGAAATGTTTCATAGCATTACAAACTAAAATCTAATCCATACTAAGAATGATATAAAAATATGTTATATAAATATCCACAAGATTTTAAGTAAATACCATTCCACTAATAGACACATGGAGATTCTCATAAAATGAACAACATTTTAAGTACATACGGAAAACCGACCAAACGCATTGGGTTTCCGTTGAAACTTTAGGAGAACGATCAATGGGTCATATGTGACGTGTACGAATCAACCCCGCCTCAATCTGAGGCACGGTGTGGCCGGAACCACTCAAAGTGTTTTCCTTTTGTTTCAAAAGGACGTCATTTTAATTGAAAAACATCAACTGGCATACGGAAAACCGACCTAACACATTCATATTGTGTCGATACTTTAGCACAAAGATCCATGGGTCATATGTGACGTGTACGAGTCAACCCCGCCTCAATCTGAGGCGCGGTGTGGCCACCACCACTCAAAGTGTCTGCCTTTTGTTTCAAAAGGATGTCATTTTAATTGAAAAACATCAATTGGCATACGGAAAACCGACCAAACACATTCAGATTGTGTTGATACTTTAGAAAAACGATCCATGGGTCATATGTGACGTGTATGAGTCAACCCCACCTCAATCTAAGGTGTGGTGTGGCTGCCACCACTCAAAGTGTCTGCCTTTTGTTTCAAAAGGACGTCATTTTAATTGAAAAACATCAACTGGCATACGGAAAAGCAACCAAAAGCATTCGGATTGTGTCGATACTTTAGAAAAACAATCCATGGGTCATATGTGATGTGTACGAGTCAACACCGTCTTAATCGGAGGCACGGTGTGGCCGAATCACTCTATGTGGATCTCTTTTGTTTAAAATGGACAAAATTTTAAGTACATATGGAAAACTGACCAAACGCATTCAGTTTCCATTGAAACTTTAGGAGAACGATCCATGGGTCATATGTGAAGTGTACGAGTCAATCCCGCCTCAATCTGAGGCGCGGTGTGGCTGGAACCACTCAAAGTGGCTGCCTTTTGTTTCAAAAGGACGTCATTTTAATTGAAAAACATCTACTGACATACGGAAAATCAATCAAACGCATTCGGATTGTGTCGATAATTTAGAACAATGATCCATGGGTCATATGTGACGTGTACGAGTCAACCCCGCCTCAATCCGAGGTGCGGTGTGGCCGCCACCACTCAAAGTGTCTGTCTTTTGTTTCAAACCGACGCCATTTTAAGTGAAAAACATCAACTGGAATATGGAAAACCGACCAAACGCATTCAGATTGTGTCGATGCATTAGAACAAGGATCCATGGGTCATATGTGACGTGTACAAGTCAACCCTGCCTTAATCGGAGGCACGGTGTGTCCAGAATCACTCTAAGTGTCTCTCTTTTGATTAAAATGGACAACATTTTAAGTACATACGGAAAACCGACCAAACGCATTCGGTTTCCGTTGAAACTTTAGAAGAACGATCCATTGGTTTTATGTGATGTGTAAAAGTCAACCCCGCCTCAATCCAAGGCGCAGTGTGGCAGGCACCACTCAAAGAGTCTGCCTTTTGTTTCAAAAGGACGTCATTTTAATTGAAAAACATCAACTAGCATATATAAAACTGACCAAACGCATTCATATTGTGTCGATAGTTTAGAAAAACGATCCATGGGTCATATGTGACGTGTACGATTCAACCTCGCCTCAACCCAAGATGTGGTGTGGCCGCCTCCACTCAAAGTGTCTGCCTTTTGTTTCAAAAGGACGTCATTTTAATTGAAAAACATCGACTAGCATATGGAATACCAACCAAACACATTCGGATTGTGTCTATACTTTAGCACAACGATCCATGGGTCATATGTGACGTGTAAGAGTCAACCCCACCTTAATCTGAGGCACGGTGTGGCCAAAATCACTCTAAGTGGCTATCTTTTTCTTAAAATGGACAACATTTTAAGTACATACGTATAACCGACCAAACACATTCGGTTTCCATTGAAACTTTAGGAGAACGATTCATGGGTCATATGTGACGTGTAAGAATCAACCCTGCCTCAATCTGAGACACGGTGTGGCCAGCACCACTCAAAGTGTCTGTCTTCTATTTCAAAAGGACGTCATTTTAATTGAAAAACATAAACTGGCATACGGAAAACCGAACAAACGCATTAGGATTTTGTTGATACATTAGAACAATGATCCATGGGTCATATGTGACGTGTACAAGTCAACCCCACCTTAATCCGAGGCGTGGTGTGGCTGCCACCACTCAAAGTGTCTGCCTTTTGTTTCAAATGGACGTCATTTTAATTGATAAACGTCAACTGGAATACAGAAAACCGACCAAACGCATTCAGATTGTGTCTATACTTTATAAAAACAATCCATGGGTCATATGTGACGTGTATGAGTCAACCCCGCCTTAATATGAGGCACGGTGTGTCCAGAATCACTCTAAGTGGCTCTATTTTGCTTAAAATGGACAACATTTTAAGTACATACGGAAACCCGACCAAACGGATTCAGTTTCCGTTGAAAATTTAGGAGAATGATTCATGGGTCATATGTGACGTGTAAGAATCAACCTCGCCTCAATCTGAGACGTAGTGTGGCCGGTACCACTCAAAGTGTTTGTCTTCTCGTTCAAAAGGACATCATTTTAATTGAAAAACATAAACTCGCATATGGAAAACTGACAAACGCATTTGGATTATGTCAATACATTAGCACAATGATCCCTGGGTCATATGTGACGTGTACGAGTCAACCCCACCTCAATCCGAGGCGCGGTGTGGCCGCCACCAGTCAAAGTGTCTGCCTTTTGTTTCAAAAGGACGTCATTTTAATTGAAAAACATCAACTGGGATACGGAAAATCGACAAATGCATTCGGATTGTGTAGATACTTTAGAAAAAAGATCCATGGGTCATATGTGACGTGTACGAGTCAACCACGCCTCAATCCGAGGCGCGGTGTGGCCGCCATCACTCAAAGTGTCTGTCTTTTGTTTCAAAAGGACGTCATTTTAAGTGAAAAATATCAACTGGCATACGGAAAAGCGACCAAACACATTCGGATTGTGTCGATACTTTAGCACAACAATCCATGGGTCAAATGTGACGTGTACGAGTCAACCCCATCTTAATTGGAGGCACGATGTGGCCATAATCACTCTAAGTGGATCTCTTTTGTTTAAAATGGACAAAATTTAAAGTACATATGGAAAACCGACCAAACGCATTCGGTTTCCGTTGAAAATTTAGTAGAACGATCCATGGGTCATATGTGACGAGTAAAAGTCAACCTCGCCTCAATCCGAGGTGCGGTGTGGCCTGAACCACTCAAAGTGTATGCCTTTTGTTTAAAAAAGACGTCATTTTAATTGAAAAACATCAACTGGCATACGGAAAACCGACCAAACGCATTCAGATTGTGTCGATACTTTTGAAAAACAATCCATGGGTCATATGTGACGTGTATGAGTCAACCCCGCCTCAATCCGAGGTGCGGTGTGGTCTCCAACACTCAAAGTGCATGCCTTTTGTTTCAAAAGGACGTCATTTTAATTGAAATACATCAACTGGAATACGGAAAACCGACCAAATGCATTCGGATTGTGTCTATTATTTAGAACAACGGTCCATGGGTCATATGTGACGTGTACGAGTCAAACCCGCCTTACGCTGAGGCACGGTGTGGCCAAAATCACTCTAAGTGGCTCTCTTTTTCTTAAAATGGACAACATTTTAAGTACATACAGAAAACCGACCAAACACATTCGGTTTCCATTGAAACTTTAAGAGAATGATTCATGGGTCATATGTGATGTGTAGGAATAAACCCCGCCTCAATTTGAGATGCGGTGTGGCCGGTACCACTCAAAGTGTCTGTCTCCTGTTTCAAAAGGACGTTATTTTAATTGAAAAACATAAACTATCATATGGAAAACCAAACAAACGCATTCGGATTGTGATGATACATTAACAAAACGATGCATGGGTCATATGTGATGTGTACGAGTCAACCTTGGCTCAATCCGAGGCTTGGTGTGGCCGCCACCACCCAAAGTGTCTGCCTTTTGTTTCAAAAGGATGTCATTTTAATTGAAAGACATCAACTGGAATACGAAAAACCAACCAAACGCATTCGGATTGTGTCTATAATTTAGAACAATGATCCATCGGTCATATGTGACGTGTACAAGTCAACCCCGCGTTAATATGAGGCACGGTGTGGCCGGAATCACTCTAAGTGGCTCTCTTTTGCTTAAAATGGACAACATTTTAAGTACATATGGAAAACCGACCAAACGCATTAGGTTTCCATTGAAAATTTAGGAGAACGATTCATGGGTCATATGTGACGTGTAAGAATCAACCCCGCCTCAATCTGAGACATGGTGTGGCCGACACCACTCAAAGTATCTATCTTCTAGTTCAAAAGGACGTCATTTTAATTGAAAAACATAAACTAGCATACGGAAAACTGAACAAACGCATTCAGATTATGTCGATACATTAGCACAACGATCCATGGGTCATATGTGACGTGTAAGAGTCAACCCCGCCTCAATCCGAGGCGTGGTGTGGCCGCCACCACTCAAAGTGTCTGCCTTTTGTTTCAAAAGGACGTCTTTTTAATTGAAAAAACATCAACTGGCATACGGAAAACCGACAAACGCATTCTAATTGTGTCGATACTTTAGCACAATGATCCATGGGTCATATGTGACGTGTACGAGTCAACCCGACCTCAATCCGAGGCACGGTATGGCCACCATCACTCAAAGTTTCTGTCTTTTGTTTCAAAAGGACGTCATTTTAAGTGAAAAATATGAACTGGCATACGGAAAAGCGACCAAACACATTCAGATTGTGTCTATACTTTAGAACAACAATCCATGGGTCATATGTGACGTGTATGAGTCAACCCCATCATAATCGGAGGCACGGTGTGGCCAGAATCACTCTAAGTGGATCTCTTTTGTTTAAAATGGACAACATTTTAAGTACATACGGAAACCGACCAAACGCATTCGGTATTCATTGAAAATTTAGGAGAATGATCCATGGGTCATATGTGATGTGTAAGAATCAACCCTGCCTCAATCTGAGATGCGGTGTGGCTAGAACCACTCAAATTGTCTGCCTTTTGTTTCAAAAGGACGTCATTTTAATTGAAAAACATCAACTGTCATATGGAAAGCTGACCAAATGCATTCGGATTGTGTCGATACTTTATCAAAATGATCCATGGGCCATATGTGACGTGTACGAGTCAACCCCGCCTCAATCCGAGGCACGGTGTGGCCGCCACCACTCAAAGGTTCTGTCTTTTGTTTCAAAAGGATGTCATTTTAAGTGAAAAACATCAACTGGCATACGTAAAACCGAACAAACTCATTCAGATTGTGTCTATAGTTTAGCACAATGATCCATGGGTCATATGTGACGTGTACGAGTCAACCCCGCCTTAATCGGAGGAACGTTGTGGCCAGAATCACTCTTAGTGGCTCTCTTTTGTTTAAAATTGACAACATTTTAAGTACATACGGAAAACCGACCAAACACATTTTGTTTCCATTGAAACCTTAGGAGAATGATTCATGGGTCATATGTGACATGTACGAAAGAACCCCTCCTCAATCTGAGACGTGGTGTGGCCGACACCACTCAAAGTGTCTGCCTTTTATTTCAAAAGGACATCATTTTAATTGAAAAACATGAACTGACATACGGAAAACCAACCAAACGCATTCGGTTTCCGTTGAAACTTTAGGAGAACGATCCATGGCTCATATGTGATGTGTACGAGTCAACCCCTCCTCAATCCGAGGTGTGGTGTGGCCGGTAGCACTCCAAGTATATGTATTTTGTTTAAAATGGACATCATTTCAGTTAAAAATATATGGTATACAAAAAACCGATCAAATTATGAATTGACTTCCGGATTCCACATATAATTGTCATCTAAATTTTATATTTAATTCTAAATGAATTATGTATGTTTATAATTATGTTATGAATTCTAATTTAATTATAGATGTGTATAGTTCCAGCATTATATGTTAAATGTGTATGAATTTGTTCTCTATATGTATGTGTTAGTTGGTTATTGCAGGTACAATAATTGTATATGTATGTTAGTTTATTACAGGTATAATAATTGGATCTAAAATGAGGGGGAACCCACAAAATGAGACCTGGTGGTCAAATTGGAGAGCTTCTGGGAAAATTGCAGAGCTACTGTGCAATTTTCCCAGCATAGGCTATGCCAACGGTTTTAAACCGTTATCATAGCATTATGTGTTCTGTTTTACCAACAGTTCATAGAAGAGTTGGTAAAACACTTTTCCCAACGGTTTTGAAACCGTTGGGAAAGAGGAGACATTTTGATTTGACCAACGGTTTTCCAGAACTATTGGAATAGGGTTATTTTTCTTTACCCTATCCCAACGGTTGTAAATCGTTGGGAAAAGCTTTCCCAACGGTTTTACTAAACCATTGGGATAGGGTAATTTTTCTCCACCCTATCCCAACGGTTCACTGTAAACCGTTCGGAAAATCTTTCCCAACGACTTACTTCCCTACAGTTTGCAGAACCATTGGTATAACATATACCAACGGTTCTACAGCCTTTCCCAACGGTTCTAAACCGTTGGGAAATCCTCTATTTCTAGTAGTGAATTCTCAGAGTGATATCGAGATCAAGGGATTAAAAGGGAGCAATAAGAATTTCAACTTCAACCACCAGGTGACTTTATTCCATGATCATTGTTTTCAATTTCCTTTTCAACTCTCATTCTCTGCCTCCACTCCCTTCTAAATTTTCTTTTCTTCAAACACTGGGGGTAGTGTAATTTTATGTTGGGGGGATGGGAGATAAAATAAAATTGCTTTTGTGTTAAAAAAAATAAAAAAAATTGATTTGAAAAAAAGTGTGCCTTAATGTAAGGAAATTTTTATTTAATCTTGATCATGATAATAGACACTGTACACTTTGAAACTGAATATCAAATAATTTTGCATGCCCTAATTTATATTTTAATCCATGTATAATTTCATGAGCATGGATTTTGTAAAGTGTGGTTGTCTAATGTAATATTTCATGGTTTATATTTTCATCTAAATAAAAAAATCACAACGCACGTCCTTTGGATAGTGGGTTATTAGTTTGAGTTCATGGGGTCCCCAAATAAATAGCATATTTTTTGTGATCATTTTAGTTTTAATATGAGTATTCAATAAAAAACAATAAATTTGCACGTAGAGAAAAGAAATGACCTAATGAGTGGCATTTATCACTTTTGGATCGTGACTCCATAGTTGTCTAGCCTAAATAGTAATTTTATCTCAATTTTTGGTAATTTGAATTTTTTTGATCTAGATAAATTGATATGATGCCCGAGTATGTGTTCTTCACTTGGTTCCCTAAGGTCTTTGAGTCTGGGAGTCATCGGTAAAGTCTCGCTACATGGGTTGACTCTTTTGAGTGCAATTTCAATTGATATGGAAAAATTTCAAAAACAAAAAAAAAACAAAAAAACAAAAAAAAAATTGAATACTCATCTTAATATTGAAATGTGATTCCACATAGTGCTTCCATAATTTACCTCTTGAATAAAGATGAACCCCCATGTCTAATGTGATGGACAACACATCATCACTCTTAATTGATATTGGATGAAATATAGTGATGAATATGAATATAGGAATGAGCTTGGGATTGGGATTTTCTTATGGAACTATCATGTATTAAAATATTTTTATGGTTTTCATGACTATTTGGTATAAGGTTCTTGGGTGATCACTGTGTATTAAAATGTTTTTGGAAAAGGGAATTCGAATTTCATATTGTTGAGATATATTTTTCCCGGTACTAGCAAAACTCAAGTTGGGGGGTGTGATTAGCCACTAAATGAGGATAATATTCATTGTTAATATATATAGTATTAATTTTATTTATTATTTATAAACACCATTTTAGTGAGTTTTACTCTTTGAATATCATTTCACATTATGATTATAAGTTCTTCTTAAAATGCACAATTATGTGGTACATTTTTTAACATCATTTAAAGTACCCAATGATCTTGATTTTATATTAATATTTAATTTTCAGGTTTCTAATTATATTGGGAACAATTCATACTTGTGGAGTGTTGAAATATTCACATTGGAAGACCACCAAAATGGGATTTCATGCAAACAATTCTGGAGAAGGCATATTGGACACCAGCCCATTGACGAGAATGTGGGGCCCAACATATAGGCCCAATGAATCCCAAATTTCATGTGATGCTAGAAAACATATATAGGAACAAATAAGTCTTCATTATCCTGTGCTAATTCGGCTTCCATGGTGTCTATTAAGTCTTCCCAATTTAGAGATAAAATTCTGGTCCAGATTCTGCGGCCCAGAAAAACAACCCACCAATTTAATCATATCTTGGAAACCACATATCCATTTTGGATGAAAGCTTACAAAGAGCTAGGAGACATCCGTAGATTCAATTTTTTATTGTATGGACCACTCCAATTTTTTCATCTAGAAGGTCATGAAGATGCGTTTGTTCGGTGGATGAAAGTTGGCTGCCACCTCGTGTCAAGGATAAAGAAGTCCACCCCCCTTACATTCCACCACCCTAGACCTACCATAATCAAGTGGGATGATTTGTAATGTTGGAAGTTAGACCCATGCCTCTTTAAGTTCCTATTTAAGGTAGTTTTGGTGAAATATTTTATGATCCTTGGATCTTTGTTTTCATTGTAATGTTATAATGTTGATTTGGCTTTTTGACGCTCTTCTTTCTCATGTAATTTGTTTGAATCACCTTAGTTATTAATAAAATTTCTTCTTATACTCTTATTCTATTTTTATTCTTATCACTTTGATATATTTTCCTTAAGTTGTGAATTTATTCACACCATACATTGTGATATTATTCACACAATAGTGGAGTGATTTCATTCTTTTTATTGTTTTTTTACTTCTCCAATTCCCCCCTCATGAGTCTACTTTATGCTTCCATTGAAACCATAGAAAAAATGAAGGGATAAAAATTTTATGGGTTGATCCAAGGGAGTATAATGGGGATGGTTTTTATGTTATTTGTCACTCCATTAATTTATAATCAGTTCTTTTAATTGAAAATTTTGTTTGAAGATCTTTAAACACCATCATCCTTGTTGAATTTAAGGCCACACACTTCAAGTGCTAATACGAACCTTTATCTTGAAGTGCTCAAAACATTTATCCTTAAAGTGTATAGGTGATTATTATTAAAGGGTGTAGGTATTAAACTAGTAAGTGATGATGTTTTTTGATCTTCTTAAATGAACCCATCTCAAATATAAGAAATTAAAATCATTAAAAATTGAATTCATCCAATCCACCCCAAGCGATAACCTAGGATAAACTTATTATCTTAATTTGAATTAACTTAAATCTATTAGTGATACCTTAAAACCATCTAAAATCAACCCATGTTGTCTAATTCATAGACAAAAACAATCCATAGAATGTACGTGTCTGTAGGTTACTTCTTGGGTATCTGAGGATTCGACAATCCCATCTAAACTACAAGGATCATTCTACCATAATCTCATGGGTAAATTTGAGCATGAATCAAGGGAAAATGATTATGTAATGAACCACGTCGTTATAGGTTATAATTTACCAAGGAAATTGATTTTTTAGATGTTAATTTTGGATAACCGATGCATGGGATAGAATATCGATGGTTTGGACATCTAAAACTTATGTTCATGGATGTGGTTTGAAGATTGGAGACGACCCTGGGTTTTTGGGAGAAATCCAGAGAAGGGTTTCAATTTCCTTGTGGTTGTGGAATCCACCATCTTGTCGCTAATCCCCCACCATCTACCCAGTCACCTAGGGGAACTGTTGAGTGCACGACCTGTTGGTGGGCTATCCTGTAGCCCATAAATTCTACTAAGATCACCATATTTCTGATGAAAACTTACGACAATCCATTAAGATATGCTGGATTTTATTTTAATTGGGGTATTAATCATGTTTTGGGTGAAAAAAACCCCTTAGTATTAGAGGGGTTTGGGTGAGATGGTGAGGGATATTTGATCAAACTCTACAATTCTCCCTCTTTTTTGAGTATCTCTTGATGTGCGATGGATATATGTATGATTATTCAGCTATTCAGGATAGATTCATAAGTTTTTATTCATCCTTTACCCTATCGTCCCTTTCCATGGATCTTTGATATATTGTTTTTAGGAATACGATGAAAATTCCATTGGATATTGGTTAAATCATTCAGAAACAAAGGGGGTGTCATGAACCAACCTGGGTTGACCATGAACCGGTCTCCCGAACCGATCTGTGCAAAGGCCTGAGAGGCGTTCTCGATCCTCCTGGGCTGCTAACAAGCACCAAAGTAATGACAGAGACGATGGGAACAATTTCTAAAAATAAAAATAAATAAAAGAAGTGGAAATAATAAATAGAAACTCAAAATAAACCAAGAATACAAACAACTAAATAAGAACTTATGATAAATACAACCAAACTCAATGACCGAACTAACTCAATGTGACCCCATGTGTCACTCTCCGACTCAATGATCAATCCTCTCCCAAGGAGAATGCACCCAAGCTGGAACCTGAACAAGGACTAAAAAAAGAAAAGAAGTATATGAATGAGTACAAAAACTTAGTAGGCTAGCCCGATAATCTATTCACAATGCACTACATTTAAAATAAAAGAAACATCATTCCAAGTTTGAACTAGAATGTCTAAAAGTATTTTTTTATAAATATTTTACTTAAAAAAAGTACGAACCATTTCCCTTAACCATTTTAAAATATAGATTATTTTCATTAGTATAAATGAAAATTTCAATCCAAAAGTGATGTCTACATTTTCATTTTTATAAAAAGAGGATAAAACACTTTCATTTCAAAACCATTTCTATAAATCTAATCAAAATCATTTCACCACTTTCAATGAAAAGATAAATACTAGAAGGTACAATATGAATCACATGGTAAGGGAAATGAAGGTATACATACAAAAATCATAATCACTACTACAAGCAACAAAAGCCAAATAGACATAGGTGAACCTAAAAGATCAAGATTAATCCAGAAGACACCAATACATGATACCTCATCCTCATTGACATGTCACACACGATGAAATCAAAATTCTAAAAATACTTGACCATCCTTTATTAGGAAGGATGAAGGGAAAACCCCATAGCAATAAACCCAATACATCCACCTACTATGGGCCACTGGTCAGTACCATAACCTACTATTACAACAATCATTCTCAGAATATTCTCTCAATGTGCCAGATTCCCATGTCTCAAGTATTTAAAAAGGGGGTGATCCAACCAATTCTAGTCGAGCATCCAATCACATTATATATATTTATAATGCATAGTAGGTCTCACCCTGAGTGTCCCCTAGGACCATTCTTATGCCTTAAAATAAAACAATTATAACGGGTTCCAACCGAAGAACCCTAAATATGGATCTTCAGAATCCCCTAACAAGGACCTCCCACCTATCACATGCAACTGAGGTATGATGAACATCCCAGGTGGGTTTTCATAATAAACCGTTTTCACAATTTTCATGAAATGTCCAAATGGGCCCTTAGACATTCATTAACAAAATCTTATCTCAAAATTCAAACCCTTTTTCGAAAGTGGTGTTAGGAACACCATTTCAACTCAAAAAAATTTATAACAATTCTACAAAAAATTCCCCATAAAACCGATTCAAAATCCACACATACTCTATTTAATTAAAAATAATTTAAAACATTTTTCACAAAATCCACATTTACCAACACACACAAGCACTTTTCATAAAGGGGTTCAAGCTCACCAAAATACTTTGCAAATCGAAACTCATTCCTTTTTAAATTCCGAACCACTTTAGAAACCATATAAGGAAACCAAAACCTTTTTTCACATTTTTCCTACACATTTATAAATTCAAGGCAATCATTTTTTAAATCACACTTGACCCATAAAATCTAAACTGGCATTATATATATATAAAAGAACAAGGCATTAAATATTTATCAAAAAAAATTTATTTAATACAAAAAAAGTATAAAAATAATCTTCATGCCTTAAATTTATTACAGATGATAAACCATATTTAAAATATCACAAGTCAGGTGCGAATTGTCAATGAAAAATTTATAAGATAATAAATGTGTACACTTTTAACAAGATAAAGCAATTACACACAAAACATGGTATATACTATAAGTTTACACACCATATAATTATTTGAGGGATCAAACAATAAAATTTAGAATGTATAGAAGGTAAAAATATCATGAAAAGATGAATATTAAATTAAAAAGGTATGTTCATGGGGAAACCTACCTCAAAACCAAAGGGAAAAGACAATGGAAACTCAGAACTGGTGCAAGAACTATTTGCACCTAAATCGCACCTTTGCGGGTCAAAAATGAATGTTAAGCATGAAAATAAAAGGAAGAGACTAAAAAGAAAATTACCAAATCGAGAACCAAAGATGATAGAAACTCAAAATGTAAAAGAATACCCTAAAAATAAATAAGAGATTATTGGAGGGGAGTCACACTGGAAGTGTGGTGGCACGCTAGTCAGAATGACGTTTTGGGGGTGCAGGAAGCCTGTGATGACACCAAAAAGGTGCAAGAAGGCCGTAACGACACTGGCAGGGCGTGTGCCAGCCGTGGCAGCTTCGTTAAACAGAAGGGAATGTGGGAAGCCAGCTAGGAGGCGGAAGAGAAGGAGATGGGGGGTTGCAGGTTGGCTAGAGAGGCTGCGGCCGCTAGAGGTGGTCGGCCAAAGGGGGTTGTTGGCCGGAGGAGGGCTGACCAAGGATCTGGTTATTGGGTGGTGAGTTGGCCAGGAGTGGTGATGAGTGCTAGTGGAGAGTCATCCAGAGGACGGGGCGGCCATGACCAGTGGGGTGATGAGTTTTTTTACGTTTTTTTAAAAAAAGTTCAAGAAAACGATTGGGTTAAAAATATTTTAAAAAATGCCCCCGAAAGGCGGAATTCTGGATGCCGCCTTTACATTTCAGGTGCAAGGTGGCATCTGCGATGCCGCCTTTCCCCTAATTTTTTTTTGATTATTTTTTTTATTTTTATTTGTTTTGTTTTGTTTATATATATATATATATAAACAAAACAAAAAATTTCAGCAGAATTTCTCTACTATTAAAGATCCAGTGCTACAACAATTAAAGCAGTCTGGATTCTGACAGAAACCATTACCCAGGACTCCCTTTTATAAGAGGGCTTGCCCTGAAAATCATTCTGTATTTTGGATGTGTGATTCAGGTTCTCAATTTCCTGCGTAGTACATTCTGCATTTCCGATGTGGGATTCTATTTCAAGTACCTGACTTTTAAATACAATAAAATATTAATTATAAGGCCAATATAAATGAAATTTTAAACGTTGATTAAAAAGATAATAAATAGTGGAAAACAGAAAGAATTTTCTCAAAATGTTTGATGAAAAATAATCTATAACCTTTCAAAATCGCCTATATGAAACTTAAAAATGTTTCATGTACGTGAATTTGAAAGACTATAAAATAAAAACTATAAAACGAATATAATTGAAACTTTAATCATTGATTAAACATATAATAAATAGTTGAAAAAAAGGAATTTCCAAAAAAAATGTTGATGAAAAGT
This sequence comes from Viscum album, assembly GCA_963277665.1. NCBI lineage: Eukaryota > Viridiplantae > Streptophyta > Magnoliopsida > Santalales > Viscaceae > Viscum > Viscum album. The sequence goes on along the minus strand of OY728130.1, from coordinate 97,429,695 downwards.
AATTTATAAGCTTTCAAAACCGCCTACTTGATACTTAAAAATGTTTCAAGTATGTAAATTTGAAAGACCATAAAACATAAAATAGAAGACCAATATAATTGAAACCTAAAACATTGATTAAACATATAAGAAATAGTTGAAAACAAAAGTAATTTCCAAAAAATTGTTAATGAAAAATAATTTATAAGTTTTCAAAACTGCCTACTTGAAACAGAAAAATGTTTCAAGTACGTGAATTTGAAAGATTATAATTATATTACTAATTAATTATTTAATTTTTATATAATTAATAGTCATATTAATAATTAACTAAATAATTATTATATAAGTAATAATTAATGAGTGATAATTAATAATAATTAATTAATAATTAATAATTTAAGGAATAGTTGTAAGTAATACTTATATTACTAATTAACTAATTACTAATTATTAATTAATTATTAAAAATTATTATTTACTAATTAATAATTATAATGAATAATTATAATTAATATTTATATTACTGATTAACTAGTTAAAAATTAATAATTACTAATTACTAATTAATTAGTTATAATTATTAATTATATTACTAATTAACTAAATAATTATTATAAATGTAATAATTATATTACTAATTAATTATTATATAATTAATAATAAAATTACTAATTAACTAATTAATTATGAAATATTTTATTATTAAAAATTACTAATTAAAAATTATAATAATTATATTTAATAATAATATTACTAATTAACTAATTAACTATTATATAATTAATAATTATATTACTAATTAACTAATTAATTATTATATAATTAATTATTATATTAATAATTAACTATATAATTACTCTATAAGTAATAATTAATAAGTAATAATAAATAATTAATAAGTAATAACAAATAATTATAATTAATATTTATAATTAATATTTATATTACTAATTATTAATTAATAATTAATAATTACCTATTACTAATTAGTAATTAATAATTATAATGAATAAATGTAATTAAAAATTATATTACTAATTTACTAATTAATTGTTATATAATTAATAATTATATAACTAATGAACTAACTAACTATTATATAATTAATTATTAATAATTACTAATTAATAATTATAATGAATAATTATAATTAATATTTATATTTAATGATTAACTAATTAATAATTAATAATTACTAATTACTAAATACTAATTAATAATTAATAATTATTATGAATAAATGTAATTAAATATTATATTACTATTTTAGTAATTTATTATTATATAATTAATAATAATATTACAAATTAACTAACTAATTTTTATATGATTAATTGTTAATAATTAATAATTAATAATTATAATGAATAATTATAATTACTAATTATATTACTAATTACTAATTAATAATTATAATGAATAATTATAAGTAAAAATCATATTACAAATTTACTAATTAATTATAATATAATTACTAATAATATTACTAATTAACAAATTAATTTTCACATAATTAATTATTAATAATTACTAATTAATAATTATAATTACTTGTTATAATTAATTATTATATTTATAATTAATTAATTATTATATAATTAATAATGATATTACTAATTAAATAATTATTTATTATATAGTTAATAATTATATAATTAATCATTATATAACTAATTAAGTATTATATAATTAATAATTATATTACTAATTAACAAATTAAATATTATATAATTAATTATTAATAATTATATTACTAATTTACTAATTAATTATTATATAATTAATAATTATATTAATAATTAAATAGTTAAATAATTTCTTATATGTTTAATCAATGTTTTGGGTTTCAATTATATTGGTCTTCTATTTTATGTTTTATGGTCTTTCAAATTCATGTACTTGAAACATTTTTAAGTTTTAAGTAGGCGGTTATGAAAGCTTATAAATTACTTTTCATCAACATTTTTTTGGAAATTTCTTTTGTTTTCAACTATTTATTATATTTTTAATCAATGTTTAATGTTTTAATTATATTCGTTTTATATTTTATATTTTATAGTCTTTCAAAATCACGTACCTGGAACATTTTTAAGTTTCAAGTACGCGATTTTGAAAGGTTATAGTTTATTTTTCATCAACATTTTTGAGGAAATTATTTTTTTTTCGACTATTTATTATATGTTTAATCAATGTTGAAAATTTCATTTATGTTCGCCTTATTGTTTATATTTTATTGTATTTCAAAGTCACGTACTTGAAATAGAATCTCACATCGGAAATGCAGAATGTACTATTATAAGGCCCCGACTGTAAACCTTACTTAATATTGAATTAAATGAATAATTCACATTGAGGATCTTTTCATGGTTTAGAGTTTTAGAGAATTAGGACATAACTATTACATCTCAAAAGATTACAAAGTAGAAACTTCTACTAAGTTTCCATAAAATAAAAACTCTTAAAATGAATCATGTCTAGTTCCATGTTTTAGATAGCATGACATTCCCTTGATCCCATCCTTGACCTTATTCCACATTAAGTCCTGTGAAAAACATTTCAAAAAAAGATGGGGTGAGCATAAAAAGCTCAGTAAGGGATACACAATGAATGAAAACTGTTAGTTTTTCAAAACAACAAGTAAACCATTTATACTTTATCAAAGTAACACTTTTCACCTTTATGAAGTAGTAAAAATTCTTCAATGAATAAAAGATCATTACTTACCCTTTTGTAACCAAAAGATTACCATAAAACCCATATAAAGATCACATAACAAATAAAGGTAACTTGGGACATAAACATACTTAAATGGAATAACCATACGGTAGACTTCCACACATATCACTTAATGGAATAGCTATACAGCCGACTTCCATACCCAATCACTTAATGGAATAGCCATACGGCTGAATTCCATACCCAATGCGTTGGAGGTTATAATGTAACCACCCGTCCTGGTATTCACGACACCACCCATCATATGGTTTATCACGTAACCACCCGTCAAATGTCCAAGTACCATTATAAAATCATAAGACATAAAACAAATATAATGGAAAGAAAACATTTCCACACATTGATCACAATATATCACATAAATATATTGACATAACAAATCCATTATAAAAACCATTTTCAATACCAAAATACATAAAAGAGTATATGGTATTTATTTCATTTTAAAAACATTACGGCTTGTTGAGGAAGCCAAAGACCAAATAATACTCGTGGAGGCGGAAAAGGTCGTTGTCACCACATACATTAAAAGAAACATTCCTTTTTGTCATTTAGTAAAATGCTTCGTAGAAAAAGATTCCTTTTGTATAAAAGTAAAATTCAACAGGGATTTATACACCGTATAAAAGAATGTTGTGTATAAAATGAAATATGCCTCAATGAAAGGAGATTGAGACGAAGTCCCTTACCTCGGGTCCGACTTGACTCGATCGTTCTTTAACGTCCTGAATAATAAACATGAGTTAATTTCTACTTGCTTAAGAACCTTTTTCAAGTTCATTATTCCTTTTATATCACTTATTTCCATGTTATAAATATTATGTAATCATTTATGTTAATAATGCTTGTTTTGTCGATATTTGGTTCTTAAGTCGAAAGTGGACTTCTTACAATTACATGTTGTTCGTGTGGTAAAAGGTTCATTATATTCAGAATGATATGGATATCATATATATCATATATATCCAGTATATACATGTATTTATAATATTACATAATCATTTAAAGTTAAGAAATGAAATGCACCGTTCATGGAGACGGTAAGCCGTACGTACGCATGAACACTACTTTCATTTCTATGTCGTATTAATGGAATTAAAACTAAATGAGAGATATGTATATTTTAATTCCAGAATTATATTAATCATTTAGATATAACATACATCATATATATCCATTATATACTTGTACTTATAATAGTACATTACATTTGGGGATAAGAAATGAAATGCACCGTTCATGGAGACGGTAAGCCGTACGTACGCATGAACACTACTTTCATTTCAATATCATACTTTAATGGAAAGAAATAATAATTATATAAAGGTATATTATAATTCCAATATAAAATCATATATAATAACTTTAAATCCATCCTTTATACGTCCCACATATGGCATTAACGAATCAAATCACTTTTAGGGGGCGGTAGTCCGCACTTCCTAAAATAAAATTATCGTGTTTACCCACAATGGAAACCATAAAAGTATGCAAAAAATGAAAAATATAGAAGATTAAGTGAAACATAAACATATTATATATAATATATAAATATAGTGACATCTTAATGGCCACCTTTGAAGGTGTTAAAATAATATTGAACAATCATCGTTTCGTGAGGCAGAAATTCGCCAACCATAGAAACAGTATGTTCTTTAACCATTAGACGGAGGTGTGTGTAGGTGTACCTTTAATCCTTCTTATAAAAACATCCTAGTATATTTAATAAACTGTTGTTGTTACAAAATAAAGGAATAAAAATATTTTAGAGGGTTGGAGAAGCAAAATAAAACAAAAGAACACAAGAGAAAACACTACCTTTAAAACGGGTAACTCTTTTTGATTTGAGCTCAAAGGCTTCCTTAGGAAGACTTCTGCCCAAAGTGAGGCTTCTAGGAGTAAGAGAGGGATGTGTAGAGACAAAAAGAGAAGAGCTTGGCGGAACCAAAGGCTTGAGATGTGTGGGTAAGGAGGTAGAGGTGGGGGCCTTTTATAAGAGGAGAGGAGGGGCACTCTTGGAAAGTTAAGAAAAGATACTTTATTATAAAATGATTTTCGGATAAAAAGGGTCCCACAATTATATGTTTAGAGGATAAGGTGATAAGAGTTCTAAATCCACCCATCCAATAGGTTTTTTACATGTGTAGGTTTTATATTTTACATTATCTTTTCATTTTATTTAAATTGTTATATAATGAGGTAATCGCTGCATCATCATGGTGTCATAAATAATTTAATTTATTTAATGTCTAAAAATTATAAAAAAATATCATGATGTAGAAAATCTTTGTATATTTCTAATTAATATTTATAGTAAATAATCTGCCTTGTATAACCCCATGTAAAAATAATTTTAGTAAAACAACACATGTTTGTGACATTTTAATTTTAACTTTAAATAAAAAGGAATTAATGTCATTTTCCTACCAAAGTGGCTGCATGGGGTCTCCAAGTTGACCCATGGATTTTCATGGTCGGCCATGACACATACAATGAGGGTAGTACATGTGTCTAGGTCATTTTATAATATTAAAACATAATTTTTACCTTAAACCACACTAATTATCTCTAATCGCAATTAAAAACTTAAAAGTTACTATTCACCAAAAAATTATTTTAATCCCATTGAACCACATTTTACTTCTTAATGAAAACCATGTATGTCGGATTTTTGAAATTCAAAGCACAGAGGTGGTAAAATTTCATTTAAACGAAAAATCAGTTTTTTAAGTACCACTTAGTGGTTTCACTATTCATCAAAAATTGAAGTTTTTCAGAAAAATACCGAAACTTCACCCTAAGCAATATTTGATATTACGAATTAAAAAATGAAGTCTATTTTACAAAATTCAAAAAATATAAGTTGCATTAATTAATTTAATAATTAATTCCCGTTGTTAGAGAAAATAGCATGTTTTTATGAAACAATAAGTATCAAAAGATTGACACTAGTTTAAGTCCAATTTCAAAGTGAAATTAATTCCAACGACCACTATTGGATTTAATGGTAAAAATATATTCTAATTTCACTTTAAAACTAATTCAAAAGATAATCTAATCATATAAATAAATTATATTAAAAATACGTTTTGAATTAAAATACAACATTTTTCACTATTCATTAAAAAATTGAACTTTATCGGAAAATACCAAAAATCTACACAAAGTAAATTTTGATGTCCCGATTGTAAAGGAGAGTTTTATTTGGTCCAAAAGAAAGTATAAAAGTGACCAAAACTATATTTAATGAAGGTTCTCCATGAAAAGGCGATAAGTGGACCTTTAGTGAATATTAGAGTATCTATGCCTAAAATTTAATTCTTTTCTTATTCTAAGCCTTTATCTTTTATTGGGTAAATGTAGAAACATTTAAAAAAACATATATAATCATTTTTTAGTTATTTCTATTCATTCCCGCCAATACAACGGCTACGTTTTAACTACCATTTAAAATAATATTATTTTATTACTAGTGTGCAACGTAAGATTTCAAAGAAACTCTTTGTTGCGTATCGGGCACGCTATCGAACATAACAAACTCTTTAAAGTAAAATTAATATTTAATTCGTAAATATATGAAAATTATTTTTTATTTATTTACCTGGGATGTTACAACTGTGTAGGAAGGGGGGAAACTGAATCCCACATTGAAAATGCAGAATGATTTTCAAGGCAAGCCCTCTTATAAAAGGGAGGCTTGGGTAAGGGTTTTTGTCAGAATCCAGACCGCTGTAATGGATGTAGCACTGGATTTTTAACAGCAGAGAAAATTCTGCTGATTTTTTTGTTTTGTTTATATATATATATATATAAACAAAACAAAATAAAAATAAAAAAAAAAATTTTCAAAATAAAAATTTTTTTAGGGGAAAGGCGGCATCGTGGATGCCGCCTTGCACCCGAAATGAAAAGGTGGCATCTGGGATGCCGCCTTTCAGGTTCATTTTTTAAAATATTTTTAACTTAACCATTTTCGGGATTTTTTTAAATAAAACATAAAATAAAAATCGTGGTGCGACGTTATAGGGGGTGACATGCCGGGAGAAGCAGGGATGAGGGGGTCTTGGCCGGAGGCTGAGCGCATCAGCAGGGAGAGGGTGCTGAGATGAAGGTTGGTCCGCTGGGTAGAGGGTTCACTGGGGTGCTGGGGCGCACTGCAAGGGATGTCGACATCCACCTAGGTCGCATGCCACACCTGAGGGATGGGGGGAACCGATGGTGGGGTGGTGTCCAGGGGGGGCTATGATAGGGAGTATGATGGAGAGGTGTTGGGGCACTAGTGCGAATGAGGGTCGAGTCTAGGGGTAGGGCTAGTTTTCTCGAGCACAGAAAGGGGAGGGCGGAAGTGCGTGGATAATGTATAAGGGGGAGAGAGGGTTTTAGAAACCCTAAAAAAAGTAAAAACCAACTAAGAAAATAATTAACAATTGCAATAACTTATTATTAATAATAATAATAAAAGGAATAATAATAATAATAATAATAATAATGACAAAATAAAAATAACCAAGGTATTCGTATCATTTTAATAATAATAAAATTGTTAACAATAAAAATTTTAAACGACACAATTAATGTTTGTTTTAATTATAAAAATTATTTATTTTCATTTTCCATGAATGAACAGTCGTGTAGTTTTCAGGGTAAAGCTGCGCAACTTCCAGATCACACTCCGCCCATGCGACCGATGACATTGACACAAAAAAATCACACTTTTTTAACATAACTCAAGGAAAAAATCATCTGGAACTCACCCAAAACCCATAGAAAATATTTAACTATAGAAAAATAATTAAATAAATTAAACACATGGGTCGGAGTGTGACAATTCTCCCCACTATAATGCTTTTCTCCCTCGGAAAGACACAACACTATCCAACTAATCGATCAACACCTAAGGATTCCACATAAACAAAATCCAACCTATTAACCCATGGAAATTCCATCGACCAACATCCTGACTGAACCTCATTGCCTAAAATAGATCATCGGCAGAGTTGATTCCTGAATGGACTCCCCACCATAATAATTCAACTAGCCTCCAATAATGACTTAAGAGAAAACCCAAAGGGACTCACAGTGGGACTCCCCACCATAAAGAACCAAACTAAAAGCATCCAAATGGAAAAACTGACTTAGACCAGAACTGGGCCTTACTCAATCTAAAAGAAACACAACAAGAACACTTAAAACACTCAATCTTTTCTGAAAGGGATACGATATGAACTGAAAACTCTTCACGAACCAAAAAACCTTACCCCATGGGAGGGGTGGGAGGTCCCAAGGATTGGATCAATGAAACTGCGACGAACAACTACTCATGAATCACCACTTCAGGATGGACAGAAACCAAAGTCACAACTGATTCACATTGGTGGTCCATGCAAGTCCACTGACCGGTAACTCACATCCAAAAAAGCACAGTTACTGGCATTGCTTGAGGGGTAATTCCATTATGATTTTTCTGACTAGAGGAAATTCATAACGATGGAGAAACCACAAAATAAAACTAAAACTATCTCTCCGAAACAATAAAGGCACAACCTTAACCAATCCCCTTAAAATTCCCCCAAGGTTCCTTACTAAATGCAGGATTCACTCCAAGGCCTTTTCGATAGAGATATAATGGATGAAGCGTCTCCATCCTTGTAGTTATGTTCTGATAATCCTGATAAGAAACATACATATTTTTATTTGACAAATGAAAGGGAAGAATTTTTAAATAAAAACAACACTAGCACTAAAAACCAAGATTCATCAAAAGACCCACAACATTCTAATACATTTTATAACCTAAAACATGATCAGTACAACTACAATGATAAGATATCCCTTTCACTGGAAGGAAACCAAACAAAGAAACATTTGAAAAATAAATATAGAACATCAATTCTAAGAACATCCTCTACAACACTTTCTAGAAACGCCCCAACAGAATCACCACAAGTAACCCAAGCGTCCACAAGCCTCATAGGTATTTGGAGCATTGGAACACAGTAACCTTTTTTGACTAGGCTTTCCACACTAATAACAAACAGGGATCTCTCAATTCGATGAGGTTGACAAAAGATCCCAGGGCCATTTGATTCCATGACTTTCTCCATCATCTTTCAATAACTTCCTCATCTCCTTTTTGTAATACTCACCACTACTCATAAGAATTGAAGGAGGGAGGAATACCTCATGTACTCCTGCCAACATAGATATAACATGAAAATCTTGTCTCACAACATCGATAAATGAAGTTAGGTTGGACACTGACCCCTTCAATTGTAGATCAGGATGGAGGCCCACCTCGAAAACCCTAAGCCTTCATAGAGAAATAATGACGAACGAACAAAGCCTTGAAATACTCCCAATTAAGGTTTTTATGGGGCATGTTCTGAGACACTGACTTCCACCACATCCATGGTGAACCTTCAAGCCTGAAGGTTGAAAAAGTGACCTTCAATGACTTAGGCAACTCAACGAGGTTAAATTCATTTTTGACCATTCACATCCACTCCTCCTCTACAAAAGATTCTTCTTGACCATAAAAGAGAGGTGGATTTATTTTTCAAAACTCAATCATAAAATCCTTAGGTTGATTAATCGTACTACAATCACCCATCGAAGATTCAAGGGGAAAGACACTGGACAAGAAAAGTTAAGAACCCAATCAAGGATAACTCAATAAATTAAATCATCAGGATCAAACACCACATAGGTGAAAAGATTTAAATACAAGAAAACGAGCCACTATAAACATCAAAAATTTTCTTTTGAAAACATCATTAATTTAAAACAAGCTTGGTGGGTTAAACCCTTGCCATTGGTATTCTTAAGAGTATCACTCACATGCATGTTTTCATGCCACCCTAGCCATCATCCACCATACTAGATATCCATTCATATTCCAACATACCACTCTACATGTGAGAACCCATAGGAACACTAAGACCAAAACGAAACAACTCCATTTTCCAAAAAAACAAATCATTCATACTATTTCCTTTAAAACAATACACAAATTAAACACATCGTTTAAATCAACCATTTTTTTTCCAAAACAAAATTTTCTGATTTATGAAACATCCATAAGTCAGAGGAAACCCAAAAAAACTCAAACAGGTAACTAGTGTTAGTGAGTGACTTGACCATATGGTTAGTGGCCATATGCCAAGCACGTGACCGACACAGAGAGCCTTTTAGGACCAAGCCCCTAGCTCCATATGGATTTCCAATCCAAGTGGCACATGAGGACGATTATCCCAACTCCCTTAGTTATGTCCCAATCGCAAAAACATACCCTAAAACCCAAAGAAACTAATTAAAACAGACTTCCCATGGAAACCCCAGGGTCAGAACGAGAAAGAGTTTGCGACGGTCTTCACGCACCTACCCCTCGAGTCCCGACAATCCGACTCCTTCTACCTTGACATTTACATATAAAAAAGGGAGCTCTAAAAATAGAGGTCCCCTAAGAGATGACCCACTCTGATACTATTTTTTCACAAACCAACCCATGTCGACCCTGAACCCATCACCCAAGCCGATCCATGGTAAGGCCTAAGAGGCATTCTCGATCCTCTTGGGCTGGTGACAAGTGTCAGGGCATCGACAGAGATTATGGGAATTATTTCTCCCCATAAAAATAAATAAAATAAGAGTAAATAATAAATATAATATTAAAATAAACAAACCAAACAAGCAAATGAACAATAACTGAAGATAAAACATACCAAACTCGATGACCGAACTAACTCTGTGTGACCCCATAGGTGACTCTCTGACTTAACGATCAAACTTCTCCCATGGAGAATACACCCAAGATAGAACCTGTAAAAGGACTAAAAATAGAAAATAACTATAGGATTGAGTATTAGAACTCATTAGACCAACCCAATAATCTATTCCCAATGCACTACATTTAAATAAAGAGAAACACCATTCCAAGATTGAAGTGAAATCCATAAAATTATGTTTTTATAAATATTTTACTTAAAAACAAAGTAAAAACCATTGACCTTAACCATTTTCAAATCTATATTCTTTTCATTAGAGTTAATGACCTTTTCAAAGGGAAAGTGATGTCTATATTTTCGTTTTTATACAAAGAGGATAAAACACTTTCATTTTAAAACAATTTATAAAAATCTAATAAAAACAAGCTCACCAATTTCCAAGAAAAGGAAAACACAAGAAGGTATAATAGGAATCACACAACAAGGGAAATGTAGTTTTACATAAAATGATCATAATCACTACTACAAGAAACAAAATCCAAATAGACATGGGTGAACCTAGGAGATCAAGAATAATTCAGAAGACACCAACACATGAGACCCATCTTAGTTTACATGTCACACACGTTGAAATCAAAATGCTCAAAACACTTGACCATACTTTCTCAGGAAGGACGAGGGAAATTCCCATAGAAACAAACCCAATACATCCACTTAATATAGGCCACTGGTTAGTACCATAACCTACTAGTGCAAAAATCATTCTCAGAATATTCTCTCAATATGCCAGATTCCCAAATCTCGTGTATTTAAAAAGGCGGTGAGCCAAGTAATATCAACCGAGCATCCAATCATAGTATATAAAATAATAATGCACACGAGGTCTCACCCTGAGTCCCCCATAGGACCACTCTCATGTCTTAGAATAAATCAATTATAAAGAGTTCCAACAGAAGAACCATAAAAATGGATTATGGGAATCCCCTAAGAAGGACCTCCCACCCATCGCATGCAACTAAAGTATAAGGAATATCCAATGGGGGTTTTCATAATAAGCACTTTTAGTAAATTTCATGAAATGGAAAAATGGGCCCTTATATATTCACAAAGAAAATCTTATCTCAAAATTCAAAAACATTTTTAAAAGTGGTGTCAGACACACCATTTCTGCTCAAAAAAATTTATAACCATTGTTCAAAACATTCTCCATCAAACCGATTTAAAATACACAAATAATCCATTTAATTTAAAATCATTTAAACCATTTTTCACAAAATACATGTTTACCAACACACACAAACACTTTTCACAAAGGGGTGCAAGCTCACCAAAACACTTTGGAAACTGAAACTCATTCCTTTATAAATCCCAAAAAATTCCAGAAACCACATACGGAACCCAAAACCTTATTTTTCATGTTTTTTCCACATTTATAAATTCAAGGAAACCATTATTTAAATCACACTTAACCCATAAAAGCAAATAGGGAATTATATATATATATATATATATATAAAAGGCATAGGGCATTAAATATTTATAAAAAAAATTATTTTTAATACGAAAAAAGTATACAAATCAATTTTTTGTCTTAACTTTATTCTAGTTGATGAAAAATGATTAAAATATCATGATTCATGTGTGAATTTTCAATGAAAAATTTAATAGATAAGAAATGTGCAAACTTTTAACAAGACAAAGAAGTTCAACAAAAAAAAGGTATATACTATAATTTTACACACCATATAATTATTTGAGGGATAAACCAAATGAAATTTAGAATGTCTAGAAGGTGAAAATATCATGAAATAATGAGTATTAAATTAAAAAGGTATCTTCAATGGGAAACCTACCTCAAACCTGAAGCGCAATGACAACGCAAACTCGGAACTGGTGCAAAAACTATCCACACCTCAATCACACCTTTGAAGGTCAAAAATGAATCCTAAGCATGAGAATCAAATTCTGGGACTAAAAAAATTCCCAAATTGAGAACCAAAGCTTCCAGAAACCCAAAATGTCAAAGAAACCACTAAAAAAGAATAGAGAGAACTGGAGGGGAGTGGCACTGGAAGGGTGGTGGCGCGCTAGTCGGAATGACACCGTCAGGGTGTTGAAAGGCTATAACGATAGTGGTAGGTCACAAGAATATCATAACGACACTAGAAGGGTGTGCACCGGCTAGGGATGTTCCATCAAGGAGAAGGGTCATGTGGGAGGCCGGCTAGGAGGCGAAAGAGAGGATGTTGGGGAGTTTCGGGTCATCCGGAGAGGTTGTGGCTGCCTGAGGAGGTCAGCCAAGGGGGTTTGTTGGCCAGAGGGGGGTTGTCCAAGCGTATGGTCGTCGGGTAGTGAGCTGACCGGGGGAGGCCACGTGCGCCAGTTGAGAGGTAGCCATAAGAGGGGGTGGTCATGACTAGTGGGATGGAACTACATGGGCGGTGATGCGTAGGGAGAAGGAGGCCTGAGGGGGTCTCGGCTGGAGGCCGAGCACATTGGTAGAGAAAGGGCAATGGGATGATGGTTGCTCTACTAGGTAGGGGGTTCACCAGGGTACTAGGGTGCGCAACAAGGGAGGCTGAGGGCCGGCTGGGTCGCACGCTGCACCTGAGGGAAGGGGGAGACCGATGGATGGACGATTTTCATGGGGGTGATAGGGAGCACGACAGGGATGTGTTGGGGCGCTGGTGCGAAGGATGGTCGAGTTCAGGGGTGGCGTTCAGTTTGCTCAAGCGTAGGAAGGGGAAGGAGGCAGTGCGTGGAGAAGGTAGGGGGGAGAGGGATAATTTATGAAACCCTAAAAAAAGTAAAACCAACTAAAAAAACTAATTAAATTTTTTAATAACTTATTAAAAATAGAAATAATAATAATAAAAGGAACAACAACAACAACAACAACAACAATAATAATAATAATAATAATAATCATAATGATAAAATAAAATTAATCAAGGTTTTCATATCATTTTAATAATAAAAAAATCATATAAATAAAATTTTTAAACGATACAATAAATGTTTGTTTTAATTACAAAAATTATTTATTTTAATTTTCCAAGAATGGATGGTCACACAGTTTCAAGGGAAAAGCCGTGCGACTTCCAAATCGCGCTCCATTAGTGAGACCAAAAGTTTCGACACTAGAAAGTGAACTTTTTTAACATAACTCAAAGAAATAATTCATTCGGGACTCATTCGAACCCAAAAAAAATGTTTAAAGGCAAAAAAAATAATTAAATAAATCAAACACATGGGTCAGAGTGTGACATGAGGTATTACTTAGTTAGCATGTAGTATTTCATGTGGTGATAATATCACTCTGTTTCATGATTTTTTTTTTCCTCCCAAAGACTTTATTATATATTTATCCCAAAATAAATTTAATTTCCTCGAAAAAATTTCTATACACACAACATCGAGCTTAAATGAACCGTGATATACTATTAGAATATTATTTAATATGATATTTATCACCTAGCCTTTGGATTGCTGGGTACCAATAATACTCACTAAATTATCAAAAATTAATGGTTTACACATGTATAAAATGGGTTCATTATCTATCAATTTATTATAAATGAAAATAAAAATCAGCTGAAATAAAAATAGTTGTTTTTATGAGAAACTATTTTTATGCACGAATTATATTTTTGTAATAAATAATTAAATTGATCATTATTTGTGAGTGATTTTAATCAAATTTATATATTATTTATTCAATGAAAATTTTTATGATTTTTTTATAGTCATAAGATGAGAGTATATAGCAATCTTTATGCTTAAAAAATTATTTTTCTAAAAAATAATTTACATCGTATTTTGTGGTCTTATCTTAAAATGAATTTATGCCACATATAAAAATTAAATATTAAAAATAGATTAATAATTAGGAAATAGGTAGATCAATTTTTTTTAAATATATCCCTTTTATTATTTCATAATATGAATAATAACTATAATACATTTTATCCCTCTAGTATTGCTAAAACTGGTAAAATAGGTTTAAAACATTAGGATAAGGAATCAAAATATCTCTAAAATTTAACTTTAACCTATTGGGTAAGTGGATTTCATAATTGTTTATCAAATAATAATATATAAGGCAACCTGGAGCCATTTTAATTTGAATATAACCTCGTTATTAATTTAAGAAAAGAACAAATACAAAATGTCACTCTCTTGAATTTGATATCTCAAAACCTTTTAGAAAAGTATAAAAAGGTAATAAGTTTGGTTATAAATTTTTATTTGAAATATAAAATAATGTTTTTTATCATAGAAACCAATCTATAATTTTTAGTAATTTAATAATTACCTTAAATTCTTATTCAACGTTGGCATAATATTTATTAAATTAATAAAAAATAAAACAAATGATTTAAAAAATATTAAAAGTAATACAATTTCATAGTATAACTATATTATATGAATTTTATAGTTTCATATAACATATTATAGATGTGTTAAAGCTTTATATTTTAATTTCTTTTCTTTCTTGTTGAATTTAATGTCAAATTAAATGAATAGTGTCAATAATGACCTTAATGACACTTTATGTTCAATAATATTTTATTATAAATTTATAGACAATAAAAATATTTCAAGAGGACAAGTATGTTGAGAAAATATCTAAAATTTTATACCTTTACCATTTATTAGATAACTGCTATGATATAAGTAAAATTATAACCCTTTAACATTGAAATAGTTTTTACTATGGTTAAGGCTTAAAATGGGTAAAAAATGGAAAATAAAAAGATACGATTTTAAATGACACCAAAACTTTTCTAACTTTAATTAGTCAATGATACTTAGAACTTTGACTATTTTATTCTAATAAATATACATTTTGAATAATTTTTCTTGAGAATCACTTAATTATATTTTATTCTTTTTGGTATTTCCCTGTGTATGCTTTCCCTCTCTTATAAAAGGACAACCTTATATATTTTTTCTACACCAAATTGATCCATATAGATGAAATAACCCATTAAATTTTATATTATAAACATAATTATCCAATTTATATAAGTTCCAATATTCCTAGAAATCTAACCCAAGTCCCCTTAAGAGGATATCTAATAGAAGACTATCGATGAAGTGGTCATTTTCTTTACCTAATCATTCAAATTTATTTATTATTCCAATTCTTATAAAAATATTATAATCATAATAAAACAATAAATAATTTTTCATAAATATAATTATATGTTATTATGATTATGATATAACCATTTTCTACCACTTTTCTATCATAAAGAAAATGAAAACATCACTCGTGTGTACGTTCGACTTACCCACTCCACGTAGTGGTGTAATTCATTTTTTATTCCCATATTTCATGGTTGGTTATTATGAAGGGGATTAATTTTTTATATGATATTTATAAAAATATTATTTTTACATAACTATAATATCACATCTACCAGGTTACCTTCATATCCATTGGAAAATGATAACGTTTCTCGTGCGTATGTGTGGACTACCACCTCCATGAAGTGATATGTTCAATTTTTAATTTCTATTTTACTTAGTTGATAATAAGTATATATTTATTGAAACATGTACATGAGTGGTTATCCCAATCCTAACATGTTATTAATTTCCTGGTGGTTTTTCTTGACGTAATATTTATATGATTATGATTATGAAAACATTATCGAACTCTTTGATGATATGATCTCATTCCAATGCTATATTTTATGGATCATGTTTTTTTATTTAATTAGGATTAATTTATTATGAACTGCCTTTATTTATTCCAAAATTGATGATTATGATCTATGATAAGACGGGTAAGATTTTTAGGTGTTAATATCATGTTGTCATACTCTTATGCTCATGTTATACTTATGTTATCATTGATATATACCTTGTTTACCTTTACTATAAATATAATCTCACTCTTTATTATGTATATTTTCCCCAAGATATGAATAAAGGTATTAAGTATGATATTTCTAAGAAGGTTTCTAGTAATAAAGAACTATGTGGGAGATGATGTTGATATCTTAGGAATCAATTATTTATGTATCCAGGTTTCCAACGATACTAAACCTCTATTTTTCTGGTGTAGATCATAATGTTATATAACAATTATTCATCTATTAATATATAACATCCAAACATGAAAGGTATATATCTCTATATTTGGTATCATAGAAAGGTTTATTTAAAATTAGAAACCATGATAATATAAATTTAGTGATAACCCTTAGTGTAGTCCTATGGGAAGAATAGAATCCAAGGTTAGGGTAAAGAAAGAAGTTTGGTTTTCATAGAAAAACACCTATATATGGACACTATAAGCTGAAATTGTTTTGGTATATATGGATCTAGGGGTAAAAACATTGAAAAGAGTTGGTATATTATTTATCATCATTCATTATGATGCATGGTAATTGTTCCCTTACTATTCACTAAGTTTGAGACTCCCAGTGATATGCTTAGGTTAATTCAAATTTTCTTTATAAACCATCATAAAGGATTTAAACATATTGAGGTCATGAGTGACCTAAGTTATAACTAATGTGTAACATTTCAAAAATAATGTTTAATGATTTGGGTATCTAAAAAATTATTTTTCATAATTATATGGTTTCCCACTAGGATTATTATTACTTACACTATGATTTTATGTTTTACTAAATGGATATAACCTAAAAGAACTATATTAATAGTGGATATGAGAAATGTTAAATGATTATAATCACAAAAAATCAAATGTTATTGGAGGTATAATAAAAATATATAATTTCAATGCTTATGAAACATTCTCAATCCATGTGTAATATTGAGATTACAAATGAGAAAAGGAGGGAACAATAATATATTGGTTATTTCATAAAGAAATATCCAAGTTATTTTAGTGGATATGTTGATCCACGAGTTGCAATGTAATGATAAAACTCAATTGAAATGTTTTTTAATTATCCAGTGTTCATACTATGTAAAATTAATTTTTTTATATCTATCATTTGGAAGGTGACGAAGATCAATGGTGGAATATCTTCAAAAAAATGAGGAAGCATAAAGAAATTGACTCTATGGAGTGGGATGAGTTTAATAGTTTATTTCTTAACAAGTAACTTCCTATTATTGTTTATTTGAAAATTGAGGAGTACTTCCTTATTCTAAGGTATACTTATGATAAATCCATTTCTGCATATGATTCAAATTTTGAGGGAATTATTGATCAAGGACTTCGGAAGTTATAAAGATATTGTTTGATGTCCCACCAAGGTATAATTTTAGTTTGGAGTTTCCCATCAATATCATTGTTTTAATAAGAAACCAAGGTTATAATTCAAAGTAAATTATTATAATAAAATCCATAGAGGGAATAAGATAAGACTTACATTATTCTTGAAGTATGGAATAAGACATGGAAGAAATTATATCAATGAGACTATTAAATTCTTTAAGTGTTGAAAGGATGTTCATCGAGAAATTGAATTCCAATGTATTGGAAAGAATTTGTCTATTTATGGATAAAAATAATCGTATAATGCACAACCCCAACTCTAGTGTTTCAAATGCATGGAGTATGGGAATTATGATAAACGGTGCTAAAAAAATAAAGGTAAATGATGGTGATCAACATCCAAAACCTCATAATACTAGGAAAAAAGGGATATCTCATGTGATCACTATCCCTAATGAAGGGTAAAATAACGACGTGGTGAATGATAAAATTACCATCTACTCTAGAATGGTCAATTTCTTATTTGATTCTATATCAATAAAATCTTTTATATTTGAGTTATTTTATAAGGTAATTACAATTACACCTCAATTATTAGATGTTGAATTAATAGTAAAAATACATAATGGTATAATGATCACATCTCAAGTCTATAAATCCTCTTCAGTTGAAGTCTGTAGGGATGAGCTTCATGAAAATCTCATTATTCTTCCTCTATTTGAATTTGATGTTGTCTTAAGCATAAATTGGATTTATTTTCCTAAATCTCCCATAAATTTCTGATTGAGGGAATTTTCATTTGATATTCCAAACCAACCTATGATCTTTTATCAATTCAATGATAAATTTGAACTTCAAATGGAAATTACATCCATTATATGGGTCGTGATTCCTTTTCAAAAGGGGTTATTATCTCAAATGGTAAGAGAGAAACATAACATCCTTGATATTAATACTGTGCATGAATTTTTTATTGCTTTCTAGAATTTTTTTCTAGTCTTATAAAAAATATTGAAGTTGAGTTCTCAACATAACTCATACTTGATGCTACCACTATTTCTAAGAATCTATATAGAGTGGAATCTATTGAGTTTTATGAATTGAAGAAGAAACTCTAGGAGAATCTTAAAAAGGTATTTATTCATCCAAGTGCATAAAAAGGTGGTGAACCTATTCATTTTGTTAATAATAAATATGTATTTATGTGAATATGTATTTATTATCAAGAACTGAACAAGATCAATATCAAGAACAAGTTATATTTTCCCTACGTTGATGATATGTTTTATTAACTACATACTGATCAATACATTTTCAATATTGAACTTAATTATAGATATAATAAATCGAGGGGTAAGAAGGAGGATATAATAAAGAAAAAATTATTTAAAATATATGAACACTATAAATATATAGTGATTCCATTTAGTCTTACTAATTCTCCCACTATCTTCATGGATTTAGAGTCATTAGAGATTACCTTGATTAGTTTGTGGTAGTATTTATAGATGATATTATTATATATTCAAAGAGAAAGAAAGAGTATGATGATCACTTGAGGATTGTACTGAAGACCCTATTAAAGGATAAATAGTATGAAAAAATTTCAAAGTTTGAATTTTGAACAGAAAAAGTTTCATTTTTGGGTTATATAATCTCATGGAATAGTATATTGGTGGATCTATAAAAGGTAAAATTTATTGAAAAATATCTTATACCAACCATTGTTACTATAATCAATAGTTTTCTTAGTTTGGATGGATATTATCAATTTGTTATATAGAATTTATCATGAATCTCTAATAAATTAACCACGTTAACTTCAAAGGAATCTATGTTTTCTTATAAAAATTAATGTGAAGAAACATTCAAGGAACTGATGAGAAGGTTAGTTAGGGAAATTTTTATTACATTACCCAATAATGAAGAAGACATAGTGATATATAGTTGCACATATAATAATGGACTCATATGTGTCCTCATGAAAAATGATATGTTTATAGCTTATACCTCATGAAAATTGATGTTTTAGAGAATAATTACCCAAATAATGATTTTATTTTTCTATGGTAATATTTGAATTAATTATATGGAGGCTTTATCTTTACAGATAATGGTTACTAATAATAAAATTTTAAATTATTTATTCACATAAAAATATATGAATATGTTCAATATAATATGGTTGGAGTTGATTGAAGATTATGAATGATCAACAAATTACATCATGGGAAATTGAACAAGGTGGATGATTCTTTGATTCAAAAGGATTATGCTATATTATATTCTATGAGGATCATCAAAGATCTAATATTTTTTGGATTTTCAAAGGTTAGATCTTGAAATCTTTAATAAGGGGGAGAAATATTATCTTACCCAAATTAGTGCTCAACCATTTATCCATGTAATGATAAAAGTGGTGGAAATAGAATATGTAGAACTAAAAAATAAGTTTATAAATTTTATTTAGTTCCACCAATATTATGATTGAATGATAAGGTTTATGAATCATTTATGTGTCCCATTAATACAGTACTTGAAGAATGAGCTATTGGATTAAGCTCATTGTTCGACATTCTCTATTCATCCTGGAAATACAAAGATGTATACAGATACATAATAGTGTTTTTTGGGATAACAAGAAGATAAATATTGCATAGTAAGTGTCTCGGTACTTTATATATCATTAGGTTAAACCTGAGAGATAGAATTCTAAGGGGATGTTACAACCATTACTCATATTAGAATAAAAATGGGAAAACATCACCAGGTATTTTTTCATTAGACTCCCCAAAAAATCTAAATTCCATAATATTATTTGGATTGTATTCAATTTCCTTTGAAATTAGTACTTATAATTTCTATCAGATAATATTTCTCTCTTGATTTTATTTACAGAATATACATTAATTAAGTGGTAAGATATCATGAAATACCACATTCTATTATAACTAATTTGGATATGAGGATTACCTTAATGTTCTGGTAAAATTTTAAGAAGGATCTGGATATAGAATCAATTTTCAGTACATTTTATCATCCTCAGATAGATGGTTAGTTTGATAGAACATTTAAATCATATAGGTTATTTTGATATCTTGTTCTATTTATTTTAAAGGTATTTGGGATGAAAACCACCCACTATTTAAGTTTTCATACAACAATAGTTTCCACACAGTCATTCATATGGATCCTTATGAATCTATTAATGTAAATAAGTGATGAAATCTAACGTGATGGGATGAAGATATATAAATAAAGCTATTGGGACCTATTCTAGTTAATAAAATGGTTGATAAAGTTAGATCTATTCAACACCATATCAACCATCTTAAATTTAGTAGAAAAATTATGTTGACAATAATCAGTGAAATATGGAATTCAAAGTTGGTGAAAAGTTATTTCAATGAATTTTTATATTGAATAATATTATGAAAATAAAAAAACATAAATATGATCACTATTTGTATTACCACATTTGATATTCTTGATCAATTATTGGCAGTAGCTTATATCTTATCGCTTCTACTGAGCCTCTCTCTAGTACACAATATGTTCAATGTATCATTCATGAGGAAGCACATACATGATCTATCAATTATACCTAACCTAGAGTTCATACCATATGAACATGATATTTACTATAAATATAAATTGCTAGAAATCAGGGATCATAGTGATAAAGTGATATAATAAAAGACTACTCCCCTTGTTGAATTTCTCTAGAGGAATAAAAAATTTGAAGAAGCTACTTAGGAACTCGAGGATATGATGAAACAGAGGTATCATCCTTTTTTGTGTCAAAGTGATGGAATTTTGTTGTATAAATTCATTTTAGGGTGGTTTTAATTTAACACCTTGATATTTTATGATATATTTCTTTTCAAATAATTTTCATTTCTTCGATAGCCTGCTATATATGAAACACCAAGTTTAAACGAACCATGATATACTATTAAAATTTTATTTAATGTAATGGTTATTTCTAAGACATTGGATTTAAATGTATGGATATGAATAAATATTTAACATCACATGATTTTTGAAGAACACTATTCTCAATAATTTATTCAACACACAACATTGAGTTTAAATGAACAGTGATATAATATTAAAATATTTTTATTTAATTATAATCAATATAACCTAACCCTTAGATTTATGGAAATGAATATAATTAAATAAATTATGATATATATATATATAATGTTCCAACTCAATTAATATTTATTTAATTTTTTTTAATAAAAAACACTTAACTTTAATTAATATATTTTATTCAATAAAAAATATGTTTCCTTCAAAAATGTTTTCTATTACTTTTTGTGAGAAAATATTACAATTAATTATTTAAACATTTAGTAATTTTATTTTATGAAATAAAACTAATTTATAAAATCAGAATATCAATATTAACTTCGGGTAAAATTTTGGGATTTTTCTAAAAAATATTGATTTCTCAGTAAATAGTAAAAATACCATTTTTGGCAAAACGATCATTTCTTTTTCATGAATTAAGTAATTCAAAAGTAACCTTATTTTTTTAATTTTGTTTAAAAGTAAAATAATTATTATTTATATTGATTTCACAAAACTAATTACGTTTAAATCATCTTTATACTTGATTTTAATATATGTTTATTTTTTGGATTTAAAACACATTTTTCTCAAAATAGTTTTAAAGTGAAAAATATTTACACATTTTAACTGATTAGAATAACACCTTCTAAAAAATTATTTAAGTGATATTAAATATATATATATATATATATATATTAATATTAATTTAAATTCATTTAATTTGGATTAATCCTCTTATAGTTATTATCATATCATTTTATGCTTGAAAAATACATTTCATGAAAACTGTTATTTCAATATGTTTGTTGATTTATTTTTAATTCAAATCATTTCTCTAGTATAAATTCAATTTGATAAAATGAATTTAATATTTTGAATCATAATAAATAATATTACATAAAAAGGTCAACCTATTTTTTGGTCATAATGAATAGTAACAATAGTAATCAAATATTTTCTGTGGTAAGAAAATTAAAAATTAAAAATTGAGTGATCATAGAGGTATAGTAAATAAAATTATTAAAACATGTTTTTTTGTAGTTTAAAATGTGTTTCTAAGCCTTATATATCATCCCATCCTTTATTTTTCAATTTTCAGGCACTTTTATTTAGATTGGCTTCCCATTATTGAGTTGTTTGGGGTATTTAAAAGAACGCAACTCTTCCTCTCATATAAAAGGGAACCCACTATCATATTCTTTACACACTTACAAAACCCATTTTTCCATTTTATACCTCACCATAAACTTTAATTACATCCCTTATCAAATTCTATAGGACTTTGTGTGATTAGAAAACCAATCTTGGGAGGCTTTAGGAATACTACTAAAGTAGTCGTCTGAAGAATAGGTATCATTCCTAAATGAGAATCTTTGTTTTATTTATTCTTACATGTCCTTAAAATATTTCCAGATCATGATGATATAATAAAATCAGTATCTTAAATATACAAATATGTTATTATATTAATTTAATAACATAAATATATCTCCACTTCCATGAAATGGGAAAGAAACCATACTTCGGGTGTACATCCAACTACCACTTCACGAACTAATTTAATTTTTTTCCATCATCACCTATCACAACTATTCATGATGATATATTTAATTATAATAAATAAAATTCTTTAAATATTAATATTTCTATAAAATTAAATTATCATATAACTTCTTACCTTATCATCAATTGAAAATGATAACATCATTGGTTTATATGGTAGACTACCACCTCACGAAGCAATGGAAATCATTTTTTATTACCACATCACATGGATTTTATATGTAAGTCTATTTAAAGAAATAATTTGATATTTATAATATAATTATTATTATATAAATTTAAATAACATTCAAACTCTTACATCATGATCATTAAAAAATGGAAACCTTACTCATGCATACGTATGACCTACCATCTATATGATTGTAACATAGTTTATTTTCATTACCATATTTCATTGTTGGTTTTAAAAGTATAATTTGTATATATAAATGATAATTATGACATGGTTATTATTTTTTATATGATGGAACAATGGATCCTTTTTTATAACCTTGATATTTTTATGAAATATTTTTTCAAATAAATTTAATTTCTTTGATAGAGTGTGTTAGACACTACCTAAAGTTTCAAAAAACCATTAAAACAATTAATATTATCATTTAAAAATAAACTTTAGCACATTGATATTAATATTTATTGAATTAATAGTAATAAAAACATTTTAAAAATTATTAATAATGATTTTATATAAGTAAATAATATTTATTGAAAAGTACATAATTTTTTGTAAAGACTGTATATTCTTTGAAAAAACATTTTTCTCAAAAAATAATCTGTATTTGTTTTTGTGAACAAATGAAAAATAAATTCTTGAAAATTTTAGAAGATTTAATTGAAAATATGAACTTAATTTTTCAAATCAACATGTCAAATCTATTTTAGGGTGAATTTTTTGGAATTTTTTGAAATAATTAATTTTTTGATGATTAGTGAACAATATTTGTTATTATTGATAAATTGCTTTTCATTTAATGAATTTATAAAGTTTTATTTTTTTAAAAATGGTTCAAAAAATAAAATTAGATAATTATATTATAATAAATCAAATATATTTAATTTCAATTAATTGCATATTTAATATTTAAATAAAAATGTTTTAATCTTTTGAAATGTTTATCTTTGGAATATTGTTTTTGTGTCACGTATATAGGTTTATTTATAAATTTTAAATTTTAAAATTATATTAATGAAATATTAAAAATGTATTACTTATTTTAAATCATAATAATTAATATTATGTAATATTTTCAATTTAGTTTATGGTCAAAATAAATAAAAAAGACAATAAAAATTAATTACTAAGGTTAAGGGTAAAACAATTTTACCAGGATGTTAAACTGAAAAGATAAGGGCTAAAACGATCTATAAACTTTTCCAAAACCTAATGTATGAACATATTTAGTACATATCTCTTATAATTTTATTTAATGACCAATTTTTTATTATTTTTTCATGTGAAAAATATCAGTACACTTTATTCTTTTCAAAACTTCCATATGCATGTTCTCCCCCACTTATAAAAGGTCATCCCTCTCCTCTCCCCTTCACACATCCAAAATGATATGATTTAGAAAGTAACAAAAAAAAATTCTTCCTTAATTCCCTCCAAATATTCAAGAGCTCTTAGTTTTATTAGTAAACTCTCCTAATAAGGGTTTAGGTAAAAACCTAAAGAGGTTCTCTAAAAAGTATGTAAAATTATTAAACATCTGTATTTATTTTATTTGTTCTTCCACATACATAAAATATTATTAAAACATGATAATATAATAACAGTAGTATCGCCCATATGATGATATTTTATTATGTTAATTTGATGACTTACATCTATCTCCTATTTCATTAAATGGGATACAAAACCGTTGATTGTGTGTACAACAGACTACTGGCTCGTGAACCGATGTTATTCATTTTCCACCACCACCTACCAAAGATGGATATAATTATGGATTTCATTTTTATATATTATATTTATGATATTATTATAATTTTTTATTTATAATTTTACATATACCTTCTTACTTTCTATTCCATATGAATATGACAATGTCGATAGTCTGTATGGTGGACTAACACCTCGCAAAGCGATGTGATCTATTTTTAAAATTCACTTTAAATAGAAGGTATTAAGGGTAAATTTAATGAATATATGTGATATATATGACATATAAATGATTATGGAAATATAATATATTATTTAAATTTATTTCTTTTCATCATTCAAGAAAATGTAAACAACATTCACGTGTAAGTACGACCTACCATCTCCATGAAAGATTTAATTCATTTTTTAACAATAAAATTAATTTGTTACTATAAAATAATATATAATTAAGATATTTTATATTTATATAATGGTTAAAATACTTTATATGAGGTAACCATGATCAATATAAAAGGAATGAAGATAAAAAACCAAAACATACTTGACAAACAATGGAATTATTACCTAAAACATGATTTTAACAAGGAATTATTAATAAAAAGAAAATAAATGGTCATAAATAAATCATACATGGATTAATTAAAATTTTTATGGATCTTAAATAAATTTTAAATAAACATATATTTTCTAAACATTATTTTGGAACATGTTTGAAGTAAGTCAAGACTTAAGGTAAGAGATTTTCTCCTCACTTTTATTTACATGTGAAACATTCGATATTCACCACTCATTTATTTAGAATGGTGTATATACTTACCATTCATATATTTAATTATTATTATCATGAAATTATGCAGTCAAAATATCCATATAATGTTATTTATTCCATGAGTATTGTCATTAAAAAGTTACCAAAGTGGTAAGGGTTTGATGTTACAATCTTTTTTGTTTATCAGGTTTGTTTATGATTATTCTTATGATGATGAAATATATTGATCAATCTCTCAAAAACTTCATGAATTATTTTATACTATAGTTATTTTATTAAAATAAATTTTTTCTTTCTATTTTCTTCCCTTCATTTATTGAATATTCCAAAATAAGGGTTTTAAGGATTTCAATTTTTATTTCTCTATTTGATTGAAAATCCTTTTTCTTCCATATCCATGTTTTCTAAAAATATTTTAAATTTATTTACTATTATCCAATGATATATGAAATACATATTTATCCATTTTAACTTTTTCAAAAAATGATTTTATAGTAATCTCATTTTCATTTTCTAAATAAGGTACTTTTGAATATTATCAAAAATGTGTAGGAATAATTATTTTAATGTGGTTTGAATGAATATAATTTCCCATTATAATAAACACTCAATGTTTTAAATATTAATTTAAAATTTTCTATGGATATTTTCATTGAAAATAATTTCCAAAATGTTATGTGAAATTCTTGTTTTTAAAATGTGATTTTAAAAGTGAAAAGGTTATTTTCCCCAATAAATGTCGCAAGTTATATTTCAAAATATTTATCCATATAAGATTACATTATTTAATGTTAATTAATATTTATTAGTTATATAACCAAATGATACCATCATTATGATTTCTATTGATGGTTTTTGTTTATAATGACGTGATTTTTATGAAACATTTTTCTTTCCCATGGGACACACTATGATTAAATTTTTATTAAATTTTATTCCTTTATATGGGTTATGATATGATGAAATGTTTATGAAACTTATTTACCTTATCTAGGTTATTATATGATGAATGGTTTAAAATATTGTGGCACAAAAATGTTCAGTTTATGTGACATGTGGGATCTATATCTCCCTCAAATGATTTGTGTATGGGTTAATGTTATATAAGCTCAAAGGGTACCTGAGATGTTACCCCAAGCCCAAAAATGTTACACAGGAAGTTATACCAAGATTAAAATAGGGTATACAAGAGGTTATCCAATTCCCTAAGGTGGTACATGGGTGGTTAACCCAGTCCTAACATGTTTTGAATTTCTTTTTGGATATCCTTTAAATATGATATTCTATGCTTATGTATATTCAAATAATATAAATCCCATGAACATTTTATAATCTCCTAGATCATGATATTTAATCCCTTTATGGATCATGTTGACTTATATTTATGATATATTATGTACATGGTATGTTTTTAAATGTTTTTCTTATGTTTTCATTCCTTTATTCTCATGTTATGTTATTATCTCCCTTGTTTACGTTTACTGAGTATATTAGATCACCCATTCTTATGTTTAATTTCCCTTGGGTATGAATAAAGGTATTATATATGATATTTCTAAGAAGGGTTCTAGTTATGAATAACTTAAAAGGAGGTGATGTATATCACTTATGGGAAATTTTTTTATGTTTCCATGTTTCCAAAGGCAGAATGCCTAAATTATTCTGGGGTGGATCATTATATCATGTAATTAATATTAGTCTATTAAGATGTAATATTTATGTATAAGAAGTGTGGATCTTTATAGTTTCTATCAGATAAAGTTTTAGTCATTATTTGGAAGTTGGGATGAGAAATATTTAGTGATAACCCTTAGGATAATCCTAATTATAAGAGAACATCATATGTTGTGGTATAGAAAGTATTATGGTTTTCCTATAAAAACATCCTTATATAGATACTCTAAGTGGACATAGTTCAGGTATAGTTTTACCAAGGGTAATAACATTGAAAAAGGTGCACTGATCTTGACTTAAGTGTTTCATGGTACATGACAAGTGGATTGACTGAGAAACTAGTTTCACACACACTGGGGATATTTTTAAAAAATTCAAAACTCTTTATGAACCATCATGAAGTATTTGAATAGATGATGACCATGAAAGAAAAAACATAAACATAATGTTCCATAGATTAAAAATAATTTGTCTTGGTTTAGAAATCCTATGAAGTATTTTTTATGATTAATCACTCGAATTAATGATGATTGATGGTTATACTAACCATTTTGGTTTTAGAATGTGATTGAAGATAGATAAATGAAGTTGGTATGGTGAAAATTATGCTCAAATATTAAATTATAATTTTTTATTTTAGTCATATAAATTCCTTTATATCATAGAAATTATCCAGGAATGCTAATTCCTATCCCTAATGATTAGATACTGAATTAGTAGTGAAAACCCCAAAAGGAATTATGATCAAATCTCATGTCTATTATTCTTATCATGTTTATGGTTGTGAAAATGTACTTCCTGAAAATATTATTATTTTCCCTCTAGTTGAATTTGATGCTTTCTTAGGCAGAAATTGACATTCTCAACATAAATTCCACATCTATTTTCAAAGAAGGGAAGTCATGTTTGATATTTCAAACTAACATATGAGCTTATATCAATGCGATGATATATATGAAATTATAATAAAGATCACATAAATTGTATGGGTTTTAATTCTAATTAAAATGGGATATTTATCTTAGATGGTAGGTAACAAACTCAATATCAATGATATGCCTATTGTGTGGGAGTTTGTTGATGTCTTTCTAGAAGAGTTTCATATTCTTCCACAAAAACATGAAGTTGAGTTCATAATAGAACTCATACCTATTTCCACACATATTTTAAAGAATCCTTATAGAATTTCCCTAATTAAATTATGAAAATTGAAGGAGAAACTCTATTAGAACCTTGATAATGTATTCATTCGGTCAAGGGTGTCACATTGGGGTACACATTTTTTTGTTAAAAAAAAGGACTGATGTGACTTTGTATTGGTTATTGGGATCTAATTAAGATCACATTTATGAATAAGTATATTCTACCCCATATTAAAAAATTGTTTGATCAACTACACAAAGCTTAATATATTCCATGATTGTCTTTAATTCTAGATATCATTAATTGGGGGTAAAAAATGAGGATATACCCAAGAAAAAAATTCTATATAATGTATGAACTATATGAGTATATAGTGATTCCATTCAGTCTTACTAATACCCCCACTATCTTCATGGATTTAAGGAAAGAATCTTTAGAAATTACCTTGATCAGTTTCTGGCAGTGTTTACAGGTGATATTCTAATTTATTCATAGAGAGTAGAAGATCATGAAGATTACTTCATATTTATACAAAAGTCCCTATGTAAGTATAAAATTTAAAAAAAATATACAAATTTTCAATTTTGGATGCAAAAGGTTTCATTTTTGGGTCATATAATCTCAATATAGGGTACATAGGTAGATCCATCAAATACAAGGACTATTTAACCTTGGACCAGACCAACCATAGTGATTGGTATATGTAGTTTTCTTGTTTTAACTCAATATTATTGATAGTTTGTAGATAATTTATCATAACTATATAATCCACTCACCATGTTAACTTGGAAGGGATCCAAGTTCCTCTGGATAGATGAATGAGAGGGAAGTTTAACGGAACTAAAGAAAAGATTAGTTAGTGCACTTATTCTTACATTTCCCTATAGCAGAGAAGGGTCTGTAATCTCTATTGATGTATCCCAGAAGGTATTTGGATTCTTTATCATGAATAATGACATGGCTATATCTTATGACTCATGATAATTGAATGTTCATGAGAAAAATTATCCAACTCATGATTTTGAGTTAGCTGCGATGTTTGTTTCCCTAAAGATATGGATACATTATCTTTGTCTGGAAAAGTGTAATATATATACTAATCACAAAAGTTGAATTTTTATATTCACATAGAATGAGTGGAACCTATTCCATAGAATATGGTTAGAGATAATTAATGATAATGACTTCTCAATACATTACCACCCTGGGAAAGTGAACATGGTGACTGATGATTTGAGTCAAAAGGATCATGCCAAATTACCCATGATGAGGATAATAAAAGACCAAATGTTTATTTATTTTAAAATTATTGATCTTTAAATCTCAATGAAAGGGTATAAATATTATCTTTCTCAAATAATTTTTCAACATATATTCAAGTGATGACAAAATATGTGTGGAATTAAGATACAAAGCTACCAATGAACTTGAGAAATGTTCTTATGTTTATCCTTGATTAAAATGTAATGATAAGGTTCAATAACAAAGTATTTGTTCTAAATATACCCGATTTGATGAAGGATCAATTAGAATAGTCTAATATTTCTTCATTATCTATTCATTCTGGAAGTAAAAAGATGTATGTAGATTTGAGAGAGTATTTCTGGTGGGATGGAATAAAGATATATATCGCCGAGTATGTATCTCAGTACTTGGTATGTTAGAGATTTAAGGATATGAGATAAAATTATATGGGGATGTTACAAAAATTAACCATACTTTAATTTAAATGGGACATCATCACTATGTATTTTTTTCATTTTACACCTGAAATTGCCTAAAGGGTATATTTCCATATAGGTTGTAGACGATTTCTTTACAAATCCAGCACACTTAATTACTATCAGAGAAGATTACTCTCTGGATCTTCTTACTAGTATAAACATTATGTAATTGGTAATACTTTATGGAGAACCAAATTCTATTGTATCTCATTAGGATCCAAGGTTTACCTCAAAGTTCTGGTGAAGTCTTTAATAGGCGCTTGATATAGATTTGAGTTTTAGCATTGTGTTTTATCCTCAAAATGATAGTCCATTTGAGAGAAAAACTCAAAAACTAGACGATATATTGATATATTTTTCTATATATCTCATATGTGGTTGGTATTAATACATTATTCTTGTTGATATTTCTTACAACAATAACTTTCACTCGAGTATTTGGATGACTCCTTTTGAAAACATCTATAGACAGAAGTGTAGAAATAAAATATATTAGTATAAAGATAGAGAAAGAAATCTATTTGGACCAGATCTAGATGAATAAATGGATCATATGGTTAAATACATTCATCAACACATAAGGGATGCACAAATTCTACAGAAATGTTATGCTGACAATCCCCAGTGTGATTAGGAATTTGAATTTGGGGGTGTTTCAAAGAATTTATCCATGGAAGAAGGTAATTATACTTTTAAATAAGGGAAAACTAAGTGATAGGTATAGAAATTCATTTTAAATTATTAATTTTATTAGGACCATAGATAATTTTTTGAATTTTCCACCAAACCACTATCAGGTTCTTGATGTGTTCTATGTATCTATCTCAAGGGTGTTCAAAACTGATACATCACATGTACTGCACTCAGAGGTTCTTCCACTGGAGTAAGATATTTCTTATGAGGAATAATCATTGAAGATTATGGATTATATATAGAATGTTCTATTAAAAATTACTACTAACATGGTCCAAGTATTATGGTGAAACCAAAAATTTAATGAAGCTATACGGGATCCTGAGGATGTAATGTGGTAGATGAATCCTCAATTACTTATACCCAGGTGATAAAATTTCAAGGGATAAATTCATTTTAATGTTGGTATAATGTTTTACCCTAAGACTTTATGAAGTATTTTTGTTATAAATAATTTTATGTTCTTTAATAACTTTCATTACATGAAATAACAAGTTTTAATGAACCATAAGAATATATAATAGTATTATTTAAAAAAATACTATAATTAAATATCCATTTGAATTGGATGAATGAATTGTAATTATAACATTTTAAAAATTAGGTGAAATATTTTATATAAATAAATCATATTATTCAAAAATTACATAATTTTTAGTAAAGTATTTATATTCTTCTAAAAAACCTTTTTTTTCAAAAAAAAATGTTTTTTATTGCTTTTCTGTGAATAAAGAATAAATATAATTTTAGAAAATTTTAGAAAATTTATTTTAAAAAATTAAATTATTTATTTGAATAGACATGTCAAAATTATATTAGGGTGATTTTTTTTATTTTTATGAAAAGATAATTTTTTTTCTGAATAATGAAAAATAATGATTTTAATTAAAAACTACATTTTATTTACAGATCTTAGAAGAATCCATTTTTTTTGAAATTATTTCAAAATTAAAATTATATATTATATATTATAATAAATCTAAAATATGTAATTATAATAAATTTAATACTGAATTTTCATGAAAAAAGTTTTAATTTTTTTGAAAAGTTTCAATTTGGAAAAAAATGTTTCGCCGCGTCTGTGGGTTTAATTTTAAATTAAATATTTACACTTATTTTAATGAAATTTTTAAAATTGGACTCCATATTTATAATCATAATAATTAATATTATATAATATGATCAACTTAATTTTTGTTCATAAGTAATAGCAAAAGTAGTAAAAGTAGTAAAAGTTAATTTCCACAATTAAGGTTAAAATGGGTTTATCGAGGGTTAAACTAAGAATATAAGGGATAAAATGACATATAAAATTTTCTAAAAACCATTTTATAGAAATAGTTTGACCTTTTCACCTTAATGTTCAATAATGACTGATTTGGGATCCTTTTTTCATGTGAAAATTTGGGTACACATTATTCATTTATTGAAATCCTATGTGTGTCCTCTCCCCCACTAATAAAAGGCCACCCAATCTCATATCCTATTAACACTTCAAAAACCCAATGGTTTAAAGAATAAATATAAATATTTATACATTTATTCCCTCCCCACATCCTAGAGTCATGAGTTTTATTTCTAAAATATTCTAATAAGGACTTAGGTATAAACCTAAATAGATTATTCGAAGAAGGGGTAATATTATTAAACTTGCGTTTTTGTTTTATTTATTTTTCCACATCCTTAAAATATTATAAAATTATGCTAATATAATAAAAAAAATAATCTTACATATACGGATATGTTAATATGTTAATGGCATGACCTACATCTTTCTCCTCTTCCATCAAATAGGAAACAAAACCTTCGATCATGTGTATGGTGGAATACCACCTCGTTAACTGATGTTATTTGATTTCCAACACCACATATCACAAATGGATATAAATATTTAATTAATGTTTATATTTTATATTTATAATATTATTGTACTTATGTAATTATAACTTCACATTTACCTTTTTTGCATTTCCATTTTGTGGGAATATGATAATGATGCCCGTGTGTATACATTCTTCACTTACACATTACAAGGAAGGTAATAAGGGTGAATTTATTGTATATATGCGACATATATGACATAAAAATGATTTTTTAAATATAATATACTATTAAAATTCAATTATTTGCAGCCTCTAATAAAATGGAAACCACATTCATGCGTATATATAGCCTACTATGTCCATGAACAGTTTAATTCAATTGCTATCTTGAAATTTAATGGATTACTATAAATACTTATATAATGAATATATATGATATTCATATAATGGTTATAATTTTGGATATCATGGAACCATGATTAAAATTAATGTACCGAATATACCAAACCAAAACATACTTAAAAAATGAAGCAGTTATTACCCAAAATGTGGTTTTAATAAGTAATTGTTAATAAATGTGTATGAAAAGATATTAGTAAATAATATATGGTATGATAAAAATGATTATGGATTTCTGATATATTTATAAAAAAATTACATTTCTTATATAAGAGTTTTGAATGTGTGAATAGGAAGTTGAGAGTTAAGGTTAGAGATTTCCCTCTCAATTTTATTTCCATGGGACACATTCTGTATTCACCACTCAATTCTTTTGTGTGGTGTATATACTTACCATTAATATATTTCATGATTCTTTTTTGGAAATTATGTTATCAACATAACTATTTTTTTTATTTCATGGGGTTTATGATTCAAAAGTTACTAAAGTGGTGGTAAGGGTTTGATGTTATAATCTCATTATTTTTATGGATTGTTTATGATTATGCTTCTCATGACGATATATCATAATATATATCTATATAACCTTATAAATTATATTATCCTATATATATTTAATTAAAATACATGTTTTTCTCTAATTTTACACCTTTTATGTACTCATGATTCCAAAAAATCGTTTTAAAGATAATTGATATTTTTCTCTATTCTGTTAAAAATTGTATAGACCTAGACTTAATCTTTACATATTCTAGTGTTTTTTAACTAGAATTCACCTTATTAAAATTATAAGGATATTTATGTTTTAGATATCTAAAGAGTTAGAAAAAACTCTTTGAATGTAAACAAATTCAATACAGGTGGACACTAATCACTCAGTATCCAATTCTTTTTTCCACAAAATGAAAATTTTCAAACAAAACATGTTTTCCCTTTATGAAAAATCTTCAAAATATTCTCGCTTATCTCATTATTATCCCTAATCTTCCTTAAAACCTATGAAAACATTCTAAAACATGGAATGAGAAAAAAAGTTCATTAAGGGACATAAAAAAAAATTAAACCATTAGTATAATGAAAAAAATGAAAATCCATTTAATTTTCTTTAAGTGAATGAAAGAAAATATTTTCATATGAAAAGTACATACACGTTTTTATCAAGGAAATCCGTTAAAACACATATAAATAAATTTTAAAAACCTTTTTTAGAAACATAGAGCATCACATTCATAACCGTTTTTGAACACGTATCAGAAATAACTAGAGACCCATTAAATCCATAGGAGAAACCCTTACATAACTCCCTCCTCATTGCCTCAAAAGACAAGGTATATTACCCAATGAATTGGAGTGCTGTCTAGGTGCACCCATAATTTATATTATTATGGAATTCACCAGTGCTAATTAGGCCACCCCATGTTAAGTTATAATGTGCTAAACCGACTCTATCTGAGAAACCCCTTGTTAACTTGTAATGGGATTGCCCGACATTATCTGGGCCACCCCATGATTAATGATCAAATACCATGTAATGAAAAAAAAACATTTTAAACCTTTCTCTTTTCTTTATAAAAAATTTTAAAAACTATTTCAAAACACATTTAGAATAAAAATTTACCCTTTATTTTTAAAAACTCATTTTCAATACAAAAATACCCAAAAAAAAGTAAAAGGGTTTGTTCTTTTAATAAAATATAAATAAAATTGCATTTAAATAAAATATCATTTTTCTATAACAAAATAACACTTTCTTTTAAAAATAACTATTAAAATAGAAACACTATTCACATTATAAAGAAACCATTTTTAAAAAAAAACATGAAATATTATAAAATAAGAATCAAATAATTATATTTTCAGGATGGTGGGAAAATTCGCTCATCCCATATTTGTTAGAGAAATTTTATTTTCACTTCTGTAAAAAGAATCATTAAAGGGATATTTTTCAAAAGAAAGTCCCTTACCTTGAGTTTTATTTTTCATTTATGTCCCTTATATTCATGAATAATAAAATTATGTTAATAATTTTATCTCTTTATAACCTTTAGAAATTTTATTCTTCCTTTTTATCACTTATTACCATTATATAATTGTTACTTAATTATTTAAGTTTATATCAGATGTTTTGACGATATTCATTACTTGAGTCCAAAATAATATTGGTATGATTTCTGAAGTCAAAGTGGTAATTATTCCACCATATAAATAAAAATAATCATGAAATAATTATCATTCTTACATACAAATCATACTTTTATATCCATTCATTAGACATGGTAAGGAAAAATGAACTGTGTTACAATCATGGAAATGGTATGTCGTACGTATACATCAGTAACATTTACATTTTTCAATGATAATTATGGAAAGAAATTAATTAACATTTTATTTTTATATAATTATCAAAATATAATTAATATAAGATTAATTATTTAAATATACTTATATATAGTATTCATGTGATGTGGTGATGAAAAATGAATCACATCTCTACCTGGAGGTAATAATTCACAAGTACATTTGAATGACTTTTTCATTTTTTTGTTCATAGAAATGTAAGAAAATAAATAATATATTATATTTTAATAATGATAATTATTTCATTAATATCATATTTAAATATTAATTCCATATTTATAACCAGTCTTGGGTGATTCTGATGGAAAATGAATTACATCAGTTTGTGAGGTGGTATTCTGTTGTACACACAAATAATGAATTATTTTCCCATTTTATGGAAGTGGAGATAGATAAGGGTAAGACCACTAACATAATAAAATATAATTATATTTACGATACTAGATGTTTTATTTTACAATGGTTGAATAACTTTCCAGGTTTATGGATGAATAAAAAAAACAGAAACACTTGATTTAAAATGATACGTCTTCTTCAAACAACCTCCTTTTCTTAGCACCTTAAAACCACTATGGTTTGTGTTATGCATAAAATAAGATCTATATATTTAGGGTAGTTATTATATGAATTTATTTTTATAAGTATTTTAAAATACAAAAAGATTTTTAAGTGAAAATAAATGATAAGAAGATGTTCGTTTTTACAAAAAGGGGGAGGGATACTCTAGAAACATCACCAAATATTAAATTAATATAAATTAAATTTAATTTAAAATTGGTTATAGAATAATTTATATTAAAGATAAGAAGATTTTGGGTATAAATCCTCTAATAAAAAAAATTATATATATATTTTCTAAACGTATACTCTTATCTTTTGGCATTAACCCTTATATAACCTCTTTAACTCTTACCGTTACAACATGTGTTTTTACCCATTAAGGGTTAATATAGAAACTATAAAATGAAAAAAGACCCAAAAATTGATAATGGATTATATTTTAATCCTTATCCAAATCGTTTGGATGATTATAATATTTT
Source organism: Viscum album (assembly GCA_963277665.1). Taxonomy (NCBI): domain Eukaryota; kingdom Viridiplantae; phylum Streptophyta; class Magnoliopsida; order Santalales; family Viscaceae; genus Viscum; species Viscum album. Next base: position 97,392,895 of record OY728130.1, on the reverse strand, counting down.
ATTTAATTTAAAATCATTTAATAAAATATTATATATTTTAAAATAACATTAATGTAAATTTTGACACTTTTAATTACTTTTAATTTTAAAAATATTAATATAACTATTAGAATGAGAAGAACTACTATATTATATTATTAACATGTAATCTTAATTGCCATATTTACTATTATTCATGGTAATAAAAATTACTAAGTTTAATATTCATATTATCCAAAAATAAAGGTAATAAATTTACTAAATTTATACCTTATGATTAAAAATATGGAATATATTTTCTAAAATTCAAAACAAATAATTGGATAAAATTTATTTAAAATTAATCCCATGAACTGGGTGAGAAGGCCTGCTTTTAAAGTTAAAATGTTCAAATGTTTACTATGTTTTTATATCTAAATTCAATAAAAAATCCAATGAAATAAATTTTATTCATAGATTTATAATTTAATTATTTTTAATTGAAAAGTAATTTAAAATATAATTTACCATTATAAATTTTTTAGATGAAAACTCATTTTTCAAAGAAAATGGAGTAGTTTTCACCATTCATTAAAAAATGAAACTTATCTAAAATATGCTAAAAATTAAACCAATGTAAATTTGGATATTATGATATAAAAATCGAAGTATATTTAGTAAAATAAGAATTATAAAATAGTCTAAATTTAGTTTCCAAAGAAGTATTCCATTAAAAGGCCGCAAAAATGATTTTTTAGAAAAATACATCTTTTATGCACAAAATCATATTTTTTCTTATATTATGACTATAAAATCTATTGAATGATTCTAAAAAAGTTATAAACATATTTAGTTTTTCATATTAATACCCACCAATATAACTTCTCTTCTATAACTTCGATATTAAGTAATAATATTTAGTTGTTCATGTAAGCTCGATGTGGTGTATCTTGTTTGCTATCTTACATAGTGGTCCCTTTTAGAATATATGGATGTAACATTATCCCCCCCATTAATAAATTATTTACTGAAAATTTGAACCTAATTAGGGTAGCAAGGGTTTGACTATTTAAAATACCATTATTGAACCCCCCGCATCAGAATAAGGGTCAATAAACACTATTTGAACAGCGATATTATCCGGTAGTTATTTTTTGTTCTAGTGGGGGTTTATACCACTGCAAAAGTTTTCTATGAAGGTTTCAAAAAACAACCCCAAAATTTGGTGTTAACATCTAAACCAGGATGGTCACTACCATGTAGTGTTGGTTTCTAGTAAGTGTCGTATAATGTATATTAGTGATAACTTTCTTCGTTTTAGTGGTGATTTTCAGCCAGGAAACTTACAAGGATTTAGAGGTGGTTTTTTAACTTTTGAAAAATCGTAAAGATTTTTTACCTTAAAATAGCCACTAAAATGAAGAAAACAACTGATAAATAATTATATGGAATATTTATGTGTGGTTTTAACCACCGCCCAAAAACACATCGTCATATAGTGGTGGATTAAACCACTATAAAAATGGCATATTTAATAGCGGTTTAAACCGCCGTTAAATGATTATTTAAAAAAAAGAGCTACAAAATCTTCATCCCCAGAACAACCCTATAAAATAAAAAATGCACATAACATTCCATAAAAAGGAATAGATAATATTCAGACATTCCCATTTTACACAAAACAAATCATTACACCAAATAGTTACACACAAATTTACATATCTTATAATCGAAGTGAACATAAATCAATAATATAATTCCATAAAAAATGAAACAAAAGATTATAGAAAACATACATAGTTCTCCCTCTATCCCGATTATATCTAAAATATAAGAAAAATATAAAACAAATACCCACATTGGACATACTGAAATCTGTAGGCCACATTACCCTACCTCTAACTACCAGTCAAGATGGTCTATTACAATTCACTACACATACTATGATATGAATGGAAAAAATTAAAGTAAGGTATGTATACACACCCAGGTTCCTATTCAAGGTGTGTGGAAATATCTAAGTAGGGTCTCAAAAAGTTTCCCTAGTACACAATATCATATACATGTATGGAAAAGGTAAAAATAAACATATCATGTAAGATCCTAAATGAACTTTTCTAACTTTGATACTGTGACTATATTTTTATTTGGTCATTATGTTATAATTGGGAAACTATTATAACTTATCATACCTATATTTATTTCATGAAAAAATATCATCATCGCCTCACCTCATGTTATTACACTCATAACCTAGTGTATACATGAAAACCCGGTATGGGAATCATCTATCTCTTTGAATCAATACCTAAAAAACCATGCTACAATCTTACATTTAAATCCTAACCCACTACCTCATCAATAAAGGTAGTGTTCATCGTCCATGAATCTCCTTATACAATGACCCAACCCTCTCACTCTTCATCTTCCTCTATCACAACCCAATATTACTCTAAGAAAGTTCTAATATTGCTACACAAGACTACTGAGGGAAAGAAACTACTTTATGAACATAAGGATTCTATATCACCAATGGTAGTTTAGGTAGATCCATCTAACTCAGAGCGAGTCCAGGCATCTGAATTCTCCCCCTCACCAAGTCTATCGCCTATCATAAGCACACAAAATCAAACACATGAAATAAAAAATATGGAATGAATCTAATCACATAGATCACTAAAAAAACCATGGTTCTCATCACTTGATTCCTATCCCTTCATCTCAAAGCAGGTATTTCCTTTGAGGGCTTCAACTAAATCCCCCATACCCATCATGATCTAAGATAATTGATATGATCTCATCACTATCACCTATCAATCACACCACTAACCACAATCTCCCATGATCCAATAACCATGTCCTAGAAAACTATAAAAAATTACATATCTCTTATATTCCTACTACCCATGTATCTTCCCAACCTATCATGCTCTATACCCCTTGGATACATGATTCTATGTATCAAACAACTTTGATGATCTGTACTTTGGTTGTATTTACCATACCTTAAGGAAGCTACTTAATCCTTCCACCTAGTTGGAACCCTTATCTATCTAAAATCAACTCATCCCAAAGGAATCATCCCAATCATAGTTATCATTAATATTCAACCCACAATTTTGTGGGTGTTTCTCATGAATCTTGATCCATATGGTCATCTCACCCATTTTTTCGCTGGCCTTCTTCCTATCATGTCTATCAGACTATCCTTTTGGAAACCATCCAAGGATAACCACATCAAGTATCATATCCAGATACCACATTAAATCTATATTCAACTTACACAGTATACTCTAACAATAGTGACAAGGTCACTAGGCAATTATAATAACCTATAGTGATAAAGAGAACATATTCCGAGCATAAGAGGCTCCAGTACCACAAAATGGGGTAAAAAAAGCGCTGCCCTTTATCATTTCTAAATAGAAATCACTAATAAAGGGGTGTGCCTTTATCAGCGCTATCTAAAAGCACTGATAAAGGTGTATAATTTATCAGCACTTTTTTTAGAGCTGATAAAGGTTTCATTTATCAGAGCTATTATTAGCGGTGATAAATTTTTTTAATATTAATTTATATAAAATTATTATATTTATATTGAAAAATAATTTTTATTTTTATACACAAAATAAAAAACAATTGTTTATATTTAATATATTTTTTTAATAATTGAAATATATATATATATAATTTTTCAATTGAAAAAATTATTTCTAAGATTATAATAAATAAATATATATATATATTATTAAATAATTTTATTAATATATATTAAAAATTATATACCAATATTTATAAATATATACTATTTATTGTTATAATTATTAATAAATAAATATATATTCATCCTATATATAATTTTAAATAAATATATAAGAATATGAATAGATTATTAAAGTTATACCTTTATAAAATAAGTATTTATCAGCACTAGAATTTTAGCGCTGATAATGTCACGTCTTTATCAGCACTAAAAAATCGCAATTAAAGGTATGTTTTATCACCGCTTTTATTTTAGCGCTGAAAAAACATACCTTTATCAGCGCTTTAGAGTAGTGATGATAAAGGTTCCAATGGTTTCTATAAAATAACCCTAACTAGATCCTCCTCACTCACAGCCATTGAATCCTTCATGGAAGTTGAACCCTACACTTGAGACCCCACCTTTTCCGTGACCCTTCCTCCACTATGACCCATCATCCTCATCCTCCCCCTCCTCCACTGCCACCACGACCTTTTCCTCATCCTCCGTTGCGACTTTCCTCCTCCTCCTCTACTACCACTGCCTCCGCCGCTGCTGCCATCATCATGTTCCCCCCTCCGATGTGATCCCTCTTACTTGGTAACCCTTATAAATATGAATTTTTAGTTCATTCTGATCTATATAAGGTTGGTCATCACTGGTAGAACATGTTTCTATGAAAAATATGGGAAACCTAGGTAAACAAATTGGGAACCATTGTTGCGTATGGTTCATGGAACAATTCTTGTGTATTTTTATAGAAACTATGCAATAATCATATGAGTTCTCACTATAATTTTATAGTTCCATCTTCTAGGACTGGATGATGGAATTTACTATTGTGGAATTTCCACTTAAGAAACCATATGGGGAGAATTTTCCTTAGCATTGGCAACCACACTACTTGGATGTAACTTGGAAAACCATTTGACTGATTTATATGATCTACCAAGGAGTTCAAATTTTTATAGTTTACAATAATTCACTTTTTCATATAAGTCTTTAGACCCCACCTTATCCTTCCCTCTATCTTAGAAATCCCTCCATGGTGTGTGGGGAGCTTCTCCCATGTCATCTTCAACATTTTTCTATATTTTTCCTCTTTTAATAAGAGTTTCCCAAAGAAACCTCCTTCTCAGTCCTTTAATATTTTTGACCTTTCAATTACCTTTTTACTTTTTTATTGTTAACCCTAGAATATATGTATCTTGAAATCTTGGATAAGGTGGCTTTAATCGTGGGAGTTTTATTTATTACTGGTTTATAAGGACATATTGTGGATTGGTTTACTAGTTTTCATTAAAGGGATAATCATCCATCTTGTTTATATGTATGTGTCATATGATAGAATAATTCTGATTTCTATGAGGTTTTTAAGCTTTTTTATGGAATATGTTAAGTACCACTTTTATAAAAAAATCTTAAATGGCCTTAAAAGCATGAAAATATTTTAAAAATTCAAATTTAGTATTATATATAGGTTTTGAAATAGGATTTGTACACCTATTTGTTTCTAAATAATATGTTTATGGTGTGTAATGTCCTCAAAGTGTCTTAAAGGTGTTGTTAGTCTTTAAAAGGGTGTGGCAACCCATATAAGTTATATTGTAAACATTGTGATAGACTTTCACTAATAAAAATGTTATTATTTTGGTTTTTTGTTTCCCATGTGGTTTTATAGAATTATAATCATAATATTGGTCTTAAGAATATATTTGGAAGATATTTTAAATCATTTTATTTTGATTCTCACCCTAAAAATGTTTTTTTGTTCATTTGGGACATTATGGGAAATGGTTTTTTATAAAATCCATATGATCAAATTATTCCCGATTTTGTTTTGTTCTAAATAACGGGTGGTTCTCTGTCCATGTGGTGTTCTTGTGATAGAGAAAGGTGATGTTTCATTCTAGGGAATTTGAGACTGGGTGATCATTTATTTATAAATGTATTCAATTAGTATGATTCTTGATGCATTGAATTTATTCATTTCTAACCACCTTGTTTGATGCCTGAGGACTCTTAAGAGACTAGGTATTGATCTGGATATGTGAAAACCGTTGTATAGGATGTCTATAATATTCTTAGGGTGGCCTATTGGACCGAGTAAGATAATAGATTTGATAATGACCATTTGATTATTGAAGGAAAGGAGATATAATCTTATGTCCCATGGTATTTGTGTTCTCCTAAGATATTTATCTATGGACCCTTCGATCGGGGGGATGCCTTGGTGGTACTAGTTATGGAATAACTAGTGGGTAGGTTGTTTTGTGAGATATATCAAGGATTATTTTAAATCATATATCATGTTGAGAACATGGTTTTTATTTATTATCCCAAAGAAAATATTTATCACGGCTATATGAATTTTTTACATCTCCCTTAGAACCCTTATAGATACAGTACATGGAAATGGGTTGATTATGATGTTAGTGGAAATGATAATGTGGATTCCTTAGGACTTTAAGGGTAGGGAAATCCATATATTGGGTGGTTTAGGTTGGTAACTAAATATAAATAAAGATATTTCTTGTTGATATATTGTTACATATAGGTATTGGGATCATCATGATATATTTTTTATCTATAGGATATGATAATGATTGATATGTTTACTAAGGCTACTTAGGATGTGTCATGTATGAGATTATTATTTAATAACCTCTTGCTCGATGATATGTATCAATAATTGGGTATCTAAGATCTCGAATGAGGCTTATCTTCCATTCTTTTTCATTATATCTTAACAGTTATTATATATCTATGATGAGGATGAGGTATAGAGACATTGGGATTGCAATGTAGAGACACTCCACCAAGGTGAACATTCTTTCAAATTTTTTAAAGTTTATGTTCGGTTATACATCATGGGGTATATGCGGTTTTCCATAAGACATAAATTATTTTAGTGGTTATTATTGTGATAAAGGTTATATTGGTTATTACTCTTTAGTTCCTCCTTTGTGTATGTGATTTTATACATGGGAATCGCCTTATGTTAATGGTTTGGATCACGTGGGAGGTTGGCTATGTTATGCCCTCCATACTATTTTTTTGGGGGGGTGGATGTTATTCCATGAGGTATATAGTCACATCATACTTCATGATCAATATTTAATGGTTCTTCCCAGGTGATGAGTGTTACATTGTGTACTTTTTGGTAATTCAACAATGTGACATCATAGGGTGAACTATGCAATAGACCCTTAGGCTAAACCATAATGTACCCTATTCATGAAATGAAAAGATGTTTTTTAGTCTTTTTAATGAGGTACCCTATTCCTTATTATCCACTCGACCCCAACACCCAATCCCCTCTTACCCATAATTTTCCCCTCTAATAATTTACTCATTAGGATCCCTAATGGTTATTTCATAGTGAACAACCCACCCCCTGGATAGCCCAAACTCATTCCCCTAAACCCCTGTATCCCCCCACCCCATCCCCTTGCACAGAAAACCCCCCGGACAGCCCACACCCCTCCCCCACACCCCTACAGCCCCCTACCCCCCCAGAAAACCCACCCCATTCTACTTTGAACCTTTAATGTTTTATTGGATTTTCCCCTTTTCTCATCCAAAACCCCTCCGCACTACGCCACCCTCCCTTTCCTATCCTCTTGGGTGGTTCTCCCTCACCTAGAATATGTTTCATATTTTATCACTTGTATTAGAGAGCATAGGGTAATTTTTACCTCTCTTAATCATTCTATATATTAGTGTCTGACCCCCCCCCCCCCCAATCCTATATTGAATTGGACATGTGTCTAGAACCCAGGCTGGTATCATAACCGAAAACTGACCTGACATTCCACTAACCTAATAAGAGTTCATGATTCCTACGGGATATCAATGATCCCTTGGAAAAAAAGTTACAATTAATGTGGAATATTTTACACCTAAATATGAGTAAATTTAAAATGATATTTCCATTGAAAGGTAGACATGTCCCATTGATAAGTTGAACATCTAAGAAAATAGTATATACACAAAAAATAAATAAACAGGAAGAAAATATCATAGATAGGAAATAAAATCCCACTATTGACCAATAAAAGCGTTTAAACAGACATGTCCCATTCCTAAATCTCATTGGACCTATTTCGGATAGGTATAACATAATAGTTATTATTTTATGTTTTCTTTTTAGTTGGAAATATCCTCTGTCGCGCACGTCTCCTCTTCCGCGAACACACCTCTATCGTGCGCTGAACGACACCTTCATGGAGTGTTTTCTCCTCTTACTCACTGGTTTACTCTTGTCTGTAGGTTATTGTTGTTATATATTTATGGTGATAATGTAAAATGTAGGATCTAAAAACCATGCTGAAAATTGTGGTCGTTGGTGGTCCTTGTTTGTGCATGAAATTAATTATATGTTGGTTGATTCCTATTGAACATTAGAATATAAAAATTGGTAATTTACATATACTTTACTAATGAATGAATGACCCATGATGATAAAACTTATGTGATAACCCTTGAATTAACAAACATAATTGAATAAAGGATGCTTTTTAAAATCTAAAATTGTGATTGTTTAGTTTGTATGGTGTTGCGATTGTGAGAATTATTGTGTGTTTGTATAGTATTAAGGTTGTTGGAATGAATGGTATTCCATTTTTTTCCATTTTTTAGTTCTTCCACCATTGAATATCAATCCAAACATTACCCATTTCAGTGGAACCACCACATTGTTACCAGTGCAGTTCCACTGAATCTTAGAAAACCACTTCACTAGAGAACTCTATGAGACGCTTTATGGACACCCTAGTCAAATAACCATAACAACACATGTAATGAATACTTCCACCTGAAAGCACTCTATTGAAAATCATACCATATATTAGTTTAGTAACATATTTCTTCACTAGAGACACTATGTTTCTATAGAAACAGTAAAAAACTGGTTTGCAACATTGCATATGGATCACATGTGGGATACTAAAACATTCTAGTGCAAGGGATTCTCATAGATTGTTGAACATATTTTGGTAATTATTTTTTTAAATATTAATATTACTATATCAAATATGATGAATATGAATAAAGAATTGATGAATGCCAATCGGTGGACAAAAGAGTATGAAGATGGCGTGAAAGAGTTTATCATGTTTGAAAAAGATCAAGCATGTGACCCTTCTCAAGTCCATTGTCTGTGTTTAGACTATTGTTATTCAAGAAAAATTAGTCCAGAGGAGTTGTAAGACCACCTGATCTGTCTTGGAATAGATTGAAGTTATACATGTTGGAATAAACACGAAGAAAAAACAAATGTAGGTAGTGGCTGGGATAAAACAGCGTTTTATGGATCATCTGATATGATTACAAGCGTGAAATATAAATACAATCATATAGAGGATGTGATTACATATGTGAATTTTGAGTAATATCATATTGATGAAATGATAAGGATAGTTGAAGATGAACTTCTTGATTTCCCAACATTGTCTGAGAAGTTAAAGAGTTGTGAAAAATGCCATTATATGCTGGTTTCACTAAATATACAACATTGTTATCCATAATAAAGCTGTATAATTTTAATGTAGGAAATGGGTGGAGTGACGCCAGTTTTACGGAACTACTTTCTCTCTTTAATGACATTCTCCAAGAAAATAATGATCTCCCGAGCTGAACATACGGTACCAAACGAATTCTACACTCGATGGGTATGATTTCTGAAAGAATACACACCTGCCTGAATGACTGTATATTGTTTGTAAAGGACTATAAATCACTTAGAGAATGAAAAAAGTGTGGTGCTTCTCAATACAAGAAAGATGAATCCAGTCCTACAAAAGTTGTATGGTACTTTCCAATCATTCCAAGTTTTAGGCGCCTATATGAAAGTGAGGAGACTGTAAGACAATTGACATGGCATGAAGATACAAGAATTAAAGATGGTAAACTACGTCACCCAAAAAACTATCCTCAATGGAATAGAATTTATCATGAGTATCCTAAATTTGGAAACGAGTCGAGAAACCTTCGTCTAGCATTATCTACAATTGGGGTGAATCCTTTTGGTTTTCAAAGTAGTAGTCATAGTACATGGCCGAATATGTTGGTAAGTTATAACTTACCACTTTGTTTATGCATGAAATGAAAATACATTGTGTTATCTGTGCTTATATTAGGACCAAAACAACTGTGTAATGATATTGATGTTTATTTCTATCCATTGATTGAGGATTTCAAATTATTGTGGGATTTAGGTGTTACATTGTATGATGATTACAAAAATGATGATTTCACTTTGAGAGACATGTTGTACGGGATGATAAATGCATTTCCTACTTATGGAAATTTGTAAGGATATAGAATTAAAGGAACTCAAGGGTGTCCCATTTATGAACAAGGTACACAGTCAATTTGGTTAAAACATTCATTGAAAACCGTGTTTTTAGGATATCACAAATTTCTACCCCAACGACAAAATAACGATCTTGGACGACATCATTCGATGGAATTTCAGAAGAACTTACAACACCATCTCCACTGATAGGTGATCAATTTTTTGAGAAATTAAAATATGTGGACACTACTTTAGGTAAAAAAAAATTGAAAAAACCTTACAAAAAATCGTTAGAAAAAGTGATCATTTTTTTAATTACTATACTGAAATTGTTTGTATGTCTGACATTTTCTTGATTTATGCATGTTGAAAAAAATTATGTGATAGTGTCATCAGCACATTGATAAATTCACTTGAAAAAAAGGATGGAATAAGGAAAGATTGAACATGTTTGAGATGGGAATACGAGAAGAGTTTGCACCAGTGAAGGGTGAAAAACAAACATTTCTTTCTCCTTCTACTTACACTCTTTCCAGGAAGGAGAGATATCAGTTTTGAAACTTCATGAATAATGTAATGGTTCTAGAGGGGTATTCATCAAATATCAATAACATCGTGTCAATGAGAAATTTTAAATTAAAGGTTCTAAAATCACATGAATTCCATGTTTTGATGCAAGATTTAATTCCTATAGCATTACATTGCATTGTTTCCAAGAATTTCTGACATACATTAACAATTCTTTGTTTCTTCTTAAAATCTATATGTAGCAAAGTTATTGACCCAGCAAAATTTCCATCTATGGAAGGAGAAATTTCCATCATATTATATGAATCAGAAATGTTTATCTCACCGAAATTATTTGATATGATGGTTCATTTGATGGTTCATTTAGTGATAGATATTTGAATATGTGGTATTATAAATTATAGATGGATGTACCCCATTGAATGGTATATGAATATTTTGAAAGGGTATGTCAAAAATCAATGTCGGCCAGAGGGTTGTATTGCAGGGCAATGTATTGTTGAGGAAGTTGTTTAATTCTGTACTGAATACCTGTCTGGTGTGGAAAATGATGGCCTACCGAAATCTCATCATACTGGGAAGCTTAAGGGTGACGGAATTTCTGGAATAGAAGTTGTCACAATAAATATTGCAGATTGATATCAGGCCCACCTTTACATTTTTCATAACAGTTTCGACATTTACCCATATGTTCAAACCCACAAAAAAATTATTACGCATTTGAATTCATCTAGGGATGAAAAATGGATATTAGATACACATAATCGAAAATTTATAGGATGTTTTTGGGCATATATGTTTAAGAAGTTAGATGAAAATCCAAACTAAATTTCAAAAAGAATTTGATGGCTAGCTAGAGGAGCAAGTGTGTATGTATTATCTTACAATGCTTATGTAGTTAATGGTTATACAATATATACTAATAAACATACTGAAGACAGTACCATGTAGAATAGCGGGGTTACATATATGGCTGAAACAATGCATGTTTTCTGTGCTAAGGATATATATCCAATTTATGTGAATTTGTCATAAATTGGCATCATCAAAAAAATATGGGAGTTAGATTATATGAAATTTCAAGTGCCGATTTCTCGATGAAAGTGGGTTGATAACGGAAGTGCTGTTAAAATAGATGAATTGGGATTTGTGAAAGTTGATTTCAGTAAAGAAGGGGATACGTAAGAACCGTTTATAATGGAAATACATTTAGTAAAAGTATTTTATGTTCTAGATCCCGCAAAGCAGAACTGGTCAATTGTTCTGTTATCGACCAAAACAAATGAAGAGACAGATGAAAGTTCAATGAATGATTACCCTTTCATTGGTACTTTGCAATCATTTCACAGCAGTCTCAATATATATAGAGTATTGTATGTCATAGGTGACCACAACAAAGTGATTTACATAGTCGATAGAGAGTTCTAAACACTCCAGCCTTTAAAAAAAGAGAGTTCAATAATCATGTTATTTGTTTACTATAATATACATTGTGTACGTTATGTTATTATCTATTCCCTACTACTTTTATGTAATATAAATTAAATGTTAAACCTCTTCTGTAGATAATGACATCTTCACCTGCTGATGCGCCCAATCCTGAGGCATAACAAGTCTCTTAATCTGTTACGGTTGGTCCCGGTATAGAGAAAAAACATGTTTATCAATCTGTTGCTGCTGGTCCCATTGATGAGGCACAACAAGTCTCTCAACCTGTTGTTGTTCCCAATGTAGAGAAGAAATAGGTTTCTCGACCTATTACTACTGGTCCCAGTGTTGAGGTACAACAGTTTTCCCAAACTATTTTTCTTGGTCCTAGTGTTGATGATAGCACTCCGGATAAACATAATGATGATTCTTCTGAGGAAATGGTAGGAAATAAAACCATGACGATGCAAAAAAAAAGATCACCATATTTTGACAGTGTTATCCATAATTCTTAAGGAAAAATAAAAAGGAATAAAATTTTAGGTGGGATGGAATATGTGAGGCCAACATGTTAACCCCAAAAAAACCATCTTTAGTAGCTACTTTGGAATCATCACTCAGCAATGCTTTCCAATTGATATACAGTCGTGGAACTATGTTGTCACCAGGCTTAAGACACTAATGTGGGAAGAGATTATGGTAAAATTATGATATATTTTCTTTAATTTATTAAAATAAAATAAAATAATAAAACATTGACTTACTCTTCATCATCCATTGCAGTGTGCATTTATAGTAGATGCCTCACACAAGTATTATATATTAAGAGTTGCAGGAAGGATTCATAGAGGCTTCTGCACAATTTTAATGAAATATCATCTTAAAGATGCTGAAGGGAAAATCGAACTTCACCCACCTTCTCTTTTTAAACTCTTGATATCCCAAGGAGCGTGGGATGCATTTAGAAATTGTCGTGCTGAGTAGACTTTTCAGGTATATTGTGTCTAGCAATACATTATTTGACATTTCTTGTATGCATCACATTGATTGATAGTTTTTTATTTATGAAGCATCAACTGGGTGTTGAAAATAAATAACAGGAAACAAAACTAGCGTACCCCTACCATAAAGTAAGGATGGGGTACGCTTCACTTGAGGAAAAATTGGTACGTCTTTTAAATCTACTATAATACTTTTATGTGACACAAAAAAACAACATTACCATGTTTCTATATTTAAATGAAGATTGATGAATCAAAATCAAAATCTATATCCATCCCATGCCATGTTCTATGTAATAAGGATTATATAAATAAAGCGGGGATACTGTTAGATAAAAACACTTAAAAAGTGTAGGAAATGTGTGTAAGTATGACATAATATCAATTTGATTTTCTTTAAATCGCTATTGCATAAAAATGACTAATTATTTTCCTATATTTCATATCTGACATAGTCACAGGAATCAACAAAACCCATAGCATATAAATACAAACTTTCAGTGGCCTTGAAGCAGCCATAACAATATGGTCGCGTCAGAGGTCTGAGTTTTGGGGTGACACCCCGAACATATTTTCAGAAACAAAAACAAGTTGAGGATCCAACAGAGGAAATGAAAAAGATGCAAGAAAAATTTGATGTTTTTGAAGAATAATTACAATACCAGAGAAAGATGATATCAAGTATAATGGGGGGTGGGAGAATAAAGAACCCAAAAATAACTCATGCATGAAGATCCTACCCCACCCCCACTAGCTTTGAGGTGAGTCATTCCCCTCAGAAACCTAACTTAGCTAAGGTAATAAATGTTCTAATAAATGTTTTTGTAAAATGTTTATAACATAAACACTGATACCTTTCCTATACTAATACTTTATAGGGCGAAAATGAATATTATTTATATCTATAAACTCCCACCTATCACCTTATAGTGAGGGCTACGATGTTCAATATGCCGAATGACATGATACACAAAAGACAACTTCCAAAACATCATTTCATAGTGTTAATTAACGTAGCTAATGTGCCGAGTGTTGAGCTACCTATTCCAAATGACGATGACTACATTCATAAGGTTTAACAAGCTATTGGAACATTCATCTCATGGCCGCCAATTATTGTAAAAAAACATGTCGACAAAAAGGTATCCATTTCCAATTTATTTTTTAATATTATCATTTAACATTTAATGAAAAAGTCGAAACCAATGAATGTTATTATAGAACTAAAAAGAGAAGGGGGTCAAAGGAAAGATCAACTCAAAACCATATGAAGGATCAACAAACCGATTGAAACGATTTACTAAGAGCACTTTCACCCCGCTTGTTCTATATCCACATTTAATATCATTGTAGCCTCATGTGGATACAAAGTCGATAAGACGCATTTCTCACACAGTTGATTTTGAAATAAATATGCACAATGAGGGAAAATCATATTTCATTAGTGCTTAAAATTTAAAATAAATCCTTATGTATGAATGGTTAGGCACCTTAGTTGTAAATGTATATATGAGGTATGTTTTCATGATTTGATTTTACAAAAGTTGATATACTCTGATAATTATGACTAAATATATTTCATATTTTTTGCAGGCATATATATGAAAAAAATTTGAAGGGATTTCATAATGAACAAAAATTTGGACTCATTAGTCCTCACATCACCTCTTCAAAACAAGAATTAAATTTGGCTAAACAAGATGAAATAATGTCATCCCCAATCAAATCGTTTGAAAATAAAATTATGGATGAAAAGGCCTTTTTAATACCAACGATGCAGGGGTAAACATCTACAATTTAATCATATCAAATATATTTTTAGTTCTTTAATTACTCATTCCTTTTTGTGTTTTTAGGTATCATTAGATGCTGATTGTAGTCAATTTGGATACTCCATAGATTTCTTTTCTTGATTCAATGCCTAGATATGCCACAAATCAACCATGCATGATGGAATTTGAAAATATGTAATACACTAAATCCAGAATTTTAGAACTAAACATCTACTTATATAACTTATATTATCTTTTAATGGGGATTATTTTATGATAGGGTGGTGCATAAATATTGTCTAATTCATTGAATGAGTCTGGGGCCTAAGGATGAGAACACCCAAAGATCTAAAAATGGACAAGTATACTGGTATATTTAACAATATTTCACTATCCAAAAACATATCAAAACAAATTACTTATTGTTCTCAGTATTTATGTAGTGTCCAAAACAAAAAAATAGAAAGGACTGTGGTTATTATGTTTGTAAATTTATAAAATAGCTCGTATTTGATCAATAAACTAGTATCCCTAAAGAGGTATTTTCGAAAAAAAATAAGTGTTCATTTAAAATATTTATTAATCCTTTGGGTATTTATATTTTTTCAGTACTACCATGACTGTCGCAAAAACTCATATTCACAAGATGATATAGGTGTATTTAGAAATGAATGGTCAGCATACCTAATAGAAGATTGTACAGAAATAAGATGAAGGTGAATTCCTACCACTTAGGTTATCTTTATATGATCATTTATATCCCCCTTTTTACACTTATTAAGCATATATGATCACCCTTTATTATGTTTTATATCCTTATGATATGAATAGTGGTTTTAGAAATGATTTTTCTTTCTAGTAAAGTATAACTTAATTACAGACTCTTATGAACTACTAATTTGTGTTTCTATGTTTCCAAAATCACTATGCCTAAAATATTATTGCATGGATCATTTATATTCTATATTTTTCTCATTTATATAGTTTCTTCTATTGATTTAGTGTGTTGGATAAAAATTGGTTGTGCGTCACTCACAAATTTAATAAAAAAACTAAGGATTCGTCACTATAGTTGGTTAACTACTGCTTAGCTTAACATCTAATCTGAACTTCCGATCTGGTATCCCCCTGATGCTCTCATACGACACCATCTCTATGATATTATCATTCAAGATTCATCTTTGATTCTCTTCCTACACCCATTTATTAGGTAAATAGCCACAAGAAGGGAAGTAAAAGTTAACACTGAATGATGATATCATAGAGATGGTGTCCGATGATAGCATCACAGGGACACCAGATCAGATGTTTAGATTAGATGCTATGGTAAGCGTTAGATAACCACCATTAGTAAAGTGCACAAAGAATCATTAGTTTTGTTATTATCTTATATCTGGACCAAATAAAACATTTGGAAAGATGTAAAGGTAATGTTATGATATAATATGTAAATTTTAATGAAAAATTATATAATGAAACATTGATTTTATTTTCATTATTCAATGTAGAGTTTATTTATTTTAGAATATTTCTATCCATGTGGCATGCCTTTGTAGGAAGAGGAACAACGCTGTGTCTACTCAATCACAGAGGTAATCTTGATGTTTGAACAGTAAAATCACTTTCCATAGATCTTGCATCTCAACAATTGCTCAAATAAACCCACATCATATATACATATGCATGTGCAAAAAAATCTGGGTTCTAATGCACCTCATATAGAACCTACATCACATCGGTGCCCAGATGCATACACACCTCACATAAAAATTCCAGAAGAAGAAAAGAGGACTTTATTATAAGGATGTGAATACCTGAATGATTCCCTAGGGCTTCGATTTTTCTTTTAGTATTCTAAGATACTCTGATTATTCTGTGAAATTTCCTATAGATAAGTGAATAATGAGAAATCTATTTCACTAATGAATCAATATTGCATAGCTCTATGAAAACTCTTAGATTTTTCCTCTACTTCACATAATCATCTTTTTGTGATCGTGTCACATAAGCTCCTTTGTATGAATGCATCATGTGAACTCATCATGTGATCTCATCACATGATCAAATAACATAAAAAATCACATAATCAATCAAGTAAATTCACTTGAACCATGATTAATGTATTCTTGTCTTATTTAAATGATCACATAAAACATCAAGGGTCGTCTGCATGTCGACCAATGCCTAGTCATTTAATCCACTCACGAGCATCTTAAAATCTTGATAGGAACCAATATCATGGATTTTAAATTTTCTAATTAGTTTCCTTTATATATGGATGAGGCTGTCCAGGAGGGAGGGGGTGTCCAGGAATGGGGGGGGTGTCCAAGCGGGGAGGCCAGTGTCCAAGAGGGAAGGGGTGTCTAAGAGGGAGGTGGTGTCAATGTGGGAAGGTGGGTGGGGGTGTCTAGGAAGGAGGGGGTGCCCAGGAATGGGGGGGTGTCCATGAGTGAGGGGTGTCTAGGAGGGGAGGGAGGGGGTGTGTCCATAAGGGAAGGGTGTCTGGGAGGGAGGGGGTTTCCTGGTGTGAGGCTGAGTGGGGGTGTCCAGGAAGGAGGGGGTGTCCAGGAGAGAGGGGGTGTACAGTAGTGTGGGGGAGGGGGAGTGTCTAGGAGTGGGGGGGGGGGTTCGTGGGGGGGAGGGGGGGAGGGGGGTTGTCTGGGTAAAGGGAGGAGGGATGCAAGGGGAGTGATGGTGGGTGGGGTGGGGGGGATGTCCCTAGAATGGGAGGGGGTTACTGGGAGAGGGAGGGGTTGTCCAGGGGAGGGGGGTGTAGGTGGAGTGGTGGTGGTGGGGGGCATCTAGGGGTAGGGAGGGGGCTGTACAGGGGGGATGTCTCTGGGAGGGGGGTTATGAATAATCACACTAAAGAACTAGGAGGGAGGGGTGTCCAGGAGGGAGGGGTATGTCCAGGTGGGAGGGTGGGTGGGGGTGTCTACGATGGATGGGGTGTCCATGAAAGAGGGGGTGTCCAAGAGTGGGGGTGTCTAAGAGGGAGGGTATCTAGGGGGGTGTCCAAGAGTGGGGGGTGTCTAGGAGTGGGGGTGTCCAAGAGGGGAGGGGGCTATCCAGGGGGAGAGAAAAGGGATGTCCAAGAGGAGCTATGTAGGGTGGGCGGGGGGGGGGGGGTTTATCCAGGGGGTTGGAGGGGGAGGGGTCATCCAGGGAAAGAGAGGGGGGCTGTAGGGGGAGCGATGGGGGGGGGTATCTAGGGAAAGGGAGGGGGTTACAGGGGGAGGGAGGGGGTTTTCTAGGAGGTGGGAGGTGGGAAACATATAAGGTGGGGTGGGGGCTATCTAGGGGTAGGGAGGGGGCTATCCAGGGGTATTGTCTCGTGGAGGGGAGGGGGGTCTAGTTAACCACACTAAAGAACTAGGAGGTCAAGAGAAAACTAAACCAGTATGATCATTGCCTATCTAATTATGTAGGTTCTCATCATTCCCTCTCTAAAAAAGAGAAATTAATTCCTTACATACCTTCAACGAGACCATAGATATTGTATGGGTCCTTAGAGAGGCATAAGTGGTCAGGGTCGAATCATGGTTGGACCAAATTTTTGATGTGGATGCACTAGAACTCATTCCCTTTGACCTGGCATGTGAGAGTACACTCTTAGAGGCTTTTGATATATGTAACTGTTAGGTTTATACCCTATCTAGGATGGTGGTATCACTAGGAAAATTTTATAATTTATTATAAAATTGAATACTCTTACGAAATTGAATACACCATCATGTATGTGTCGTATTGTATAACCTCTATTTACACTTGTAGAACTTCTAGGTGAAGAACAATTATTATTCATATAAGGGACTTCATATGTGACTCGAGGTCATTTTTATAGGAATGTTTCATCATCACCAATCAATTTAATGTTGAGGTGATGGAAGTGGCTAATAATGTGGCTGATACAGGTATGTTCTCAATTATTATCATGAATGTTGATTTTATAATGGAATTATTTTTCTATTGACTAATAATAGGTATATGCTTTATTAGAGTAACTCTAACTTATATCTTAGAAGTCCCAAACCATTCCAATTTTTTTCTCTCCCCACTATAATAACTAGGGAACAATTCTTTCCTTTTTCAAGCACATAATGGGATGTGAGTATGAGTCCCTCACTTAGAAACCTTGTCCTAGAGTATATTCCTATTTCTGGACTAGTCCTAAGTTGAGTTTTAGAACATGCAACATTTCATCAATAGTATCATTGACAAGTTTGGTGGATATTTGGAAAATAATCAGGGAGGGAACCTTAAAAGAGATAAAATACTAGTTCAGACACCTCCAGTACATGTTCAAAACCCTTGTTTATAATGCATTATATTATCAATAACTCAATGCTAGTGTGAAGAAGGTTGTCACCATGAAGGAGAAAAAGAGGTTCATTGAGCTGATAGTATCGATGGTGGATGCATAATATTCAGACATTCAACATCACAATTAGGACTTGAATGAAGCATCCATGTTTACAATAGAAGTAGAAGCTCGTAAAAATTTAGTCATTGATGGGAGGTATGAGATAAAAAACTTCTAACATGAATTGTATCACCTATAATAGATGCTCAATGTTATAGAGAAGACAGTGATAAAATATCATAATATTATAAATGTGGTAGAAAAGTCCAAATTTGATGTTTCTAATAGGGAAGAGGAACTAAAACAGGGTGTAGATGTGGAAACTAAATCAGTTACTCATTTTTGCTAATCTATAGCCTACTCTAGAGCATTGGCCAGCAGAGTTCGAGGGGGTTTTCAGAGCGCATACTATTTTGAGTATTATAACTTTATCCTACCCCCCATATTGGGTGAGTTATGGGAGAGAGTATAGACTTTGGAGATTCCTCTCTTTTATATTGTCAATAAATGAAACCTTTTGGATTCCATGTTGTTGTTGAAATTTATTCCTCTTCTTTTCTCATCCATGTAATCATAACAAAAAAAAATTTATAAGTCAAGGAATCATGTTGAGCCTCTTCTAAAATATTAATTCAATCCAAGGAAATATGGACATATAAAGTTTGTAATAGTTAATAATTGATAGTTTAATAATGTATTCTTTAATATTAATTTTTAATTTATTTCATTATATTATTACTAAGAAAATATTTTCTTCTTATATAGGTGGAATTTGTTTTCCAGATTTTGGATTCTTTTTCGACAACTAATAACATGGATAACGATTTTTGAGAGGGGATCACAAATAGAAAAAGGATGAAACATTAATTTTTTTACCTATTTGTTAGATAATTGTAATTTTAACCATATAAAAAAATTGTTTTAAATTCATATAGAAGTGTTTTTTTGTATACATGATTTCAAGTAAATGTATATAGAATTGTTCGTGAAACTCTTGTGTGTTTTGTTTTGTTCTTTTATGATTTGTTTATCTGTAGGTGTTGTTTTATCTAGTAGTTTTTTTGTTGTGTGTGCAAGTGTTGTCTCAAGTGTGAAGGTGTTGTGCAGGTGCTGGGTTTTCTCAAGAAACATGGCCTTTATAAGCCCTCAAAATAGCACGGATAAAGGGGGACTTTATTAGTGCTCAAAATAGCATTCATAAAGGTGTCCCTTTATCTCTGCTAAACAAGTACTGGTATAGGGGGGCCTTTATCAGTGTTTTTTAGCATGGATAAAGGGGAACCTTTATCTACATTATTTTGAGCACTGATAAAGGGGACCCACCTTTATCTTCACTATAATTAACAGTGCTTTTCTAGCACTGTTAAATGTAGTTTTTAGCACTTTTGCAAGCCTTATTTGTAGTAGTGCCCAAAACAATCCTATATATTTATATATAGTTTTCTTATACCATATTAATCTACCAAGTCCCCTAAAACATGAACGAAGGAGTGTAATAACATATAAAGAAGTATATTAATTTACATGAACCAAAACACTCCACCGTATAATTATACCAAAAAATGATATAATGGGTTTCAACCTCTTCAAACATGGGAAATCACAAAAAAAAAATTTAATACTCTATTCCACAAATGATACATGAACAAACCCTCTATTTTCATATTAGTCCAGGAGATCAAAGATACCATTAATCCCTACCCAATGATGAAATATGCTTGTCACCCACTCTATATCTATCTCTACTTCTCACTACTAGAACCTACCAGATAATTATATTAAAAATTAAATAGTGTTGAATATTTATATTTAAATATAAAATTAATAATTATTTTTTAACTAAATGATTTTTAAATTGTATTAGTTAAATGCTCACCACCAGTCATCGATACAGTATCACTGGGGAATGATCAAGTCTTCTTCTGATTTAAATTAACCAATACTTTTTTCAAATATGATATTTGAGCGCCTTGTTCCGGAATTGTGATTTGCATAGAAAAAAATTGCAACTCGGTGTAGGGAGTTACTATAACCAGAAGTATATTCAACTAAAATACCTGATGACCTACTAAAGTCCTTATATGGTAATGGTCCCAAATCTATCCCGTGAACTCCAACAAGATTCTCCTTCCCAAGGACTTTACCAATTAGGTCATCCTGGGATACTGAGAATGCCTGCAAAATATTGAAATCCCATATTTTATTAATTTTTACAAATAAATCAAATATAATTCATATTTTAATCTATATATTTTAACATAGTGATAACTTAAAATAAGTTATTATAATGAAAAAATGAATTCATACCCCAACATCTTTGGCAGGATCATTAACAAAACTCCCATCGTATTTTTATGAACATCCAACCACATTTCTATTTGGGAGACTTGGTTCCCAAAATTCATTGACTAAATTAGAAAAATACAATTCCACAATTTTATATTTAGAACAGATAATATTTTCTTATAAATATTTAATCTAATGAAAATATTACCATAGTCGACTGGTTTAGGAAAAAACTCAAACCCGACAATGTGAGGTATGATTTTATTAGCTCGACTCGATGCATTCTTCATTGAAACATCCTAAAATAAATACCATGTAATTTAATTGTAAGGTATGGAATTTTATCTCCTTGTCATATTCATGTATAAATGTAAAATGTGATTAATATATTAATATTTATGTAAATACCATGTTTTTGTTATGATAATGGCTATCAAAAAAATATTTACGTTGTTCTCTAGGTACTCCTTTGGATACCATATCATAAAGTTGCCAGGTTCTCAATAAATTATTGTGGAATCTTTTCCATAATATCTATTTAATATTCATCCATTTTTTACACAAATTTATTAATGTGCACTATTATTCTATAATATCTGTAATTGGAAAGTGTAACAATATCTTTACAAAGACATTAATTATAAAAATATTATAATTTAATAACATAATGGCATTAAATTACACCATAATGTAATTAAATTACATTTATCTGTGAATCAAAAACATCATTTTTCTAAGATGAAGACATATTCCTCCAATAAGTACACGAAATTTGATGGGTAACTAGCTCTGCCACCAGCTGGCCTAGAATATAGCCAAATAATACCACAAGGTTATCCATAGGGACCCCAAAAAAGTCAAATTGAAACCTTCATCCTGTCCATTCATATTCCAAACATATGAACTTTTCATACTTCTCTCTATAGAAGCAGTTTTTCCATCTTTTATGAAAAAGTAATTATTAAAATAAAAAAATTAATATAACTTTATTCATATTAAAATTTGTACCTATATCTATCACCCTACAATATCCCCATGAAGAACTAGGAGTGGAGACCTTCTCCCTCACATTTAAGGCTAATTAATGGGGAGGCGCTGGTTGAGCTGTTCATGGGACGCTGATGAAGGGTGTGAGAGATAGTCTAGAGGGAAAGTAGAGGGTGTCTTAGATGCTATTGGGAGGGAGACTGACATATCATTATCTATTATTATGGTTGATGGAACATCTATTGAGAGTTGACTGGCATTAATTTAATGCTTACTCTTTGGTATTTATATCATTTAATCAAATAAAATTAACTTCAAAGCATATATTTCAAAAAAACTCATTCATAATATAAATAAAAATGATAACAGATGCACAATAATGAAAAAATATACATATCTATGATAATGAATAATTTCACATATAACAGAAGATGTTGATAAATGAATTTATTACTGCATGTGTAATCATTTTCTCCTTCAATCATTTAATTTTCCAACTCCATAATTTCTTCATATACTTCATCCAGCCTTGAAAGACTAATATTTTTAATATCATGATGGAAAAATAAGTTATACTCTTTCTGTTTATGGGATTCAATATCAGAGGCCAAATATTCCACTTCTTCACCCATATCATACAAGTCTTTTTGTTTTACATGGGAAACTACACTCCACCCTTCATTCATGACATATTCCACATAATATAACATTTTATCTTGTGATTATATGTTATACAAATCATGTAATTCATGGTCACTAACATCCATCAATCGAGAGAAGTTCACATAAGTAAAATGCAAGGAATCTCTTTTAAAACCCCTAATAATATCGAACCAATTATATTTGAATAAATTAACTAATAAATTCCCATGGTAGTTTAATTTTATAATATTTGTAATATTTACACAGTATTCTACTTCAAAAAACATAAATATACAACAATTCAATGTTTTCAAACCATTTTATTGAATGCCTATATGAAATTTAAAGTCATTCAGATTATAAGAGTCAAACAGTCTTGCCAATTTTAAAGGACCTCAAGAATGATAATTCAAATATTATGAAAACTCAGATCGAGTATTAGTATTCATGATCTAGAAAAAGTAATATAAATTATTATATTTACAAAATATATGTGTCAACCTAATATCTATATTGATTGAAATATTTATGAACCTACATGTCGTGCAAACCATTCAATAAGCTCTTTATTAATAAATTTGGTTATATCTTTCTTATTTCATTTTCAGCCTCTCATTCATATATTTGTTTATATCCTTAAATATTTAATAAATGGATATTTAATTTTATTATTCAGTAGAACATATCTATGTTCCTTTAATAATTTTATTTCTGTTAGTGTAACATTTGAGCTCCTCCTAACTGGTCGACCAATAACAATAATGATTTTTTATTTCCCATGTAGTTGAGATTGAGTTTATGTGTCACAAACATATCGAAATAGATTCAATATTGTCTCAATATCATCCAGGTATCTAGAAAACAAGGAAAGACACTCCTAATACAAATATATTTCAAAAATAAATCCTTTAGGTTGAGCTTTATTTTTCATTTATGATTTCAAATGCCTAAGATATATGTGAAATAAAATAAAAAACATTATTTTTTTATTCAATGAAGTAAAAATAAATTACTTAACTAAGAAACATATAAAAAACAACCAATCAATTGGATACATCCATTGATAATTTATGGGCCCACTTAATTTAGTTTCCTCAACCAAATGCATAGTTAAATGCATCATGACAGTAGAAAATGAAGGAAGAAAGATCATCTTCATTGAAAAAGGTGTCAATAAAAATATGTCATCAAGGTTTTTAAGCTCAAATGGTTTTAGAGTTTTCTCACATAGTTTTTTAAAGAATGTACAATATTTGAGTACAACAGTGGTAACCTTTTCAGTTAATATTATTCACAATTTCAATGGTAGTAACTATTGTAAAAATATATATGAATTGTGACTTTTCAATCCATATAAATTATGATGATTTAAGTAAAAATACCCTAATATGTTACTTCAATACTTATCATATACCTTCATATGTTTTATAATTGGACAGAATTTATCTTTATCCCTATTTTTTTGATTTTTTTCTATATAATACTTTCGATTCTCATCTATCTAGAGATCATGCTTTTTCTTTATTTTTTGTAAGTCTTTCTGAGAATTGATATGGTCCTTTGATTTTCCATGTTCATTATGAAATGTGAAGAACAAATTATCATTAAAATTATTCTCAATATTCATAACATCGAGATAATATTTTAACAAATTAAATCACCGATAAATAAGTTTAATGAATATACTCTTTTCATCCATTATTGCATTCCAATTTCAATTGATGGTGCACTTAGAACTTGTTTCCCACTATCATTCAAATTACAAACCTTCCCAAAAAAAGATTCAACATTTTGAAGTTGTGTAAATATTTTACAGCCTTTCAAAAAATTTATAGGTGGTATATAGTCAATATTACCATTTAATTTTGATTTGTTCAACCAAAATATATGAGATGCATCAATAAATTTTTGATGACATAAGAAGCACCATTTTTTACTAGGAGGCAGTCATTCAGGATCAAAATAATAGTTGTCAAAAGGACAAGACAAACCTATGTAAGTGTTCTAACCAGCTAAATTTCCATGTCTAGGGAAGTCACTAATAGACAACATTATAGAATCTTGGATTTTAAACATTTTTCTAGAAGATGCATCATATGTCTCAACACTATTGCTCCACAACTCCAATAATTCATTATTTAGAGGCTGTAAGTATACAAAAATATCATTTCATAGAATTTTTTTTAGGAATAATACTCTAAATTATAAAAGAAGTTTGTTTCATACACATTCACGAAGGCATGATTTAAGGGATAAAAAAACCAGCTAAATGCTATAACTGGTGCTCTAAGACCCAAATGTATTGAATCCATCGGCAACCAATCCCAATCAAACATTCCTAGGATCAAATGAAAAATATGGATGTAATGAATCAAATGTCTTCCAAGATTAAGAATGTCTTGTATTTTTCATTAAACCTTCCTTATCATTATTTATTGAATTCCACTTCATGTGCTCCAAAGTTTTTGATGACATGAATAATATTTTCAATTGGGGATTTAATAAAATGTAACATGAATCCTTTTCAGGTGTGTTCGTTTTCTTCTTCTTTATGATATTATATTGATTCAGACTCCCAACATCACCCATTGACTTCCATCTATAAGAAGAACATTTTTTTCAATCATCTCCACTCGAATTCTCTACCCAATAAAGCATAAAATCATTGGGGCACACATGTATTTTTTTTATAATTCAGAACAATATTCTTAACAAACTGTTTCATATTTTAAAAATAATCAGGGATATTTTCTTTAGAAAATAAATCACTCAAAAATTCCAATTTCATTAACATCGTCTCATTTTTAACTCCACATAGGCAGTTGATGTGTTACAACTTCATTATAAAAGAGTGTTTTGAATATTTCAATCATCCACTATAAAACTCTTGATTTTCATCATCAACCAAACCATGAAATGCATTTGTCTGCTCAGTGAAGATTTCTCTTATATTAGTATCTATATATTCAATAGGAGGATCCAATAATATGTTGAATTCTTTATCTAGATTTCCTATAGTCTAAAAAACATCACTTTTCATGTTTATATTTATAAAACCCCCAATTGGTTGTTCTAATATGTTTTTATATTGATGTTGGCATCTTAAAATTCCAAATGAATCATTTATATGGTGTGGCATTTCATTTTCCATTTTCGAGGAAGTTGGGAGCTCGTTATTTCGATTGACATTAGTACAAAAACTTTCTATAAGGTTTAATCCACAATGTTCCTTTACCATATAAAAAAAATTAAAACACATAAGTATTATACACAAGTTATATAGTGATCATGTGAGACCAATTTTTTTTTAATTCAAAAAAATTACTAAATTTGTCTTGTGTAATACATTTTATGGTTTCATAACCTATAAAACCCCATTTATGGAAACTATAATGAAAATTGATAAATGTAACCAAATCATATAAAAATCACATCACTTTTCATTATAATTTTTATCACCCTATAAATCCCTCACAACCATTATAGACCCTATAATGAGAAAAACATGAATTTACATTATATATGTTTCTATAATCGTGAATATATTATGCACAAGAATGAATATATTTTCTTAAACATGAATCTTATTTCCATACACATCAAAGAAGATTCTATATAATCATATATTAAATATTCATAATCATCATTTACACACTCTTTGATTTTTTATAAAAACATATAAAACCCAAAAATAATAATATAGTGACTCCAGAATCCTTTATTAAAACATTATAAACACTAAACATTTAAATAAAAAACACAAAGTGATTTTAAAAATTTGTGATACATTTCAATTACCCATTTATCTAAGTGAGGTACTTGTAAACACGGTGAAAAAAATATAAGAAACTATGATTTAATAGTAACATGAGAAATTATAATCATTTAATTAAAATAATTGAGGTATTTATAATATTCAAAAATAAATTCACCAATATCAATCTTACAAAAAAATTACACCAATCACTAACTTTATCTGTATTAATAAGACTTAACACAAACAAACTCTACCAAGTTGAAAACTATTAGAGAGAAATGTTCTTTAAAAAATCTAAGATAAATGTAATTTCTTATCTTTTAGAGTGTGATTAATCAAGAATATTATGATTTATTAATCCTATTGAAGGGATATGCTATTATAAATGAAGATAAATATGTTCTTTTCAACAGACTTCCCATTCCATCAACTAATAATACATAGTTTGGAAAAGGACGTCCTGTTTGTTTATTACTTATATCTATATTTCAATCAACATATGAATATACCAAAATTATTTTAATTTTTTTGTTTAGATTCTAAAAATCAATATATATGAAACTCTAACTCATTTATCTTCTCAATCATTTTCACTTCCATATCTCAAATCCCATGAGTTGATATTTCCTTATATTTTCAGAATTGAACAAGTATAAATTGATGAAATTCAATTTCTTCCCTTAACTAATTTACCAATAGTAACTTTAATAATAATAATCAACTAATAATATATTTGATCATTGATTTTCATTATTTTATTTTCTAATATATAACTCATATTCAATTGTGGTAATATTATTCTCCATTATTGTTTTTATTCATGATTTATTGCAAACAAACGCTTCCATTTTAAATGAAGCCACCAGTATTGTTATGTATTTGTAATAAGAAAATAGTTCATAAATACTAGAATGAGATTTTTTTCTATATTGAAATTTAAGATACATAGTAGAATGATATTTTCAACATTATAAATAGAAATAAAAAAACTAATTATAGTAAATGCACAAAAAACACCTACCATAAAGTTAGATTCTCAATAAAAAAGAAATCAAACCCATATAACCTCACCTCTATCATGGGCTCGTGTGAAGGAAATGGTATGGAGAGGGATTGAGTGTGGATGACGACATGGGTGACAATAAGGGTGGTTGAGACAGGTTAGTGGATGTGACCATAGTGCCGAAAAGGGCTTGGGAATATAGGTAGGGGGTGCTATGATTCCGAGTGGGGATAGGGGTAGAGGGATTGGGAGATATAGAGAGGGGTTAGTGGTATGGTTCAGGATCAGGGGGTGGCGAAGGGCTTGGGATCACTGACGAGGGGGTGGGGCTTTGGTTTGGGGTTAGGGGTGGGGGTGATAGGGTTCAGGGTTAAGGGGGAAGGGGAGCTCAAGGAGAAGGTGAGGCATAGTGGAGGGAACAAGAGAACCAATGAGCTAGGGTTCGAGGTTGGGGGGGTGGTGAGATTGGGGATAGAAGATGGAGAAGGGTGGGGCATAAGGGAAAATTGTGTTTATTAATAAAAATATAAAATTTATTTGTAGTTTATAAAAAACCTCACCAAAATAAGTTATTTTTTTAGAGGTTTAGTAGACCACCGCTAAACAAAAAATATGTTGTAGTGAAAACTTCCATTTGAAAATAGATAAATGAATGCCTGAAGATCACCTAACATAACATATACCAATATTACTTATAATAAAACATGAACATGGAATAGAAAACTAACTATCAAGTTCTGATAAATAGTGATAGAGAACTTGATGATTACAAAGTTAACCGTCACAAAACTGTAAATTGTTTATGGGGTTAAATGTAATAAATTCCTTAGTAATAAAATTAAATCGATAAGATTTTAATTTAAATATTTTTTACATTAGAACACAGGTAGATATACTTACTTTAAAAGAATTACTTCATCCTTTAATCAATTTCCACCATAAAACAATTTTTTATCCAAACGATGAGTATGAATTTCTCCTCCATGATTGAAACACTACACACAAATTATATGGATCAAAAAACCCCCAAAATAAAAAATATTATATTCTTCCTATCTTTAGGTATTAACCAAATCCAAAATGGATTGTAAAAGATGATATAATTTTTTATAAAGAATAAACCTTTTGATCCTGAAAAACTAATTTGATCTCCAAAAAAAATTAACACCAAAATTTCAACATAAATCATTCAAAAAAAATACTTGAAATTACTGAAAATTATTTTAGAATAAAAATTTAGGCCAAAAAATTAGAAATATTTGATCACATAGTCTTCAAAAATAAATTTTAAAATTTATCTCTAAATAACATCAATCACTCTTAGTGTCTCATACAAAAAACCTAATATCATCAATCACATAATCTCCAAGATATTGAAACCATTTCCATAAATAAACTATATAACCCTAAATCTATAAAAAATTACATTTGACTCCAAAAGACAATTCAATCTTTATTCCTCATAATATTATTTTTACCTTAATCTTATAGGATTCTCAAAATAGTTATCATCTAAGGAAATTGCCTTAATAACATAATCACCAAATAATTTCCCAACCCCAGTTCAATATATGTTACAAAAATCAACATATCCATTTTCCATCAAATGGTTTAAATAAAAATAAAAATTCATACTAACCGGGACTTCATGTGAGCCATTGGTAGGCATTGCACCTTGGTCACCCATTAGTTGTGGGTGTAAGCCCCATGACCTCCAGGATGCGATGAGGTGTCACATAGGTTGTAGGTTTTCCTTTCCCAATACTATATAATTCTTATAACATTTAAAAAAATACGATGAAATCCTAAAAAATAACATTAACACGTTTTAACCACAAATTTTATCTCATTCCTTTAATTTTTCATCCCAAAATGAAATAACCTACAATTACATAAAAAACATGTCTCCATAAATATCATTAGTCACCTTAAAATTATTATAACATAAAGCCTCAAAAGTGGTTTCTATGAAATTAAACTTATAATAAACATTAAAATTATAAAATCATGATGATATACTTAACTATTACGAATACCACAAAAGAAAATATCATAATCTCTATAGTTTTCTATTACCCCCTCTAATACCAACCATAAGGACATGACCATAATCATTACATATTCAATTGTTTTTGAATAGGAATTGACATTCCTGAAATTCATAGGACTATTTTAGTTTAGATTTTTAATGAGTTAGGAATTACTATTATAATGTAAACCCATACATTAGAAGTGGACATGTATCACTAATAATCCATTTCTTTTTTCCCCCAATAAAAACTTTTTAAAATAAAACATAGTTTCTCTTTATGAAAAATATCCACAATATTCCCCATAATCTCATAATTTTCCCAAATCATCCTTAAACTATGTGAAAAACAGTTCAAAACAGGGTATGAGAAAAAAAAAGATCCCAATAAAGGACTTAATATAACACCCCAACCCCAGTTTCCCAGTGCTAGAGCTAAAATATGGTATGTAATTTTTTAAAAATATAAACTAAAAAATTTCACAAAAATTACAGAAATGAGGTTCTTTACCGGTCTAGGTTTTGGAGAATTAGATACAACTATTACATTTCCTCAAAACTGTAAAAAAAAATAAACCTCAATGAATTGTCTCCACAAAGTAAATAATTCAATTGATAAATCTACTCAACCTATAAAAATATTTAAAATGTAGGGTGAGCATTTAAAATTCCAAGTAAGGGGTTTTAACAAAATTAATAAATTCTTTTCAAAACATTTCTTTAAAATAAATATTTATACTCAAATCATTTTCTCTAAAAGAAAAAAACAATTCTCATAGCATGTCATTATCATTTTTTGAGAGTTAAAAACAATAATGTTTTGGGAAAACCTATGCTCAAGAATTTATGTTCTTACTTAAAAGTTAAAAATAAAATGCATTATAAAATATGCACATAGTTTAACAAAAATGAATGGAATGCAACATATAAGTTAGATAATGAGAATGCCTAATTACGTGAGACATGCCAGGGGTGCAGATACAAATTCACACATGAAATAATACTTTTCCTGTATTTTCATATAGAATAATACAAATTATACTTAAGACATAAACGTAAACCATGAAATGATGTATAAATATATAAATTTTATTTATAAATTGGAAATAAAATATTGATCCATCTATATAAACAATTTTTTATATATGTATATACATAATATAAAACATTATACCAAGTACATATAAAAATATTTAATTTAAGCTATATACTTATACATAATTAAAGGATTGTTAACCTTTGGTATTCTGATATTTGAATAAACACATGAACTATCAGTTACTGGCTTCATATTGAGGGAATTAAAAATTCCATATATTTTTAAACATACCATAATGGCCTTGGAAAAGAAATCTAAAAATGATTAATGGATCAGATAGAGCCATATCTAAAAATGGGCAAGGCCTCAACTAAGTCTATATCTGATTATCTCATGATACCTACTGATGAATCGATAAATACCATCGAGACCTTAGCCAAGACATATGAAAATGATTAAGGCCTCAACCAAAACCATATTTGAAAGTGGGAAAGGCCTTAACCAGGTCCATATATGTTTCATCTCATGAGATATAACAATGCATCGAGACGCTATAGAGGGTCTCACACATTAGTTAATATGTCTAATTCGATCATCATATGAATTGTTTTAACATAAACGACACATACCTACACCATGAAATTAAACTTATTTACATAAAATGCACAAATAAACAAGATATTGAAATAAATACAAAAATTCTTTCTAAAATACATGGAGTGAACTTTTTAAGCTATACATTGGACATAACTAAATAATAATGAAATACCATGTTGTGCTAATTTAGTTTAATATATGAAATGATAGCTTGCATACATAAAACAAAAACTTTTTTAGTCTTGTCACATAAAATGATAGCTATTTTCATTTATAAACTAGTCTATTCATAACCATATACCATAAATTTATAAATTATAACATTGTATATGAATTTTCAAATAAGATACTAACCCATTTTTAATAAACAAAAATATACACACATATGTATATACATCAAATAATAATTGCAATATCAAAATAATGAACCATTTTATGATTTTAAGGAACACAATAACAAAACAATATTTTGTTATTTTTTTCCATTAAAAAGCAGAGATTACATTCACACATTCATAATAGGTTGTCATTAAATAACATTATTTTCAAGGTTTAACATGTATACATAGATATTCATAAATCATATATATATATACATCTTTATAGAATATATTCATTTTTTAAAACTCAAACCCTTAAGTTTTTAATTTTGAAAACATCATTAAATTGATAGAATCAATTGTGTATACTCACATATGCATAAGTAAGTATGTATATATGTGTGTGTGTGTGTGTTCATATATATATATATATATATTAATGCATGACATTCTTATAGATTGTAAATACTTTATCTATTATAAACCATAGGTATTAGGAATAACCACTTAATTCAAAACCATAATCATATATATATTTATACAATAGTATAGAACTTTCATACTTATATGTATATATAAACACATGACATCAAGTTTATAATATTCGTCATTGCGGAATAAATTCGGGTTTTTTGAAAAACTTCAATGAATAAGAATATAATTTGGACGAGTTAATATACAATTCACTTTAAAACATAAACTTTGTTAAATACACACATACACACACACACATATATATATATAAATAGAATAATGGTTTTGGAATCATACCTAAAATTATTATCCCATTATTTCAAATTAAATTTAAATTGAAAAAATAAATACCCACTCATACATTATTGGTTCTGAAAATATTATACCTAGATGGATAGGCACACACATATATATGTATATATATATAATTTTATATATATTTATTTACACCCTTAAGAATAGAGCATATATTATATAAAATAATAAATAATTAATTTGATCCCTTATAGTTTCATAGTATAAAATATTTGTTTTATCAATAAACCTTAGTAAATATTTATGACCAACAATTCTTAAGTGAGATAGGTATATATATATATACAATTGTTTATACAATTATATATACATATATATAACTGTGTATACACTTATATATATATAATTATTGATGAAATCAAATATAAAAAAATTTATTTCCTTAAAAAATGAATTAAAAAAAAAGATCTTTCATAAAAAAATATTTAACAAGAATATATATATATATATATATATATATATTCGTATATATGCATACATATACATATAAGTCTTACAATTTCAAACGACAAACCAAATGAACCATTACATGCTTTAGATTTGGAAATAAACATTTAGATTCAAAAACACTTATCATATATGCATTATGAAAATTGTAAATAAAATAGATAGATGTGATTTCATATATATGTATATATATACACGTATATATTTGAGTGAAATACTAATTTGATCAAAATAATTAAAACCCATATAAGTCTTATGTAAATTTAAAACAAAACCCTTTCTCTCATTTTTACTGAAACTGGATACCTATATATGTGTATATATGTTTATATATACACATTTAAATACATAGCCCATACATAATTTTCATAAATAAAAGGAACCCTTATAGAATAATTTTTGAATAAAAAAACATTACAAAGTATAATTGAAAATAATAATTCTCTTACAAAATATAGGTTTAAGGGAAAAATTTAAAGCACAACCTTAACTTATATATATATATACGGATAATATTATGTTATATATGTGTATATATGCTTATATATACACAAATATATATAAATTTTTTAAAAACAATCACAATTTGATAAACTAAAATATAACCTTACCTACTTTGGACAAATTGTAGGCCTTGCAAGCTGTTGATTTTTCGAGTAGAATGAAATCGAGGCTTTGTGAGGAAGAAGGTAGGAGTTTCAAAGTGGGTACACAGAGGTTTAAATTATTTTTTTGTGTTATCAATATTAATCATGGAGAAAAATAAAATATAAAATCATTTGAATTTTTATTTTAAACAAATATTTTGATGGAAGATTGGATTAAGAATCACACAATCTACATCGTTGTGGATTTGGGGCTGATGAGAACGGAGCATTATTCTTGGGTTGATTCTCATCGACTCGTAGGGTAGAAGAAGAATAAGAATAGTAAAGGAGAGAGAAAATATAGTGGTTCACCTATTGGTCGATCCGGATCAGTGTGGTGTGGACTGGTTGAGGCATGACAGGTTCAATTAAGTGGAAAGAATGGAAAACTAGGCGGATGGTAGGTATTAACTCAGACCGATCGGAGAGTGGGGATAAACCCGATGGGTGGTCTGTGCTATGAAAGTTGGTTTGACAATGGCGCATGTTAGGTTGTCAAGTCAGGAGGTTGAAGACAACCTATAATTTTTTTAGTTTACTATTATTTTATGTCGTAATCATTACTTACACCCATTTTTTAAGTTCACCACATTATCATCTTTTTATATTATTTTGTGTCTTCTTTTGTGGTCAATCCATCATTGTATTTTTTTTATATTGTTTTAATTTTACATGTATTCATTTTTTAATTTATTTTTTTATCATTTCATTTTAACATTTCTTTTTAACCGAAATATTCTACCGTTTTGTATATTTATTTACATATAATTCATTTTTAACAAAAAATTCTAATCAAAAAATTTTGAAACACACACATATATAATGTGGACTTTTTGTAAAATAATTACATATATTTATAAATTAATTTTTTTAATACAAATACACTATATATTTTTTATCTTAAAAATAATAATAATATTTTTCATATAAATATTTTAACCCATAATTATTATTAAAATTATTATTACATTTATTATCAATAAAATATTAAAACAAAATATAGTTGTAATATTTTATTTATGTCAAAATAGTGGTAAAAATTTTGTAATTATAATTAGTGTATATATACCTATACAAACATATCATTATATAATGTAAAAGTGTAATAATTATATATTTTTTGAAAAATTTTAGTTATTCAAATATTTTATTTTTATAAAAATAATTAGCTAAAAATATTGATATTAAAATAGTCTCTTCAAAAATTAATACCACATTTTTTTAAAGAAAAAACTGGTTTTTTAAAATTTTAAATCAGCACATTTTTTGTACAAAATAATATAATATTTAAAACATTATATATTAAAACATACATTAAAATAAATGATATATTTTAATTTATTATTATTATTATTATTATTACATTTTTTAAAGAAAATAAAATTTCTTAAATGGAATATTTTACTTTTAAAAAATCTTTTGTTAAATTTTTTTGGATAAATTATTAAATAAATACTTGATTAAAATTAATTACTATTAAAATTTATTGGGGAGTTATATTATTCCCCCATTAATAGAATTGCGTCCTCACAATTTATTTATCCTGACTAAAAATAACTCTGAATTTTTGTCCACAGAATAAAAAAACACTAGGACCACTGACCTTCTAGACTCAATAGCATCAAATCTTCAATGTTTTCTAGACCGTTCCTATAATTCCAACTATAATGCTCTGACCCCAGTTTCCTAGAGTTAGAGCTAAAATATGCTATGTAAAGTTTTTTATAAATAACATAAAAAATCATACAACACATTATATAAATGAGGATATTTGTTGTTTTAGGTTTTAGAGAATTAGATACAATTGTAACATTTCCTCAAAACTGTACAAATATAAACTTCAATGAACTGCTTCCTCAAAGTAAATAATTTCTCAAATAAATCTAATCAACCAGTAAAAGTATTTGAAACTTAGTGTGAGCATTTTAAATTCCAAGTAAGGGGTTTTAAAAACCATTAATAAATTCCTTTAAAAACATTTTTTAAAATAAATATTCATACTTAAATCATTTTCTTTCAAAGAAAAGAATTTTTTCATAGCATTTTATCATCATTTTTTGATAATTACTAAAAATCATTTTTAAGGAAAACCTATGGTAAAGAATTTCTATTCTTATTTAAGAGATTGAAATAAAATATTTTATAAAATATGAATGTACTTAAAAAAAATGCTTGAAATGCTACATATAAGTTAGATAATGACCATGACTAATTATGTGAGACATGTCGGGGGTGAAGATTCAAATTTACACATAAAATAATATTTAACATGATTTTCACATAGAATAATAACAATTACACTTAGAAAATAAATATTAATCATGAAATGATGGATAAATATCTAATAATATCTATAGATTAGAAACAAAATAATAATCTTTTTTTGTAAATGATTTTTTGTACATGTATATAAATAATATAAAACATTATACCATGTATATGTAAAACTGTTTAATTAAAGATATATACTTATATATAATGTAAGGATTCTTAACCATGGGTATTGTACTAGTCTAATAACCACATGAACCATCACTTATTAGCTTCATATTGAGGGAATGCATAATGTCAAACATTCTGAAACATACTTTCTAGGGCTTGGACAGGACATATAAAAATGATTAAGGTCTTAGACAAACCCATATCTGAAAATGGTCAAGGCCTTGGCCAAGTCAATATATGATTATTTAATGAGTCATTCCAATGCATCAGGAAATACCGTTGAGGCATCAGCTAATACATCTAAAAATGATTAAGTCCTAGGACAACAACATATCTGAAAATGGGTAAGGCCTCATCAAAGTCCATATCTATTTTTTCTCAAGAGTTATATTGATTCATCGAGAGGATATATCGGGCCTCACCCATCACCAAATATGTCCTCTTCATTCCTCAGATAAATGGTGTTAACATAAACAACACATACCTATGCCATGAAATTAACCATCTTTATTAGAAATGAACAAATAAAAAGGATATTGAAATAAATACATAAATTCTTTTTAAAATATATAGAACATCATTTTTAAATTATATTGTTTCCATAAATAACTACACATGACATACCATGACGTGCGAATGAAGTTTCTCTTATGAAATGATAGCTTACACACATAAAATAATAACTTGTTTCGTCTTGTCTCATAAAATGATAACTATTTTCATTTAAAAACTTTGTTACTTATAACCATATACCATAAATTGATAAATTCTAACATTGTATATGAATTTGGAAATAAAAGACTAACCCCTTTTTCATAAACGAAAAGGTACACACACAGATATATATATATATAAACAAAATAAATACTGCAATGTCAAAGTAATACACCCTTTTAAGATTTTTAGGCACCCAATAAAAAAGAGTATTTTCTATTTTTTCCAATAAAAATTATATATTACATTCACACATGCATACTGGATTGTTATTAAAAAATATATTTTTTAAGTTTTAACATGTATACATATATATGAATAAATCATACATAAATTTTCATATTTGTAGAACATATTCATTTTATAAAACTTAAACCCATAAGTTTTTAATTTTGAAATCCTCGTTAAATAGATTTAAAAAATTTCCTATACTTACATATGCATAAATTAGTGTACATATATATATTAATGTGTAAAATTCTTATTGATTGAAAATAGTTTATCAATTACAAACTATAAGTATTAGAAAAAACCAAGTAATTCAAAACCCTAATCACACACACACACACACATATATATATACTTTAGAATATATGTTTCATACTTATATATATATATATATATAAACATATAGTATCAAATTTATAATATTCATCATTGTAGAAAAATTCATGTTTTTAGTAAAAGTTTGATAAATGGGAATATACTTTGGGAGAGTTAATATAAAATCAAATCTAAAACATGAACTTTGTTAAATACATAGATATAAGTTGAATAATGGTTTTTTAATCACACCTAAAATTAGTATCCCCTTATTCCAAATTAAATTTAAATTGACAAAATAAATATCCACTCATACATTATTGGTTCTGAAAATATTATACTTAGTCGGATTGAAAACACACACATATATGTATATATATACATATATACTTTTATATATATGTAGAAACACCATTAAAAAAATCATATATTGTATAACTTAATAAATAAATAAATTGATCAATTATAGTTTAATACTATAAAATATTTGTTGAATTAATAAAGCTTAATAAATATTTATCACAAATAATTCTTAATTGAGATTGGTGTATATATATATTCAATTGTATGTAAACTTATATATACATATATGTAACCATGTATACATATATATATATATATAAGTATTGATGAAATCAAACATAAACCAATTGATTTATTTAAAACATGAATTCAAAATAACGATATTTCAACAAAAAAATATTTAACCAAACAGGAAATATATATATATATATATATATATATATTTGTAAATATGTATACATATACAAATAAGTTTTGTAGATTCAAACATAAAACCAAATGAACCCTTACATGCTTAAGCTTTAGAAATAAACATTTAGATTAAAAAACCATTATTTTATATGCATTCTGAAAATTGTAAATTATAATGATATATGTGATTTCCTATATTCCTATATATATATACACGTATATATTTTAATAACATCCTAATTTGATCAAAACAATTAAAACCCTTATATGTCTTAACAAAATTCAAAACTCAACCCTTTATGTCATTGGTATTGAAACTGAAAACCTATATATGTGTATATATGTTTATATATACAAATTTAAATACATAACCTATCCATAATTTTCATAAATAAAAAAACCCTTATAAAATAATTTTCTAATAACAAAACACTTAAAAAGTATAATTTAAAAAAATAATTCTCTTAAAAAATATAGGTTTAATGGTAGAATTTAGAGTATAACCCTTAAATTATATATATATATATTGAAAATAATATGTTATATATGTGTATAAATGAAAATATCTGCACACATATATATAACTATTTGTGAAAAAAATCACAATTTGATAAACTAAAATACACCCTTACATGATCTGGACTAATTGAGGGTCTTGTAAGCTGCTGAATTTTTGAGCAGATTGAAATTGAGGCTTTGGGAGGAAGAGGGTAGGAGTTTCAAAGTAGGTACAGGGAGGTTTAAATAATTTTTTTTGTTATCTGTGTTTATCATAGAGAAAAATAAAAAATAATATCATTTGAATGTTTATTTTAAATGATTCTTTTGATGGAAGATTGGATTGAGAATCACACCATCCACATCATAGTGGATTTGCGGCCAATGAGAAAGGAGATTTATTCATGGGATGATACCTACAGGCTCGTAGGATAGAAGGAGAATAATAGTAAAGAATAAAGAAAAGCTATCGGCTCACCTGTTGATCAATGAGGATCAGTGCGGTGTAGATTGGTTGAGGTGCCACGAGTTTGATGAGGGGGAATTGAAAGAAAACAGAGTGGATGATTGGGATTAACACAGACCGATTTGAGGGATGGGATAACCTCGATGGCTGGTATATGCATCCCAAGTGGGTTCAAGAGTGGTGCTGGTTAGGTTATCAAGTTAAGAGATTGAAGACAACCTTTAAATTTTTAATCATTTCATTGTTTTACTTTACTGTTATTTTATATTGTAATCATTAATCACACTATTTTTTACATCCATCACATTATCCTCTTTTTATATTATTGTTTTTCTTCTTTTGTGGTAAAGCAATCATTATGTTTTTGTTATATTATTTTAATTTCTCATTTATTAATTTTTGTTTTAACTCATTTTTATCATTCTATTTTAATATTTCTTTTTAACAAAAATATTCTATCATTATATATATATATTCATAAATAATTTTTTTTAACAAATAATTCAAATTATTTTTTTTAAAACCACATATATATAATGTTCTCTTTTTGTAAAATAATTACATATATTTATAATTAATAATTTTTTAAAACAAAAACACTATATATTTATTTTACTAAAAATAATAATAGTAATTTTCATAAAAAAAATTTATCCATGATTTATTATGATAATTATTATTACTATTACTATCAATAAAATATTATCAAAAAATAAAATTATAATATTTCATTTTTTTCAAAATTATGGTAAACTTTTGTAATTATAATTAGTATATACACACACACATTTCATTATATAAGTATAAAAATGTAATCATTTTATGTTTTTTGACCAATTTTAGATATTGAAATCATTTATTTTTAAAAAAATAATTAGCTAATAATATTTATATTAAAATACTCTCTTCAATAAATTAATGCCACATTTTTTTAAATAAAGGTGTTATTTATTATAATTTTAAATCAAAATATTTTTTTTGTAAATAATATTATATTTAAAACAATAAATATTAAAAAATACTTTAAAAATGATATATTTTAAATTATTATTATTATTATAATCATTATTATGACATTTTTTAAAGAAAATAATATTTATTGAACGGAATATTTTTGTTTCATAAAACTTTTTGTTCAAATAGTTTTTGATAAATTATTAAATGAATTTTTGATTAAAATAAATTTAAATTTAAATTTCTGGGGGTGTTGCACATAAAAATAAAGAAAACCATTATTATAACGAGAAACACGAAAACCCATTTAATGATCTTTAATCAAATGAAATAATACAATTTCACATGAAAGAAACAAGTGTTTTGCTCAAAGAATGCCTTTAAAATCCATATCAAACATTTTTAAAAAAATTAATTTTTGGAAACATAGTGTATCACATTAATAGCCCATTTCAAAACTATGTTATAAATAAGTAGAACCCTATTAAATCCATAGGATAAACCCTATAATAACTCCCTACTTCTCACCTTGAAAGACAAGTCACAATACCCAATGCATTCGAGCACTATTTAGGCACACCCAACATTGAAGCTCTTACGAGCTTACCCATTACTATTTGTGCCTCCCCATGTTAAGCTATAATAAGATTACCCAGAGCTATCTAGTCCACCCCATGTTAAGAAGTAACAGGCTTACCCGGTGCTATTTGGGCCACCCCTTTTTTATTTCTCAAGTACTATATACTGAAAAAAAACATTTTTATACGCACACTTTTCATCATAAACCCTTTGAAAAACTCTTTCAAAACACTTTTGAATAAAATAATAACATTTTCTTTTAAAAAATAATTTTTAATAATAAAATGAACAAACAATGTAAAAGGTATTTTCATTAAGAAAATATCATTAATTTTTTTTTAAAGAAAATATCATTTTGGGATATCAAAATACCCTTTTCTTTTAAAAAAGATTTTTAAAATCGAAACATTGAGAACATCATAAAGAAATCATTTTATATGTAAAAAATAAATATATATTATATAATAGGAATCAAATAACTAAAGATTCATGACGGTGGTGAAATACGCTCATGATGTATAGGATAAAAACATTCTTTTTGACATTTCTAAGAAGAAACTTTAAAAGAATAATATTCAAAAGAAAGTCCCTTACCTCAAGTATGATTTGTAACATTTGTACTTTATCTTACTAAATAAAATATTTATGTTAAATATTTACTTTCATGATAAATTTTTTTCTTGTTTATTATTCCTTTTATATCAATTATTACAATTTTATAACAATTAGTTAATTATTTAATTTCAAGTCGAATGTTATGACAATATTGACTACTTGATTCCAAAATAAATTTGGTACGACTTCTATAGTCAAATTGATCATTATCCCATTATCTACAGTACAATAATAATAAAATAATTATAGTATTAATACATCAATATTATTTTAAATCCATTCATTAAATATGGTTATGAAAAATGAATTACGTTACAATCATGGAGATGGTAGGTCATACGTACGCAT
Source organism: Viscum album (assembly GCA_963277665.1). Lineage (NCBI taxonomy): Eukaryota > Viridiplantae > Streptophyta > Magnoliopsida > Santalales > Viscaceae > Viscum > Viscum album. Next base: position 97,351,389 of record OY728130.1, on the reverse strand, counting down.
GAGTAACATTTCCATTTTTCAATGATCATTGTGGAAATTAAGTAAGTATCATTTTATCATTAAATAATGATAATAATATAAATAATATCATAATATTCATTTAAATATACTTATATATATATCATCCAAGTGATGTGGTTATATAAAATGAATCACATCGCTTCGTGGAGGTGATAATTCACACGTACGCATGAACGACATTATCATTTATATGTTCATGGAAAGGTTAGAATGTAAATAATATATTACATTTTAATAATTATATATATTTAATTAATATCATATATAATCATTAATTCCATCATTATAACTAGTTTTGAGAGATAGTGGTGGAAAACAAATTACATAGGTTCATGAGATAGTTGTCCATCACACATACAAACAATGAATTATTTTCCCATTTTATAGATGTGGAGATGGGTATGGTTCATTCAAATAAAATAATAAAAACTCAATTTATATCATGGTTGAATAAATTTTTAAATATTTGAGAGAATAAACAAAACAAAAATGCATGATTCAAAACGATACCTCTTCTTCGAAAAAATTCATTTTCTTAACACATTAAGACCACTAAGGCTGGTGTAATACCTAAAATAAGAACAATATAATGAGGGTATGGATTGTAGGAAGGTATTTTGGTAGGTATTAGATTAAACCTAATGGGTTTTATGTTTGAATAAAGGATAAGTAGAGGTTCTCTTTTATAAGATAGGTGAGGGGCACTCTTTGAAATTCTCAAAATATTAAATTATTATAAATTATATTTATTTTCCAAATGGATAAAAAATTATTTTTATCGAATATAGGATGAATTTGGGTGGTAATAATCTCATAAAATAAAATCTGTACAAATATATATTTCTAAGTTTCTATCCTTATATTTTGGTTTTAACTCTTATATAATCCCTTGAACTCTTATTGTGACAACATGTGGTTTTACTCAATGAGGGTTAATATAGTTACTATAAAATTCCAAAATATCCATAGATGGGCCATGTATGACATTTTGAACTTTATACAAATTAGATATCTTAGTTTTTTTCCTAATTTTATATCATTCAATAAATTATTATATATTTTAAAATATAATTAATTTATATTTTGATACTATTCATTACATGTAATTTTAAAAATATCAATATAACTCTTATAATTAGAAATATATATTTAATTATGTTCCTAGGATATAAATTTAATATAGTTAATTATTTTATCACTTTAATTATATTAAATTATTTTTATTTTAATATTTTAAATAATATTTATTTTATATTTCCATTAATAAAATAATTACTACATTAGTGATGTGTAATAATTTAAGGAAAATATTTTTTACACTAAAAATTAAAAATAAATTTTCATAATGATTGTAAATCTTTTAAATTTTAAATGAATTTTTATAGTCAAATATATCTTCTGAATAACTTAATTTTAGAAATTTTATAGTTATTAAAATCATAAGTATTAAATTTTTGAACATTCTTTAAAATAAAATACTATAAGGGGATTAAAGCCATACAAGTGTTACTAAGAGATCAAAAATTTGTCCCAAGGATGGTTTTGGTCAAAAAATTTAATCAAATAAAATTAGTGCACGTTTTAGGGTATTTTTATAATCTTTACCATAATTATTTATACCGTTAATTACTTGATTTACCCTTAACCATGATAATAAAAATTACTAAGTTTAATATTAATACATTCTGAAAAATAAAAGGTAACTATTTACTAAATTTTTACCATATGATTCCAAATATGGAATCCATTTTTAAAAATTATAAACCCAATAGTGGATAAAATTAATTTAAAATTAATCATGTAAATAGATCAGGGGAAAAGGGTTTTAAAGTGAAAATGCTCCAATGTTTACTATGTTTTTATATATTAATTCAATATAAAAATTATTATAATTACCTAAATTGGATTCATATATATAATCAATATAATTTTACATTAAACCCAATTTAAAATATCACTTTTCATTATAAATTATTTAGATAAATAGTCAATTTTTAATTAAAATGTAGTATTTTTACCTATTCACCAAAAAATGAAACTTTTAAGAAAAATACCAAATATTTAATCAGTGTAAATAAATATATTAAGATTTAAAAAATAATTCATATAGAAAAATAAAACTTTTAAAAGTGTAAAAAGTTAGTTTTAAAACAAGTGCTCCATTAAAAAGTAAAAAAACCACGTTTTAAAAAAAATACATCTTTTATGTGCAAAATTAGATTTGTTCTTATCTTATGTATGTTAAATAGTATGAAAGAATTTCAAAAAAAATTATAAACCTATGAAAAAATAATATAGATATTCGTATTTATACCCACTAATATAATATTTAAGTGATCAATTCCTTATTAAATAATTGTATTTAGCTGTTCATTTAAGCTCGATGTAGCGTATCTCGCACGCTATCTAACATAGTGTTTCTTTCTAAACTATCTGTATTTTTGAAAAATAGTTTCTTCTATATCCATGTATTCCAAAAGATTTTTAAGAATTTTTTTACTATTCATAGGGTTTTGTTTGAAGACAATTTTACCCTATTTTTATTTTTGCCCAAATGTTTTTGAAATGAATCTTCTTATAATTTTCTAATTAATGTACTTTTGAATTTTACTAAAAATGTTAAAGGATTATTTGTTTTAATGAATATGGTAAGAATGTTATTTTCCATCATCATGGACACTCAATGTTTTAAATATTATTTTATATGTTTCCATGATATTTTCAAAGAATGTTATTTTCAAAATAATATGTGATATTCTAGTTTTTAAAAAGGTTGTTTTAAAAGATAACTGGTTATTTTCCTCAAGAGTTTTTCTATGTGGTATTTAAAAACAATTTTCCATATAATATTACATCCTTTTATGTTTTTAAATATTTAATAGGGATATAATAAAATGATATCATCCTTATTGTTTATCTATAAGGTTTATGTTTATAATGAAAATATTTTTATGAAACTCATTTCATTCCTACATGTTACACTATGATAAAATTTTATAAAACCCATTTACATTTTATAGGTTATTCTAGGATGAGATGTACCCATTTAATCTATATGGGTTATGATATGATGATTGTTTTATGATCATGCGAAACAAAAATGTATGGTTTATTTGATGGGTGGGAGATATATCTCCTCCAAAGTAATGGGTAGTGATTAATGTTATATGAGTTTAATGGATACACAAGTGGTTATCACAATCCTGAACAAAGTGTATACAGAAGGTCATCCCAATCTTAAAATTTGGTACATGGGAGGTTATCCCAGGCCCAATGTAGGTAAATGGATGGTTAGTTCAAACTTTATGATGTCTTGGTGGATATCCTTGACATAATAGTTTTTTTTAAGAATATCTGTATTCTATAAATCTATATATTATTCACATTTTAGGATCTCATGGATCATGTTTTTTGATCCCTTTATTAATCATGTATTATTAAGTAACATTATATATTCCATGACTCAAGTTTATGATCTACAAGATACAATGAATGGGTTTTTAAATGTTCTTATTTTATTCTCATCACCCTTATGATGATGTTATACTGATATCACCCTTATTTACCCTTACAGATATTCTGATATAACCCTTTATTATGTTTCCATTACCCTATTTATGAGAAAAATTATTATTTATAATATATATAATAAGTGTTATAATTATTATGAACTTAGTAAGAGATGATGCATCTATCTTAAAGAACCGTTTTAATGTTTCAAAGTTTACAAAGGAACTATTACAAAATTACTCTAGTGTGGATCAATAAGTTATGTATTGAATATTCATATATTATGATGTAATATTTATGTATGATAAGTGTCGTTATTTATACCTTTGACCACGATCAAGACACTAATTTTGTTTTAAAATTATGAACTATGCAACCTCAAAACACCTTATATGGACATAACTGAATAAGAAATTACATATTTCATTAAAATAGATGAAGTAAATTTTTTAAGTATAATTGAATAAAACTATAAAAGGGTTGTAGGAATAAAATTTATATAACTTTTTTATACTATATATAAAATATATACATGAAAAATCTAGTACTCGAGGTAAGGGTTTCATCTGAAAACTTCTTTCTTAGAGACACATGTTATTTTATGAACATTACTTTGTTTAAATGGAATTTATAATTCCCCTTTACATATTATATCACAAATCCTTATTAATTTATTATATTTTATTTGAAAATTCATTTACTTCATTCTTTATGGTTTTTATTCAAAAGTTACCAAAGTTTTAAGGGTTTATGTTTCAATCTCATTTTAATCATGATAGTTTACTCTATAATTTACATTGCTATAATTTTTTGACCATTTTATGATAAATACCTTTAATTTAATTATACTATGGTTATTCATTAAATTTTCATATAATAAAACAGTTTTTTTGGTACATAAAATTAAGGAGAAATTTCTTTCAAACAAATCCGACTTTGTTTCTCTCTTCTTTTAAAAATACAATTTTCTCCAAATCCATGTTTTATAAAAATGTTTTCAAGAATATTTTTAATATTATCATGTGATTATTTAAATTCATTTTACCCATAATTTTAGTTCCATAATATTATTTAAAAATGATATTTTCTATCATTTTATAAATTTATTAATTTTTTAATTTTCTTACAAAAATGTGAAAGGTATCTCTTTATTAAGGTACTCGAGATGAATGTACTTTTCCTACCATTATGACCATTAATAAATTTGAACATTCTTTTAAAACTTTATAAGATTATTTTCAAATTATTTTTTTTAATATTCTAGAAATTTTATGTTTTCAAAAAAATTTCTGAAAGTGAAATGGTATTTTTCATAATAAACGTTCCATGTAATATTTTAAATATATTTTCATTAACAATGTCAGACTTTAATGTTAAGGATTGATTATAAATTATTTATATATTTATATCAAATATATAAATATATTTTTCTCAATTACAATGATGGGTTAAGTCATGCCTTAAGATTATTTATCAAAATACCTCTTTATGAAATCTATTTTAATTATGATAAGAGAAAATATTATGTAATTCATTTCATCCATGGTTAATTCTTATGTTATGACTTATGATTGATTTTATTTATATTGCACACATAAATCATAAACTTTTTATTATATGTGTGGACAAATAGTAATATAATTCAATGGGTAAATATTTATTCTTGTGAGGCATTATATGTGGGGTTAAGGAGTAAACATAAACAATTATGGTACTTTGGCCACCATGTCATATTTTTTAGGTAGTTCGCAGTGACTCATGTTTTTACCGTGTTATATGTTTCCTCCGCATTTCCTAATATTCCTTGATCTTATTATACCATGTTATTTATTTTATTATCCCATGTGATTACCCTTTAGACATATCTTTTATGATTTCAAGTTATTCCTTTGACTCACACATTATGTTTCATTATCTTGTTTATACACTTTCTAGGATTTTATCTCATCTATTTTTTCTATTTTTTCCCCATGTTATCTCATTTTTTTAGGAGACCATAACTCATTATAGATAATAAAATAAATTAGCTTAATTTTAATCTCACTTTGATGTATTATAAACCCAGTATTCAAAATAAACTAGACCTCCCAATCTTTGTATTGTAATTAATAAATTTTTATGTTAAAAATGATCTAATAATATGTGTAAAAAGTTTGGGTCAATATAGTTGGTATCGATGCAAAGTTTTATTTAACCTTTGGAAACTATGATGAGAAATATTTAGTGATAATCCTATGGATATTTCTAAGGATAATTCTATTTTTATAAAAACATTCTATAATAATGGTGAATGATAGATTGAGTGGTTTCCAGGAAATTACATACTTTTTTAGATACTATAAGTGGATGTGTCTCTGGGGCAGTTTTATGGAGGGGTAATAACTCAAAAAATGGTGTATTGAGTTGTAATCAATTGTCGCCTAGTTCACAAAAATGGGCCTTACTACACACCTAGTTTGACACTCTCGAGGGATATGTGTTATAAATTCCCAAAATCATTATGAACCAGAATAATGAATTTGAAAAAATTATTCCATTTGAAAACCAAATAGAAAACATTACCTTGGATAACCAGGATTGAAACCTAGAGATCAGGATATACTTATCCTTTGTATGTTATTCCTTCTAATTTTGTATGTTTCCATTTTTTATGTTTATCATTAAATGTATTCACACATTATTTTTTAAATTTTATCTAGTGGTGGGAAATAAAAGAAATCATTACAACAACCAATGTGATGAAAAATATAAATACTTTACTAACTATATTCCTAACCTAATGGGAATGGAAGTTAGACACATTGTTATCATGATAAATGAGCTATCTAAAATTAATATTTACAATTTTAACATAGATTAAATTCTAAAAGACAATAAATAATAGAAGTATATCATCTCAAGGAAGATCAAGTGTTGATGGTGATAAAGGAAAAAGATTCAATTTCATAAATGTTTAAAATTTTGGAAGAGGTACCATGATAAATTAGTTAATGGAATTAAAAGAAACATTACGTGTGAGAAAGGAGTTAACAATGTACCTAATTTCTAAAGAAAAATGAAGAGTCTGGTTAATAAGATTAAGGGAAATAATGTTCAACCTAAGGTAAAACTAATGGTTCAATGTCATAAATTTGGTGAAATTGGTCATTATCTGATTTAATTACCAAATACAATTATTAATTAATAAGGTACTATGTTATGAGAACCATTTAATTATAATGATGGATGTTCTTGGGTTATGCAATTCTAGAATTATGTTGTTGAAGTGTTTTTATTAATGTTATCATTAAACAATAATGATTTTTTTTCAATAGTTTTCTTTAAGGATTATAATGAATATATTGAATTGTACTAATAAAATAGAAAGGAGATTTAATGGAAAGGTGATATTTCATGCAGATACACATGATTTTGGAATAGATAATCCTTGATATGTTCTTAATTATAAAGTAATTTTATCCAATTAATATTATTTGATTTTTTGAAGAAAAATAAACTTTGTAGAAGAATTTAGGGGTTAAAAATGATTTTATGATTAGTAATATTTTGAGGGTGTTTATTAGATTTTTGGGAACATTATGGGAATTATATTAATATCATTTTAGGAATAGGATATCCCACATATCAGGTGATAACTCATCATATTCAACAAGACTAGATGGATTGAACCCATAAACCAAGGGTGATAAGGGTGAAGTAACTACCACTAGCCTACATAATGTATTGGCTAGTATTAAATTGTTTTTAACTTAAATTATCTGGTGAATAAATTTTAAGAGATTTTGGAAAAAATAATCTAAGACAAAATATTTTATAATTTTTAGTATTTGGAGTTGATTAATGATATTTTCTGAAATTTTTTATTTGGTTAAGATTTATATATATGTGTATATTTTACATTTAAGTATTAATTTAAATGATTATTTGATAATAATTATATTGTGCTTTTGGAGATGTAAGATGAAGGGTATCTGATAACCTTTAGGTTAAAACATTCTTTATTATTATGGTTATTGAGGTTATTTGGGATATAGGGTTATTTATTTAAATAATGATCTTTGTTAAACCTTTGCTTTTATTGTTGAATCTTGGAGATTAATATATTCATATTCATTTTTGGTATTATCTTATTTTTTTAACCATTTATGTTTTATTAAATACAGGGGTAATAATTTATTACTCGTCTATATATTTTATGGTCTATTAAATGTATAATTTATTTATTTAGTCATAAAAAATTTATATTGGATATTCATTCCTCATACAATTATTTTAAGTAGAACATGATCCAAGCACAACGAAATAATGAAATTGTGTTTAGAAAATAAAATGAAATCATGTAATTATATTTTCTAGTGTTCTCAATATTGATAGTAAAAAAATTACCCAACTCAAGTAAAAGGATCTTGAAATAAAATGTTATCCTATTACCTTCATATCTTATGATTTAATAATCTTTTAATTCATTACAGATTTATGGTTTTATGGTTCTTAACATTCTCTTAACCATTCAATTTATTATGATCAATGAACTCTATCATCCCAAAAATTATTAATTATTTTTTCAATATCAATATTTTTAATTAAAACCAATGTTATCCTATTTGGAAACATAGCTATGTGGGGACCTTTGTATTTCCATTTTCTTCTTTTTAAGAGGAAGTTTTATTAAAACTTTTTATGATGTGGGTTTTCCATAAAGGAATATCTGAATATCAAACACTTCATTACTAGGAACAAGTTGAAATTATAAGTATATAATTTATTTAAGTGGGCACAATGTAATAACCTGATATTTTTAAATAAAACTATACTCGATATTATGTTCAACACATAACACCGAGTTTTAACGAACCACAATATAATTTTAAAATAGTATTATCTAAATGCGGATGATAAAACCTAGACATTAAATTGGTCGGTATTAATAGTAATAAATAATTTATAAAATATATATAATGGACTTACTAAATATAACTTTATTTTTAAATTCTAAATAAACATGTTATCTACTTTAATAAATATATTTCATTCATCAAAAAATAATTTTCCTTCAAATTTTTTTTTATTATATTTGAGAAAGTTTTATAAATAATTTTTGGATTTTTAGAAATCCTATTTTATAAAATGAAAATATTTTTTAAAATAATCATATTTCTATTAAATTAGGGTAAATTTTGGGGTTTTTTCAGAATATATTGATTTTTCAGTAAATAGTGAAAAATACCAATTTTTTGGTAAAACTGTCACTTCTTTTTAATAAATAAATTAATAAAATAGTCCCATTATTCATTTAATATGATTTAAAAGAAACATAATTATTATTTAGTTTTATTTCATTTAACTTCTTACATTTAAGTCATCTTTACACCATATTTTAATATAAGTTTATTTTTAGGCCTTAAAACACATTTTTCTGAAAAATGTTTTAAAGGGTATAAAGTTTCTCCATTTTAACTAATTATGATAACCACTAATAAGAAATTATTTAAATAACATGTATATATTATACTTTAAATAAGAATTTATTTTCATTTAATTATGATTATTTTTCATATAGTTATTAAAAAGATCTTATTATCCGTGAAAAATGCATTTCTTGAAAACCATTATTTCAACACGTGTAAGGGTTTAATATTTAAATTAAATTATTCCACATATACAAATTGAATTTGATAAAATTGATTCCATATTTTTAATTAGAATAATTAAAATTATATTATAGTATCACCTAGATTTATGGTCATAATTAATAGTAATATTTTCAAAAAATAATACCATGGTAAAAGAATTAAAATAGTAAAAGTGAATATTCATGGAGGTAAAGATGTTAAATTATTTTAAACATATTAAAATTTAGTTTTATATGTATTTTTCATCCTTCTTAATCTTTATATACATAAGTTATTATTTTTTAGGAACCTAGAATGAGAGTGACTTCCCATTATTGAATAGTTTTGTGATTAACTAGAATGCCACTCCTCCTCCCTTATAAAAGGGAACCCCCTATCCTCTTCTCTCCAAAATTACAAATCCCATTGGTTTGGAACAGAAAAACAAAAATTAACAACAGAATCTAGTTATCAAATAATATAATACTTTTTTTATCATAATTGAAATCTTGGGAGGCTTTAGGCATAATTCAAAAGAAGTGGTCCACAGAAGAGGTATCATTCCAAATTGAGATTTTTGTTATATCTTCATCAAAATAATTAAAATATTTATATATCATTATAATATAATAAAATATGTATATATCATATAATAAGATGTTATTATATTAATTTAATAACCTAAAACGATCTCCAATTCCATTGAATTGGAAAGGAAACCTTCGTTCGTGTGTACAGAGGACTACCACCTCACAAATCGATGTAATTAATTTTTCATCATCACCTCTCAAGAATGTTCATGATTATGGATTTAATTTTTATATATTATATTAATTATATATTAATAATCCTGTAAAAATGATATATCATATACCTTCTTACCATACAATCCATTGAAATATGATATAATCGTTCGTGTGTACGGTGGACCACCAACCCGTGAAGTGACATAGTTTGTCTTTTATTACCATATCACATGGATTTTATATTTATATTTCTTAAAAGAAATAATTTTATATCTATGATATAATTATAATTATGGAAAAATAAAAAAAACTTACCTTCTTTCCATCATGATCATTGAAAAATGGAAATGTTACTCATGCGTACGCATAGCCTACCATCTCGATGATTGTAACATATTTCATTTTTCATAACCATATTTAATGGTTTATTTTAAAATTATAATTAATGAATAAAAAATATAATTATTTAATTTTTATTATTCTGGAGATGATGGAACAATGAATCCTTTGACCATGGTCGACACACTAATGATGTTTTGAAATTATGAACCAAGCGTCCTCAAAACACCTGACATAGACATAACTGAAAAAGTCATTTAATATGAAATTAAAATTAATGAAGTAAATGGTTTGAGTATAAGAGATTAAACCTATAAAATTTTGTTAAGAAAAAAAATAATTTATATAAGAATATTATATTATAGGTAAAATACACACACAACAAATTCTAAACTTGAGGTAAGTATTTATTCTCGAAAACATCATTCTTTGAGACACATGTTATTTTATGCACATAATTTAATTTAAATATTGTAAAAAATTCAATTTCATATATTATACAATTAATTATTCAAAATTAATGATATTTTAAGTTAAAATTAACTTACTTAATTCTTGGGTGTTATTATTCAATATTTACCACAGTAGTAAGGGTTTATGTTTCAATATCACTTTTCTCGGGACAATTTATGGTTGAATTTTCATTATAGGAAATTAGTTGATAATTATTATAAGAAAACATTTAATTTTATTATCCTCTAGTTATTCAGGTCATTTTAATGTAATAATACCATTTTATCTCTTTTTCAATTAAAAATTCTAAGAACTGTTTTTCATGAAATTATAACTTTATTTCTCTCTTCCGTCAAAAATCCTTTTCTTCCAAATCCATGTTTTCAAAAATTGTTTCCATTTTTTTGAAGATTATAAATTTATTTTTTAAATTATTTCACACCTATTGTTGTATTTCTAATTTTTTAATATTTCTATCATTTTCCAAACAAGGTAACTTTTTACATTTCTTTCAAAAATTGAATTGAATATTTGTGTTAACATACTTGACATAAAGGGAACATTCCCCCCATCATAGACACTAATTAATTTGAAGCTTAATTTAAAAATTCATAATTTTATTTTAAAATAAATTTTTTTCATAATATTATTTGAAGTTTTAGTTTTTAAAAGTTATTTTCAAATTTAAAGGGTGTTTTTCTCATGAAATTTTCCATATAATATTTTAAAGACATTTTCATTAATGTTGAAAACATTTGATGTTGTGGATTGATTATATATTAGGTATTTTTTATTGTATGTATATAAAAATATGTTTATCCCTTTTATGGTTTAATACACAGATTAGGTTTATATTTCAAAATCCTTCATTGTGAAATATCTTGTTGATTATGATATGAGAAATTATTATGTGACTCATTTATTTCCATGTTTAATTATTATGTTATGAATTATGAATGGTTCTTTTTATGTGAAATATGAACAAGCTGGCATGAAACATCAAATTTATTACATTTTTTTAATTTTACTTATATTATAGGGTACACCCTAAGTCATCCCTCATGGATCATTGGGGGTTTAACATGTGTATTTTTAATAAAATAGACTAAAAGAGGTGGGTGGTTTTGAAAACAATTTAAAAAATAAAACAACATAATTTAAAGATTTTAATAGTTTCAAAAGACAGGTATTTTAAAAATATTGAGAAAAATGTTTTATTGCGAGTTCTCTAAACACTATAATGTTTATAATTATTAGATATTAATTATGTTTTTTAGTAAGTCTTTGGTTTAAATTAATCATAATCCCAATTACATTCCAATATTTTACAATAATTCTTGTTGAACAAAACCTTGACATAAAAATCATATAACCATGGTCCATATCCTATGAATAATAAAATAAATTTCAAATAAAATTAAAATTTAAAATATTTAACAATAAAGGGATCCTTTTTTCTATCTAATCATACTAGCACAAGTTAAAAACTCTAAACTTCACACTGATCAGTTAAAAGTAAATATTGTTCTGTTCAGTTTAATAAAAAAAGAATTCAAACATGAATCAAATTAAGATAATTCTGAATTATATGATTTTAAACCAAAAATAATTAAAAATAGTAGAATTAAAATTGTATAAACTCCATTTATAATATTTTTATCTCCCTCACAAAAAACTCCCACTGTTTATCCCAATATATAGAGGAGAAGGAAGCTTAATTAGATCTCCCTCTTCATCATTGACCCCCTAGGAGGATAGGGGAAACTAGAAATAAAAGGATTTGATGATAACACCTCTAGGACTATATAATATAAGAATATTTCCTTCTATAATAACTTCCAAATGAGGTTCCTATGATGTCCTTTTTTATCCAAAATGGGAAGTGGTTTTGGGATCCCATTTTTCAAGATTCCAATTGTGTCTCCATTTTAGTTTAGTAAATAACCACATAACAACTTGAAAAAAAGTGGAGAGATGTTTTGTGGAATCACTTATATACCCATGTAAAAGTTTACATATATTGTACATATATAAGGGGAGATATTGTCAGAATACCGAACCTAACATTTTAATTCATGAAAATTCGGGTTCTTTAGACAGATCAGTTCAAAAGGGCCACTAGATTGATAAATTGGGACTGAGTGTCTTGATATGAGTTTTATACCCTTTAATTTCAAATCCACACTTAAATTGATTTCCATTTTGAGTTGTATATTTTACATAATCTTCAAAATAGTGGAGGGATGTTGTTGGGATTCCATGAAGTTTGGCCCATTTTCCTTCTGGATCTTCTACTACCCTCCAAATAACATACTCCAACAATGAAATCATCAAGAAAATATAATTTTTATTTAACATTGATAAAAATAAACTAATGGAATTAAATTTTAAGTGAAATTTTTTATTTTTTTTCAATATTAAATTTAAAAATAGTTTAACATAGTGGGGTAAGGGTGAAATAAAACAGTGAATCATGTTGCGATCACACCCCCACAACTAAACATTTTCACTCCTGGGAAAAGAAACACTTCCGAAAATGATTCATGGACATATTATCAAATTCATGAAGCTTTAAAATTAAAATAAAATTAATTTCCTGATAGCAATGTGATCATATAAAAAATAACAGCAAGGAGTTATTCTCTGTGATCATGGAAAATGATGTCTCATAAATTGTATCAGAGAAAATTGTAAGAGATTAATGATACAAATCAATGAATGTAATTCAAATGTTAACCAGGTCACTAATTATCCACTTGTGTGTGTGTGTTAAAACCATTTCATTCTATTCTCCCAACATTCCATCTATTGAATATAGGTTATTTTAAAAAAATCCACTTAAATGATTATGTCCACCGAACCTTCCCAACATAATTTGTAATCAAATTTCAAGACCCACTCACTTAAGAATTCCCGAAAGTCAAACCTTGAGTTTTTGACCTTGATATCACCATATTTTTTATATTTTTTCACTCCCCTCATTCATTATTTGTATTTTTTTTAAAGATTCATAGGTAAAAAATATCACACTAATCTCTCAACCTTTGTTTGATCAACTCATGAAACTAATTATAATAGTTATAATATAATCAACGGGTGAGGAAGAGTGGTTTTGACCTTTTCAATATACAACCCATGATTTTTGAATTATTATTATTATTATTTAATTTTTAGTTTTTTAAGGGCATACAATAATCAGATAACATAGTCACACGCATAGGTCAATATTTTATAGTAAGGATATATATCAGATAAGGAATGAATGTATGAAAAAATAATTTGGGAAAGCTGGAAAAAATTAACCTAACTTATATTTAACTTGTATTAAGAAATAAATATTCACACTTCTTGGTTGGGTGCAAATATAACAACACGATATTTTATGATAAGTATTCTTTTTTAATTTATTTGATGTCATGTGTTTTATGCTACAACAAGATTATCCTGTGCTATACGCCACACTGTATTAGCTTGAAGTATACGTAACACTATTCTTAGATTGTGTTACACACAATTCGAAATTCGTTTTATAACAATCATTCTATGCAACATTGAGTGTATATATATATATATATATTAAATGTATAAATGAAATATGGTTGGATTCTGTTATACGAAACAATGAAGTATTCTTGCACAATACGCAACCCTGACTTGGCTTGCATTACATGCAATCGCGACTTTCCTCGATAGCGTGTGTTGTACGCAATATCAGGTTTCACTAAACAATGATATATGGTTATAATATTATTATGAACTAGCCGTTATGAATAGTATTAACTAAAATTTTAATGTTATAACACTATTATTTCATATTACACATTTTCTAGAACATGGTATGTGAACAAAATAAATTTTTCGGGTAAAATAAGCATTTTTCAAAAAATATAGTTTTGCAGCCTTTTAATGGCGCACCCACATTAAATCTAATTTTTGACATTTTTATAAGTTCAATTTTACAAAATAAACTTCTTCTTTTGAATCAGGATATAAAAATTTACATTGGATAAAGTTTTGATATTTTTCTGATAACTTTCATATTTTAATGAATAGTAAAAACACGCTATATTTTAATTAAAAACAATTTTTTTCATCTTAATAATTTATATGGTTAAATTATAATATTTAATGGTTTTAAAGTATAAATAAAATATATTTTTACCATTTAATATAATTTATGTCATTAGCATTGATTTTACCTTGAATTCGTAGGTTAAATCAATTCAATCTTTTGCAATGTTTTTAACAAAAACCCGTTTTCTTTCGACAAATGGGATTAATTTTAATTTAATTTATGCAACTTTTGTGTATTGAATTTGGAAAAATTGATTCTATATTTGGAATCAGTGGGTCCAAATTATGTTAATAAGCTACTTTTTATTTTTTGGGCATTATGAATAATAACTACGTTAAATTTTATTTACTATAGTTAAAGGTAAATCGGGTAATTAAGGGTAAATATAAGATTATAAAATTACCCTAAAACCTACCAAAATCCTATTGGATGAATAAGGGTCGACCCATATTACCTAAGGGTCTGATTAGATTCATTTAATGGACTTTTTTCCATAAACATAATTTAATTATTATTAAAACCAAAGAAAGTGACAACATGTCACTTTCTTAAATATTATAAGTATAATAATTTTAGTTTAGTGATAAACTTCATGAAACATTGGATATAAATATTCTCCAGAAATCTAATAAAATTATCTACATCATATGAATTTATTTAGAATTTTAGGGATTAAATAATTATCTTTAAAAGTTACATAATAGTGATGTTGAAATTATTTTATTATGAGAAATATCAAATAAATGGTTTTAAAAATATTAAAATAAATATTATATGAACTATTTAATGTGCTCCAATACTTTTCTAGCTAAATATGCCATGTTATTAATCTATTAAATCTTTTACTTAGAACATATCTTCTTTATATTATTTATTTAAATTCAAATAAATGAATAGTATCAAAATTGACACTATTGTTATTTTATAAAAATAACATATTATAAAATTGATTAAAAATCACAAAAATATTTAAAAATTATAAATTTTAATTTATATGGTCTAAAATGTCATTAAGTGTCAAATTATAGAAAATTCACAACACATATTTAATTATTTATAATAATTTAAAATTTAGAATATTATTATCACAAATAAAATTAAATTGATAAATAAGGATAAATCAAGTTGATAATGTTTAAAATAAATTCCTAACATGTAGAAATTTTATTGGTTGATGATATTACAACCATATCTCATCTATTATTCGGATATGATTCATTTTGGAAGTTTTTAAGTGGGGTTCATATTTAATATAAACTAATATTTCTTATATTTCCAAAGCTGCCCCTCTCCTCCCTTATAGAAGGGCACCTCCTCCCTCTTCTCCTCACACAATTTTGAGCCTTTACACTAATCCAAACATAGCCCATTTCACTTCCCCACTTTCTTAGAAACCTATTTGAGGTACTGGTCTTCTCAAAAAACCAACTCTAGTGCCCTAAGAGAATGTTTAAAGGAGGCACTTCGAGAAAGAGGTAACACCTTCTACCGTTTTCTTCGAGTTCCATTCTTCTTCTACTCCCTCTTATTTAGTTGTTTCATTATGAAGTAATAACATAATTATCCCTCATATACTGATATGTTATTATAAATATTAAACAACCCTATTTCACCTTTTATCCATCCTATAGAAAACAAAATCACCACGCGTGCGTACGTACAGAATACCGTCTCCACGCCGTGGTGTAATCTGTTTTTTCACCAACACCTTACATGGATGGGTATAATGGTGTAAATAATAACTATATATGGTTATTATAACATCATACTGATTCTGATATATTATACCATCCACTCCAATTCTATTCAATAATTATGGGAACGATATCATTGCCCGTGCGTACATATGGACTACCGTCTCCACGACGTGATAAGATTCATTTTCCATGTTCACAATTCAAGAATGATTATAAAGTATATATAATAAGTAATCATGAAATATATGACATAATAATGCTACTGGATTTATGTATATATATATGTATTTCATATACTTAATTCCATTCCATTCAATAAGGAAACGAAAATAGCGTTCATGCGTACGTACGGCCTACCGTCTCCATGAACAGTGTATTTATTTCCATTTATCGATCTAATATATATATATATATTCTGAATATATATTATATATAAATCATGTTTTATATTCTGGAATTAATTAATCATGATCTAAGTAATCATATGAATAATTACAAGTCAAAACAAGGACGACAAATGAAACGATTTTACCCAAAACGCTCTTTAACATGGAATTTACAAAAGAATGGGTAATATAAAGTCATAAGTGAACCATATATGATATCATAACAATGAATATGATTTTTTAATAAGTCAATGACTTTATTTAAATCATTATACATGAGTTTTGGATACATGTGAAGCATATCGAACATAAGGTAAGGGATAACTTTTCTAATCTCGTTCTTATCCGAGATTGTTTATTCGTAAGTATTTACTGGGGTTATTGTTCTCATCCATGTCCATGTTTCCTAAAAATGGTTTAATGTATGTTTAATGTCCTTTTTACCCATTTTTGACTTTTACTACATGGTATGTATGGAATCTTTCTTTTACAAGGTACTTTTTGACTTTTTCGGCAAAAGTACGAGAAGAATGTTTTTTTAACTTATACGACATGAAAGGATTTTTTACGGTTTTATAAAGCCTTATTTTCATGAAGCTTCCTCCAAAATATTTCATGAATATTTTCAACAAAATCCTTTTCTTTTAAAATTTCATGACATTTTCTGAAAAGAAAATCATTTTGAAGAAGAAAGGATATTTTCCTCAAGAATTCATTTCAAGTGTTTTATCAAAACCAATTTCCATCTAAGATGACATTATTTCATATGTGTATGTTTTAGGTATAATGTATCTATGATTTACATGGTTTCATTTTTCTTATTATGAAATGATATCCATTTATTTTATATGGATTATGTGTTGATGGGATTATGTTTATGAAACCCATTTTATTCGTTGGGTTTTTAGGAATGATGTATGTTTATTTTGTGGCACAAGTCAGAATGATTTCATTATGAGATGGGTGGGACCTATATCTCCCTTTAATGTATTGGGTAAAGATTTATATCTCCTGAGATAGACATGGCTATAATGGTAAGTTAAACTGGTTTAGTGTTACAGTACTGAAATGAGGAGTGAACTCGATTCAGAAAGGGACTTTGTCCACTAAGATGGTCATGGAAGTAATACCTTGGCTACTATGGAAATCATATCATGTTCTTAATGGTTTCCACAATTACATGTTTTATTCCCATGATAATTTATCATGATTAATGTTTCTTCATGATCTATGCCTTACGTACTGCCATGTTTTATGTCATTGCTCAAGATTTTGATGTTTAGATTTTATGCTCATGTTTTTTTACATTCAAATGTCTAAAGATTGTTTTATGTTCTCTATGCTTACCCTTACTGAGCATTTGAGCTCACCCTTTATATGTTTTCTTTTCCCTAGGATTTAAATAATGGTTTTAGGTAAGAAAACAAAAGGGGAAGATCTTTATGGGAGATGTTGAAGATCTTTCACCACGATTGGAAGATTATGTTCTGAGTTTCCAAAGACACTAAACTATTACGATCCTTGTGTGTCTGTTTTTGTTATGTATTAAGTATTCCACAAAAGTAATGTAATTTCCATGTACGTCAAGCTTCGGGTCTCTACAGTTGGTATCAGAGGAAAGGTTTAGTCAACCTTTGGAAACTAGGATGCGAAAATGTTAGTGAGATCCCTAGAGATATTTCTATGGTATGTCTAGGGATTTCCCTAAGGATAAGTATACGTATAAGATATAGTCCTAGAAATACGGTAACAATCTTAGAATTTAACCTAAGATGTTAGATATTGAGGTTACTCCCCCTTTACTATGTAGTTTTCCCTACTATGATTTTTTCCTCTCACACTATTCTTTTTGGGTTTTAGAAAATGGCTGGAAATAGGAAGATTCACGATAATAGAGGATATGACGGACAATGGAATGATATTATTCTTGAGAAACCAAATGAAATGGGATTTAGAAGTCCAAACATCGTTATTATTCCTAATCAGAAATCTCATAATATGATCAATAATCTCAACTTTGGTAAGTTTCCCGGCACAGATAATAAGAGAAAGATGGAGTTTCATGATTATCATAGAGGAAAGAAAGTTCAATTTCCCTCATGTAAATCATGTGGGAAGAGGCATTGGAGAGATTGTTTCAAAGGAACTAGAAGATGCTTTAGGTGTGGAAAAGAAGGATAGAAAGACAGTAAGTGAAAAGGAAAAGGTTTGGTTAACACCATGGACAAGGATAATGGTATTTCTATGACATCAACAATTATTAGATGTTTTAAATGTGGAATGTAAGGGTATTATGCAAACCAATGCCCTAAGGGAAAATCTCATGAAGAGAATCAACATGGTCATATGAGTAGTATTTATGTGGATGATGATGAAGAGACTACAAATGAAATATGAGATGAAAGAAATGATGAAGCTCAGTCAGTGGTTTAAGAAGTTAGTGGAATGATTTTATGTTTATAAAGAATAATGTATGGAACTATGGAATAAAGAATCATCTAAGGATTGTTACACTATTGTTTTTCCTAAAGTATTTTAAGTATATGTTGAATGGTACTGGTAACCATGAAATGTTATTCAGATATTTTTGGAAAGAAGATGATATGCGCATAATGAAGGGATAAGGATAAAATAATATTTTTGATAGTATTCATGAGCTCATGGCTGATAAAAGGACAAAGTGATATCATGATTTGAGTATATAGATTTTATTTGGGATTTTTGTATGTGGAAAGAGTTAAATTTTGGCAGAATTCATGTTTTCTATAAGGTTCTATGGTAATTCATGTTTCAAAAGAATACATGATTAAGGTATTCACATGTTTGGAATGTGACCAAAAAGATACATCTTGTGATATATGGGGTACAAATGAAGGAATTCACATGCTCGTTAGATTAAATTTCTAATAATCGGACAGAAGTATTTTCGATAAGACTAAAGGTTGGAATGGACATCATATAGTATTGGTAAAGGATACAACTTTTTATTTCTGAAATATTATGATAGTATAGTTTTAGAAAAAGGATAAACTGCAGGACGAACGACAACTCATCGCGTCGGACAAGGTTGTGGGAATCTAACCCACAACCGAAGTGCGACTAGCCTTTATCACCTACCACTGGCCTATAAGATGTCCTTGGTCAATAGAAACTAGTTTTATTTTATTAAGCAGTATGATATATGAAGTATAAGTTCTTTTTTGGAATCGTATATGATTGACCTCACCATAGATGGACTTATGTATATTTGATAACATTTTCTAACCTTTTGTTTGAAACAGATGGAATGGCCCATCATTCTATCACATGAACTGTTAACACTTCACGAATAACAAATTCAACTTCATTTCTTAAAGAGATGAAGTGGAAATTGTTCAAAGCACGAAAAACAGTGAGATTGTACCAAAATCAATTAAGCATTTCTTCTAATTAAATTTTTTCAACTTTAAGGAAATGATATTGAAAGCCAAAAATATTTTCCTAGTTCTCTTATATCCGATGAATCAGATGGTACCTTTGATCATCACAAATTTTTGGCTTTGTGATTTTTGGCTTTTTCATAGCCATGTCCTCTACCACTCTCCATCAGAGCTTGATGGTTTGATTTTTCTTCCATATCCAAATTTTCACCTATGTTCTCCTATGTGGAAACCCTGTGATTAGTTAATTTGGGTAACATTTATGTTTCATACTTTGGTTTTTAAAGTTAAGTTTCGGTATTTCATTTTACGATGTGTGTTTTAATTAAAGAAACTTTCAAGTAGAAAACCATGTATAACCCCGACGAATTTCGAGGGAAAAATTCATTTTAAGGGGGGTAGAATGTAAAAACCTGATATTTTATAATAAGTATTCTTTTTAATTTATTTGATGTAATGTGTTTTATGCTATAACAAGATTATCTTGTGCTATACTCCACACTGTATTAGCTTTAAGTATACGCAACACTATTCTTAGATTGTGTTACACACAATTTCAAGTTCGTTTTATAATAGTAATTCTATGCAACATTGACTGTGTATATATATATATATATTCAATGTATAAATGAAATATGGTTGGATTCTATTATACAAAACAAGGAAGGATTCTTTCACAACACGTAACCCTGACTTCGCTTGCATTACACACAATCGCGACTTTCCTCGATAGCGTGTGTTGTATGCAATATCAGGTTTCACTAAACAATGATATATGGTAATAATATTATTATGAACTAGCCGTTATGAATATTATTAATTAAATTTTGAATTTTATAACATTATTATTTCATCTTACACATTTTCTAGAACATGGTATGTGAACAAAATAAATTTTTTCGGGTAAAATAAGTATTTTAAAAAAATGCAGTTTTGCCGCCTTTTAATGGAGCACCCACATTAAATCTAGTTTTTTGACATGTTTATAAGTTCAATTTTACAAAATAAACTTCTTCTTTTGAATCAGTATATAAAAATTTACATTGGATAAAGTTTTGATATTTTTCTGATAACTTTCATGTTTTAATGAATAGTAAAAACACGCTATATTTTAATTAAAAACAACTTTTTCCATCGTAATAATTTATATGGTTAAATTATAATAATTAATGGTTTTAAAGTATAAATATAATATAGTTTTACCATTTAATATAATGTTTGTCATTAGCATTGATTTTACCTTGAATTCTTAGGTTAAATCAATTCAATCTTTTGCAATGTTTTAAACAAAAACTCATTTTCTGTTGACAATGGGATTTATTTTAATTTAATTTCTGCAACTTTTGTGTATTTAATTTGGAAAAATGGATTTCATATTTCGAATCATTGGGTCCAAATTATGTTAATAAGCTACTTTTTATTTTTTGGGCATTATGAATAGTAACTACGGTAAATTTTATTTACCATAGTTAAAGGTTAATCAGGTAATTAAGGGTAAATATAAGATTATAAAATTATCCTAACACCTGAAAAATCCTATTGGATGACTAAAAGTAGAACCATATCACCTAAGGGTCGGATTAGATTCATTTAATGGACTGTTGTTCATGAAAATAATTTAATTATTTTTAAAACCAAAGAAAGTGACAACATGCCACTTTCTTAAATCTTATAAGTATAATAATTTTACTTTAGTGATAAACTTCATGAAACTTAAGATATAAATAGTCTATTTAAATATAATCAAATTATCTACATCATATGAATTTATATAGAATTTTTAAGAATTAAATAATTATCATTAAAAGTGACATAATAGTGATGTTGAAATTATTTTTTAAGAGAAATATAAAATAAATGGTTTTAAAAATATTAAAATAAATATTATATGAACTATTTAATGTTCTCTACTAATTTTATAGATATATATGACATGTTATGAATCTATTAAATCTTTTAGTTCGAACATATCTTCTGTATATTGTTTATTTAAATTCAAATAAATGAATAGTGTCAAAATTGACACTATTGTTATTTTATAAAAATAACATATTATAAAATTGCTTAAAAATCACAAATATATTTAAAAATTATAAATTTAATTTTATATGGTCTATAACGTCATAAAGTGTCAAATTATTGAAAATTCACAACACATATTTAATTATTTTTAATAATTTAAAATTTAGAATATTATTATCACAAATAAAATTAAATTGATAAATAAGGATAAATCAAGTTGATAATATTTAAAATAAATTCCTAACATGTATAAATTTTATTGGTTGATGATATTACAACCCTATCTCATCTAATCTTTGGATATGGGTCATTTTGGAAGTTTTTATGTGGGTTTGGGATTTAATACAAACTAATATTTCTTATATTTTCAAAGGTGCCCCTCTCCTCACTTATAAAAGGGCACCTCCTCCCTATTCTCCTCACACAATTTGGATCCTTCAAGCTCGCCCAAAACCTGACCATTTCACTTCCCCACTTCCTTAGAAACCTACTAGAGGTACTGGACTTCTCAAAAGACCAACACTAGTGCCCTAAGAGAAAGTTTAAAGGAGGCACTTTGAGAAAGAGGTAATACCTTCTACCGTTTTCTTCAAATTCCATTCTTCTTATACTCCCTCTTCTTTTGTTGTTTCATTATGAAGTAATAACATCAGTATCCCTCATATACTGATATGTTATTATAAATATGAAACAACCCTATTTCACCTTCTATCCATCCTACGAAAAACAAAATCACCGCACGTGCGTATGTACAGAATACTGTCTCCACGCCATGGTGTAATCTGTTATTCCACCAACACCTTACATGGATGGGTATAATGGTGTAAAGAATAACTATATATGGTTATTGTAACATCATACTAATTCTGATATATTATACCATCCACTCTAATTCTATTCAATAATTATGGGAACGATATCATTGCCCGTGCGTACGTACGGACTACCGTCTCCACGACGCGATGAGATTCATTTTCCATGTTAACAATTAAAGAATGATTATAAAGTATATATAATAAGTAATCATAAAATATATGACATAATAATTCTACTGTATTTATGTATATATATATATATTTATGTCATATACTTAATTCCATTCAATTCAATAAGGAAACGAAAACAACATTCATGCGTACGTACGGCCTACCGTCTCCATGAACGGTGTATTTCTTTCCATTTATCGATATATTATATATATGTATATTCTGAATATATATTATATATAAATCATGTTTTATATTCTGTAATTAAGTAATCATGATCTAAATTATCATATGAATAATTACAAGTCAAAACAAGGACGACAAATGAAACGATTTTACCCAAAACGCTCTTTAACATGGAATTTACAAAAGAATGGGTAATATAAAGTCATAAGTGAACTATATATGATATCATAACAATGAATATGATTTTGTAATAAGTCAATTACATTATTTAAATCATTATATAGGAGGTTCGGATACATGCGAAGCATATTGAACATAAGGTAAGGGATAACTTCTCCAATCTCATTCTTATCTGAAATTGTTTATTCGCATGTATTTACTGGGGTTATTGTTCTCATTCATGTCCATGTTTCCTAAAAATTGTTTCATGTATGTTTAAAGTCCTTTTTACCAATTTTTGACTTTTACTTCATGGTATGTATGTAATATTTATTTTACGAGGTACTTTTTGACTTTTCTGGCAAAAGTACGAGAAGAATGTTTTTTTAACTTATACGGCATGAAAGTATTTTTACGGTTTTATAGAGCCTTATTTTCATGAAGATTCCTTCAAAATATTTCATGACTATTTTCAAAAAAATCCTTTTCTTTTAAAATTTCATGACATTTTGCGAAAATAAAATGGTTTTGAAGAAGAAATGATATTTTCCTCAAGAATAAATTTCAAGTGTTTTATCAAAACCATTTTCCATCTAAGATGACATTATTTCATATGTGTATGTTTCACGTATAATGTCTCTATGATTTACATGGTTTCAATTTTCTTATTATGAAATGATATCCATTTCTTTTATATGGATTATGTGATGATGGGATTATGTTTATGAAACCCATTTTATTTGTTGGGTTATTATGAATGATGTATGTTTATTTTGTGGCATAAGTAAGAATGATTTCATTATGAGATGGGTGGGACCTATATCTCCCTCCAATTCATTGTGTAAAGATTTATATCTCATGAGATAGACATGGCTGGAACGGTAAGTTAATCTGGTTCAGTGTTATAGGACTGAAACAAGGAGTGAACTCGATTCAGAAAGGGACTTTGTCCACTAAGATGGTCATGACAATAATGACTTGTCTACTATAGAAATCATATCATGTGCTTAATGGTTGCCACAATTACATTTTTTATTCCCATGAAAATTTATCATGATTAATGTTTCTTCATGATCTATGCCTTACGTACTGCCATGTTTTATGTCATTGCTCAAGATTTTGATGTTTAGATTATATGTTCATGTTTTTTTTACATTCAAATGTCTAAGGATTGTTTTTTGTTATCTATGCTTACCCTTACTGAGAATTTGAGATCACCCTTTATATGTTTTCTTTTCCCCAGGATTTAAAGAATGGTTTTAGGTAAGAAAACAAAAGGGGGAGATCTTTATGGGAGATGTTGAAGATCTTTCACCACGATTAGAAGATTATGTTCCAAGTTTCCAAAGACACTAAACTATTACGATCCTTGTGTGTCTTTTTTTGTTATGTATTAAGTATTCCACAAAAGTAATGTAATGTCCATGTATGTTAAGCTTCGGGTCTCTACAACAAATATGTGTGGAGATATTAAGTGACACAGTTTTCCCATAAACTAATCACATGAAGGGAACCATTCTTCTCAAATGTTTTAAAATAATACGACCATTCATATCATCGAAAAATAACCAATTATCTAGAAAACATTGACCCCCAATATTAAATTCATGTGAAACCACACATTCTACAATTGATTTTTTAAAACATGAAATAGGAAATTTCCAAATGTATTTTCAATAAGTTCCATAATTCTGCGGGAAAATTTTTCGTACTTATGTGGGAATAAAAAATGAATATTCTAGAAGAAAAGTGAGGGGTAAAATGACGGGAGAATTAAAAATACAATTCAATAGAACAATAAGAGAATAAATAATAAAGACAATGAAAATCACTAACTAACCTATGAATGTATCCACCCCTTACACCGAGAGTATGCAGTGTCCCCACTGTAATAAAAGAGAATATTGTAAGGAAGGAATAAACCTGGTGGGTTTCTTTTATAGGATTATTCTTGAAGGTGGAGTTCCTCTATCAGTGAATCCTAAATGGCTTTGTTAAAGTGCTTCAATCGTTTCCCATTAATAGGGAAGGTTTGTTTTATTTATTCATTTTGAACATGAACAACACAAAATGCATAAACATTAATGATAGTTTATCAACCAAACCAGTGGGAATGAGGATTACCTGGATGCAACTTCAGCCCTACATTGTAAAGGAGGACCTTATGCCCAATGAAGAATTTATGATGAAGGACGAGACAATCATGGGAAACCTTGGTTTTCTCCTTATAAATCCGCGATTTCTAATATGAATCTATACACATTTCCACCAACTCATGAATCTAAAAATTTCTTTGATAGCCGACACTATAGACTTGAATTTCATTGTTGATTCCCCAGTAGGACTGGAGCTCTATATTTATAGGTATGTGAAAACTCTTTCAAAAAACAAGTCACTAAGGTGACATTCCAAGGGGAGTCTCAAATGAAGTACTATAATCCCATAATGAATCATCGAGTCTAAGACTCCAATTTTTTCTATTGGGTTGAAATATTTTGTCAAGAATTAGTTGTAATTCCCTATTAGACAACATGGTTTGACCATTGGATTGTGAGTGATATGTGTTAGACACTCGATGCCAGACCCCATACAGACACAAAAGTGATTTCATTGTTTGGTTATAGAAATGAGAACTCTGGTCACTGATGATGAACCTAGGAAATTCAAACCTAATAAAAATGTGGGTTCTAAGAAATTTCACAACTATCATTGAATTATAAGTCCTTTTGGCTCATTCCTCTTCCCATTTTGACACATAATCCACTACCGAAAGAATGTACAATTTTTCAAATAAATTAAGGAATGGTCCAACAAATTCAATGCCACAAACATAAAAATGGCAAGGAAGAGAAATGGTTTTTTTCACAATTCATATCTTTTAGAGACATTCTGAATTATTTGACAGTGAGAAAAATATTTACAAAAATATTGGGCATCCAAAAATAGTGTTGCCCAAAAGAGTCCAGAATCAAGGACCTTGCGAGCAGTCCATCGGGGACCAAAATGGACCCCATAAGAAAGACAGTGGAAGAACCTTAGAAAAAAATAAACTCCCTATCAGGAACACAAATCCTGAGGATCTGATCACTACATGTGTGATAAAGGAAGTGGTCATCCCAAATGTGCCAATGAAACTCATGTTTTAGAAGATGAACTTGATTTTTGGTGATATAAGTATGAATGTAACATTCTACCAAATAATTTAAAATTTTATCTTACCAAGGAATAGAATCATTCATGCAGTAGAATTTCTCCTCAATAAACATGAAATTAATGGGAATATAGTGGGATGAGTCAATGTATGAGGATGTGAGGATCCTAACAATATGGTCTGGCACTACATTCTCCACTTCTTTTTATATCTAATTTATAGATTAAATTATTGAAGTAGGATCATTCAATGAATGAGATGGGGTTTGGATTCTGGTTTCTTAAGGATATACCAGAGGGATTATTGATCTGGGAACAAAACAACATTGGGCCCTAAAAGGTATGAAATTAATTTATCCAAGGAAAACACAATTGAAAGGAATTATTTTTTAGTTATGATGTAGTTTTATTGGGTAGGGTCCATTGTGTGTGAGGTATAAGCTATGACATGTGGAGCTCAATCAAATGGTTATGAAAAAATATCCCCAACATCATAGTTAGTGGCATAATACATGATCTCAAATAGTAAATACCACTGAGGTGGACGGATTTCCTGGGGTGATGTGATACACCATTTAAATTTATTAAAATCTTTCTCACATTATTTATCAAAAACTAATTCTTTTCTGAGTAAGCAGAGGATGGGCAGTGCAATCTTACTAAATTCACAAAGGAAACAATGGTAACATTCAGCATGACCAAATAAATACCAAAAATCTCTCACAATTTTAAAGAACGGTATGGAATAAATGACATCTAATTTTTATTTATCAACTTGAAAACAATCTCAACAAATGAAATTCCCAATTACTATACATTTTTTCACAATGAATTGGAATATCACATAATTTAATAGAATATTATTTTCAATATAGTGATGTTGGAGATAACCAATAGTACACGATTATTATTCAAAATAGGATCCATAAATAGTGAAATCATCCATTAATAGTTCAATTCAATTATCCAGGTAATCTGAAAAAATACTAACCATGCATCGTTGGTAAGTACCCCAAGAATTTACGAGGCCAAATTGAATCCTTCTATTTGAAAATGTTCCAAAGGGTAAAGTGATGGTTGTGTTTTTTTTAATCCAAGGTAGAAATATTGATCTAAATGTATGTAGAATATACATCAAGGAAATAGCATTGAGACTTCACTCATAGAATCTCTAGCATTTAATAAATTATCATTAATGGTCTATGGTCCTTCCTAGTGTATTCATTTAATTGGCGATAGTCTATATAGACACATTAACTAATTTGCACACGAGATGGAAGCAATTCACTATTTTCATTTTTAATTACTATAAGACCATTTTTTAGGTAATACTTTCACTGTACTGACCTATTGGATATCATATATGGGGTAAATAATTTTTGTAGGCAATAATTTTGTTACCTCATTTTTAACAACATCTAGGAGGTTTGGTTTCAATCTACATTATGCCTACCTCACTGGTTTGTCATCATTTTTTAACAATATTTGATGTGTGAAAATTGATGGTCATATACCAAGA
The DNA here is from genome assembly GCA_963277665.1 of Viscum album. Taxonomy (NCBI): domain Eukaryota; kingdom Viridiplantae; phylum Streptophyta; class Magnoliopsida; order Santalales; family Viscaceae; genus Viscum; species Viscum album. The sequence goes on along the minus strand of OY728130.1, from coordinate 97,323,109 downwards.
ATTTCAGTACGGATCCATCACAAATATTGTTTGAACTCCCTAAAAAGGTCAAGAAGTCACAATTGGTGCTCTAGAGCGTGTGAACCTGAGATGATGATGGGAAGTTGGTTTCCATTATCAAGATATGAATATTTCATATTTTGAGGAAAAGGTCTATGTTCCAATTCAAGGGTATTTTGGATGGATGGGAGTGAATGTGAAATGATAGGTCAATGATATCATCTAACTAGTCAATCGTAACATCCTCATATGAGGAATTAGATTTTAAAAGTGTAGTAGTATCATCGATGGTCATGGGATCCTTGGTGTTGAGGAAGTCATCAACTAACGAACATGCAAGAAATTTTTATAAAACAATAGAACATTTTATACATGATTCATTTCCCAAATATCTACCAATGATAAAAACTCAGATAGGGGATCGAGGGAAAGACAGGAAGTTTTTTTAGGGTAAGAGAGTAAATCAATAGAATTAACCAAAAGTGAGGAATATTCTTCTGATGGGTTCCTCATGGAATCGAGGATGTTGGAGTTGAAAATGTAACCAACAAACTCCCTTGATAATGTACCATTGTGGAAATTAATTATTTTTTTGGAAGTTTTCATGATAGGCCTCGATAATATAATTCATGTATGTTCATTCATACTGTCATATTCCATTTAAAGCACATAAAAATCTATAGAAATAATTCAAATTTTCCCCCTTACAATAAAATACTCTAACACACCAGAATGGTGTGATGTACTCTGATTTTCTATTCAATAAAAAATTCTAGCAGGCTTCAGTTCCCGAACCTACAATGAAGAGTAAATGGAGTGAGGATTCAAATTTATAGAAGAATCCAAATCAAGCATATAATTGAAAAATAAATACTCCCATATGGTACCTGGAATCAATAATGTTCTTGGATCATTGCATTTGGTTAGACGTTATGGATCTATCAATCCTGATACATTATTCCCCAAACTCACATTCTCATCACTTCAAATTCTCCTTCGATGTGCACACACATATTCAAGAAACATTAAGTATATTGGAATTTTATTCATGGTATAAATCCAGGGGATGTTAAACTTCAATTTTTTGAAATTTTATAACATTTATTTATCATGTTTAGTTTCTTTTTTTTCTTGTTTGGGTGGCCTTTTGTAGAAATAGATGAGAAATAGTTGGTCCAGTCAACTCATCTATAGACACACTCTTTATTTTGGTGGGATTTTTCTCATAATAATATTTTTTATTATTTTGATAATTTTAGGTTGTTTTAATAGAAGTTTCCTTCAAAGGGTATGACTTTACTTAAGAGGTTATTTGGATTTTAAATTGAGTTCCACTACAATGGGTGATGTAATTGACATTTACCTTATCCCTAGGGTTGATATGTGATTGAGATCATAGTTTAGCCAACCCAAGAATTTGAATTTACCCCCACAGTGTTGGAAATTTGGTCTAATTGGTTTATAGGTCTTTCATGGATGCTTGGGTGGTCTATTAGAATTTATATTGTATGAAGAAACTTGTTTTTTCATGTATTATATGCTAGGAATGGGTTTTATAGGGGTTTTTTATTAAGTCCTTTGTGGTGGTTGAGGATTTATGGGCGGTTGTTTTGGTTGACTACATTACACCAGTTAGATTCATGGTTTGTGAGGATGGTTTGAAAACCCACCCTTTTTAATAGGATTGGTTGTCTTTCCACCTAGGGTTGGATAGATAGTAAGGTTCTTTCCTAACAGGTTGGTTGTAGGGGCATCCTGAGAAGATTTCCTACCAAATCTCAAAATTTTATCTCAGTTGAGGTAATTAGTATGAATAATGAATGTTAGAAGAATAAATATGATAATGGATGGAAGGAGGAGATTGATATTTCCCTTGGGAAAGAGAAAGTTATCAAATAAAGGAACTTACCCCTTCAAACTTCATGTCCACCTTCTTCTTGAACCTAGAACTTTTCACCTAATAGAAAAATCGAATGAGTACATTGGACCTTGAACAAAGAGTGTTCTAAGATATGTTCTCAATTAGGGTCCTTACAAAAAATGGATTTTTATCAACTAGTGCACCACCTTCAGTAGCATCAATAATTTTTCAATCAATACGAATTAAACCATCATAAATATACTGTATTAAAAGTTTATCACTTATTTTGTACTGTGGGAAACTTGAACAAAGACATTTAAATATTTCTCAGTATTCATTAAGTGTTTCCCTTTATAAATGTATTATACCACATATTTATTTTCTTATATCTATAGTTCGAGAGGTTTGGAATTATTTTTCCTTAAAAAGTCATTCCATGTTTTCCCAGCCTCTAATAGGGGAATTAACATAATACAACCAATATTTTGCAGCATCTTCTAAAGAAAAAATGAAATTACATTATCTTTAATAGTTTTTTAACCACAATAGAAGGTTTTAATGTTTAATACATAGTTTCAAATTATCTTAAATTCTTATGTGGGTCTTCTCTAACGAGTCCATGAAATCCTCGCAATAAGTGAATTAGACTAGATTTCAGTTCAAAATTGGGTTCCTTGACTTGTATTTGAATGTATGTGGGATGGATATATTTATTAGGAGGGGTTAGTTAATTTAATGTACAATTATTTTATCCATATTATATAATATTATTTCATTTTTAATTTGGGTTCCAAAAGAATGAAAAGGACTGAGAAGAGTATCAATGTTTTGTGTGCCCCCTTCAAAGGGTTCCCCTGTGTGTCTCGGTGTCACTGACATAGGATCCTCTTTGGTTCAGCTTCGAAATGAGGTAATTTAATTAGAGTACAACATATCAAACCTAGAACCTACAAAATAAATAAATCAGAACAAAAAATTATAGGAAAAGATATAATATAAATCAAATAAATTTTAACAAATTTTACAAATATCTTATAAAAAAATGCACTAAAAACCGCAGTGCTCCCCGACAACAGTGCCAAAATTTTAAAGTGTTGTCCTAAAATGTCTAATTGATTATGTTTTTAAGGTTTATATATAGTCTAGTTCATACCCACCATCATCTATAAAGTAGTGATGTGGGTTTAAGGGGTGTATTTTTAATAAAATACACTAAAATATGTGGGTGGTTTTGAAAACAATTTTAAAAATAAAATGAATTGATGTTAAGAGTTTAATAGTTGAAAAAAAGTGGTATTAAAAAAATATTAGGGAATTTTTTAATTTTATTTCACTACACACATATAAATTTCATAATTCTTATAGATTAATTAAGGTTTTAATTGAGTATTTGGATGAAATAAATTAGAATCCTAATTAATTTTCATGCTTTTACAATAACGCGTGTTGAAGAAAACCATGACATAACAATTGTATAGCCAAGTTCTAGAAATTATATATTGCATAATAAAATCAAAATAAAATTGAAATATAAAATAAGTGGGAAGAAAAAAATCCTTGTTCTGTCCAATGAGAACAACACAAGTTATGCACTCAAAAATTCACACTAATTAGTTAAAAGAAAATAGTGTTCTATTTAGATTAGTCAAAAAAAGAATTCAAACATGAAACAAATTAAGATAATTCTGAATGAAATGTTTTCAAACCCATAATACATAAAAATAGTACCATTACAAGTTCAATAACTCCATTTATAATACATACATCTCTCTCAAAACAAACTCCCACTGTTTAGACAAATATCGAGAGGATGAGGAAGCTCGGGTGGATTTACATCTTCATCCTTGAACCCCCTAGGAGGATAGGGGCCTCCAGAACTTTTTGTACGAGGATTGTACTCTTATAGGACTAAAAAATATCGGAAAATTTCCTCCTGGTAAAACTTCCAAATAAGGTTCCCATGGTCACCTTTTTTTAGACAAACAGGGAATTGGTTTTGGGAATATAGTTTTTGAGACACCACTTGTGTCTCAATTTTGGGTTGGAAAATAGACATATCATGGCTTAGAAAAAAATATGATAGTTGTTGGAAGACCTTTTGAATATACCCATGATAAATTTGGCCTCTATTGGACATCTAGAAAGAGAGATATTTAAAAATACCTAACATAACTTTTTAATTCACCCAAATTCAATTCCCTGGACATATCAGATCGAATGGTACACAAGATGGATGAATTTAGACTTAGTGTCTCAATATGAGTTGTATCCCACTAAATTATGCGTCCTAATACAAAATTTTGTCCCTTGTGGAGGCACTTATTTCATGTAATGTGAAGAAAAGTGGAAATATATCCTTGGGATTCATTACAGTTTGACCCATTTTCCATCTGGATCATCTTCGGCCTTCCAAACCACCTCTTCCTACAATAAAATCATAAAAATAGTATAATTTCCATTTTAATAGTGATAAACATCAACCAATTGAATTAAGCGTGAATATATTTTTTTTTCATTTTTTTGTAATTTTCAATATAAAACTATTTTAACACAATGGTGTGAGGGTGAAATAAAATAACCAATCATGGTTTTATTAGAAAACATAAATAAGAAAAAAATTATGATGGTTTTTCACAGATATTTTTATAATTAATTGGGTAATGATTTTTCCTCTTAATGTGTCATATATTGGATTAGGGGGTAAACCTAATCCATTGCGGGACTTTGTAAACCATGTGATATTGTCTAGGAAGTTATCTTTAACTCATGTTTATGTCATTTTATATTTTACTGTCACATTTTATATGATGAATTGATCTTATTACAACATATTATTTATGCTATTAACCCATGTTTTTTAAAGGTTGGGTCCAAATCCTCATGTTTTTTATTAAATCAAATACCACATTCTTAATGGGTATAGGGAGACCCATTACATTTCCCGAAGGACTAAGATCATGTGGTCTATATAAAAGGCCTGAAAGCCCATTTTTGGACCAAATGGACCATTGGTGATTAGTAATGCTACAATACTTGGGCTGCTACAATACCACTACCTTTATAGTTCCTATTACAATACCCTCCACTACTATAGTCATTACGCTACTATAGTACTACTATAATACCTTGCTATAGTGTTGTTGCAGTACTCGATAATTCCTTTGACTCACACATTATGTTTCATAAAGTTTTTGTTAAAAATAATTTTGTAATATGTGTAAAAGTATTGGGTCTCCAGAAACCAAATTATGACAAATTTATAGTGTAATTATGTATAAAATGAATTCATTTTTTATCAATTGATTAGAAATAGAAATTAAAAATATTTTAATGTAAAAATATGTTTTTTTTTCTGAAAATTGTTTTTATGTAGGAAATGTGTTTTTAATTTAGTACATTAATTGATCAATATTATTGAATTATATTAATGAAATTTATATATTATATATTTAATAAAAAATTTCAACGTTCATATAAATATTTTCTAGGCATGAGATAAGAGTATATTTATAGTTTTATACTTAAAAAGGTATTTTTATAAAAACCCATTTTTTGTCGCGTTTTGTGAAATTATTTGAAAATTAATTTCTTCCACTTATAGAAATTTAATCTTGAAAAATGTATTCCAAATTTTTATTTAGTATTATTAAATTTGTTAAATAGGTCACTTTTATTTTTGGTCTATATGAATAATAACTAGAGTAAATTTTTGTCACATTGGTAAGTGTAAAATATGTAATATGGGGCTAAAACCATGGGGCAAGACATTAAAATTCCTCTAACACTTGAATTTATCATATTTAATGATAATATTTTAGTATTTTCCCTCCAATTATCAATTATATGGAAACTTTTATCAATTTTATTTTTGAATATGACCTTTATAGTAATTTAAGAAAATAATAAAAACAATATGTCACTCTTTTGCCTTTAATATATCATTAATTTTTTAGGTAAGACTAAAATAGAAAAATTTGGATTATAAATTTTTATTTTAAATATAATGTAATTAATTTAATCATATTATTTTATTTATAATTCTTATAAATTTAAAAATTACCTTAAAATCTTACGCAACACCAACTTAATATTTATTAAATTAATGAAAAACCAAAAAAATAATTTAAAAATATTAAAATTAATAAAATTTTTGTGATTAATTATGATACATGAATTTTATAGATCAATATAAAATATTAGATTTATTTTAAAGGGTTATATTAAAATTTATTTTCTTTTGTGTTGTCATTAAATCCAAAATAAATGAATTCTATCAAAAATGAAATTAATTATATTTTATGTTAAATAACATTTTATAAAATTATTTGAAAATTTTAAAAATATTTCAAGAGGAAATTAAGGATGAAAATGGTCAAAAATTTCATCCCATTATAATTTATGAGGCATTTTTTAACACATAATTAAAACTATAACCCTTCAAGATTGAAATAGTTGTTGCCATATTTAAGGTTAAAAATGATTAATGAAGAGGTTAATAAAAAATACAAGGTTTAAAATGAAATAAAAACGTGTATAAATTTTATTATTTAAAGAAATTTAGTCTTTAACTTTTTTTTATTCAAATATATATCCATTTTGAATATTTTTTTGGGAATTACTTAATTATATTTTAATCTTTTTAGAATTTCCATGTGTATCCTTTCCCTCTCCTGTAAAAGGACACCCTTTATCTCTTTTTTATAAACCCCATTAAGACATATTTATCAACCAAAACCTAATAATGTCTCTTATAAACATCATTGTAAATGTTATATAGGTTCTTTTTTCCCAAAAACCAAAACTATTCTACTTAAGTGGAGATCAAAAGAAAGTATACTGAAGAAGATGTAATCATATTTACCAAATATTTAAAATTTATTTCTTCTTATAATTCCTATAAATATCCTATACCTATATTAAAATAATAAATACAGTATCAAAAATATACTGATATATATTTCTAATATTATGAGATGATAATTTTTTACCTCTTTTCCATCCCATAGAAAAAATATCACTCGTGCGTATGTACGACTTGTCATCTCCACAGAGTGGTGTATTTCGTTTTTCACTATAATGATTCATGGATGGTTATTATGGTGGGGTTAAATTATATATAAATACATAGGATATCTATGATATAATTATTCAAATGGAATTATTATATCACAACTACTTTCTTACCTTATGATCCATTGGAAAATGGTAATGTAACTCTTGCGTGCGTGCATACTACCAACTCCACGTAGTAAGGATAATTGTTTTTCATTTTGGTTTTAATTTAATGATAATAATGAGACATTAAATGAATATATATGATATATTTTATATAATAATTTTTTTAATGGAGAATTATTTTTTACCATTCTTTATATTAATTCATCAAAAAGTGAAAACAATGTTCATGCATACATATACCAACCTTCTCCACGAACGGTGTAATTAATTTTCATTTGTATATAGTTTTTAGATGAATATAAATTTGTATTTAGGGAATATAAATTATATTTATATCATGGTTAAAATTTGTTATCTGATGTAACTAAGATAAAACTACAATGAATTGAATTACTGAACCAAAATACTCATAATAAATTAAACAGTTAACACAAAGAACCAATGATTTTAATAATGAATTATTAATAAATGAGTTTTGAAATTCTATTAGTAGATCATATATGATATTATAAGAATTTAAATGATTTTTTATATAAATATAATAAATTACACTTGATTAAAAAGTGATTATAAATCTATTTTAACTCGATGTAAGTGATTTACATTACAATCTCATTGTTTATCAGGATTTTTTATGAACAAGTTTCTAATGATAATATTTTTGATCCATAACACAATAAACTCATGAATTTTCTTCTACATTGGATATTTCATGAGAATACATGTATTCCTTTAATTTTTACTCACTTTATGTACACAAGAGACCAAAATAAGTTTTTCTTAAATAACTTTATTTATCTCTTCAGTCAAAACTCAGTTTATTCCTTATCCATGTATTTTTAAAAATGTTTCAATAATATTTTTACAATAATTAAATGATTGGTTAATGTATTTTTTAGTCATGTTTTACTTTTAATATTTTTTTAAAAAAATTAAAATTCTTGTAATTTTATGAATGAGGTACTTTTGAATTTTTATGAACAATATAAAATGATTGTTTGTTATAACATACAAGATATAAAAGTAATTTTCCGCCATTATGTCTGCTCAATGCATTGAAGATTCCTTTACATTTATCCAAGTTTATTTTCAAATAATATTATTTCCTTAATATCTAGGAATGTTTTATATTTTAATATGTGATTTAAAAATGGAAAGGCTATTTTTCTTTAATACATTTTCTAGTGATATTTTAAAGGAATTTTTCATCTAATATAAAATACATTGATGTTAATTATGATTTAAGAGGGATATAATCCAATAACAACATATTTATTATTTCATAAAAGGGTTTATAGTTATGATGATGAAATATCAATGAAACATATTTTCTTTTCAATGGTACACATTATGATGAATGTTTTTAAGATCTTATGGAATATATATGAATGGATTTATAAATTTTTCAGAGGTGTACCTAGAATTATATAGATTTCCAAAGAATTGGGTAAAGATTAATTTTCTATAAGATCAAAGACATGGTAGGTTATCAATAGGCCAAAAAAATAGTGTACATGGGAGGCAATCCCAAGACCAAAACAAGATGGTAGAAGGGAGGTTATCCCAAGCCTGAAACAACTACACAAGCGGTAAGACCAAGCATAAATTTTAATGAATGCCTTGGTGTGTAGCCTTGAAATATGATTTATATGATTTTGATTATTCCACAATTTATTACACTCTTTGATGATATGATATTATTTCCAATGTTATATTTCATTCACATGTTCTTAAATTAGTTTATGATTTCTGTCTTATGAACTTCTTTGATTTATGCCATGAATCATGATTATGATTTACTATATTCTGGGTATTATATTCAAGTTTTAATATCATGTTCTCATACCATTATAATCATGTAATTATTATGTGATCATTGATACCTCATTTTTTTACCCTTACTGAGTATTTATGCTTACCCTTTCTTATGTTTCCTTTCCCCGGGTTATGAAGAAAGGTATTTAGTATGATATGTATAATAAGGGTGATAGTTTAGAAAAACTAAGTGGGATATGATGTAGATTTATTATGAAACATTTATTTATGTGTCCATGTTATCAAAGATACTAAACATATAAGATTCTAGAGTGTCTTGTAGTGTTATATAATGAATATTTATTTATTAAGATGCAATATATATGTATGAAAACTATGGGTTTCAATATATTAGACCAACATAAATTTCTTGGTGAATTTCTTCTAATATTTTCAATTAAATCTAATTTAATTGTATTTTTTTGGTGCCTTGGGTTAGGGATCTCACAGGATGGCATCCATGGTGAGAGAAGATCCTCTGAATGCATATGATTATGATTCCATTGTCACGGGATGATCAATGAGTGTGTTCATATTTTATTCCTTGGGATATTTATAAAATAATTAATTATAACTATTTATACTTAATTATTGATGTTTAGTGAGAGATATATATGTAGATATGTGAATAGTCTTGGACATCGATGTACATGGCTTGGAAAAGGCTCAATAAGCATGGTGGAGGAATTCATGTGCTCATTGAGGATGAGAAGTCCTTTTGAGATAGATGTCTGCTATTATGAAAAACCATATTTAAGTCTATGAATGAGGGTGCATGTGTGTGTGAATTTTTTCATGGGATTGGGTTGATCCGTTAAGTATTGAGAGACCCTTAATCCAGATGATGGGGGTAGCCTATTACCCCAGCCAAAGATAAGTTTTCGAGAGCACTTAGGTTGTTTATATTCCTCTGTTGACATTATCACCATGGGAAATGATTCTAATCATAATAGAGAGATACCTTTGGAGGTATCAAATTGTGAGATGTGTTACATACATAACCAAGGTGATTTCCCTAGATTATTTTATTATGCTTAATAGGGATGTGACCAAGTGATATATGGTTCCCCTATAGGGACATGATAATAAACACTAGACTTGGTTTCAATAATCATTTATAGACTATTTGGTTGAGGTCTTGGAATTGAGATGTTGAAGGGAATTTAGGTATAACTTGGAACTTGACAACTGAGGCTAGGATTAAGGTGATACTTTAGGCTGTGATTTCACCAAAGTTATTTGTTACCCTTAGGATATTTATATTAGTTTTTTAGGATTGTTGTGTATAGTTGTACATGTGAATCTGTGAGGACCATTGTGAGATATGGTATACTTGAGTGAGTGTCTATGTATTGAGATTATATGATCGATTCATTTTCATATGTTTCATATGTGTATCCCATGAGACCTATTATTTATGTGTTATGTTTGTGCCTTATATACTATACCCTATTGTGTGTGAATGCATAGCCTGTGGAGGTGGTATCTTGTATAAATGTGACACGTGATCATCATGGCTTGGTTAGAACCTAGTGGGTGACCATGGGTTAATGTTAAATGGTACCAATAATGATGATGAGACTTTGAGATAGGGTAGGTATCCATGTATCCTAGTCTGAGACAAAGACGGTGGTGTGTACTTGTGTCCTGGATAGAGATAGAGGATGGGTATAACCTTGTTGCCTAACCTAAGGTATTAATGGGGTATACTGGACTTATGGGTTGACCCATGACTGATATGGGGAAATATTGATTTGTGTTCTAACCCATAATAAAGATATTTTATGATTTCCTTGTGTCTTGGAACCTGAATAAGATAGATTTAGGGGTGGGACAACTTTATGGCCTGAATCTAGGCTTAAATGGCTATAAGAATTTATTTGAGACATGTGTTGGCATTGTAGCCTGAACTAGAGGGTGTTGAAATTATCCTTGTGTGTTTATTTGGTATGTGATGATGTATGAGACCTATTTTCAAGCATGGATCTGAATAAGGTATATGTGGGTGTCTTGTTGGCCTAGTTAGAAATCAAAGACCCAACATGGGTGTGTATCTATTCAAGTATCATGGAAGACTGGTAAGAAGATATTGACTCAGTGAGAATTCTTATTTATGAATTTCATTCCATCACAAAAAACACACATATAAAGATGTATTTTTGGGTTTATTGATGATACCCAACCTATATTTTTTTCTCACACCTCACATGGGCACCCCAATGTACATGTTGTCCTTTGTGTTTGTTTTCAAATTGATCACATGATTTTCTATGAGTTTGGTTGATCTAGTTTGACCATATTAGAGACAAAATGTTTGCAGTTATGGGTTTTAGGAGATCCTCATATATTTATTTACCATTTTTTATACATTTGGTTGTCTTAGTGATAAACCATGTGTATGTTTCTGTGGAAAATCAATTTTGATATATCCTTTTAGTTATTTATGATATACTTTATGATTATTGGGGATTATTATTATTTTAATGTTTCTCATTTAATTTTAAACATTTATATGAGGTAATTATATCCCCATTTATATTCTAGGACCTCTCCATTAGTATCCAACCTATGGAATATGAGGATGTGTGCTTCAAGTCATGTGTTACATCATCCATACCTAGTGATTCAGCTGGGGTGTCACAAAGTTATATCAAAGGATGATTTTGTTTTATGAATTATGGATTAAGTACCTAAAAGATCTATGAATGTGTCAAAACATGTGATACACCTCTAAATGGAGAGTCCTGAATACTTTTTTGGTGATATGTCCTATTTACTAGGGTCACATGATATTTTTTCTTGATTTTCACTATTGTGATTGAGTATTTATTAAATATGACATGGTTTTAGTAATGTATTTTTTTTGTTTATTTCTTGGAATTTTGGATAGAGGATAGTGTTCATATAGTGTACTATTCATTTAAGACTCGCATAACATTTATCTAATTGTGTGTGATTTTACTGATTTTCTTATGAGGGAAGGTCATGGGGATCTTTGTGGAAGAATATCTATAGTGGTGAAGGTAGTCCCTTCCTCTGGGGATGTATAGATATCCTTAGTTGGTCATTGAAGAAATTTTATTCTTTAATAATGGACCTCTTATGTGTTTTCATTGCACATTGTATGAATGATAAATGAGCTGAGTATGGTCACAGTTACCATGCGGTTATGGAAACCCCATGTTTTTGTGGAGTAAGACATTAGGGATATGTCATGGGATTCCATTCTAGATAATATGGATGATTTGATGTTAATGTATGGACTCAAGGGTAGGATCTGTGGATCCCTATACTATTGTTTTTGAGATACATTTCTCATTAGATAATGAGTGAGGATCCTAGGTTGTTAAACCTAGGAGTGTTAGAGAATGCGATAATACCTTATGGTTTGGAATTGACACTTGTGTAGTGTGTGGTGTGTGGTGAATCCTGGAATTAGGGGATTCCAATTTTGAAGAGGGGTATTTAGGTTGTTTCTAATTAGGTAGAAATTGATTGCATAGGGACTTGGTTAATGTGTTAGGAACATGAGACTATGATAAATGAGGTGAAACTCATTATATTATGAGTTAGGATGTGCAATTAGGCAACATATAAGTGTTCAAATATTGGGTTTTTTGTGAGACTATGTTTGATCTTAAGAGATGACCTTTGATAGGGTTCTTAGTTATTCACTATACGTTATAGGGAATTGAGGGTGAATGGTAAAGTATCAAAGAGAAAAGACAACTTCTTACTGGGTATGTGTGGTGGTCAGGTGTGTTTCAATTGGTGATCATTCTTTATGTGGGTTTTTTGGGAACCTTTCATGTTGTGGATAAACCTCTATGGTGTTATAGTGGTAGTGTGATTTTTTTTAACAATAATTTTCAAAATGAGATGAGTGATACATTAATGGGATGAATAAAGGAATGATAACCATGTGTTAATTGTTGATAATCTGAACATCCCTATAACAGAAGGTTCCATTTTTTTGGTCAAGTGTGGTGGAACAGTTAATACATTTTTATCTTTGATGGAGTGCCCTGATCATCTTGGTTGGGTGAGAATGCCTAAGGAAAATTTTTTTATGTGATATATTGTGACACATTTGGGGTTGGTGTCCATGGATCTATTTAAGGTAAGATATGTATTTTGGGGAACACAATTGTATGGTTAAAGGGTGTAGCCATTATTCTCAATCAATTAAAGTGATTTTGAGAATGACATCCTTGGTAAGACAAGAATGAGTGGTAATCATTTTTTATGTTGGAGCTCATATATGAGCAAGGTGACCATGACCAGTCATTGTGCGGTGTAGGATAAAGAATAAACCATGTTGATCGATGTTTAGTTTTAGTTGTCACAATGAATATAATTCTATGGTGGGGTGCCTCATTTCAATCCAAGATAAGTGAATTTTGTGTCATAAGTATCGTCAAGGTGGTGAAGTCCCTGTCAGGAAATGATCAGGGTGATAGTGTGGTGTCAAAGTGTGGAATATATGATTTTTTCTAGTTCATTTTTAAATACCAGAATTTATATTTTAATACTTTTTTAGGTGATTTAATTAATTGAAATCAGGCTCAAGGTCCTTTTGGTTTATCTAAGGTTGAGTTGGATCAACAGTGTGTTGGTGCTTTGGGTGACTGCACGATGGTTGGAGAAAGTGGTTGGGGACCCATGTATGGTTTTACAATAAGTTTTATGTTGGATTTCATTGTGTGTGTTGGGAAATCACAGGATGCTACTGGGAGTAGAGGCATCAGCATTGGGTAACTTATTGGTGTGTTGGGGGGAAAAACTGACCAGTTTAGAGGGGACTTATTGATGGACCTTTGGTTAGTGTTTTTGCTCAAGCATTAGAAATAATGGATTGGAATCTAAATTAGAAGTGCTATTAAAAAGTGGTTGGTGGGTTAGTAGATCATTAAAGGTCCATTTCTAGTAGTAAATTATTATTATGGGGAGCACCATAACTTGGAGTCGTCCACTAAAATTTAGGCCTTATGGTGGGGAGTACCATAATATTTCATATGAGATGATAAAAGATGTAGTGTTATGTCAAAAGTGATGAGTTTAGTGAGTCTTGTATTCATTTCTGTAATGGAAATGAGAAGGAGGATTAGTTTATGGTGAATGGTAGGAATTGGTGTTTAGAACTTACTTGTGGTAGTACAACTTGTGTTAGGGGATGGAATGTGGAGATTTATTGATGAATGTGTAACCTTAGAAAATATGGATTTGATTGTAACTATGGCCCTATCAGATGAGGTTAGTATTGAGGTAAGACCTTCAGCTATGGTGTCACCATAGATAACCCTTACATGTGTTATCTTTGTATGAGTTTTAGTAGCTTTTTAATCGTGAGTTTGAATTCATAATTACGAGGACCATTGTGTGATATTGTATGCTATACTAAAAATGGGTGGACTAAGATATATATGCTTGATGTGTTTTCCTATGGCACACATGTATCCCATGAGATCCATGCTTTTGTGTTATGTTTCTTTATTCTGTACTATACCCTGTTCTGTACTAATTCTTAATATAACATCCCTTCCCAAACCATTATCTTGGATTGGGTTTGAGGTTCTACAAACCTTATGAGATATTACACAAAAACCAATGGTTGAAAATAAATGCTAACTCTTTAAACCTAAGATGAAAAGGGGGAGAAATTTACCCTTTTATTCACACAGAGAACCATCACATTATGAAATAGAAACAAATAAAAATAAGTAAATTCTAAAAATTATTCATGCAAATAAACCCAACAATAAAAAATAAATAAAAAAAATATCAGAGTGATAATGGAAAAGTATAAATAAGAACTCAAAAAATACAAAGAGGTAAAAGACTCATGCACCAAGGTTTAACCACTTCAGATTGATACATGAATCAATCTGATCTCCACCTCTACTAACTATTAACTTGAAATTGATGAGCACCACTAGAGATGTAATAAACCTACCCCTTTTCTATATCATAGAAAGAAATAACTGTATACATATCAATGTTTATATACATTTTTTGAGTAATCACAACCTATAGGATAACCCAAAGAGTATTTTCACACATTCCACTAATAACATAAAAAGTCATCTCATAGTTTCATAAAATATATATAAGAATATAAAGACAATTTGAAGTAATTTCCTATAATATAAATAAAATAGATGGACAGGTTTCAAAAAAATATGTTTAACCATAAAGGAATTTTCCTTTTTAAGAAGTAGAATCTGTCCATATAATTTAGTTTTTCATACATCCATGTTTTAACACACACACACACAAATAAATTCTGAGTAGCTTTCTATGCTCATGAGTAGCGACCTGTCTACCACCAAGTCTTCGCTTGGTTGAAACCTTCCATGTTCTTCTCCAGTTGGAACCTAAAACCAAGTATATTTCCAAAAGAACCTATAAAATGTAAATCATTAATTCACAAAAACCATGTTACATTATAGTTGGCATCCATAACCCAATTATTCTAAGAACATGTTTCAAAACATCATTCTTCTAAGAAAACCCTTTTAGATAATTTTTCAAACATGTTTTGGGGAACACCCACATAATTCATGGTTATCATTTTAATTTCTAAATAGTGACAGGAAAAGAAGGTATATTATAATTTGATTCTTCATAATCATAATTATATTATATATTTCAAAACAATTCTTCAATTTCACAATTTTAACAACTGAAGAGATGTGTTGGTGAAGAACATAAGTCATCACTTCATGGAGGGGATATTTCTAATAACACACAAATGATGGATTTGTTTTTCGTAATAGAAAATGGAAAATGAAGTTAATAGTTATTAGATTTGAATAATTAAAATCAGTATAAAAAAGAAAACTAATGTCATTATATATATATTAGAAAATTATATTTGTGAAATTATGAATTAAATGAGAAGTAGTTAGGGAAAAAAGTACTCACATTGAGAAGTGGGATTTCCAATAGAAGAATTATTTGGAATAATAGTAATATGATAATATATTGGAACCAGTTCAATTACCCCATTATTTAAGGTACGTCATGATTTTATTTCTACCTTTAATTTTGTGTTGAAATAATAATTAATCGGAATGGGTTTTGTGGATTTTTTAGTGTTTTTAGATAGTTTTGGATGCCTTTTAAAGGGTACATGGGTAGAGAAAGGTCTTTAAAAACATTGAAACATGAAATAATGACTCAAGGGGTGGTATAAAGTTAATGTGCATGTTTTGAAAAACCACGTGGAAAATCCAATTAAACTGTGTGATAAGATCCAGTTCTAATAACATGGTTGGTGTGCATTTTCACTAAGAGTTTTCCCAAATGTTGTGGGTGATCTAGAAGAGGTAGAATGACTCAAAAGTATATTTAAATAATTTTCAAACCATGTGGCTAATCCATACTCCCTAGAGGGGTGCACAATTAGCTCATGATTTGAAAAACAATGTGACCAGACTATTTGAATGTAAAATTAATGGTACAAAGTCATCCTTAATTACAATTTATGGTATGTTTTAACCCATATTGATTTATGTAACTTATATAACCTTACATAATGATTAACTCTCTCCCAAATCAAGATTCTACTAATCCCAAGTGAGATAAACATCTAGAATTGAGGTATTCAATAAAAATCCATCCTTTATTTGTGTTTTTTATTTATCTACCAATTTTCTCTAATGGAAATTCATTGATCCAGAATGCATCTTCCCAATAATTGATTCTAGTGCCAACTAATGATGGATTCATAAATCATTTTTAAAATGGTGGTGGAATCGATGTGTTAATAACCATCCATTTAATGTAGATAGATCTCCCATGAATGGGGGAAATTTTCAGGTACGTCGTACTAGATCAATCATCATGAGTCTCTATTCTCCTTGAATATCATCTAGGATCTATATTCATGATACATTCTCCCTAGGGAACTTTAATCATGCTGTTATCTTTCCCCTTATTCCTACATTCCAAAGGCGGGTGTCCTTTTCCACCTTGGTTGGTGATGTTGGCTCCTTGATTGAAATGAGTCTCTATGATGTTAGTTACTCATTCTATGGATTCTTCCATGGATATCATCACCTAGTCTGGCTCTCCCTCAAATATTTATGTGATTTTCATGAAACTCATTCATGGAACCATTTTGAGGTGCACATCAATTAATTAAACTACCTCCATCTCAGTAGGGTATCAACCCGTAATCAGAGTAGATAGAATTTTTTTTGATTTTCTAAGAATTTATGTACTTTGAGAATTTGGGTACTTATAAAATATTCATATTTATTAAGGAATATTAGTTGTGAAGAATATTAGGAGTTTAAACCAACACATCCATTGTCAGTCACATGGTAGTTATTGTTAGGGGAATAGGACTTTAGTGGTTTTTTACCTTGGTCATCACATGTTTATTATATGGTATAGAGATTTTAGATCATGTTATAGGTTTAATGTCTTATAGATATAGGTGGGTAACAAGTTTAGATTCTTTTAGGGATAGGTAGGTAACATGTTTAACATATTTTTGGGATAGTTAGGTTGTTATGTGTGTCCCTATGGGGGAAATATGATCACACTTGAGGGTTTGGTTAAGTGTGTCCCTAGGGGGGATGATCACACTAAAGGGTTCAGTGATGTGTGTCCCTAGGTGGGAGATGATCATACTTGGGATTTTTTTTTAAGTGTGTCCCTTGGGGAATGATGATCAAAATTTAGGGTTAGGCTAAGTGTATCCCTAGGGAAAATTATTATCACACTTAAGGGTTTGGCTAAGTGTGTCCCTAAGGGGGATGATGATCACACTTGAGGGTTGTCGTCTCCCATAAAGAGAATATAAAAATTTAGTGGTGTTGGGGTGTCATGATAGAACCTTATAAAGGTATCCCATGTGTGTTGGGAAATAAATATTGAACATCATAGAGGTGTCCTACGTACCTTGTTAAGAGATAGGGATTAAAACCCACATACTTCGATGCCAATATTTAAGGTTGTGTGATGACACCAATAATTTTTTTTAATGTCATGTATTAATCATTCTCATATCATGGAAGGAGAAAAAATAATTGAAATTGTGGGGTTCATTCATTGAGGATGACCTGGTGTTGGGGTTGAATCCTTGGTGTTGTGGCTGTGTGGAGATTAATCATGTGGGCAACCCAAGTAATGCTATAAGTAATGTAGATGTGAATAGGGCTTACATTGTTGGGTTGATTGGGTTATATTAGGGGAATCAATGGAATGGTTGGGGATTTTGTTCCAAATTATTCTGTGAGGAAAGGGGTTTCTTATTAATCAAATCACATGGGTAATACTGTACTTATTTGATAAGTAATACCATTTTCATTCCCAAGGGTACGACCATAGTTTAATGTTATGTTCAAGTATTTTATGTGTGGGGCTTACACATTGTACTACACATTGTTTCTTCCTCACATCAATCTATAAGGGAATCTCAACCTACTGATGGATTATGGAGTATGATTAGTGATTAAAACTATATAGGAGGCATATGTAAAATATTTTGGGGAATCACATGATCATTACATGAGGAAGCTTATGCTTGATGCATCACACATCTCATATTTATCATAGAGGTAATCATATGCTTGTAATATAGGGTATACAGTAGTTTGACTTCATATATTGAGGATGAGTGGTTTTGTATCCTGATCATGGAATGAGGAATCTTAGTCTATATATTTATGTCATCTCATGATAGACACATGAGGCATACTATAATTTCCACATAGGATATACTATAGTTTAACATCATGTAGCGAGTACTATGGATGATATATTATTATCATGGAATGAGGTATCTTATGTTAAATATGTGAGGTATATCATTATTTCCACATGAGGAATATTATACATTCCATATAGGGTATACTACAATTTAGAATCATATATTGAGGACTAATAGGTGGAATTATTCTGGAAATGGATGATATGGGACATAGTAATGAGTGAAACGTTATTCTTGAAACTCGTATAGGATTCAGGTGATGGGTTTTAATAATTTATTCAGGGCTATTTAAAATTAAGGCACCCAAGGAAACTGAGGGGATATTCTCAACTCATAGGGAATCAAAGGGAAAAAGTGGGGTATATCGACTCATAGTATATTAGGGATGGATGAGGAGTATGTTAACTCATGATAAAAATCTAGATGAGAGGGGGGATGTATATGTCACAACCCAAATATTTTTTTACCTGTACCAAAAGCATCATGGTGTGACTCTCCATTTTAATGGGGGGATGTGAAAGTGGATTAGGGAATATTCCAAAGTCCTGGGACCACAGTCCGACACTGATACCGAGTGGGGGTGTGTCCCCCAAGGTATGGATTAGTGGGAACATGTTTGACCACTTTTTTTTCAACTATGCTCTATTTCACACAAATATGCTATATTTCACCAAACTATGCAATGTTTTCCCCAACTTTTGGTGTTGGAAGAATAGAAGTTTCAATTATGCATGGATTATGAGCATGATTTTTGGATAACACTACATCAAACTACATTTTTTTGAAAAAAAATAGATTTGCGTGAAAGTTTGTATGTTGTAGGATATTGGGATCCCCATAGAGAAGATTTTGAAAAAATGTATTAAGTATAATTCCATTCAATGAATGACTTCAAGAGGAAATTTCAAGGAAGTTTGGAATTTTTAGGTTTTATGAAGTGCACAACCTTGAGTTTTTAAAATGAGATCTTTGAGACTATATTCCCATAGTTTCTCTCCAAAAATAAGGGTTTAATTCGATATTTATAAGCATTTTCTCTATATTTTACAACTTAACATGTGTCGTGAAAACTTATGATGTTTTACAAAAATTTGTTTTTTTAGTATTCTAGATAACATATTCAAAAATCGTATGAATTTGAAGTCACCTATCTCATGAAACAAATGTTTTTGACCTTGAAGAGGTTGCACACATTTTTAGAAAGGTGCACATAATTCCATACATTAAACACGAATCGCTATGACTATTTGATTTCAAATGTATAACTTATAAAATATATAAATTTTTATTCGAAAGTTCTTTTGGGCTTCATAACCTATAAAATCAAAGAATGAAAATCAATCTATTCTCTTGGATAAAGATATTCTAAATTTTTTCTATTAATTGATGATTTTTCCCAAACCAACAATATATTTTTCAGTGAAGGTTTGTTGATTAATTGATATTATTTTACTAGACATGAGTTTATCTTCTAAAATTAATGAGGAATTCAATATCTATTATTGAATAGAAAATAATCTATTTAATTGGTATCATATTCTTTAAAATATATTGAAACTAGGTCCTTTTATGGAATTCACAAGGTATAGAATTATAAAAATACCTTATTGAAAAGGAATAACCTTGGATATTTATTCCTTAAACCTCTTCTTTAATGAACTGGAACTTGATATTGGCCTTCTTAACATGGGAGATTCTTTAGATTGGTGGGTGAATGTGTTTTGAGAGAAAAAACCCTTGATGTAACTTGATGTTTAGATATAGTAACTTGAGGTATGAAGTTTCTTACCAATCTAGGTCCTTATATACTCATTTATATTTGATTATCATATTGTGATAATATATATTAATAACCAAGTTGATCATGTTTTCTCTTGGGTGTGGGTGTGTATACTATGAAAACAGTTATGTTGGTTGATTCCATAAATATTTCAAGTATAGATCATTAACATTCTTGATGTTAATAACTTGTTGTTATTTTTTTTGTTATACGCTCATGATGATGTGTTATGAATTGAATTATGAATATATACCCTCTTGTGTGTATTTACAATACCTTGGATGTATTATATTGGAACTCATAACATGTGGATATTCATGGTTTGATTATACCTTATAAGGGGGAGTGTACGTGATATGTGGTGACGATAATGGTAGACCATCCCCAGGGTAGTAGCATGAAAAACTTATAGACCATCTTGACACAAGATTCCATGATTATTCTGAGTAATATGCCCAAAATCTATGCCTTATGGATGTCGAGAAACATTTTCAATCGATGCCTTGAGGATGTATAATAACATGACACCCGCATTTTTGTTAGGTATTGATCACTCCTATAATATTTTATCATCCTTATAGCATGGAGACAAAATTGTATGATTAGGGCTCATAATAGATTTGTTAGAATAAAGGTTCTTTACATATGATTGTTTAATATTTCTTACACGTTTATTATTATCATGGTATATAAATTTTATACTTGTTTATACTTATTAAGGACACATTGGTGGTATCCTGATAAGTTTTATTACACACAACCTCAATGGGTATCTTAGTACTTGTACATACTTCATGTATAGAGATTCATGAAGGGGAAATTGGGTCATGGAAAATAGATTAATTATATAGAATGGAGTTGGTGGAATTTCCATGACAAACCATAGAGAATTTCTATAGAGTTATATAATTTATTTACTTCCATGTATACTTTTGTTTTTCTATCCATAATAGAAGCCTATTTTATTAATTTTTATGACTTGTGTTCTATCCATCACTATATTTGAAAATAAATATTTTTTTTGATACTCTAATTTTCATATTTCTTTTTTATGGGTATAATTATCTTAGGGTATAGTCTCCCCATTAATGATTTTTAGACCCTCATTGTTAGTCGAAAACCTCTTGCGCATGGGGAGGGACACATGAGGACTAATAGATATCTAACTAGGACCTAATTGTTTGGGTTGGGGAATTAAAAAATTATATCATAGAAGTCTTAATATTTTCTTTTGACTGGCCTGGGACATTCTACAAAGGATATCCACTATTTTGGATAGTTTCCTTTTTCATGGCTATCCCATATTCAATGTACCTTGAGTTACTTTTGATGAGATTTATGTCATCATTTTTATGGGATTTGGAAGTGTTCCTACATCATGATTTGGTACATAGAATCACATTATATATGTATATATACATGTTTTATGCCACACACCAGTTCTCTAATTTAATTACTTGAATTTTTTTTTTATTTGGGATTGAGTTGTATTATATATTTAGTGATACATCTTTTTTTCATGATGTTGGGATATATCTAAACTAGAATTATTTAGTTTGAACTAATCATGCTGTTATTTTTTGTTTATATATTTCTTCGACTAACTTCCAGGGATAGATAACATTGGTTTATTCAAGGAGGGATGTATCTTAGGTTATGGGTATCCTCCTAGGAGATCCTTTTATAATCCCATATACTGATTTGGATTTTCCCAATGACTTCAAATGTTATAATGTTTCATTAAAATTTTAGAATGATTTTTCCATGAATTAAATTGATGGTACCAATAGAAAATGTGGTTTGGGATGAGCCCACTAGGGAGGATTCCCCTATTGCACAACTAACTACACAGGAGGGTTTAATAGCGCATTTTTAAGTACCCAATCTGGTGGAACATGTAGTGGTCCCACCTCAGCCATGAGTATTTTAGATTATAACTACCAAGGGTGGAAGGGAACCAAGGTCAATGGATGACTATGTTATATACTTATAGCTCTAGAATCCACTAAACGTTTAGGGTCATATGGGACTACAGGATGTACATGAATTAGTAGACACCATTGAGGGTGTATCTAACATTATAGAGAGGCCATAAGCTAGAAATGTGAATTCAGAAGCACTCATTCAATAGGGATCTTCCAAATCATAGAGGGGGACTTATTGGAAAGGATTGTAGACATGAGGGTCCCACATGGGAGGCCTTCAAGGGGTTTTTCTTTAAGGAATTATTTCTTATTTTGTTGAAGCTAGTCTGAGCATAGAAGTTAATGGAGCTAAAACAGGGGTCCATGCTGTTATCTTTATAATCCACTCATTTTACTAAGATAATTCAATTTTATCCTCTATTGGTTTGGAATGAGTTACAAAAGTACATAAAGACTATGATATGTCCTTGTCCCGACATCAGATGATGGGATGGGACCTTAGACCAATTGGAATACAAATATGTTATGAGAGGGGAATTTACTATTGAGAAGGGCTTTGAGAAGGATAAAACAGTTGGTCCTCTTCCACCCTTCAGTACTCAAGTGGGTAAATATCTTACTACTACAATTAATATCACTTTTAGTTGTAGTAAGAGGATGACTAGGGACATGCATCAAGGTAGTAATATGTTGGTGGAACAGAGTAGAGAATCCTAAGATCCCTCGGGAGAAGTTCTATACTGAATAAACTATATGAAGCTTGGAAATTATCAGTAGGTTTGTACAACACCTTAGAACAAGTGTTAGTAGTGTGTAAATATGGGGAATATTCAATATTTATTCTCTATAACATTGATAAAAAAGTTATACAAGGGTGTTGGAAAGGCATGATCTATATCCTAGTGATCCAACCAGGTTCCTCACAAGTATTTTTAGAAGGGGATGAATTATGAGGGCTATATACCTAAGGGACCAGTTCATAGATCCGAGGAAGTTTGAGTTTATGTAGTGGTACAGACTCCAAAAGATGTTGGTGAGGGGCCATCCAATTTTTTAGGTACAATCTTGATCAATTTGTTTTTATAATTTTTTTGATATTTGTTCTTCCCTTTACTTTATATCTTCACAAGTTATTACTAGAAATGAATTACCAGTTCCATTTTCGTCTAAGTTTATTTCCCTCATTACACTATTAGGCATGAATTTGGACTTTTTTTATCCATTTATTATGTTTCCTATAATCATTTATAAATATGGAACATCTATGGGAAATTTATTTTGGAGATGATGAGATTCGATGTGATTCTTAACATGGAATACTTGACAAGATTTTGATCCCACATTGACTGATATCAGAGACATGTATCGATTACATTTCCCAAGGTATAATTGTCCATGATTACTAGTGAGAGGAATTTGGGAACATGTAGAGTAGGTTCAGACCTAATCCATCTGGAGCTAATCATTGAATAGCTTGAAATATTGGATCTTTCAGCAAGATTAGGTGATTCACACTCATTGTTTCCTCTAGTTATGGATAACTATAAAGATTTATTTCCATATTACTCCACAATAATTACCCAAATAAAAGTGTTGAATTAGAGATACACCCTATGATAAGTGAATGGACTCTTTTGATACCCCTTTTCATATTGTATCATCTAAGTTGAATGAGATCAATGTGAATCTCATGGTCTTGAAATAGTAGGTCTTTATCAAGATAATTACATTACCCTTGGGTGTACCTACTTTTTCCCCTAATAAGGTGGATAATAGTCTTCAACACTGTGTAGATTACTAAAAAATGAATCACGTGATAGTGAGGAATAAATATCGTTTTCACAGGATTGAAAATCTCATTGATTAGTTATAGGGAACCTGATGGTTCTATAAGATTATTCTATAATCGATTTATCACCAGTTTTTGGGTTATAGAGGAGGATATCCCAAAGATGGTTTTTTGATGAAGGATGGTCCATATGATTAATTGGTGATTTCATTTGGACTATACAAATTCCATTAATGTGTCTCTGGATCTTTTGAAAAATATATTCCACCCATATATTTACTTGTTCATTATGTCGTTCATTGAAGATTTCTACATTACTAAATGGTCCTTGAGTATCATTCCAGTAATGTTTGTATAGTCCTATGTACACTTTGATAACATCAAATTTATTTCAAGTAGTCTAATTTTTTACTTTTGGATTCATGAGGTGTAATTATTGGGTAATTTGGTTTATAATATATTTATATCCATGAAACCTAATAAATTTGACTCTATGATTTTCTCGGTATGTCCTTGAAAAAGTTTTGAGATTAGTAACTATCTGGGTTTAATTGGATACTATACATATTTTATCCAAGCATTCCCTAATTATATTCACCCATGACTGCACTGGGGAAAAGTGAGTGATGTTTTAGAAATAATACCAGTGTGAAGAGGTTTTTCTTGAGTTGAAAAGGAGGTTGATTACAACTCCAATGTTGATTCCTTCTGAGATAAGGAACAAATATTCCATATATTGTTTATCATCAGGAGTTGGTTTTGGGGACGTTTTTATGCTAAGAGAGATAGTAGTAGCTTATAAGTCACATTAGTTATGACATTAAGAGTAAAACTATCCTGACCATGATTTAGAGATAGAATCCATGGTCCAATATTAGATATTTCAGTGACATTATCTCTGTGATGATATGTTTTTTATCATTAAAAACTACACGATCCTCCATTATAACTTCACATAGTATGACCATATTTTGAGGGAATGTAACTGGGTAGAGTATCTATAGATGTTTACTTTGAGATAGACTATACACTAGATAAAAGTAACATAGTTGTTGATGCTATGATCTATAACACAAAATTGTACCAGTATCATGGTAAATGTCCATTAGTTGAATAATGGTGCTTTATGATCTTGTTGGCTAACTGGAAGATGGATACTTATAAGTACAAAGGATTGATGGATTTTTCTAAATTAGTGATTATATATATTTTTAGTAGATTAAGTGAAGGATATTTAGGAATCTATCCAAGTGTGTAATGTGATGTTGGAATAACTGGCAGATGGTGGTGCAATACCTGGGTGGCCACTAGATGAAAATGATGTGATCCTAATACATAGGGGAGTTATTGTCACTACTTCTATCAAGGAATAGTTGATCATATACTTACATTCATGTATATGGGTTGTTCATATTGAAGATAAAAATATATACAATTCCTCTAGGAGTTATTTCAAGTGGTTTGGGATGAAGAGGTAAATCTCTAGATTCAATTCCTGATGCCTTAATTTCTAGAGGATAAAGGCCAAGTACGAGTGTCTTGGTGGATTGATATAGTCACTTATTATGTTAACATAGAAGTGGAAGTATGTCATGATGGACTTTTTGATGTGGTTACACAGGACCTCAATGAGCAATAATTTGGTACGGGTGATTGTTAATTAGCTAAACAAAGTATACCATTACTTTTTGATTTGTGAGACTCACTCAGTTGACTGAGTTTGGAAAGAAGTATACACATGAGATATTATTCTTTCATGGATTTCCCTTGAGAATTTTATCTTATATAGATTCATGTTTTATATTATGATTTTAAAAGATTTTATATAAGTCCATAGGGACTCATCTGAGGTTGATAATAATGTACGATCCTTGTATAGATGAACAATCATACTAAATGATTTGTATATTCGAGGATATGCTTTGAGAATGAGTCCCATACTTGGGTCGAGTATGGTATGATCACTTATCTTTGGTAGACTTTATATAAAAAACAATCACTAGTATTTGATTCATATATAAACTTATGAGGCTCTCTATAGTCATCATGGCATTCACTGATTTGTTGGAATGAGGGTAGTGAGGGATATATCTTATGTCAACCACATGTGGAGTTTTCATTAGGATACGGGGTTTTACTGAGAGTGACTCCTCAGTAAGTCCATAAACATTTGATGAATCGAGAGATGAAAGTGAAACTTTTTGTTGAATCCTATGAGATCCCAGAGTGGATTAGGATAAAGGATTATTTTATAGGTCTTCCTTATAGCTACCATGGTATAAATTATGTGTTTCATGGTTCTTAGATCTAGAGGAACATGTTCTATTCTACACATTTCATAAACTACATGGATGTTGAGATGATTCCTAATGTATTATATGATTAATTAATGATGAATATTACAGAAAATCTTGAGAAGGTGTGGTGTGGGATATAGTAATACTTTTCATGATCTTGTAGCTCCATGGATGAATCCAATAGGATACTTGGGGGAAGGTGGTAGGTGTTCGGGATTGATGGCATGAGTTGTTTGATCTGAATTCCTAGAGACACTAGTAGAGGATGAGAATTATTTAGAGGGGTAAATTGTAATTTCCTTAGAATTTTTAAGTGAGTTATGATTTAAATTATTCATTTAATATTCTATTTTTGATCTAAAAATTGATAAGGATGAGTTTCTAGAGTTTCTGGGTGGTTTCAGTGATATTTGGATGAATTTTAAAGGGATCCTAGTTTGATCATAGTTTTTCCTAATTATGTATATTGAAATAATGTTTCAATGGGTGGATCATGTTTTGAGCAACCATGGATCCTCTAATATCAAACCATGAGAAAATATACTTTTCTAACTAAATGTTGGTGCATATTTTGAAAAATAGTGTTTCTCAAACATGTGGGTGCCTAGGAAAAGGTATAATTCCTTGCATTGATGGTGGAGTGTTTTTAAAACGTTGCAGCCAAACCATATGTCTTGTCTAAGACCATATAAGTGGGTTAATGGTTGGTGAACAGTTTGAAAAACTATGAGACCAAATCACTTGTGCATGAAATTAATGATCCAAAATCATCCTTAGTGAACCTTTATGGTCCATTTTATTTTGTTATTATTTTTATAGGAATATCTCTTGATTATTGTGAAACATATGGGCTTCATTATCCAATAGTTTAGTTCCATAAATTTAGATGAATTTGGGTCGAATGTTTGCAGCCCAGACGATACACAAGACTGAAACTCTCATCGTTGACCATTTCAGTGGGGTAACTACGGGTTGTAGGGGGTAAAAAAACTCATTATTTAGGGGTCGAATGGTTCTGTCAAATTTTTTTTGAATTGTATAAATTTTATTCAAACTATAATATATGTAACACCCCAAGATTTGATAGCACTTTATTTCTTCAAACTAATCCAATAACTTTCACTACACGCAACACCGAGTTCTAGCGTACAACGACTTACCAAACTAGCCATTCAAAAGTAGTTATGAATATTATTAACTGAATTTTGAACTTTATATAATCCTTATAATTTTAGAATCCATATTATGAGTTTCTTATACATAATGTAATAACAAATTCATTTTTTCAGAAAAAAAGAAGTATTTTTTTAAAAATGCAATTTTACCGCCTTTTAATGGAGAACCCTTTTTAAATATAATATTTTAAACTTTTATATATTCAAATTGAAAAAATAAACTTCTTCTTTAGAATCGGTATATAAGAGTTTAGTTTCAATAAATTTTTGTGTTTTTCTGATAACTTTCATATTTGGGTGAATAGTGAAAAATACTATATTTTAACTGAAAACAACTTTTTTAATCCAAATTATTTATAGTGTTAAATTATACATTTTAATGATTTGGAAGTATAAATAGATTATATTTTTACCATTTAACCCAATTATGGTCATTTTAAGTAATTTCACTTTGAAATTGGACATAAATAATTGTCAATATTTTGATAGTTATTATTTCTTAAAAATACCATTTTTGGTTTTGACAACGGATATTAATTTTAAAATAATAAATTCAATTTCTATGTTTTTAATTTGGTTAAATAGACTTCATTTTTGAATTTGGAATATCAAAATTATCTTAGGGTGAATTTTTAGTATTTTTTTGAAAACATTCAATTTTTGATGAATAGTGAAAAACATTGCATTATTGGTTAAAACTGACTTTTCATTTAAATAATTTTTTATTTCATTTAAATTTATTTAGGTCAAATTATATTCATAATACCTATAAAATTTCAATGTAATTAATTAGAGTCATTTTATAATATGTTTAGATATATAAAAATTTTATTGAAATTTTACCGTCTTTTACCCACCTCCTAGGAGCATTTGCAAATTTGCATAAAAATTTAATTTTACTGCTTCTGTGAATTGAATTTAAAAAATCCAAGATATGCAGTTGATATCAGTAATTAAAATTTGTTCACTGAGATAAATATAATTTTTGATGAATAGTAACTTTTGACTTTTATTTACCACAGTTAAAAGTAAATTGGGTAATTAAATGTAAAAATGATATTATTATTACCCTAACACATGTCCGAATTCTATTGGATAAGTGTAATTCGACCAAAAAAACCATAGGGATAAAATATGATCCTTTAGGTCCACTTGGATTAGATTAGGACATTTATTATTATTTAATTCAAAGAAGAGTTAAAAGTGTTAAATTCAATGTTTAATAACTAAACCATTTTAATATAGGGTTACACATAAGATAAATTTGAAAATAAATATTCATTAGAAATATAAAAATATTTCCTATAAAATGATATTTTATTTTTAATTTTTAGACATTAAATAATTAAATTTATTTATGACACAATGATGATGTAGTAATTACCTAATTAATGAAATATTACAGTAATTGATATTATAAATATCCAAATAAATGTAATTTGAGACTTTTTATGAATTCCACTAATTTTCAAGGTTATTATGACATGTTAGGGTTGGTTATATGAATTTTTTTTGAAGTAATAATGCTATTATGAATTTTGAAAAAAAATACCAAATAGTGTCAAAATTGACAAAAAAGAGTTTTTAAAACAAATATTACATTATTAATTGATATTATATTCCTAAAAATATGAGGTTCAGCCAGAATACTTATATAATGATATTTTTATCATTAATGAACCACTTGGGGTTCTCTTGGAAGTATATAGTAAGTTTAGTAACTATATAATATAAAAATACAAAGAGACATGGTAAATGTCAAATTATATAACTAAGAGTTAAATCTAAAAGATAAAGTTAATATAGTGACACAAACCTATCTAAAACCTATTGGATGAGTGGTTTTTCGACCCATACCCACATTAAACTTATAATAATTCATTTTGGAGCCATTAGAAATGAAGAATTATTTTATTATAAAATAATATTTCCATCTTTTCCTAAGATGCCCCTCACCCCTCTTATAAAAGGGCACTTCACATTCTATCTAATTTACACCTTCAAAGCAATTTGGTTCATCCAAAACCTTCCAAAATATCCTCTACACTATCCAACCTTCATCATAGAGGCCTTCCTTTAGTCAGAAATCCAACCTAACGAGCCCTTTTGATCAAATCAAAAGAAAGAACCAGAAGAAGAGGTAAATATTTCATCACCTCTTTCAAGTTACTTTCTTCTTCCACTTCCTCTTTCTTTGTTATTTCCACTCTAAAATAATAAATCCAGTTTCTTCTATATACTGTGATTTTATTATAAATATGGTATAACCATATTCATTATTTTATCCATCCTTTGAATGACATGTCACCATATGAGCGTATGTACGACTTACCATCTTCACGTCGTGGTGTAATTGTTATTCAATACATTATTATTTAGATGGGTATAATAATGATGTGTAATTGATGTAAATAATAAATATAACATTATAATTATTATATATATATGATATACCATCCAATTATATATTATTTTAATATCAAAAGAATGATATTGTCCCTCGTGCGTACGTACAGATTACCTTCTCCACGAATGCGATTAGATTCATTCCCCATCGTATCCATTCAAGAATAATTTTCATTTGATGATTAAAAATAATTTTTAAAGACTTAATATCATCCTAAATTAGATAAATCCTATCCATAACAAACATTACTTACGTAACAAAGCATATAAAGGAAAATGAATCAGTTAACACCCAAAATGATGATAATACTAAAATATTATTAACAAAGAAATATTAGAAGATCATATACAATATAATATTAATGTATATAGTTCTTTAATAATTTAATAACAATTATTTCACCATTATATAGGATTTTAACCTACCCTCAACCAAGGAAAAGTACAAGGTAAGGGTTAATTTCACAATCTCTTTATTATTCGAGGTTGTTTTTACGTAAGTATCTACTAGGACCTCTTTATCATCCACTTCCATGTTTCTTAAAATGTATCCCAAAACATTTTTACTATTTACTAGACTATGGGATAAAGTCATTTAAACCCATGTTTTAATTTTTATAAAATTTCTTGAAATGAATCTTTCTGTTGTTTTCCAAACAAGGTACTTTACAACCTTTTCGAAAAAATTAAGGTAAGAATGTTTTTTTAACTTATACAGTGGGTGCGGTTATTCTCTGCCGTTATGACATTGTCAAAGATTCACAAACAAGATTATAATAATATTTTCAAAATAAATATTTTCTTTTATAATTATGTAACTTTATATGATTTCAAAAAAATATAGAGATATTTCTTTTATTTCATTTATGTCAACACATGTTGATGGTTTTTATACTTTTATGAAGTCGATTCATTAGGATACAAATCATCCATATTGTATTGAAGGTTTTGCGATATGTTTCACTATGGATGTGTTATTTTTATACCATTCATGGTTTATGGTAAAATTGTTTACATTTTGCATGCTAGTTTTAATACGAATGTTTATGTTATATTTCAACCTTTTCATATGAGGAATGTATTGGACTTAGTAAGTGATGGGTGGAGCCTGCTATATCTCTTCGATGAATCATTAGGTCTCATTAGACAATTAGATGTGGAATTGGTTGAGGCCTTTCCCAATATGATATATGGTTTTGGCTGAGGACTTAATCATTTTTAGACATCTTGGTCGTGGCCTTGAAAAAATGTTTCAGAATGTCTGGCATTATACATTCCCTCATTATGAAAATATTATTGATGGTTCTTGTGGTCATTCGACTAGTATAATACAAATGATTAGGTTTTATTATGGCATTATTTACTCAGCACATAATCCTGCCATAAAAGTATTCATGTTTCTATTTGGTAAAGGCATTTGGTTTCAATTATTTACCATGATTAATATTTAGGTTATCTTCTACTGTATTTCTTACCCTTACTGAGCGTTTGAGCTCACCCACTACTTATGTTTCATTTTACCAGGTTATGAAGAAGTTAGTTTTGAGTGACTTGCAGGAAAAATCTAGGAGGATTGCATGTTTCTAATGGAATAAATTCGTGTTGTATTTCTTTTCAAGTTGTAAAGTTGAACTTATGTATGACTCTTGTTTCCAATAATACTAAACTAATCGGTATTTTGAGACATGATTTCCTTGTGATCATGCCAATGTTATGTAATAATGCACCGACTCTGGGAAACTAGGGTTGGGGAGTTACAATTTGAATCATAGGAAGTTTAGTAAAAACCGTGGAAAATAGATTTAG
This sequence comes from Viscum album, assembly GCA_963277665.1. Lineage (NCBI taxonomy): Eukaryota > Viridiplantae > Streptophyta > Magnoliopsida > Santalales > Viscaceae > Viscum > Viscum album. The sequence continues at coordinate 97,291,356 of OY728130.1, read as the reverse complement.
ATAAACTCTAATTAGAGCACATTACCCTAAGATAGACTTTGAGGATTAGCATGGAAGAAATTCATAGAATTTTGGTAATTTATATTTTTTTTTTATTTTCCAAGAAATACATCCCTGTCTGGATACGAGTAGGTAGAGGTGGCTCTAGCACAGATGTACCTAGAGGTAAAACCTGAAAACACTGTTTTAAGCTAGACTCGAATAGGAACTGGTGCATGACAACGTGCCTTGCTGCACTCTTGGTTACAACACTCCCAGGGGATATGATTAGGATAATTCTCATTTTCTTTACAAACCATTAGTAAGGGTTTATGAGTAAATACTTCCTCAAAGAAAAACTTTTTATGATTATATATTATATCCATAAACTATTCAATTTATGTACTATATTACAATATTGGAATTATGAATTACGATTCATAAACTTACCTAGTGTATGGCATTGTTTAGAAATGATGCCCAGTATAAGGAATGAGAACTACAATAATATGTATGATCGAAAGAGTAAGAAGGATCATATCTTTCATAGTATTAAGGCAATATTTTGAAGGGAAATAGTATCCCATGTATTCCCAACATATAAAGAAATAGTATCATTTGTTAATAAGATAAGTAAAGAGTTCTCTAAGTCATATGGATTTGATGGGATGCTAGAGAAGAAAATGATGGTAGAGAGAAAGTTGGATAAAGGGAATAAGGGAAAGAATGATTTTCCCATATGTGATAATTGTGGAAAGAATCACCTTGGTAAATTCTTTAAGGGGATGAGAGTTTATTATGAGTGTGGATAAAAAGGAAACCAAGTATGCGGTTTGAAGGATAAGAAAAAGGTTTCATCTGTACAGTGCTTCATTTGCAAGGAGTTAGGTCACTATGTGAATCAATCTCTAAATCATCAGAGTATACCCCAAATGATGCTATTGGATAAGAATCAAGTTATGATACTACCGAAGATGAAGAGGAATGATTAATAATTCTTATTTTGTTATTAAAGTATTGGGTCATTTGAGTGTTGTATCAATGATGTACTGGTTATATGAATTATGTAAATAAATAAGGATTGTACTACAATACTATTTCATTGGGAATTTGAGATTATATGGTCTTGATACTAAGTTATTAATTTTTTGAATAAGATATGGTTGATTTGGATAAATTATATTGGATATTCTTGACTTCCTTGTAATTGATTGAGAGTTTTTTATTTCATCATTGTTGGGATATTATATATTTTTAGATATAAGTAATATATCCAGTATTATATAAAGGATAAGGGTGGATGAATTTAATCAATAAGGTTTTATGGTAATTCAGGGTGTTACCATGTTTTAAAATAACACATGATGAAGGTGTCCACATGTCATTACATGGAAAAAAGAATCTTCAGTGTGTTTAACTTCCTTATAAATTATGGATTGTGAGTTTGGATAGAAGTATTTTGGATAATTCTAAAGGTTGGAATGGATTAAGTCTGAAATTGTATATTATTATTAAGGTTATTTTTGTATTGTTATAAAAAGGACAACATGCAGACCGTGTGATAATCCATCGCATCGGACAAAGCTATGAGAATCAAACCCACAACCATAGTGCGATTGGGATTTATCGCCTACCATTGGACTACATGAAGTCCCTAGATTGTAAAATCTAGTTTTTTATGGTCTGATAGGTGAATTATAAATTCATTATTTTTGTAACCCTATACGATTAGGATAAACAGAATATTTTTTTTGAAATCTTTTGGAATGAAATATGAGTTTGTGGTAGGAATTAGTTGAAGGATGAAACTCTACTTGTCAAGTATACATATATATATATATATATATAATTTTTTCCCCTCTTATTCTATGGGTAAATTAATTATTAAACTTTAAGTAAGGGATCTTAAAACCAAAAATGTGTTGTCCTAATACCTTATGTTTTGTTGAACTAATTGTATTTCAAATCAGCATAGATTGATGGATTTGAGGCCCTCAATTTTACACTTGTTTGTGATTGATGACCTCAATCACTTCCTATAAATATTTAAATTTTTCCTCCAATTATGTGTCTCAAATTTCTACTAATGTTCTCATAATCGAGATCATAATATGGTGGTGACCCTTTCTGTCACGACCCATCCCAGTGGGGCCCGCTCCGTGACTCCCCAAGCCCGCCTCCAATAGGCCAGGGGCTGCTGACTAGCACCGAGTAGGCATATCACTAACATGGGAGGCATTGCCTAAGTACCTGTACACACGCACACATCTCCAAGCCCAAAAATGCTAAAATTTAAAACACTAAGGAACAAAATGCATGCATACAAGTAAACCCCAACCAACAGAGTAAGACAAAAGGTAGAGTACTGTAAAAGTAAACTGGGCCAAAATACAAGCCCACCAAAAACAAACAAACAAGAGTCTAAAACTGCAAAGTCCAAAATGTAAGCACAAAAGGTACTGGGACTACCGCTCGTAGTCGTAGGAACGCCTCGGCCTGTAGGGAACTTAGAAAGCTCGGTCCTGTCCTGGTCCTCCATGGACTCTTTCAAAAGTCTGCTCACCTGCACAAGACACCTGACATGTGGGAAAAGTCAGTGCGGGGGTGAGTATAACAATATTCAGTAGGGGACCCCGAAAACCAAAAAAGCAATACAAAGGAATGGTACAGTCAGCTATGCACAGTATGTGTTTACAGAACATATAAAACAAATGAGATATACTCAAAACCCAGACCCGTGGTTTAGAGACAAGTCACACAACCACATACCCCCGTAAGGGATTCTGTTTGAATATTTCGTGTCGCACTCGTTCTGGCAGAACGCACTCTACGAGTCTTATAGCTCTGATGACGTCCGTCCGAGAAGTGCTGTTCATCGGGAACCGTCACGAGAGATGGCTACACTCATTATGGGAGACACACTACTGAGTGGAAAAGTTACGGTAGATAGAAGCACTCATTACGGGAGACACACTCCTGAGTAGAAAAGATCTCGATACACATATGAGGATCACTACCAATTCCATGGCGGATACCGCGACTCATCCGGAAATCACCTACTAGGTAGAAGATCAATGCCTGATAGAGTTGGTCACGTCGATGCCTAACTCTACCTAGGGTCTGGAATGGATAGAGGATCTCGATCCGGGCCTCTCGGTTGGATTCCTCACTCTCTCATAGAATGTCCTTTTTAAGGGATCAAAATCCTACGTGAGGGAAAGATGCCTGACCCTCAGGGAAACAAGAAGAAGGGGCACTAACCCAATGGAAAGATATTCAAGGCATAGTGAACAAATGGACCAAGCCATTTTCTAAAAAGTACACGGCATGTAGAAATGATACACGCCGTGTTGTCCGACCCCGAGTACTGCTCGTGTACATTGGCCCATGTCGTGAGACTGGTCGTGTAAAAAACATAGTACACGATGTGTAGTATGGATTACACGCCGTGTCTGGGTAACTGGGGTTGGCTCCCTGTACTCTGGCCATGTGCCCGTACATGGTCACCAACCTGTGCACTCCGACCCGTGTAATCTGCACAAGGGGTGACCCACGCTGCTGGCCTCGCCTGGCCGTGTGATGGAGTACACGGTCGTGTACTCCACCCCGTGTCTGCGTATCCCTGGGATACATGTCGATCTCCACGTAGCCACCTCTTCCATGTTGAACACGCCGTGCCGCCTGAAGCCATGTAGATCATCTCGTGTCCGTGTACTTCCCAAAGTACACCCCGAGCTTCAGGGAGGGTCCAACACACCGTGTGACCAGGGTCACATGCAGTGTGATTCTTTTCTGACCCTGAAACCCTAGATGCCATCGCCAGTACTACACAGAGTGTTCTTCGGAAGTGCACGCCGTGTATTCTGAAAATTTCCAGAAATGGTGCTCTTCGCCGGCATGCCTCCCGTGTTGCTTCAATCGTTGATCCAGTCGTCCGATCGCCACGAAACATTCAGGTTTTGATCATCCCGACGCCACGAAGCTGCTTCCGGTGTTTTCGGACCTTCGATCGGCTCCGAAAACATGTTTTGATCTTCCCACACGAAGAATGCTCGAAGAACGCTTTTCCCGATCTGGTCCGATTCGTCGTCCTCCATCGTCGTTGCACCTCCACAAGGTCATTGCGGTGTCGAACATTCGATTTGGGATTGTTGCGTCGTAGAACGGATGCGCAGTGATCTGTTGTTTGTCGCCCCGTGAAGAACGTGAAGAACGCGCGAGGGAAGAAGGGGGGGAGAAAACCCCATAAACAAATCGAGGAATGAACCTCTGCTGTCATCCGTCACGACGTTGATCTGATCCCATTAATAGTTTTAAACGGAGTAGAGATCATCATGAATAAAATCATGGATTATTTCCCCAAAATCATCCGAAAGAAATCACTCCCACAAGAACGCACGAATCCACATATCAACTTGTTCGTGGTTGATCCGTCTTGATGGTTTAAACTCAAAAAATAGGGAAAAGGAATTAAAATAATAACCCCTACCTTTCGAAAGGATCGGTCATTGATGAAGGCGTCACTCTTCTGTTGTCGTCATGATCCTTCAACGTTGGCGCAACGATTCTTGATTTTGATCTGTCATCATTTGCCAACGCGTCCTCCTCCGCCCAAGCTCCGAGAGAAATCTCTCTCTCTCAACTCGCAGGGTTATGAGGCTAACCCTACGAATTTTCCATAAGGATGCATTTATAGGGGAATATTAGGTTGTGCTAAAAAAAAGGAAACACTTTAAAATAATAAAATAAATCATTAATTTATTTTATTCCTTCTAAAGTATTTCCCCTTTTAAAAACACCCAAAATTAAACTTTGCAGATGACCTGCGCCGGTCGAGGTTAGAGTCTTTCTTAGGCAAAGTCGTCATCCCGGACACAACGGTGCCCTCATATTATTAATTCAGGCATCCGTTTAGAAACTGCCATAACCACGCACAAGCGCCGACTCACATAACATAAAAAGTTCAAACCACCATTCTGGGCTCACTAGACCTCAGAACGATGTGTCGTCTTCACACCCGGTCTCGAAGTAATTCTATATAATATTTAAAATAATAAACGGAAAAATCTGAGACATTACATTCTCCCAACCTTGGGGCTTTACATCCCCGAAAAGCCAAAATGATGGCTACTCAACAAGATGAGGGTACGGGGCACGTATCTGAGCCTCCCACTCCCACGTACTCTCCTGAAGATTCTCGTGGTGCCACCGAACGCGCACCAAGGGAATCGATCGCCCATGAAGGATCCTCTCCTTCCGATCCTCGATCTCCACCGGGTACTCGGCGAAGGTCACTCCATCCTCGATGTCCAGATCGCCCCAGTCAATGACGTGTGATGGGTCATGCACGTACCTCCTCAGCTGCGACACGTGGAAGAAATCATGTACCCGATGCAACTTTGGCGGTAGAGCTAGGCGGTACGCCACCTCTCCAAATCTGTACAGAATCTAGAAAGGTCTGATGAACCTTGGAGATAGCTTGCCTCCTCAGCCAAATCTCTGCAACCCTCGTCAAGGTGAGACCCAAAGAAAGACGTGGTCTCTCTCCTCGAACTCTAGAGGTCTCCGTCGTCTGTCAGCATAAGACTTATGCCGGCTTTGTGCAGTCTTCATCCGCTCCCGGATGATCTGCAACTTTTCTGTACTAGCTAGAACTAACTCTGGACCCATGAGTACTGACTCTCTGGGGTCAGTCCAGCAAATCGGTGACCGGGAGGGTCTCACATACAAGGCCTCGAATGGTGCCATACCTTTGGTGGAGTTGTAGCTGTTGTTGTACGCAAACTCCACCAGTGGTAGTTGGTCCTCCCAACCGTGACCAAAGTCCAAGATACAGGCTCGTAACATATCCTCCAGAACCTGAATGGTCCTCTCCGTCTAACCATCCGCCTGGGGATGTAACGTTGTGCTCAAGCGTAGCTGTGTCCCAAAATCCTCTTGCAATCCCTTCCACAACAGGGATGTGAAGCGGGTGTCTCGGTCTGAGAATATAGTCGAGGCGATGCCATGAAGCCGAACTATCTCATGCACGTAGAGGCATCCCATTCTCTCTATGGAACTCTTCTCCCTGATAGCTAGGAAGTGGGCTGACTTGGCGAGTCGGTCAACAATCACCAAGATGGAATCGTGCCCCTTGGACGTTCGTGGTAATCCTGTCACGAAGTCCATCGATATTCCATCCCACTTCCACTTTGGGACTTCCAGGGTTGAGCAAACCATGCTGGAACCTAGTGCTCAGCCTTCACCTGCTAGCTTGTGAGGCACAGAGAAATGAACTCTGCTACTACCTTCTTCATGCCTGACCACCAGAACTGTCATCAGAGATCCTGGTACATCTTTTCCACTCCAGCATGTACCACTAAAGGAGATGTATGAAACTCCCTCAAGACCTCCTCCGGGAACGCCACTAGTACAACAGTGCGTCATCTGAAAAGAAGTATGTGCTCCCCACCTTGCGAATATCCATCAGGAGCATGTCCTGTGGATAACTGAGCACGTAAATCCACACAGTCATCATCCCCAAGTAGTTCCTCCCTAACTCTCTGTAAGAGTGGAGGGGTGACAACCATCGATTGTAGGTAAGTTTTATCCTCTCCATCCACGAAGGATAACTGTAACGCGGCTAACTGCTGTGTCGCCTCACTCAACAACTGTGAGCTCGACCTTCTGCAAAGAGCATCCGCCACCCTGTTCCCCTTCCCAGGAGTATAGATAATCTCAAAATCATAGTCCTAGAGGAACTCTAGCCAATGCCTCTGCCTCCAATTCAGATCCTTCTATGAGAAGATGTACTTGAGACTCTTGTGATCAGAGTAGACAATGAACCGCTCACCCATAAGGTAGTGTCACCACATCTTCAATGCAAAGAATACCACTTCCAACTCGAGATCATGGGTTGCATAGTTCTGCTCATGTGGCCTAAGCTGGCGCGAACCATAAGCAATCACTGCATGCCACTACATCAGGACACAGCCGAGCCCAACCCCTGATGTGTCGCAAAAAACTACGTACCTGACACCCTCCTCTGGAAATCTCAAGACTGGGGCGCTCGTCAAACTCTGTCTCAACATCTTGAAAGCCTGCTGGCACTTTTCTGTCCACACGAAGGGTTTCCCCATCCTGGTCAAGGCTTTCATCGATGCTGATATCTGGGAGAAGTCAGGAATGAATCTCCAGTAATATCCTACCAACCCAAGGAAGCTCTGCACCTCTATCATACTCCAAGGTGGCTCCCATGCTAACACAACCTCCACCTTGGCTGGGTCCAGAGCTACTCCATCTGCTGAGATGACATGTCCCAGAAAGTTGACCTCCCGAATCTAGAACTGACACTTTGAGATCTTCCCATAAAGCTGGTGCTCCCGAATTACATCCATAACAATCCACATGTGTCTCGTGTTCTCCTCCTCTGACGCCGAGTACACAAGGATGTCGTCGATGAAGACCACTACGAACCGGTCCAAGTAAGGCTGGAAGATCCGGTTCATCAGCCCCATGAACACTACGGGGGCGTTCTTCATGCCAAAGGGCATCACCAAGTACTCATTGTGACCATAGCGACATCTGAAATCTGTCTTTCGTATATCCACATCCTGCACTCATAGCTGGTGATAGCCTGATTGAAGTTCAACCTTCGAGAACCACTGTGCCCCTCTTAGCTGATCGAAGATGTCATCAATTCTCGGCAGTGGATACTTGTTCTTCACTATCACCTGGTTCAGGCACCGGTAATCCATGCACAGTCTCAAACTCCCGTCTTCCTTCTTGGAAAACAAGACCGGGACCACCCATGGTGGAACGCTGGGTCTCACGAAACCCTTGCTCTGCCAATCCTCCAACTGCACCCTCAGTTCGCAAAGCTATGCAGGAGCCATCCGATAATCTAATAAGGAAATCAGTGTCATCCCAGGGTGTAAGTCGATGCAGAAGTCAATTTCTCGATGGGGAGGTAACCCTTGAACATCTTCTGGAAAGACGTCCTCATACTCCGCCACCACTACTGGGAATTGAGAGCTCACAACATGCCCTACTCTGAGGGTAAGGCTAACCAAATCATGATTGATCGGCTGCACCCTCCTATGCATGAGACCATTTCGTGCTGCCTAGGTTTTCTTTTCTCCGACAAAGGAAAACCTCGTTCCATCACGGCGGACACACCGCACCCTTCTCCTAAAACAGTCAATCTGGGCATGGACCGGGGATAACCAATCCATAACGAGAATGACGTTGTAAGGCCTCGACGCTACCACCAAGAGGTTCCAACCGAAAATCTCACCTCCAAGGGTAATATCACACTGTCTGCAAAGGTGTGTGGTCATCGAGTCTCCTCCCGTAGTTGTCTCCAAGCGTACGAATCGAGTCAACGGTTCTACCAGAATCTTGAGGTTTTGTACAAGACATGTGGAAATAATGGAATGATTGGAACCTGTGTTTATGAGTATGACAACTACGGTAGAAAAGACACATATCGTACCTCAAATCATCCCCGGAGCCCCTGGGTTGTACGCCTAGACCGCATACATCTGTCCCCATCCCTGTCCCCCAGCTCCCTGATCCTGGTACGGGCCTCCTGGGGGTGGTGGTGGAAGTAAGTCGAAGCGTCTGCCACCACCCACAGTTCTCCCATCTCCTCTGCCACATCCACCGCCTGGCGGATCTGCCTGCTCCATTATCTACCTCTGCCTCGGTGGTCCATCCACCACTTCCCTATCAGCAAATCAACGTGTCATGAAATCTCTAGCGAGATGCCCCCTACTATCGCATGTGTAGCATCACTTCTCCCTAGGCTGACTGGATCTAGCCTGAGAGCACTGGATTGTCGATCCCTTGATCTGGGTCCTCCAATGACATCTCCCACATCCAGGTCCCTGCGTCTGATGTCGACTCCCTACTGCCGGTATCTCTGCACCTTTCTACCTGCTGCTGACTGTCGGCGGCTATCTCTGCTCCACCAAGAATCTCTCGATCACTAAGTCCCTCTCGAGCACTCCATCATAAGTCGAAATGTAAAGAGGCACGACACTATCTCGGATGGATCGCCATAGACCTCGCTCGAAGGTCTGAGCCCTGAAGAAGTCTCACTCCTAGGATCACAATATGGTCTGCTGGTGTCCTCACTAGACAGAAAACTATGATCACCACCTCAAGCCAGTCCTCAGCCACCTGAGGGTCGGGATTGCCTCGGAACCTTAGGGGTCTTTGTCTCTGGAAGTCATGGAGTGCGCTAAGCCTGCGCTTCTCACTGGTCGGTACTGCAGGTACCACTGGCTGCTCCACTGGTGGTGGTATAACAGGTGCACCACCTAGTGGAAATGCCTGGGGAGATGGTCCCTATATCGAAGCCTCGTCACTGAGGGGGTCATCCTCGTGATCGTGCTGATGAATCCTAGCGGGTATGCATAACGGAGGAATCCTATAAAGAAACAATATGTGTCACAGTTAATGAGTATATCTGGATAGCTGACACTAAGGACATTGAAAACACAACCCATTCCTATATGATGCATGTACCTTTTATTTCCCCACAACGAATTTTTTCATGAACTGGGTGGAAAAGCAGGTTATCAGAGTCCTGGTGTATGGATACGTCGGCCGTCGCACCAACACTGGGTTCTCTGGCCTGAAAGCCAAACCCAAAACACTCAACACTGTTGCCCCAAACCAAACTCACAGACTCTTGGTCCTAAGGTAGAACCGACCATCTCTGATATCACTCTCTCACGACCCGTCCTAGTGGGGCCCACTTCGTGACTCCCTAAGCCCGCCTCCAATAGGCCAGGGGCTGTTGACTAGCACCGAGTAGGCATATCACTAACATTGGAGGCATTGCCTAAGTACTTGTACACACGCACACATCTCCAAGCCCACAAATGCTGAAATGTAAAACACTAAGGAACAAAATGCATGCATACAAGTAAACCCCAACCAACAGAGTACGACGAAAGGTAGAGTACTGTAAAAGTAAACTGGTCCAAAATACAAGCCCACCAAAAAATAACAAACAAGAGTCTGAAACTGAAAAGTCCAACCTGTAAGAACAAATGGTACTGGGACAGCTGCTCATAGCCGTAGGAATGCCTCAGCCTGTAAAGAACTCAGAAATCTTGGTCATGTCCTGGTTCGCCCTGGACTCTGTCAAAAGGATGATCGTCTGCACAAGACACCCTACGTGCGGGCAAAGCCCATGCATGGGTGAGTATAACAATACTCAGTAGATGACCCCCGAAAACCACAAAGCAATACAAAGTAAAGGTACAGTCAGTTATACACAGTATATGTTTACAGAACATATAAAACAAACTAGATATACTTGAAACCCAGACCCGTGGTCTAGAGACAAGTCATGCAACCGCATTCCCCCGTAAGGGATTATGTTCAAAGATTTCATGATGCACTCGTTCTGGGAGAACACACTCCATGAGTCTTATAGCTCTGATGACGTCTGTCCAAGAAGTGTTGTTCGTAGGGAACCGTCAGGAGAGATGGCTACACTCATTACGAGAGACACACTCCTGAGTGGAAAAGTTACAGTAGATAGAATCACTCATTACGGGAGACACACTCTTGAGTGGAAAAGATCTCGATACACAGATGAGGATCAATGCCAGGTCCATGGCGGATACCACGACTCATCCGGAATTCACCTGCTAGGTAGAGTATCAAAGCCCGGTAGAGTTTTTCACGTCGATTCCTGACTCTACCTAGGGTCTGGAATGGATAGAGGATCTCGATCCGAGCCTCTCGGATGGATGCCTGACTCTATCACAGAAAGTCCTCTTGAAGGAATCAAAATCCTACATGAGGGAAAGATTCCTGACCCTCAGGGAAACAAGAAGAAGGGGAACTAACCCAAACGAAATATGTTGAAGGCACAGTGAACAAAAGGACCAAGCCGTCTTCCAAAAATTACACGGCGTGTAGAAATGATACACGTCGTGTTGTCCGACCCCGGGTACTTCCCATGTACAACGGCCCGTGTTGTGAGGCTGGTCGTGTAGAAAAACATAGTACATGGCGTGTAGTAGGGAGTACACACCGTGTATGGGTAACTGGGGTTGGCTCCGTGTACTCTGGCCATGTGGCCATACACGGTCACCGACCCGTGTACTCCGACCCATGTAATCTGCACACGGGGTGACCTACGCTGCTGGCCTCGCCTGGCTGTGTGATGGAGTACACGGTCGTGTACTCCATCCCGTGTCCGCGTATCCCTGGGATACATGCCGAGCTCCGCGTAGCCGCCTCTGCCAAGCTATACACGCTGTGCTGCCTGAAGCCGTGTAGATCATCCCGTGTCCGTGTACTACCCAAAGTACACGTCGAGCTTCGGGGAAGGTACAACATGTTGTGTGACCAAGGTCAAACGCCGTGTGATTATTTTCTGACCCCGAAACCCTAGCTGCCACCGCCAGTACTACACGTCGTGTTCTTCGGAAGTACACACCGTGTATTCTGGAAATTTCCAGAAACGACGCTCTTCGCCGGCGCGCCTCCCGTGCTGCTCCGATCGTTGATCTAGCCATCTGATCACCATGAAACCTTCAGGTTTTGGTCGCCCTGACGCCATGAAGTCACTTCCGATGTTTTCGGACCTTCGATCGGCTCCGAAAACACGTTTTAATCTTCCCGCACGAAGAACGCTCGAAGAACGCTTTTCCCAATCCAGTCTGATTCGTCGTCCGCCATTGTCACTGCACCTCCACAAGGTTTTTGCGGTGTCGAACCTTTGATTTGGGATCATTTCGTCATATAATGGATGCACAACGATCCATCGTTCGTCGCCCCATGAAGAACGCGAAGAACGCGTGAGGGAAGAAGGGGGGAGGAAACCCAATAAACAAATCGAGGAATGAACCTCCGCCATCATTCGTCATGGCGTTGATCCACTCCCGTTAATAGGTTTAAATGGAGCAGAGATCAACATGAATAAAAGCATGTATTATTTCCCCAAAATCATCTGAAATAAATCTCTCCCACAAGAACGCACGAATCTGCAGATCAACTTGTTCGTGGTTGATCCGCATTAGTGGTTTAAACTCAAAAATGGGGAAAAGGAATTCAAATAACAACCCCTAAATTTCGAAAGGATTGATCATTGATGAAGGCGCCGCGCTGCCGTTTTCATCGTGATCCTTCAACTTCAGCACAACGATTCTTGATTTTGATCCGTCATCGTTTGCCAATGCGTCCTCCTCCGCCCAAGCTCCAAGAGAAATCTCTCTCTCAACTCGCAGGGTTATGAGGCTAACCCTGCGAATTTTCCATAAGGATGAATTTATACGGGAATATTAGGTTGTGCTAAAAAAGGAAATGTTTTAATATAATAAAATAAATCATTAATTTATTTTATTTTATTCCTTCTAAAGTATTTCCCCTTTTTAAAACGCCCAAAATTAAACTTTACAGATGACCTGCTTCGGTCGAGGTTAGAGTCATTCTTTGGCAAAGTCGTCATCCCGGACACAACGGTGCCCTCAGATTTTTAATCCGGGCATCCGTTTAGAAACTACCACAACCACGCACAAGCGCTGATTCACATAACATAAAAAGGTCAAACCACCATTCCGGGCACATTGGACCTCGGAAAAATTTGTCGTCTTCACGCCTGGTCTCAAAGTAATTCCGTATAATATTTAAAATAATAAATGGAAAAAATATGAGACATTACACTTTCATTTCCATTTTCCTCTTAATAAGACTAAATTTTATTAACCCAATTTCTGATGTGGGTTTTCCCACAGAGGTATTTTCTATTTTCAACCTTTTATTTTCGAATTTTTTTTAAAATTGTGAGGTTTCAATTTATTGAAGGAGGGAAGAATGTAACACCCCAATATTTCATAGTACATTATTTTTTCAAAGTAATCCAATAACTTTCACTACACGCAACACCGAGTTCTAGCGCACCACGAGTTACCAAACTAACCGTTCAAAAGCGGTTATGAATATTATTAACTGAATTTTGAACTTTATATAATACTTATAATTTTAGAATCCATATTATAAGTTTCTTAGACATAATGTAACAATAAATTCATTTTTTCAAATAAAAGAAGTATTTTTCAAAAAAAATGCGATTTTACCACCTTTTAATGGAGAACCCTTTTTAAATCCGATATTTGAAACTTTTATATATTCAATTTGACAAAATAAACTTCTTCTTTAGAATCGGGACATAAGAGTTTAGTTTCAATAAATTTTTGGTGTTTTTCTGATAACTTTCATATTTGGGTGAATAGTGAAAAATACTATATTTTAACAGAAAACAACTTTTTTAATAAAAATAATTTATAGTGTTAAATTATACATTTTAATGGTTTGGAAGTGTAAATATATTATATTTTTACCATTTAACATAATTATGTTCATAGTAAGTAATTTCACTTTGAAATTGGACATAAATAAGTGTCAATCTTTTGATAGTTATTATTTTGTAAAAATACGCTTTTTGGTTTTAACAACAGTAATTAATTTTAAATTAATAAATGAAATTTATATGTTTTTAATTTGGTAATTTTTGAATTAAAAATATCAAAATTATCTTAGGGTGAATTTTTGGTATGTTTCTAAAGACATTCAATTTTTTATAAATAATGAAAAACACTGTGTTATTGGTTAATACCGACTTTTCATTTAAATAACTATTTATTTAATTTTGAATTTATTTTAGGTCAAAATAGATACATAATACCTATATAAGTTCAATGTATTTCATTGGATTCATTTTATAAAAAGTTTAGATATATGAAAATTTTATTGAAATTTTACCGTCTTTTACCCATCTCCTTGGAGCATTTGAAAATTTGCATAAAAACTTAATTTTACCAATTCTATGAATTGAATTTAAAAAATCCGAGAGACACGGTTGATATCAGTAAGTAAAATTTGGTTCAATGAGATAATAATAATTTTTGGTGAACAACAACTTTTGACTTTTATTTACAACGGTTAAGGGTAAATAGGGTAATTAAAGGTAAAAATGATATTATTATTATTACCCTAAAACATGTACAAATTCTATTTGATAAGTGTAATTCGAACAAAAACAACCTTAGGAATAAAATATGATCCTTTAGGTAAACTTGGATTAGAGTAGGTCATTTATTATTATTTAATTTAAAGAAGAGTTAAAAGTGTTAAATTCAAAGTCTAAAAACTAAACCATTTTAATATAGGGTTATATATAGGATAAATTCGACAATAAATTTTAATTATAAAGCTAAAAATATTTCCTACATAATTGTATTTTATTTAAAAAAAATTATACATTAAATAATTAAATTTATTTATGACACAATGATGATGCAATAATTAACTAATTAATGAAATATTAAAATAATTGATATTATAAATATAAAAATAAATGTAATTTGAGACTTTTTATGAATTAAAAAAAAAATATAGGTTACTATGACATGATAGGGTTGGTTAGATGAATTTTTTTCGAAGTAATAATGTTGTTATGAATTTATAGAAAACAAAATACCAAATAGTTTCAAAATTGACTTAAAAGAGTTTTTAAAACAAATATTATATTATTAATTGATATTCTATTCCTAAAAATTTAAGGTTCGGCCAAAAGACTTATATAATGATATTTGTATAATTAATGAACCACTTGGGGTTCACTAGGAAGTATATAGTATGTTTATTAACCATATAATATAAAAATAAAAAGACACATGGTAAATGTCAAACTATTTAACTAAGAGTTAAATCTAAAAGATAATGTTAATATGGTGACTCAAAATGGTCTAAAACCTATTGATTGAGTGGTTTTAGGCCCATACCCACCATTAGATTTAAATAATTCATTTTGGAGTAATTAGAAACTGAAAATTATTTTATTATAAAATAATATTTCAATCTTTTCCTAAGGTGCCCCGCACCCCTCTTATAAAAGGGCACTTCTCCTTATCTATAATATAAACCTTTAAAGATATTTGGCTTGGCCAAAACCTACCCGAATTTCCTCTACACTATACTCCATTAATTCTAGAAGCCTTCCCTTAGTCTTAAATCCAACCTAAGGAGCCCTTTCGATCAAATCAAAAGGAAGAACCCGATGAAGAGGTAAATATTTCATCACCTCTTTCAAGTTTCTTTATTCTTCCACTTCCTCTTTCTTTTTTGTTTCCATTCTAAAATAATAACTCCTGTATGTTCTATATACTTTGATTTTATTATAAATATGGTATAACCATATTCATTATTCTATCCATTCTTTGAATGACATGTCACCATACATGCGTACGTACGGCTTACCATCTCCACGTCGTGGTGTAATTGTTATTCAATACATTATTATTTGGATGAGTATAATAATGATGTTTAATTTATGTAAATAAAAAATATAACATGATAATTATTCTTTATATATGATATACCATCTAATTATATATTATTTTAATATCAAAATAATGATATTGTCGCTCGTGCGTACGTACGGATTACCGTCTCCATGAACGCGATGAGATTCATTCCTCGTCGTATCCATTCAATACTAACATTCATTTGATGATTAAAAATAATTTTTAAAGACTTCATATAATCCTGAATAAGATACATCCTATCCATAACAAAAATTACTTACGTAACAAAGCATATAATGGAAAACGAATCAGTTAACACCCGAAATGACGATAATACTAAAATATTATTAACAAAGCAATATTAGAAGATCATATATGATATCATATTAAAGTATATAGTTCCTGAATAATTTAATAACAATTATTTCACCATTATATATGAGGTTAACCTACCCTCGACCAAGGAAAAGTACAAGTTAAGGGTTAATTTCACAATCTCTTTGTTATTCGAGGTTGTTTTTACGTAAGTATCTACTGGGACCTCTTTATCATCCACATCCATGTTTCTTAAAATGTATCCCAAAACATTTTTATTATTTACTAGACTATGGGTTAAAGTCATTTATACCCATGTTTGACTTTTTATAAAATTGTTTGAATGGAATCTTTCCGTCGTTTTCCAAACAAGGTACTTTACGACCTTTTCGACAAAATTAAGGTAAGAATGTTTTTTGATCTTATAAGGTGGGTGCAGTTATTCTCCACCGTTATAACATCGTCAAAGAATCACATACAATCATATAAGAATATTTTCAAAATAAATGTTTTCTATTATAATTATTTAACTTTAAATGATTTCAAAAAAACAAAAGATATATTTCTCTCAAATATTTATTATTTTATCTATGTAAACATCCTTTGATAGATTTTATACTTGTTTTATGTAGATTCATTATGATAAAAATATTTTATATTTTATTGAAGGTTTTGTGATATGTTTGACTGGGTATGTGTTATTTTTATACCATTCATGTTTTATGGTTAAAGTATTGACATTTCGTATGCTAGTTTTAATACGAATGTTTATGTTAAATTTCAACCTTTTCATATGAGGAATGTATTAGACTTAGTAAGTGACGGGTGGAGCCCGCTATACTCCTAGATTCATCTTTAGGTCTTATGAGACAACTAGATGTATAATTGGCCAAGACCATTCCCAATTTGATATATGGTTTAGGCCAAGGCCTTAATCATTTTTAGAATTCTTGGCCGAGGCCTTGACAAACATTTTCAGAATGTCTAGCATTATACATTCCCTCATTATGAAAATAATATTTATGGTTCATGTTGTAATGACCTGTAAAATTCAAGGAAATTTTTTTTCTTAATTTTCTTTGGGATTTTACAAGAATGCAGTTTTTGACGGCACCTGATTCTGAGGCCCGGTGTGCCCGAAATCAATTTCCGAAGTTAGGCTAGGGTACGTTTAGTGAACGAACGAGCGGGATTTTCTAACTTTTGAACAAGTGCTCGGAATTGAAATCTGAGGGCACCGATGAACTCACAGCACCGGTAATTGCTTTAGAAGACCCCTTTCTTGAGTTGTGTTTTCTCGAGATGTGTTGTTTAAATAAGTGAGGGATAATAATATAATTGTTTTACAATTATATTTTCTTTTCTTGTCAAGTGGATTAAGTGTTGTGTCACAACACTTTTCCCCTCTCTTATGTGGTTATAACCTAAGTAAGGGAGTTGGGGGTGGGACCCACTTGTAGTTAACTACCTGTGTGAGGATTAAGGTGGGATGGGGCCCACACGATCCCAACCCCTCACCTTATTCTAACGTTCATAACCTTTTTCCCTCTTAATTTTGTAACTCTCAAAGAAAAACCCCCTCTTTTAATTAGGTAACGCACCCGCACCCCCCTTAATTGAAAAGTCAACTCATTAATTGATTAACTTATTCAAAGTAATTAATTCTTAGATTCATTTGAATTTCAAATGAAACGTTGGATTGTGGGTTAATTAAATAATACAAAGTCTTATTTCGTGGGAGGTTAGTTTGTTGTGAGGGGGGATTTGGAGTGGAATGCTCTAAGTTTCGAAGAACGTTCTTCCTCCTTGAAGAACGCGAAGAACGCACCGTCGCCACGAAGAACACCGAGCCTTCAACGAAGAACTCCGTCACCACAAAGGGGAGTTCGTCATTCCATCTTCTTCCCTCTTCGTAGCTGGTGAGAGACGCCATCCTCAGAAATCGATGACGCGACTCCGACGATTCTCTTTTCCGCGACGTTCGACTTCCGCGACTCGATGACGTGCGACGTCATTTTCAGGTAGGGGGGTTATTTTGAAAATGGTATTATTCCCTTATTTGTTCCTTCTAAAACAAATAACCCGGATCAACTCATCATTAATTTGATCTGCAAATGTTTTATTTTGCGGGTTGGAATTTTGGTATGTTTCTTTTTATTTAAGAGGTTGTACGGAATTATTTTTTGTTGTTGATGATATTCATGTTTTCATCCCTCATCATTCCTCGTACTTTTGGACCACCTTTTACCAGTTAATGGGAGGGGGCCGGACCGCACAAACATGACCGACCCTCCTCCCCTTCTATCTGGTCTTCCTTGTGGTGGAATGGAACGAGGATGGCGCGGTGTCGTCGCACGGCGCGGGGTCGTGCGGAAAAGTATGCATGGCGTCGTCGCGCCACGCCGGATGGTCCAAGGTCATGGCATAAGCCGCGCCGGAGCAGGGGAACCGGTGGCCGGTTTCGGGTCGCCGGCGTCAGAGCAGGGGGACCGGCCCTTGCCGGTCCCGAGTCGCAAGCAGCCAGCCGGCAGGAGCTGGCCGGCCGGACAGTGGAAGAGTCGGGGGTTCGAAACCCCCGGCTGGCCGGGCGTGAGCGGCCCCCATTATGGGGACGCGGTTACAACAAGCGGGGGGCAGCCCCCCCCCCCCCCCCCGCATCCCGAATGGCTTGGCCGTTCGGCCGAGCCATCAAGCCAGCGCGCCGGGCCGGCTGCCCAGGATGGGCCGGGCCGCGCCCATCCGGGGCAGACCCAGTTCGGGCCGACCCGGGGGGGGGGGGGGGGCAGACCCCCCATTTCGGATTGTTTCCGTTCGAACGCCCATAACTTGGGATACGGACCTCCGATCGACGCACCGTCAGTTGCGATGCGATCCTTGGATCGAGAAGGCCGTTTCGATTTATTACACTCAAGGTTTCGGAGAAATTTGGGTTCGGCCGGGTTGGTTCGGATACAAAACCAAACGGGCCCTCGGAGCGGAAACGCTTATATCTTTAGCTCCGGACGTCCGATTGATGTGTTGTTGACTTTGTTAGATTCCTCTTGTTGAGAAGGAACTTTTGGAATTCTTTTCCCATGATTTTCACGTAGTTGGATAGTGTCCAGGTTGGATTGTACCTAAAATCCAACCGGGCCCCTGGAACAGAAAAGCTGATAACTTTCAGACTGGACGTCTGTTTGATGAACCGTCAGTAGCGTTGGCGATCACATGGAGAAACGGTCCCTATGAGTATACCCTATGAGAGTTCGGGGTACAGTTGAGATACGGCCGGGTTGGTTCGCACATGAAACCAACCGGGGCCCGGGGACGAAAAGGCTAATAACTCACAGACTGAGCAGCTAATTGACGCGTCGTCTGTTGCGTTGAGACCCATATGACGAGGCGGTCCTTTTAGATACTTTTTCGTGGGAATTTGATATACTTAAAGTATCAACTTGTAGCTCATGGATCGGACCCTCCCAGAGACGAGCATGCGGAGTATAGAGACCGTGTAGCCGACTGAGACCTGACGACTGCTTGACCGACTCGACATGGAGTGAGTCGACTAGCCGAGTGGACGGAGCACTACTTTGTTTGGGTGAAGACCCATGGCGGACGGAGCACTATCTGTGTGGCAGTGCAGACCTGCAGTACTCATCTGGAGAGTACCTCTGAAGGCTATTAGGGGGTGTGCACTACTGTGTTTGGGTGGCATACCCCGGAAGGAAGCACTACTGTGTTTGGGTGGTTGGCCCGCGGTACTCAAAAGGAGGAGTACCTCAGCAGTCTTAGGTTAGTGAGCAGTACCTCAGAGTCGTGACAGGACCACTGTACACTCCAGAGACGGGGCTCTTCAGCAGTTACAGTTTCGATAATAAAAATCCTTGTTTGAGCTGAATCTTTGACCTTTGTGTTTACCTCATTATTGAGATGGGTCACTTGATAACTTAGGTATATGTATGGGCATATACCTGGGTAGTGGTTATCCATTAATTTCATAATATTTGTGTTTCCTCATGATTGAGATGGGTTACTTGATAACTTAGGTATATGTATGGGCATGTACCTAAGTAGAGGTTATCTGTTGAGATCTTCTTTGTGGTTATCCTTGTTGGTTTTAGTGAGACCTTGAGGGTCTCGGGGTCCCTACAGAGTATCGTATACTCACCCCTGCACGGGCTATGCCTGCACCTCGTTGTGTTGGTTGCAGACGACGGGCAGCGCTGACAGAGGCCGAGTGTTCGAGGACTGGATGGTACCCGGAGGTGGACCACACGACGAGTCAGTATCCGTGGGTGGACTTCACGGCGAGACGACACTCAGAGGAGGTTGACGGGTGAGAGAGTTGTGGAGGCTATCTGTACCTACCCTTCAGATAGGATCTGTGGTGGATGATCCAGGAGCTGCACTATCTGTACCTACCCTTCAAGTAGGATCCGTGGTGGACGATCCAAAAGCTGCGCTATATATACCTACCCTTCAGGTAGGATCCGAGGAGGATGACCCAGGAGCTGCTTCCTTTCTTCCATCTATTTGTCTTTTTCTGTTGTACTTTCGTTCAGTTGTAGATGTACTTTCAGTTGGGTTTGTATTCTGGCTCATTTACTTTTCATCACTTTCTTTTGTACTTAGTGTTTTACTTCCTCTTGTACTCTGTGGTGTTTTGTTTACTTTTATAAAGGAAATGCTTTCCCAGTTATCGGGATTTATGCCTTTGGTGCTAGTCGCCAACCCCTGGCCTATGGAAGGCGGGCTTGGGGTAGTCATGGCACGATCCCCAAGGACGAGTCGTGACAAATTGGTATCAGAGGATTCGGTTCTACCGCAGAACTTATAACTATGATATTTTCTTTCTGTGAAGCAATAGTTTTAAGGGTACCAAGTGTGGTCTTCAGTTCAGGGAGTCCAGTGTTGGTGCGGGCGGCCGACGTATCTGACTTTGTGCACGAAAACACTGATTGTGTGTGTGTTTTCAATGTTTTTCCCTTAAAACAGCTCAAACCAGGTCAACTCACCCGGTATAATCGTTTAACCATGTCACGTTGTTTCTTTCAGGATTCCTTTTCATGGACGACCAGCTAGAGCCCAGAGGTATGTAAGTATTGACAGCCTGCCGAGTGACGAGGCTTCGGTACAGGGCCCTCTTGCAGTAGAGGCACCAGCGGAGGCACCAGCGGTACTACCATACGTTGGTCCACCCATGCCACCAGCCCCCGAAGTTGGCGATGCACGCCACTTGAGCACACTGCACGAGTTCCAGCACCAGAGGCCACCTAGGATTTGGGGAGAGACAGACCTGCAGGCGGCTGAGGATTGGATGGAGGCTGTGGTTAGAGTCTTCAGGCTAGTGGGGATGCCAGCATACTTCATGGTGATCTTTGCTACCAGTCTTCTTCAGGAAGGTGGTGGAGCCACTTGTTCCTATTTTGCGATGGGATGACCTTCACATGGGAAGACTTATAGACCTTCTTCAGGGTGGAGTTTGTGCCAGTAGCTCTACACCCCGAGCGTGTACAGGAGCTGCTGCCTTTGCCGTAGGATTTTCGATCAGTAGCCGAGTCATTTGTGGGCAGTAGACAGATGATGCAAAGGTCCAAGAGGGCCAGATCCAGCCGTACGAGGAGCAGGAAGTGTTATGAATGCGGCAGGAAGGGTCACCTGGCATGTGACTGTCCGACTCCTCGCACAGTTGATCCACAGGCGTTGGAGGAGCCACCGAGACAGAAGCAACGACGGGTGCTTGAGCAACAGCCGAGCAGTGGACAAGGCAGTAGAGCTATGAGAGCAGGTGTAACAGAGCGAAACTAGTGAATACGTCCCTTGTACTTCTAGTTCCATGTTGTTGTTGTATTCGTGTCTTTGTACTATGAGCTGAAATAATAAAAAGACACTTATCTTTGTGATGTTTGCTTTCCTGTACTTTTTTTTGGTTGATACTGAGTGGTCTCGGTTAAGACTATTGACATGACCCTCACTTTCGAGATTTCTACTGGAGGAGACCCAGTTACCTCACACTGATGCTAACAGTGTGAATCGACCCATGGAGGTGAGAGTGACAGTTGGATCCCTTGGTAGTTACGTCGAGGCCTTACGATGTCATCCATGGCATGAATGCATCATTCATGTCAGGATTGATTGTATTAGTCAATGGGTGTGGTTTATCCAGGGGATGAGACTGAGTTTCTATTTTCGGAAAAGGAGAAATTTTAGCATCTCTTTAAAATCGTAGGCAAAGAAGGTGAAGATCATCCAAGAGCGGATGAAGACTGCACAGTGTAGTAAGAAACAGGAAACCGGTGCCAGTCTTAGAGACTCGGGCGTGTTAAATGTTTCAATAAGAGGAATCCTAAAGGAGAGATGAGTCTGCGAAGCAACAGACTTGGAGGAAGATCTACTAGAGAATCATGAGGTGGTGTACATTTTAACATGCTACAACCACCCTCCTTAGTTGTCCCCGCAAGGCTCAGGGAGCTGGAGGGCAGGGGAAGAGAGTAGCTGCATGCTGTCAGGGAGAGTGACTCAATGGCTCTAAGAATGATTCAAGGGACAGTCTGTGTCCACTACTAGATGTCGTAGTAACAGACGTTGATATGAATCTTTCCTTACTTCCACAAATCTTGCCCCAGACCTAGAGTTTCCGGTAAGCCATAGACTTGACCCTCATGTCTGGAGATACCTTGAGAGAAGGCTCGATAATCACACTTACGACGACGGTGTGGTCAGACCCTCGAGGCGAGAGTTTCGGATGTAATCTCTTGGTGGCAGCGTCGAGGCCTTATGATGTTGGTTTGAGTATGGATTGGGAAATCACAGTTCATACACAAATTGACGGTATTAGGCGAAAAATGTTGTGGTTTAACTATAACGTCGGGATGGGTTTTCCTTGGTCGGCGAAAACGAAACCCCAGGCGGCACAGGAAAAACTCATGTACAGGAGGGTGTGACCGATCACTCTTAAGTCAGTCAACCTTACCCTCATGGCAGCAGTCGTTTTGAGTTTCAGTTCTAACAGGAATTGGAGACCTCTAGAGTTCGAGGATGACGATCATGTCCTTATATGGGTCTCACCTCGATGAGGTTTACGGAGATGTGGCCAAGGCGGAAAGTTATCTCCGAGGTTCAGCGAACCTTCTTAGGTCCTCAGCTGGGTAGGCGTGGTGGTTTACCACTTGACCCATCCACCTCAGTTGCACCTGGTGAACAACGACTTCCACGTATCTCAACTGAGGAGATACGTGCTCGACCCTTCGTATATCATCAAACATGAGGAGATGGACGATGGTGATGGGGTGACATTCACGGAGGTTCCAGTGGAGATCGAGGATCGACAGGAGCGGATCCTACGAGGACGGTTGATTCCTCGGGTGCGCTTTCTTTGGAGGTACGAGAACCTCCAGGTAAGCACATGGGAGCGAAAGGCTCAGATGCGTGCTCAATACCACTTTTGTATCCCTAGCTTGTGTTAAAGCTTTATGA
Source organism: Viscum album (assembly GCA_963277665.1). Classification (NCBI taxonomy): domain Eukaryota; kingdom Viridiplantae; phylum Streptophyta; class Magnoliopsida; order Santalales; family Viscaceae; genus Viscum; species Viscum album. The sequence continues at coordinate 97,268,296 of OY728130.1, read as the reverse complement.
GGACGTAAATCCATGAGGTGTGAGTAATATAAATACCCATAAAATTCAAGGGAAATTTTTTTCTTAATTTTCTTTGGGATTTTACAAGAACGCAGTTTCTGACGGCACCTGATTCCGAGGCCCGGTGTGCCTGGAATCAATTTCCAAAGTTAGGCTCGGGTACGTTCAGTGAATGAATGAGCGAGATTTTATAACTTTTGAACCGGTGCTCAGAATTTAAATCTGAGGGAACCGATGAACTCACAGCGCCAGTAATTGCTTAAGAAGACCCCTTTCTGGAGTTTCGTTTTCTCGGGATGCGTTGTTTAAATAATTGAGGGATAATAATATAATTGTTTTACAATTATATTTTCTTTTCTTGTCAAGTGGATTAAGTGTTGTGTCACAACACTTTTCCCCTCTCTTATGTGGTTATAACCTAAGTAAGGGAGTTGGGGGTGGGACCCACTTGTAGTTAACTACCTGTGTGAGGATTAAGGTGGGGTGGGGCCCACACGATCCCAACCCCTCACCTTCTTCTAACGTTCATAACCTTTTTCCCTCTTAATTTTGTAACTCACAAAGAAAAACCCCCTCTTTTAATTAGGTAACTCACCCACACCCCCCTTAATTGAAAAGTCAACTCATTAATTGATTAACTTATCCAAAGTAATTAATTCTAAGATTCATTTGAATTTAAAATGAAATGTTGGCTTGTGGGTTAATTAAATAAGACAAAGTATTATTTGATGGGAGGTTAGTTTGTTGTGCGAGGGGATTTAGGGAGGAATGCTCTAACTTCTGAAGAACGTTCTTCCTCCTTGAAGAACGCGAAGAATGCACCGTCACCACGAAGAACACCAAGACTTCGACGAAGAACTTCGTCACCGCAAAGGGGATTTCGTCATACCATCTTCTTCCCTCTACGCAGCCGGTGAGAGACGCCATCCTCAGAAATCGACGACACGACGCCGACGATTCTCTTTTCCGTGACGTTCGACTTCCACGACTCGACGACGTGCGACCTCATTTTCAGGTAGGGGGATTATTTTGAAAATGGTATTATTCCCTTGGTTGTTCCTTCTAAAACAAAGAACCCGGATCAACTCATCATTAATTTGATCCGTGAATGTTTTATTTTGCGGGTTGGAATTTTGGTATGTTTCTTTTTATTTAAGAGTTTGTAGGGAATATTTTTTTTTTGTTGATGATATTCGTGTTTTCATCCGTCATCATTCCTCGTACTTTTGGACCACCTGTTACTAGTTAATGGGAGGGGGCCGGACCGCACAAACACGGCTGACCCTCCTCCCCTTCTATCTTGTCTTCCTTGTGGTGGAATGGAACAAGGATGGCGCAGTGTCGGCGCACCGCGCGGGGTCGTGTGGCAAAGTATGTGCGGCGTCGTCGCGCCACACCTTTGAATCGAGCAAGAACACGGCGCCGTCGCGCCGCACCGGAGAACCCTGACGGCACCGCGGCTGGAGCGGGGCTGTGGAAAAGGGGTGCGGCGCTGCCGCGCCATGCCAGACAGTCCAAGGTCGCGGCATAGGCCACGGAGGAGCAGGGGCACCGGCGGCCGGTTTCGGGCCGCCGGTGTCGGAGCAGGGGGACAAGCCCTTTCCGGTCCCGAGTCCGCAGTATCCGGCTGGCTGGAGTGGGCCGGTCGGACAATGGAAGAGTCTGGGGTTCGAAAACCATGGCTGGCCGCACGTGAGCATCCCCCATTATGGGGTCGCGGTTACAACAAGCGGGGGTCAGCGCCCCCCCCCCCCCCCCCTCGCATCCCGAACGGCTCGACCGTTCGGCCGAGCCACCTGGCCAGCACGTCGGGCCGCCGAGCCGAGTCGGGCCGCACCCAGCCAGGTCGGACTCAGACCCGGGTCGGGTCGACCCGGTTCGGGACGACCTAGGGGGGCGGGCCGGGCCGGGCCAGACCCCCCATTTCGGATTGTTTCCGTTCGAACGCCCATAACTTGGGCTACGGAACTCCGATCGATGCACCGTCAGTTGAGATGTGATCCTTGGATCAAGAAGGTCATTTCAATATATTACACTCAAGGTTTCAGAGAACTTTCGGTTCGGCCGGGTTGGTTCGGATATGAAACCAACCGGGCCCTCGGAGCAGAAATGCTTATATCTTGAGCTCCAGACATCCGATTGACGTGCTGTCAACTTTGTTGGATTACTATTGTTGAGATGGAACTTTTGGAATTATTCGCCCGTGGTATGGATGTAGTTGGATAATGGCCGGGATTGATTGTAACTGAAATCCAACCGGGCCCCTGGAACGGAAAAGCTGATAACTTTCAGACTGGACGTCCGTTTGACGAACCGTCCGCGGCATTGACGATCACGTGGAGAAATGTTCCCTATGAGTATACCCTATGAGAGTTCGGGTGCAGTTGAGATACGGCCGGGTTGGTTCGCACACGAAACCAACCGGGCCCTGGGGACGAAAATGCTAATAACTCACAGACCGGGCGTCTAATTGACACACCGTCTGTTGCGTTGAGACCCCTATGACGAGGCGGTCCTTTGAGATACTTCTTCGTGGGACTTTGAGATACTTTGAGTATCGACCTGTAGCTCATGGAGCGGACCCTCCCAAAGACGAGCGTGCGGAGTACGAAGACTGTGTAGCAGACTGAGACCTGACGACTAGTTGACAGACTCGACTTAGAGTGAGTCGACTAGCCCAGTGGACGAAGCACTACTTTGTTTGGGTGAAGACCCATGGCAGATGGAGCACTACCTGTGTGACAGTGTAGACCCACGGTACTCGTCCGGAGAGTACCTCTGCAGGCTATTAGGGGGTGTGCACTACTGTGTTTGGGTGGCATACCCTGGCGGGAAGCACTACTTATAACGTCCCATACTTTACATACATTGTTAATACTTCAAAATTGAAGCATACTTATTACAACATATAACAAAACCACGAAAGGACCGTATAGGTATAGTGTCTTTAGAAACTGGGAAACATAAACAACTGGTTCATAAAGCGACTACACTGTCTCCCATTTATTTCATCATATCTATAGTCCCTTTTGGCATATCTTACTTAATAACCTTCTTCCTGACCTGGGGAAAGAAAACTTACAAAAGGGTGAGCTCCAATGCTCAGTAAGGGTAAAAAAAGAAATATCAATCACATCGTATACATAAGCACATAACTTTTGGAAATCTTAACCTGCAAAAGAGATCATAATTTCATAACATGGGATAAATCATAGAAGTGAAATGTAATCCCAATAATCATAACTTAAAACATGAAACTTTGTGGCATACGCACATAATCATAGAGAATCATTTCTTATTAGTCAAGAATCATTGCCAAGACTATCTTAGTGGACAAAGTCCATTTCTGAACCGAGTCACCCTCGTTTCAGTCCTGTTTCACTGAACCGGTATAACCTACCATTCCAGCCATGTCTATCTCATGAGATATAAAATCTTTACCCAATGCATTGGAGAGAGATATAGGTCCCACCCATATCATAATGATACCATTCTTATGTGTGCCACAAAATCATAAATCATACATCATTGCATAACCCATGTAATAAAAATGGGATTCTTAAACAACATGACATCATAAAACAATTCATATAAGATAAAGGAAATAATAAAAATATTTCCATCACAACATAATCAAATCCATGTAATAATAGGGATATAAATAGAACCCTTTATTATCTTAGATGGAAAATAATTTTGATAAAACACTTGAACTCCATTCTTGAGGAAAATATCCTTTCTACGTCAAAAACATTTTCTTTCTTAACATGTCTCACAATTTTAAAATAAATGAAGTTTATTAAAAATAAACTTGAAAACTTGTAAATGAATATTCTTGGAAATAATGTTTTAAAAATCCATTCATGCCGCATAAGTTAAAAAAACATTCTTCTCGTACTTTTGTCAGAAAAGTCAAAAAAGTACCTCGTACGAAAAACGACAAAAGATTCCTTTCATATCTTTCACTGAAGGGTAAAATAGGATTTAAAAAATTGTAGGTGAATGTAAATAATATTACATATTGAGTAAACATGGATGTGGATGATAAAATACACCCCAGTAAATACTAAAGTATAAACAATCTCGGATAAAAATGAGATTGTGATATTTCCCTTACCTTAGGTTTGTTTTGCTTCGTAAGTGTCCGAACCTCCTGTATAATGATTTAAATAATGTTATTGACTTATTCCAGAATCATACATATTTTTATGATATCATATATGGTCATATTCTTAGCTTCTTAGTAGTAATATTTCATTGCTACTTGTTATTCGGGTGTTTATAACTTTTTGTTCTTATGTGTGTCTTGTCGAATAAATTCTTATTCTTCTCTTTAGGTTATAGATAACTCATTTCCAGAATGGTATTAGTGTAATATATATCATATTCATTCATTCAATTCATTTATATAATCATTATGAAATTAATATCATGTAGAACGAGTCGCATCACATCGTGGAGACGGTATTCCGTATGTACGCACGAGTGATGATATCGTTCCTATGATTGTGGAATTGTATTGGAGTGTATGTATACTATTTCAGAATAAGTATTACTTTATAATAGTCATATATAGTCATTATTTACACCATTATACCCATCCAAGTAAGGTGGTGGTGGAAAATAGATTACACCACGACGTGGAGACGGTATTCCGTACGTACGCACGCGCGATGATTTCTTTTTCCGTAGGATGGATAGATGGTGAAATAGGGTTGTTTCATACTTATAATAACATATCCGTATATGAGTGATACTGATGTTATTACTTCATAATGAAACAACTAAATAAGAAGAAGTGGAAGAAGAAATAAAGATGAAAGAATCGGTAACGGACATTACCTCTTCTTTGAAGTGCTTCTTTGAGACCTTCTTTTAGGGCACTAAAATTGGTCTTTGAAGAAGACCAGTACCTATAGGATGTCTCTAGGGAAGTGGAGAGGAGTAATTTTCAGGGGTTTTCCGAGCTTGAAGTCTCAAAGTGGTGTGAGGAAGAGGGGGAGGATGTGCCCTTTTATAAGGGAGGAGAGGGGAACCTTTGGGAAAACTAAAAATATTATTTTATTATAAAGTCAAGTTCGGTTTTAAATAGCTCCAAATTGATATATTTCTAAGATAAGGTGGGTATGGGTCGAAATACTCTCATCCAATAGAATTTAGACAAGTTTAGGTTCCTATTCTAACCTTATCATGTAGATTTAACATTAAGTTAAATAATTTTACTTTTACCGTGTCTTCTTGTGTTCTTATACTATAAGGTTAATAAACTTACTATATCAAGCCAAACGAACACCAAGTTGTTTATTATTAATATATATAACCTTATCTAAGTCATTTTTTTGAAACTTAGATTTTTAGGAATAAAATAACAATTAATAATATAATATTTGTTTTAAAAACTATTTTATGTCAATTTTAACACTATTTAGTAATTAATTTTTGTAAAACTCATAACAGAATGATAAGTTCAAAAAAAGTTAATTAAATCAATAATAACATGTCATATTAACCTATAAAATTAGTGTAATTCATAAAAAGTCTCAAATTATATTTATTTGGGTATTTATAACATCAATTATGTCAATATTTCATTAATAAGATAATTACTGCATCATCTTTGTGTCATAAATAAATTAAATTATTTAATGTCTAAAAATTAAAAATAAAATACCATTATGTATGAAATATTTTTATCTTTCTAATGAATATTTATAGTCTAATTTAACTTATGTATAACCCCATATTAAAAATTATTTACTTATTAAACATTGATTTTAACTATTTTAACCCTTCTTTAAATAAATTAATAATAAATGTCCTAATCTAGTCCAAGTGGACCTAAATGGTCATATTTTATTCCTAAGTTTGTTTTTGGTCGAATTACACTTGTACAATAGAATTAGGACATGTTTTAGGGTAATAATAATATCATCTTTACCCTTAATTACCCTATTTACTTTTAACCGTAGTAAAAAAAAGTAAAAAGTTAAAACTCACCAAAAAATTATTTTCATCTCATTGAACCACATTTTACTTACTGACATCAACCGTGTCTCTAGGATTTTCGAAATTCAACTCTTAGAAGCGGTAAAATTATGTTTTATGAAAAATTCAGTTTTTTAACTACCACTTAGTGGTTTCACTATTCATCAAAAATTGAAAGCTTTCAGAAAAATACCAAAATTTCACCCTAGGCTAATTTCGATATTCCGAATCCAAAAATGAAGTCCATTTTGAAAAATAGAATTTATAAAATTTTAAAAAGTGGTTATTACTATTCATAACGGCTAGTTTTAATAATGTTTTAATAGCATATCGTTGTTTAGTGAAACTCGGTATTGCGTACGACACAAGCTATCGAGGAAGGTTGCGATTTCGTGTAAAGCTAGCCAAGAAAGTGTTCTATAGAAAAAGATTCCTTTGATGATTTATATAACATAAAAGTCTCAGGTGTTACATTCTACCCCCATTAAAATTAATTTCACCCTCGAAATTCGTCACTTTGTAACAAACAGATGAGGATACCTCTCCCTCATCATATCCTCAAGCTCCCATGTAGCTTCTTATAATTGGTGGTTCCTCCATAAAACTTTCACCAATCGAGTGGTCTTGTTTCTTAGGACTTTTTCACTAAGATCCAGAATCTCTATCGGTTGTTCTTCCTAAGAAAGATTTTGCTCCAGCGGTACAACTTCTGAGCTGAGTACATGTGAAGGATCAGGTATGTACTTTCTCAGGAGAGATACATGGAACACATCGTGAACTTGAGAGAGATTCGGTGGAAGCGCCAATCGGTAAGCTACCTTCCCAACACGATCCAGTATTTCGAAAGGACCGATATATCTAGGGCTCAACTTCCCCTTATTTCTAAATCTCATAACCCTCTTCCAGGGAGATATTCGTAAGAACACTTTATCACCCACTTCAAACTCTAGGTCTTTTCTTCGGTTGTTGGCATAACTTTTCTGTCGACTATGAGCTGCTATTATGTGTTGTTGAATAGATCTGACCTTTTTTGCCATTTCATCAACGAGATCAGGTCCTAATAGCTTTCTTTCCCCAACTTCATCCCAGCAAGTTGGAGTCCTGCATTTCTTTCCATAGAGAGCTTCATAAGGAGCCATATTAATACTGGAGTGAAAGCTATTATTATAAGAAAATTCCACCAAAGGTAGGTGTTGATCCAAACCACCTTTGAAATCCATAGAGCAAGCTCTCAACATATCTTCTAGAGTTTGAATTGTTCTCTCAGACTGACCGTCTGTCTGAGGATGATAAGCAGTGCCGAAACTCAACTATGTATCCAGAGTATGCTGAAGACTTCACCAGAACTTCGAGGTAAATCTCAGATCCTGATCAGATATAATAGAAAGTGGTACTCCATGAAATCTTACCACTTCCTTTATATATATCCTGGCAAGCTGATCTAGAGAGAAATCTTCTCTAATAACAATGAAGTGTTCAGACTTTGTAAGACGATCAACTATGACCTAGATAACATTATTGCCTTTGGATGTTTTAGGAAGTCCTGTGACAAAGTCCATAGTGATGTTTTCTCATTTATATTCGGGTATGGGTAATGGTTGTAACATCCCCTTAGACTTCTGTCTCTCCGCTTTAACTTATTGACAAACCAAGCATCGAGAGACATATTCAGCAACATCTCTTTTCATTTCATCCCACCAGAAGTACTCTTTCAGGTCCCCATACATCTTCTTGCTTCTAGGATGAATAGAGAATGAAGAACTATGAGCCTCATCCAGCAGCTCCTTCTTTAATTTGGGGATGGGAGGAACACAAACCCGATTCCTGAACTTTATTATCCCATCACAATCAAGGTTGAATTCAGGAACATTTCTCACCTTCTTTTGTAACTTGACATCTTCTTTCTGTGCCTCTTTAATCTTCACATGTATAGATGGTTGAACATTCATTTGAGAAAGATAAGATTTTTCCCCTTCCATTATAATTCCAAGATCCATCCTTTGTAAATCCATAAATATTGGATCTTTGTTGATCCTCATCATGGATAAACTAGCATGGTCTTGTCGACTTAATGCATCTACCACCTTGTTTGCTTTCCCAGGGTGGTAATGGATTGATCAGTCATAATCCTTAATCAGCTCCAACCATCTTCTTTGGCGCATATTCAGCTCCTTTTGTGTGAAAATATACTTTAAACTTTTATGATCAGTATAAATATCACACCTTTCACCATAAAGGTAATGCCTCCAAATCTTTAATGCAAAGATTACCGCAGCTAACTCCAAATCATGTGTTGGTTAATTTTGCTCATGGATTTTCAACTATCGTGAGGCATAAGCTATCACCATATCATTTTGCATAAGAACACACCCCAATCCCTTCTTGGATGCATCACTATAGATCACAAACCTTTCTCCACTACAAGGCAGTGTGAGCACAGGTGCACTGGATAACCTTCTTTTCAACTCCTTGAAATTCTCTTCACATTCTTCCGTCCAGACAAACTTAACTCCTTTCCGAGTCAACTTGGTGCGTGGATTAGATAATCGTGAAAAATCTTTCACAAAATGTCGATAATATCCAGCCAAACCAAGAAAACATCAGATCTCAGTTACTGTTTTTGGTCTTGACCATCTTTCGATAACCTCTGTTTTTGCTAGATCCACAGATATCCCCTCTTTTGAGATTATGTGACCCAAAAATGCAACTTTTTGAATCCAAAATTCACACTTGGTAAATTTGGCATAAAGATTCTCCTTTCTCAGGGTCTTCAATATAATTCTCAAGTGATCTTCATGTTCTTCCTTGCTCTTTGAATAGACAAGAATATCATCTATAAAGACTACCACAAATTGATCAAGATAGTCTCTAAAGACTCTATTCATCAGATCCATGAAGATAGCAGGGGCATTAGTAAGACCAAATGGCATCACTATAAATTCATAATGTCCATACCTTGTACGGAAAGCCGTCTTTGGTATATCCTCCCTTTTGACCCTTAATTGATGATACCCTGAACGGAGATCAATCTTGGAAAAGTATTGAGCTCCGCGTAGTTGGTCAAATAGGTCATCAATGCGCGGGAGAGGATATTTGTTCTTGATAGTGATCTTGTTAAGTTCTCGATAATCAATGTAGAGTCTCATTGATCCAACTTTCTTCTCAACAAATAGAACAGGTGCTCCCCAAGGTGACGCACTAGGGCATATGAATCCCTTATCAAGATTCTCTTGGAGTTGCTTCTTCAATTACGACAACTCAATTGGGGCCATTCTATAAGGTGTCTTTGAAATAGGCAAAGCACCCGGTACGAGTTCTATTGAAAACTCAACTTCACGATTCAGTGGAAGACCCAGTAATTCTTCCAGAAAGACATAATCAAACTCTCATACAATGGGAATATTCTTAATCGTGAGTTTCTCACCAACCATTTGAGATAAATAACCTTCATTTAGTGGAATCAATACCCATAAAATGGAAGAAATTTCCACTGGAAGGTTATGTTCATCCTTGCATTGATAGAAGATCATAGATTGATCTGGAATATGAAATGTGACTTACCTTCTTTGGAAATTGATATGAGCTCCATATAAAGAAATCCAATCCATGCCAAGAATCACATCAAATTCCACTATAGGAAGGATCACAATATTTGCAGGAAGCACTTTCCCACGAACTTCGATCAGAGAAGAATTATAAACTTTTGATGCGACTGTTGTTCCATTAGGTGTTGTCACAGCTAACTCAACATCTAATTGTTGAGGTAATACGGTGATACCCTTAGAAAATTATTCATAAATAAAAGAGTGGGTGGATCCAGAATCAAATAAAACATTTTCTACTTTAGAGTGGATGGTAAGTGTACCTTTCACCACATCATTATCGTACTCCACATCACTGATAGAAATTGCATGTGACTTTCCTTTGTCTTTAGCCTTAAGAGTTTGTTGACGTCGACCATCATCATCAACCCTTGGATTAGGGCATTTATTGGCATAATGTCCCATATCCTTGCACTTGAAACATTGAAGTGTAGTAGGTTCATTCTGTGTATCCCTTCCTTTGTTTGCATCATTAGACATCTTCTTCCCATCATCGCGGCATTCAAATGCCCGATGACCTTCCTTTCCACATTTGAAACATTTACTTGTCCCTTTAAGAAAACTCCCTCCATGTTTCTTTCCACACTTTGAGCATAAGGGAAAGCTCATCTTCTTTTCAGTGTGCTCTTTAGATTTCCCTTTGAATTCCATTTTCCTCTTCTTATCAAACCCATATGACTGATGGGTTACTCCAATATCCATCTCAACTTTGAGAGCACATCGAACGATTTCCTCGTAGCTATTGAAGTCCCTTATGGATAAGGCCCTTTGAAGACTTGGTTTTAAGCCACTAAAGAATTGGTCGATCTTACTCTCAGGTTAGATAATAATACCAGAAGCGTACCTTTCAAGTCTTGTAAAATTTGATTCATAGGTACTAACAGATTCATCATCCTTTTGCTTCAGTTCAAGAAACTCTTTCTCCATCTTTGTTTGGAGAATACGAGGTAAGTACTTATTGAAAAATAAGTTCTTGAACTCGTCCCATTCCATGGACTCAATTTTATCCCTTTGCCTCATATTCTTAATAAGATTCCACCATTGATCAGCATCACCTTCCAAACGATACACGGCTAAGATGACTTTATCATGCTCAGAACATTGAAGAACTGAAAATATCTTTTCAGTAGTACTAATCCATTGTTCAGCAACTAATGGATCAGTAGACCCGCTGAAAGAAGGTGGATGCTGCCTCATGAAGGATTCAACAGAATGTTGCTCCTTCCTTTGCTCGTTTGGAAGTCCTGCATGATTCATAGCTTGAGAAAGTTGTGTGAGCATGGCTACAAGATTTTTCATTCCAGATCCCATAACATTTGGTTGCTCAGGGGGACAATCATTGCATTCCCTGTCGTATTCCGCATTAACACGGTTCCTTCTAGTTCCAGTCATTGACTAAAACCATGAAGAATAGTGTGAGAAACACTAATTATAATAGGAAAACCACATAATCAAGAATAAAATTTCACACTTAAGGTCTTATCCTAGGTTATTCATGGCCATTTCTAAAACACTAAGATTGTGTTCTATGCTTAGACTTATCCTTAGGGTTCTTACTAAGGATTTCACATCCTAGTTTCCAAAGGTTGACTATACCTTTCCTTTGATACCAACTATAATTACCCATACTTTACATACATTGTTAATACTTCAAAATTGAAGCATACTTACTACAACATATAACAAAACCACGAAAGGACCATATAGGTATAGTGTCTTTAGAAACTGGGAAACATAAACAACCGGTTCATAAAGCGTCTACACTGTCTACCATTTATTTCATCATATCTATAGTCCCTTTTGGTATATCTTACTTAATAACCTTCTTCCTGACCTGGGGAAAGAAAACATACAAAAGGGTGAGCTCAAATTCTCAGTAAGGGTAAACAAAAGAAATATCAATCACATCGTATACATAGGCACATAACTTTTGGAAATCTTAACCTGCAAAAGAGATCATAATTTCATAACATGGGATAAATCATAGAAGTGAAATGTAATCCCAGTAATCATAACTTAAAACATGAAACTTTGTGGCATACACACATAATCATAGAGAATCATTTCTTATTAGTCAAGACTCATTGCCAAGACTATCTTAGTGGACAAAGTCCATTTCTGAACTGAGTCACCCTCGTTTCAGTCCTGTTTCACTGAACCTGTATAACCTACCATTCCAGCCATGTCTATCTCATGAGATATAAAATCTTTACCCAATGCATTTTAGGGAGATATAGGTCACACCCATCTCATAATGATACCATTCTTATGTGTGCCACAAAATCATAAATCATACATCATTGCATAACCCATGTAATAAAAATGGGATTCTTAAACAACATGACATCATAAAACAATTCATATAAGATAAAGGAATTCAAAAAAATATTTCCATCACGACATAATCAAATCCATGTAATAATAGGTATAGAAATAGAACCCTTTATTATCTTAGATGGAAAATAATTTTGATAAAACACTTGAACTCCATCCTTGAGGAAAATATCCTTTCTACTTCAAAAACATTTTCCTTTCTTAACATGTCTTACAATTTTAAACTAAATGAAGTTTATTAAAAATAAACTTGAAAACTTGTAAAGTAAGCTTCTTGGAAATAATGTTTTAAAAATCCATTCATGCCGCATAAGTTAAAAAAACATTCTTCTCGTACTTTTGTCGGAAAAGTCAAAAAAGTACCTCGTACGAAAAATGACAAAAGATTCCTTTCATATCTTTCACCGAAGGGTAAAATAGGATTTAAAAAATTGTAGGTGAATGGAAATAATATTAAATATTGAGGAAACATGGATGTGGATGAGAAAATACACCCCAGTAAATACTAAAGTATAAACAATCTCGGATAAAAATGAGATTGTGATATTTCCCTTACCTTAGGTCTGTTTTGCTTTGTAAGTGTTTGAAACTCCTGTATAATGATTTAAATAATGTTATTGACTTATTCCATAATCATAATTATTTTTATGATATCATATATGGTCATATTCTTAGCTTCTTAGTAGTAATATTTCATTGCTACTTGTTATTCGGGTGTTTATAACTTTTTGTTCTTATGCGTGTCTTGTCGAATAAATTCTTATTATTCTCTTCAGGTTATAGATACCTCATTTCCAGAATGGTATTAGTGTAATATATATCATATTAATTCATTAAATTCATTTATATAATCATTATGAAATGAAGATCATGTAGAACGAGTCGCATCACATCGTGGAGACGGTATTCCGTACGTACGCACGAGTGATGATATCGTTCCTATGATCGTGGAATTGTATTGGAGTGTATGTATACTATTTCAGAATCAGTATTACTTTATAATAGTCATATATAGTCATTATTTACACCATTATACCCATCCAAGTAAGGTGGTGGTGGAAAATAAATTACACCACGGCGTGGAGACGGTATTCCATACGTACGCACGCGCGGTGATTTCTTTTTCCATAGGATGGATAGATGGTGAAATAGGGTTGTTTCATACTTATAATAACATATCAGTATATGAGTGATACTGATGTTATTACTTCATAATGAAACAACTAAATAAGAAGTGGAAGAAGAAATAAAGATGAAAGAATCGGTAATGGACATTACCTCTTCTTTGAAGTGCTTCTTTGAGACCTTCTTTTAGGGCACTAAAATTGGTCATTGAAGAAGACCAGAACCTCTAGGATGTCTCTAGTGAAGTGGATAGGAGGAATTTTCAGGGTTTGGCCAAGCTTGAAGGTTAATAGTGGTGTGAGGAAGAGGGGGGAGGAGGTGCCCTTTTATAAGGGAGGAGAGGGGCACCTTTGGGAAAACAAAAACTATAATTTTATTATAAAGTCAAGTTCGGTTTTAAATAGCTCCAAATTGATATATTTCGAAGCTAAGGTGGGGATAGGTCGAAATACTCTCATCCAATAGAATTTAGACAAGTTTAGGTTCCTATTTTAACCTTATCATGTAGATTTAACATTAAGTTAAATAATTTTACTTTTACCGTGTCTTCTTGTGTTCTTATACTATAAGGTTAATAAACTTACTATATCAAGCCAAACGAACCCCAAGTTGTTTATTATTAATATATATAACCTTATATAAGTCATTTGGCCGAACCATAGATTTTTAGGAATAAAATAACAATTAATAATATAATATTTGTTTTAAAAACTATTTTATGTCAATTTTGACACTATTTAGTAATTAATTTTTGTGAAAATCATAACATAATGATAAGTTAGAAAAAAGTTAATTAAATAAATAATAACATGTCATATTAACCTATAAAATTATTGGAATTCATAAAAAGTCTAAATTTATATTTATTTGGGTATTTATAACATCAATTATGTCAATATTTCATTAAGAAGATAATTACTGCATCATCTTTGTGTCATAAATAGATTAAACTATTTAATGTCTAAAAATTACAAATAAAATACCATTATGTAGGAAATCGTTTTATCTTTCTAATGAATATTTATAGTCTAATTTATCTTATGTATAACCCCATATTAAAAATTATTTACTTATTAAACTTTGGTTTTAACTATTTTAACCCTTCTTTAAATAAATTAATAATAAATGTCCTAATCTAATCCAAGTGGGACTAAATGGTCATATTTTATTCCTAAGTTTGTTTTTTGTCGAATTACACTTGTCCAATAGAATTGGGACATGTGTTAGGGTAATAATAATATCATCTTTACCCTTAATTACCCTATTTACTTTTAATCGTGGTAAAAAAAAGTAAAAAGTTACTATTCACCAAAAAATTATTTTCATCTCATTGAACCACATTTTACTTACTAAAATCAACCGTGTCTCTCGGATTTTTGAAATTACACTCACAGAAGTGGTAAAATTCAGTTTTATGAAAAATTCAATTTCTTAACTACCACTTAGTGGTTTCACTATTCATCAAAAATTGAAAGTTTTCAGAAAAATACCAAAATTTCACCCTAGGCTAATTTCGATATTACGAATCCAAAAATGAAGTCCATTTTGAAAAATAAAATTTATAAAATTTCAAAAAGTGGTTATTACTATTCATAACGGCTAGTTTTAATAATATTTTAATAGCATATCATTGTTTAGTGAAACTCGGTATTGCGTACGACGCAAGCTATCGAGGAAGGTCGCGATTTCGTGTAAAGCAATCCAAGCAAGTGTTGTGTAGAAAACGATTCCTTTGATGATTTATATAAACTAAAAGTCTCGGGTGTTACACTACTGTGTTTGGGTGGCTGGCTCGCGGTACTCGACAGGAGGAGTACCTCAGCAGTCTTAGGTTAGTGAGCAGTACTTCGGAGTCGTGACAGGACCACTGTACACTCTAGAGACGGGGATCTTCAGCAGTTACGGTTTCGATAATGAAAATCCTGGTTTGAGCTGAATCTTTGAACTTTGTGTTTACCTCATGATTGAGATGGGTCACTAGATAACTTAGGTATATTTATGGTCATATACCTTGGTAGTGGTAATCCATTGATTTCATAATCTTTGTGTTTCCTCATGATTGAGATGGGTTACTTGATAACTTAGGTATATGTATGGGCATGTACCTAAGTAGAGGTTATTTGTTGAGATCTTCTTTATTGTTATCCTTGTTTGTTTTAGTGAGACCTTGAGGGTATTGGGGTCCCTACTGAGTATCGTATACTCACCCCTGCACGGGCTATGCCCGCACCTCGTTGTGTTTGTTGCAGACGACGGGAAGCACTGACAGAGGTCGAGTGTTCGAGGATTGGACGGTACCCGGAGGTGGACCACACGACGAGTCATTATCCGGAGGTGGACTTCACGGCGAGACGACACTCAGAGGAGGTTGACGGGCAAGAGCGTTGTGGAGGCTATCTATACCTACCCTTCAGGCAGGATCCGTGGTGGATGATCCAGGAGATGCGCTATCTGTACCTACCCTTCAGGTAGGATCCGTGGTGGATGATCCAAGAGCTTGCTATCTGTACCTACCCTTCAGGTAGGATCCGAGAAGGATGACCTAGGAGCTTCTTCCTTTCTTCCAGCTGTTTGTATTTTTCTATTGTACTTTCGTTTAGTTGTAGTTGTACTTTCAGTTGGGTTTGTATTTTGGCCCATTTACTTTTCAGCACTTTATTTTGTACTTAGTGTTTCACTTCTGCTTGTACTCTGTGGTGTTTTGTTTACTTTTATAAAGGCAATATCTTCTGAGTTATCAGGATTTACGCCTTTGGTGCTAGTCGCTAGCCCCTGGCCTATGGAAGGCGGGCTTGGGGTAGTCACAGCATGGGCCCCAAGGACGGGTCGTGACACATGTTGTCATTCGACTAGTAGAATACACATGATTATGTTTTATTATGGCATTATTTACTCAGCTCATATTCCTGCCATAAAAATATTCTTATTTATTATTGGTAAAGGCATGTGGTTTCAATTATTCACCAAGCTTAATATTTATGTTATCTTCCGTTGTATTTCTTACCTTTACTGATCATTTTTGTATAGACCCAATCTTGACATACATGGACATTACATTAATTTTGTGGAATACCTAATACATAACAAAAACATACACCAAAGGTCCGTAATAGTTTGGTGTCTTTGGAAACTCTGAATATAATCTTCTAATCTTGGTGAAAGATCTTCAACATCTCCCATAAAGATCTTCCCTTTTTTTTTCTTACCTAAAACCTTTATTTATATCCTGGGGAAAAGAAAATATATAAAGGGTGAGCTCAAATGCTCAGTAAGGGTAAGAATGGATAAAATTAAACAAATCATATACATTTGAACTTGAAAACATGAACATAAAGTTTACACATCAAAATCTTGAGTTGTGAAATAAATCTTGTCCGTATGTAAGGAATAGGTGATAAAGGAACATCAATTATGATAAAATAGCATGGTAATAAAACATTTAATTTTGGAAACCCATTAATCACAGGATATGATTTCCATAGTAGCCAAGGCATTGCTGTCAAGATCATCTTAGTGGACAAAGTCCCATTCTGAATCGAGTTCACTCCTCGTTCCAGTCCTGTATCACTGAACTAGATTAACTTACCATTCCAACTATGTCTATATCATGAGATATAAATCATTACCAAATTCATTTGAGGGAGATATATGTCTCACCCATCTCATAATGAAATCATTATTACGTGTTCCACAACATAAAAATAAATCACTCATCATAACCCAAAGAATAAAATGGGTTTCATAAACATTATCCCACCATAACATAATCCTTATAAACCAAATGAATTTATTTTCATAAAAATAAAAGTAAAACCATGTAAATCATAGAGACATTATACTGGAAACATTCAAATATGAAATAATGTCATCTTATATGGAAAATAGTTTTGATAAAACACTTGAAATTAATTCTGAGGAAAATATCCTTTCATCTTGAAAATCATTTTTATTTCTCAAAATGCCATGAAATTTTAAAAGAAAAGAATTTTTTTGAAAATAATCATGAAATTGTGTAGAGTAAGCTTCATGAAAATAAGGCGTTATGAAAACCGAAAAAATCCATTCATGCTGTATAAGTTAAAAACATATTCTCCTCATACTTTTGCCAGAAAAGTCAAAAGGTACCACATATGGTAAACAAAAGAAAGATTCCTTCCATGATACAAAGTAAAAGTAAAAGAAGAGTAAACCTGAATTTACACATACATTTAAGAATATTAAACACTTTATGAAAAACATTTTTATTTACATGGATGAAAAATATAACCCCAGTAAATACTTACGTATAAGCAATCTCGGATAAAAATGAGATTGCAAAATTATCCCTTACCTTAGGTCTGATATGTTTCATATGTTTCTGAACCTCCTGTATAATGATTTAAATAAGGTCATTGACTTATTACAGAATCATATTCATTGTTATTATATCATATATGGTTCACTTATGACTTTATATTACCCGTTCTTTTGTAAACTCCATGTTAAAGCAACGTTTTGGGTAAAATCGTTTTATTTATCGTACGTGTTTGGAATTATTGTTCTTGATTTTATTATTACATATATCATGATTTACTTATTTACAGAATGTAAATAATGATTTATATATCATATATATTCAGTATATATATATATAATAGATAGATAAAGGAAATGAAATACACCGTTCATGGAGACGGTAGGCCGTACGTACGCATGAACGCTATTTTCCTTTCCTTATTGAATTGAATGGATGTAATTAGATGAAATATATATATATATATATAAATTAATAAGCTTTATCATGTCATATATTTCATTATTATTCATTATATATACTTTATAATCATTCTTGAATGGTTAACATAGAGAATGAATCTCATCGGGTCGTGGAGACGGTAATCCGTACGTACGCACGAGTGATGATATCGTTCCCATAATTATTGAATAGAATTGGAGTGGATGATATGATATCTCATAATTATTATGATGTTATAATAACTATATATAGTTATTCTTTACACCATTATACCCATCCAAGTAAGGGGGTGGTGGAAAAATAGATTACACCACAGCGTGAAGATGGTATTCCGTACACACGCACGCACGGTGATTTCATTTTACGTAGGATGGATAGAAGGAGAAATGGGGTTGTTTCATTTTTATAATAAAATATTAGTATATTCCTGATACTTATGTTATTACTTTATAATGAAACAACTAAAGAAGAATAATTCGAAGAAGAAAGAAAACTTGAAAGAATCGGTAGAAGAGATTACCTCTTCTTGGATGCACCTCTTTTAAGCTTCCTATTAATGCACTAGAGTTGGTCTTTTGAGGATACCATAACCTCTATAATGTTTCTAGGGAAGTTGATAAGAGAAATGGTCAGGGTTTGGCCGAGCTTGAACGCTCAAATTTGTGTAAAGAGAAGAGGGAGGAGGTTCTCTTTTATAAGGGAGGAGAAGGGCACCTTAGGAAAAGCTTAAAATATTATTTTATAATAAAGTCATATTCGATTTATAATAACTCAAAATTGATTTATTTCCTAGATAAAGTTATTTTGGGTCGAAATAATCTCAACCAATACATTTTAGACAAGTTTAGGGTACTATTTTAACCTTATCATTTAGATTTAACTCTAAGTTAAATAATTTAACTTTTACCGTGTCTTCTTGTTTTCATACACTATATGGTTAATAAAGATACTATAACAAGACAAAAAAACCCGAAGAGGTTCATTATTAATATATATAACCTTATCTAAGTCATTTGGCCTAACCATAGATTTTTATGAATAAAATAACAATTAATAATATAATATATTTTTAAAAAAACTATTTTATGTCAATTTTGACACTATTTGGTAATTGATTTTTTTGAAAATCATAACAGCATTATTAGTTCGAAACAAATTACTTAAATCAATACTAACATGTCATATTAACTTATAAATTTATTTTAATTCATAAAAAGTCTCAAATCACATTTATTTGGGTATTTCTAATATCAATTATGTTAATATTTTATTAATAAGGTAATTACTACATCATCATTGTGTCATAAATAAATTAACTTATTTAATGTCTAAAAATTATAAATAAAATACAATTATTTAGGAAATCGTTTTATCTTTCTATTGAATATTTATAGTTGAATTTATCTTATGTATAACCCTACGTTAAAAAAGATTTAGTTATTAAACTTTGATTTTAACTCTTTTAACTCTTCTTTAAATAAAATAATAATAAGTGTCCTAATCTAATCCAAGTCGGCCTAAAGGGTAATATTTTATTCCTAAGGTTGTTTTTGGTCGAATTATACTTATACAATAGAATTAGGCCATGTGTTAGGGTAATAATAATATCATTTTTACACTTAATTACCCTATTTACTTTTAACCGTGGTAAATAAAAGTAAAAGTTACTATTCAATAAAAATTATGTTTATCTTATTGAACCGAATTTTACTCCTTGATATTAACCGTGTCTCTCAGATTTTCTAAATTCTACTCAAAGAGGCTGTAAAATTATTTTTTATGTAAATTTGAAAATTCTCCTAGGAGGTGGGTAAAAGAGGGTGAAGAGTTCAATAAAAGTTTAATATATCTAAAATTACTATAAAATGACTCCAATGAATTAAATTGAAATTATATAGGTATTATGTACATATTTTGACCTAAAATAAATTTAAATAAAATAAATTATTATTTAAATAAAAAGTCGATTTTAACCAATAACTTAGTGTTTTCACTATTCATCAAAAATTGATTGTTTTCAGAAAAATACCAAACTTTCACCCTAGGATGATTTTGATATTACAAATCCAAAAATGAAGTCCATTTTGAAAAATAAAATTTATAAAATTTCAAAAAGTTGGTATTACTATTCATAACGGCTAGTTTATTGTATAATTTCATCCCTTCCTCGTTGTTGAGCTTGTAATTCAACGTAGGTGGAAATAAAATGTGGGTATCCTCCCTTTGGTCTTCAAATAGATGAATGATGTAATACAATGATTGTTAGATTACTATGATTGGATGTTTTGGAATATGTTTTAATTATAATGGTCAATTTTTGTTATGGTTTATACAACATGAAGTCAAATAATTGGATCTTAGTTTTTTAACTCATTTTTTTCATTTCGTTCCAATATGGTGTAATGAGGATGAAAGGGGACATGAGACTCAATATATTTTTCAAGATCCTTTATATAAATGTTTTTTTCAAAAATAATAGTCATTTTCAACATCACCAAAGATAAAATTATTAATTAGGGAAAAAATATAACAAACTTAAATCCTATTGGCACCAGAGAAGAAAACTCCATATGGTTTCACCTCATGTATAAGATAACTTTCTGAATCATGGACAATAAATAATGAATGTTGGATAATCATAATTTTATCAAAAAATGAGCATTATGGTTCATTTTAATCATTATAATCTTATTTTGAGAAGTGGAGATCGGAGGTGAGATATAATTCCAATGACTTTTCAACATCCTTTAGATTGATGGAGTTTACATGTGAAAGGTTTACATCAACTTATCTATTTATAACTTGGTTAATAGGGATGAAAAATTCAGAAACTCCCCTATCATTATAATAGGAAGAACATGATGCATCAGGGATTAACACAATCTTAGAGAGACTTTAAGAATCATGTATAGAGAATATAGAGTTATTCAATAATGGGTATCACATGGTTTGAAAAATATTACACTTGAACATTTGATCACAAAATTCCAGGGGTAAGATTCTAGAATGAACATAAATTATGGTTCTAAATATAATGAGGAAATGTCTTAAAAGAATCATACATGTTTAGAAAGAATTTTTCTCATCTTCAATGTCACAGAAATAAAAATAATCTAGGAATATAGTATCATTAACTCAGAAAATTACATCCTCAATTATTTCCTCAGGACTGGTAGTTCTTTTATTGGATAACTAGATGACAACACTATTTGGGTGTAAGGGACCAATACCAAAGTTTTTGAATATAGATTTAGTCTTAAAAATTATTAATTATTCTAGGTCTATGAGTGCATCATCGAAGTTGGAACTCCCAATTTGGCATAGAACCATGAAGGCACCTCGAACATTTCACTTTATGGTAATGGATAATTGGGTTGAAACATTTTGAGTGGTTCTAATATGCCTCTTATGGGTGCACAAATCCTTAATAAACATTTCATACTTAGGTATTTGTTTGATGGAAGCCATGCATGGAATATTAAATTCAAAAAAATTAAATATGTTGATCATTTCATAATCTAGTTCAAAAGTATTATTTGGAATATAGATAGATTTATGAAAAGGAATTAGGTTTTTCATAGGAATGGAAGGAGGTTAGGGAGTGGCTTCATGTTATTTTTTTATGATTTTTGTTCTTTAATATTTCTATTTCAATATTTAAATGGTATTTTGTGGATTTATTCAGAGGAATATATATTTTCTTTTTTGATCTAAGTGAAATTACACGTACATTACACGTGTCATTGTGGAGTGGTTGATATGAGAGTTGAGAATAATTAGATTGTTTATGATGGATGAGGTGGGATTAATGTTGACCAATTTGGGTTTCAATGTTTCTAAGGATGGAATGGGTGAAGTATTCATGATATTATATAGTGAATTGCCAAATTTTCATAGGAGAATCGGCATGTACCACATTGGTATTTCCTTGATTTTGGTTCTTGGGAAATTGATTCTTTTATTTTTGGAATTGAGAAGGCTCACTGGGATAGTGGAAGCTAGGAGGAGTAGAAATAGGATTGATCCTTTTATTTTTAGGAACAAAAGGATATTTTTGTTGTAAGTTACAATCAGATTGACCATATTGGAATTGGATTCTATTTTGAAGAGGGAATTTAGGGGGATAAGAGATGGGATTTCTATACCTCAATCTAAGGTTATAGGTTGAAGATGAATGGTTTAAAGTGGGGTTGGGTATAGATTCTAATGAACTAAACTAATTTTTGAGGGTTGATATTTCTATGATAAAATATTTTTTTGAGCTCCATTAGACTCTATGAATTGTATGGATCATATTTAAGTGGTATAAATTCATCATTTGGGTGATTTTGTGAGCTGTAGATCACACAGATTTTGATAGTTCTAGGGAATAGATTTTGTAGAGAAGATGATGCTGGTTCTTTGGAAACCACATATAGTTGTTTCACCAGGCTTGTATGTTAACTCATACACTTATTAATATTTTTAGTATCAATGGATTGATTATCCTTGAATTGGATAGCTTGAGGACATTCTTGATTGTGGAATTGTTTTATGTTTTCAGCTATGTTTCTTATGAGATCTCATGCAGTCATAAGAGTTTTTTCAATAAGAGAACCACCAATTGTGGCATATATGTTATTTTTCTATATAGAAAATAACTCTTCATGGAAGTATTGAATCAATATTTGTTCATGTATTTTTTGGTTCAGTCAAGTTTCCACATGCTTTTTGAACCTCTCTAATTACTCATGGAGTGATTCATTGGGGACCTGATATATACCACTTATTTCCTTTTGGATAGAAGCAATTCGAGAATCCAGAAAGAATTTCTATAAAAAAATACACTTCATGTAAATCCATGAGATTATGGAACTAGGAGTGAAATAGTAGAATCGTGAATTGTTGGGGTTAACTAAGGAGAGAGGGAATACTTGAAATATTATTTTTTTCGTTAGAAACCCCTTGAGTGTTCCTAGTAGAGTATACCACTTAGAACTCTTTGAGGTGAAGACATGGATCCTCATTATAAAGCTCATGGAAATGAGGTAGAAGATGAATCAATATCTATTTTAGTTAAAAATCAACCTAAATAGTTTGATATGTAATTCCAAGGTGTTGGTATTTCAGATCATGGGTAGTGAGTTCTTTTAAGGCATCTTCCCTTGGATTTTCCATATCTTGAACTATTGTATGGGAAATGAATGGTTCTTGATTAACTTTATTATCTATAATATTAATAAGTTGTACAAGTGTTCTATTGATTTCTAAATAATTCCAAAGGATTTTTTGGGAGGTTTTTATGATTTCAGAGAAATTTGTAAAGGATGAAGAATGTGGTTTTTTCTTTGTGTTTTTTTCCATATTTGTTTAGTTTGTTTTTGATTATTTTACTAAAATAAAAAACAACATACTACTAGTTAAACCATACCTAGAAATTAAACCATTTAAATCATTTCATATTCTCTCCTATATAATATTCAATGGTCAGGTTTTTATCAACTGTGCATAATGACACTTTGTCGAATCCTTAGTAATGGTGCTATTTTTTAGATTTGACTTATTTTAATTGAATGTCACTTGAATGGGGATTTGTTTGAAGAGATTAATTAAATTTATTTATGGATGATTTTTAATAATAAAATTTGATAAATATTTGGATATTTCATTATTGGGTATTTATTCTTATGATATCCTTGATCTTTCCATGATATTTCATAAAATTAACACTGATTTCACTTGACAATATTGATCAAAATTCCCATGTGTTGATGATTTAATCCAATAATTTACTTAAATAAGGTTATAATATGAATAAAAACATGTTTATAATAGTGTATTTATGGTTCCAATAATCCATGGAATCCACACATTAAACAAAAAATTTCATTAATCTCTGACATTTTAAGTTTAATATACACAATGTTAACATAAATAATATTTAATGAGAAAAAATATCTCAAACACTTGACATCCCAAAATTAGGACTCACCATAATAAATTATTTATTAATCCATTTAGATGGTGGTTAATATTTTTTAAGTTTCTTATGGAGATGAGTTATAAATAAAATAAATATAACAGCATAAGAAATAATTTGTGTGCCGAACAAACACATGAATGATAAAGAAAATTAAACATGGAATTTTGATTGAATGAGAATGTAAAACAAGGGAATTATTTCAAAAATGATTTAAAATAATTTTAGAAAATTAATATTACACAATATAGGGTGGTTTATAATTCTATATTATGATTAAGAAACATGCATTATTATTACATTTAAATGTAAATGAACTTACATGATTACAATTGAAAACACTTAAAGAACATGAAAAAAAGGGATGGAGGAATGATATATGAAGTAGAAACTAGACTTTAGAATTTTATCTTATGAATTTTTCAAGGTTATAGTCATTTAAATATATCCTCCTATGATATGAAATTCTAACCTCTTGAAATGAGAAGAGGGGAGTGTATTTATAGTCCAAATTAGTGTTTGCATTCCAAAATATCCACACAATTTGGATCAGAAATTTTACAATTTGTATAAATGATTATGGAGAAATATTCTTTTTAAAGTTTTAAATATTGGTATTTAAATTTCAACCACCAATTTCAGTAACCATTTGATATTTGAAAACAATGTTATGTTGATTTTTCTAAACAATGTGTTATTGTCTAGTTTTGTGTCAAATTTTTTCTATTCTAAATGGGAATGAATTTATGGATATAAATATGCCTTAAAATATGAACAATTTATTCTAATTTTTTTGAATATATGTATTTAATTTATGCATAAAAAATTTCATCTCAATTATTCAATTGGAATGGCGAGAATGTCATGAATTGTGTGTTGTATTAAAATCTCATACAAAATTATGGGCTAGATATCGATGAGTCAATTAGGAAAATTGTTGGTTGAGTTGGGACTTTAATTTTTATTAGATGTGTAATGTAATGTTCTAATAGTTATGAGGTATTATCCCTGAATTTATACTTCATGATTGATCTAGAAAAAATAATCTCATAGCTTTTCCATTTTCTACGATAGATTATTTTGTCTATCTTGTGTGATCTATATGGCCCTTTAAATGAAAAAAAATTAGATAGTGATCTAGTTTATTGGTCTAATGAAATTAGGATCAGGAACACCAAAAAAGAACAATAACTTTATTTAGATTAGTTTTTTTAAATATATGATAAAAAATGAACTATAGGGTAATTGAACTAATTCAAACAATTCTCTCATTATGTGTTCAAGATCAGAACATGAACAATGACTTGAAATTTATCATTTTTTAGCAAATATCAGTGATGGGAGTACAAACAAAAATCATGAATAAATAGGTAATATCAATGGATTTTATTCAAAGAGATGTGGTTAAGGATCTTTATATGAATTATATAGAAGTTTATATTGATTTAGGGAAGGATTACTTAGTTCACAAACACCAAAAGTTATTATATGGGTTAAAGTAAGAACCTGTGTATTGGAACAAAAAATTGATTCATGCAAGAGTAAAAATTAATACAAACATTATGGAATTGATAAGTGTTATTAAATCATGTCTTTTTGAAATGTATATATTATAATACTAGTATATGTAGATGAAATGATCTTTATAGGTTCATATATATAGAGGATTGATGAGATGAAAGAGATGATGGTTGAGGAGGTTGAGATGAAATATCTCAAATAATTTAGAAAGATTTTTGAGATGATGACCAAAAGAGACAACATGGCTTCAACCATGATTTTATCATATGATTAATACATTTGAATGGTTCTAATCATATTTAGTATGTTAGAAGAAAATCCAATTTCTATTACCCTATCATGGCATTTCAAACTATCAAATGAGAACGCATAGAATAGAGAAGAAGAGTTCAGTACATGGAAAATTTTCTATATGCCCCCATTTTTTAAAGATTGATGTATTCCATGGTATCTACTAGACAAGATATTTATCATGAAGTAGGAGTTATGAGTAGGAAAATAGATAAACATGGAAAAATGGGAAACTTCGAAGTGGACACTCAGATGTCTAAATGAAAATAAAGAAGTATATATATATGATTTATGAAAAGACTACCATTATAGGGGAATGTGGATATTGAGCTTAGAGGTGATTCTGAACAAAGAAGGATTACCATAGGTTATGTAATTACATATTTAGGGACTTTAGTGAAATGGATATCTCATCTATAGAAGTTGGTGACCCTATTTACCATAGAGGAAGAATACATTTCTATAAATGAAGCTAGTAAGGAGATATTTTGGATAAAGAACATCTTGGATGAGTTGTGTAAAAAGTGAAAGAAAAATGTATTTCACTACAATAATCATATTTTTAGGAATCCTTTAAAGAACCCAGTATTTGATTACTAGATGAAGAATATTTAGATAAAGTACAATTTTATTTAGCACTTAATAAAATATGGGTTACTCGCATTTTGTTATATTCATGGAACTAATAATCTATTATACATTTTGACAAATTTGATGGTGTTATAGAATTTGATGCACAATTTTAACTCTATTGGTCTAAAATGATGAATGGAGGATGATAAGAATGATATTAGAGAAAACTATTGGAATACAAAAGGTAAAAACCTAATATTTCATTTATCGTTAAATTGAAATTGAATCTTTGGTTGGAATCATGCATTGGTGTGTGAAGAAGATGTGAATTGTGGATTAAGTAAGTTGCATAAGTTAGTAGAATTGATGAAATTAAACACAATTGATTGGGAACCAAGTGGAATATTTATGTAATTGTGTCACCTGATCCTTATGGATGAATTTGGGATGATTTTTAGCAGCCCATATAGGGTAATCTAGTAGTGTAAACTTCATAATAATTACTATAGTATCTATAACTTTGTAGATAGAGATATTTAAGCTCCAGAAATTTCTATCCATGAATCACTATATAATAGTGGACTTTCTATGTCAATAGAGGAATAATGAATTATTATTCTTTATGAGATAATTCCAGCTAGGAAGTATGTGTGTTTGAAACTCTAAATCCACCATATAATTCTACTCCAAATAATAGTTATGTTTCTTCCCTTTCTAGATGTAGGGATCATTTAATAAACCATGTAAATCTTTTTTTCTATGTTTATATTATTATACTTTTTTTACCATTTCTTAATCTTAAAATTTTTCTCCCATTTTAACTTATATTGTTTTTTAACACTTACATGATAACGTCTTTTCATCCGAAGAAATATTCTGACAATTACAAGTGAGATAAATATATTGACTTGCAGTATACAATACAAATCACTGTGTTCTTTGAGTTTATTATTAATATACATATTTCTTATTGATTATATTCATAGATTAAGCATGTTATTTGAAAACATATGGATTCCATTGCCAACTAATGATATATTTTTGAATCGTTTCTAGAACACTGGTGGAATTTATGCATCAAAAACCTTTCATGTATTGAAATTATATATATTGTGAACTATGAATGTTTCCAGTTAATTCATCTTCGATATATTATCATGATTTTCTATTATTATTTAATATCATCTTGGATATATTTTCTAGTGATACTTTTATAGTGGATCAATGTTCATTGGCTATATATGAGGCTCTATTCTATAATTAATGAGGAATTAATGATTCCTTCTCAAATAAAAAATAGATCTAGTGAATTGTTGTTCTCTTCTTTAATATATATCAGAAATAGATTTATTGAAGGAATACATGAGGTATGTAATTCATAGAACTCCCTTCTTAACATGAAATATCCTTGGTTATCTCTATCATAAACCACTTATTTGATGATTCAAAAGCTAAGATATGTATCTTTATTAAGTGTGGTTGTTCTGGTTGGTGTGTTAACATGGTTTGGGAGGCAATACCCTTGATGAAATTTGACATTGAAATTAATTACATGAGCGAGAAAGTTAATTACCATTTAATTCCCTAGTATAATCATTTTTTCTTTCCTTTCATGTTATGATAACATGCCTTGTTGATCATGTAGATCATGTTTTCTCATGTGTGTGTGTGTCCTGTGAGACCTATTTATTTAGATTAATTCCATGAGTATTTATATTTTATATTTTCCATGACTGATGTAGACTAGATGTTTTTATTTATTTCTAATATATGATCATGATGACATGTTATGACTTTACTTATGATTCACTTCTCTTCTGTGTTCACTACAAAGCCTTCTAGTTATAGTAGTGCTACTCGTAATTGGTGTACCATCATGGTATGATTGTCTCATAGAGGGGGAGTGAATATGACATGTAGTGAGGAATAATGTGGACCCATAATTAGGTTAGAATTATGAAAATAGTGTGGATCATTCGAAAATCCGATGCCCTAAGGATAACGAGTAACATATCCAAACTCAATGTGTAATGGTAAGCTATTTTTTTCATATGTTGCACAAGAGTAAGTCCTTTTTTCCATAAAATATATGTGGGTAACAATGTATTTTCAAAGTATGCGTAAGGGTAACTCCTATACATTGTTCAAAGGAAATTTCCAATATTTAGAGATTACATAAGGGTATAATCGTATATGTAAATGTTGCATAAGGGTACTGAAGTTGCAGTGTAAAGGTAACCTCTCTTTTTCCAAGTATTCATAAGGGTACCTAAGGCACTATGTAAAGGTAATGTCTATTTTTCAAAGGATATATATGGTTAATCCAGAGATATGTAAGGGTATGTTGTTTCCATTAGTGGTTAAATAAGGGCAACCTAACACCCTTACTCGGTGCCTAAGAGCTACGTAAGGGTAAAGCCATGTTACACTTACACAATGTTTCTTTTCATTGAAACATAAATAATTTTTTATTTCTTCTTTTCCAGAGCGATCCTATAATACCTTTATCCATAAAAAATGCCATAAACCATGGTAATTTAATACTTTTAAATCATTATATATGGTAACCCCCGATTTAAAATAATTTTAACCGTATGAATTCACTATTTTATTAAATTAGTATATTGAATTGAATGTTTACATTTGGTGTTTTAATGATGCTACAACTAGTGTATTTATTTATAATTTCCTAAACATTTACTACCCCTTATTTTTTATATCCTCTCATAGATCGTTCTTGTTGTTTGATTATGGTTTAAGGGTTTTGGATCCTTGGATCATTTTCTTATTCTTCCTCACTAGAAGCTTAATAGAAGGGTGGTCGAGGTTGTTTTTCACTTAAATACTTAGTGGTTTTCATGTAAAGAAATCTTTGACCTTTTAAAAGGTATGTTTATATATAAATTAGTTATTAACCATGAAAAAAATATATTTTCTTGATTATTTATTTGGTTTGGATTAAGAATTTAGTTGATTGATTTTACCTTTTCATAAAAAGGATGTTTAAAGTGGTTTTTATTTAAATTAGTTTTCTTTATTTCTTATGTCTTATGAAATAACTATATGATTGATTTGTTTCGAAAATTGATTTTAGAGAATGAAATTGGTAATTCTTCTCTTTATAAAATTTAGTTAATAAATAGTTTTTATTTTAAAGTTTATTTTATAAGCATGAGATTAGTGATACTTCACTTGTGAAAATGTTTAACAAAATAGTGAGTATGGTTTTTGTTTTGTTTTATGAAATAATAGAATAATAGAAAACTTGGCAACATTGGAAATTTTAATATACAAACCTTAGAGTGTGTAACTACACTTGGGATTATAAATAAGTTCTCATGAGGCTGTGGTAGAAAATGGGTAGCTTGATGTCGACAGACTATGTTGGGACTCAGTATTATTAGGATTCACTTTCTGACTTAGTGTTCCTTGTTTGCCTTAGTTTTGTATTCCCATAGTCTAGAGCCCAATTATGTTTGGTTCATGTTGGTTTCAATTATGTATCATTTTTTATGTTCTCACATGATTATCTTATGGCTATTGTTACATGGACATCGTACTCCCAGATTAGATTGGGTTATATTTTTTATTCTTGGGTACCATTATTTTTATGATGACCATTTTATCTTATAGGATATGGTTTTTATGGTCACTAAGAAAAATATATCGTTCATGTTTATATTCATATTCACGTGGCTTTAAATACAGAATACTTTTTAATGAAATCAAATTTTGTTTTATAAAATGGTTTCAATTTTCAAATTTCTTTCTTAACTAGATGTTTTAAGGCTTGAACTAACAATAACATGATGTTATAACTTTTATAGAATCTTTAGTGGAATGACATGGTGGTGATGGTTGGTCGTAATGAGGCTTGGTTTTGTTCTTTCTTGGGTTTTCTTTCATATTGTACCTTTTTGGATTGAATTTTATGTCTCATGGATGTACACTTATCTTCATCATTATTGTCTAATTGCGTATCTCAGTTTTGGAATAAATGAAACATATTGTGTTATAGTTTAGGGAAAAATTGTTCCCATTTTTTTATACTTTTATACCCATGAAATTTTCTATAGCTGGTGGTAATTAAGAATGCGCTTTGGGTCTTGTGACAAGACAACTTGGGTGATGTGTCACATTTTTCATAGGTTGGTTTGTTGTATAATGTGGAGACATGATTTATACTATTCCATTGAGGGGGATTTGATGGGATAATGTTTGAATTTTTCTTCATCATGGATCCGAATTTTGTATGACAAGGGTTCAAACCAACTGAGTGAGAGAATGACCACTCAATATATGGTTGGTTGTTGTTTACATGTGAATTGGTGATTAAATGTTATTCTTTCACTGTTTATAGTTTTTTCTTATTTTTTTAATGAAAAAATCAGATGCACATATAGTGAATATACTTGTTTGGTACAAGACCATTTGGGTCACACTCTACTATGTTGTACTCACGCCAATCTTGGGCAGCCATGGAACTTGGGTACCCAAGAAACCCTCACTTTTTTATGTGTATATGTCATGTTGAGGCCCATGTTTGATCTTATAGCGGGATAACTCTTTAATAGTATAGATATCTAGATGATATGTTTCTTGTATTGGTTATAGAGTGTATTTTACATTTGTTCATTCTTATATTGTATGTGGTCAGATCAGTGGGAAAATAGTGACTTGTTTCTAGTTGTGACTATTAAGCTTGTTGTTTCTATAATAATACTTACTATTGTTATACTATTGGGGTTCCTCTTACTTTAATTGTAAATTTTCTACATGTTTGGTTATTTTTATGATAATTTTTACTATGATTGAGGGTATTGTATCCCCATGATTCTGCCTTCAACCCTTTCTTCTAGTTGAAAACCTCTCACATATGGGGAGGAACACCTAAGGTTACATGACATTCCATCTTGGACAAATTGATTCAGGCCAAGATGTTATAGAGGGTGTTTTCTAAAACATATAAGATAGTGAAAGAATGGATGAATATATTTTCAATCTCTCTATCTCTCTATTTGGAAATAAATATGAGCATGCATACCCCAGGCTATAATTACTTATTTTATAGGTTGCATTCCTACCCAAAACGAGATGACACATTGTTTCACTATACATTTATGTCTATCTATAATGGATTATGTTATATAGTATATTTGTGTCTGAATATAGTAGATCCATATTCCCATGGATGTACATTCATGGGTTGTTATGGAATGATGTGTACTACATTCGTATAGGCAGTAGTGGATTGAAAACATATAATTTTTTATAAATGAGATTATGATGATGACGATATGGTTGTGCAAAATGATGCTAAAATGAGATGCTAGGACCAACATGGGATTGAGGTAGGTATTTTTGAGGCCCGACTGACATCAAGGATGACATAATTATTGAAGGGATGATAATAAGATATGAGAAATTAGGGCTTGAGAGCAATAAACTAGTGTATAAGGGGAAGTGTTCTAGCTTCATTTATATATATTTTCATTCAATAGAGAATGGATTACCTCTATGTTTTATTTAGTGAGAGATCCATGGTAAGGATGAGAAACTAGTATTACCTGTATCAGTGAAGATTTGGTTTCATTTTTTATTCAATGGGAATTAGTATGATTCTTTCACCTTTTTGGCATTAGAGGTTTAAAGGATGATCATATTGAGTATACATTTTGTGAACACCCTATATATATCAGATCTATTTTTCATGTCAATAGTAGAAGGTTGGGGATTAGCCTTGATATTACAAGGTCATTGGATTTATTGAGAAAATATTATTGATTAATGGATTACATTTTTTCTAACTAGTAATACTTTTGGAACTGAATGTTTTCTTGTTAGAATATTTATGATACTACATATATGAGGATTTATTCGTGATCAGGCATAGTTTTTGTAGTATTTTATCCATATTAATTCTTAAACTTTAAACTCTATATAGGGTAATTCCTCCCATGTGTGTGTTTAATTTACCCTTAGTGCTATTTTCTAACCTGCGCCCTATTGGAGGTAGGGTTTAGGTGCCATTATCACTCTTTCATCATATTTAGAACAAGAGGGGTACATTTTGAGGGAGGGATTTATGATATAGTGTTGTTAAAGGTGATTTTGTTAAGAGACTGGATGATGTTTGCTATTATGAATCGGAGAGGATATATGGGTTGATAGGGAAACAATATCAAATGGGACTAGAAATATGATTTAAACAATGGGAACCATCCAGGGAAAGGTATTTTTTGGCCACTTGTGATCTAACATAAAGAAATTAAAGTTCAGTAAATATTCCAAGTGAAGTTATATTTCTTGTAAGGTAAAGAGGTTATTAATTATTATTCATCATGATGTTCTCCAGATGTGATTGGATTTTGGTATATAATAGAAAAAAAGTTCAAATGAATTAATTAATTAAACTTAAAATTATCATTTATCCCATATTTAGGAGGAATAATTTTTGTTATTTTTCTTATATAGAACCAAATATAAATCCCAATCATGTTCATGAAAAATACATTCAACCTGATTTTCTTGAAGATCACTAGATTGTGTAGGTCAATATAAATAAACACGAATGAGGAAACTCTGAGAGTTCTAGTGACATAATCTGCAAAGGTAGTGAGGATTAATTTTAGACTAGGAGATAAAGGATTTCATAGAGGAGGTGGAGATATCCTTTATATAAATCTATGTTTTATAGGATCACTAAGAATAATTGGCTATGATGATACTATATGGGTAATATCGGTGGTGGTGGATTTGTTTCCTTAGGGATCACCAAGAGTCTACTATTTCATGGGATAAGTTCAAGAATCATTTTCAGGAGGCAATTTTATCATTAACCACTAATTTAGGTTATTAGTAATAAATCCTTACACTTCAACATTGGAGTTCTAGTGTTAAAGAGTTTAGTACTATCAACAATAAGAAATTTTATGTTATGATTTAGGTATTTTTTCATATAATGAGGCAAGGGTGAAAAGTTTTGATTAGGCGTTCCATCCAAAGATCTAGTACCAGGTCACTATATTTATCTTGAATTCTAATAAAGAGGTACTAGTTATGAAAATATTCATTGAAAGTATGTTGGATAGGACTCGATTATCATAGGATGATATTCTTCAATACTCTTCATAGAGTAGTGTTGTGACCAAGAGTTCTCAGTTGACTGGTTAGAAGAAGTTTTCATTTTTATGGAGAATGTTTCTATCCTATTCAACCTAATTAACCATAACTAGTAGTTATCAGCACCTTTCTAGTGGGTCTCACAAGGTTTTATTTTCTTGTAGAGTATATGTCCATTAGAAGTGAGAGTTTCTATCCTTCCTTAGAAGTTAGTGTGTATATGATGTCTTATATCAAGCCCATCACTTGTAGTAGTATCTGACGAGCCAACAATAGTATTAGAGAATCATGGATTTTTGGAAACAAACAGAGGATGATTTAGGTATGAGACAACCCCATGATATCCATCATTGTTTGGGAAAACAAGTAGGTCTTGTCCATGGAGCAGGATGTTCTCAGATGTATTCTTTAGAACTACCAGTACTAAAAAAATCCAAACATCCTACAAAGTACTCTCTATTTATTTTATAATTGGGTTCATTTCATGTTTTATTTTTGAGCAATTTACTCCTTCATTTAAATATATATATTCAATGATTTAGTACTTGAGGCTTAGGTGATTATAGTTTCCTTGGTGTTGACGATAGTAGTTGGAGGTTTGGCTAGCCAGTTTAATGTGTGCAGATATTGTGAATTACTGTTAAGGAATCACTGTTCTTGGGGAGATTTCCTATGTTTACAGACACAACTGTACGACTTCATCCATAGCATAGATTTGCTGTAATAGTTGTATTATATCATTTATTTCTTAATCAAGCATGTTATATTTTGTGGGGATGATAGATATTGAGTTCTGTTAATTGAAGATCAAGACCATCAAATAGGTCAGAGACATGTTCAGTCTCTATCTTCATTATTGGTCGGGATTATATTGAGTTCTGTAGATGTTTAATAAATGGGTTTTTCATAGGGTTTTAAATAATTAGTCTCATGTTTTTCCTAAATATTTTATGGAACCACACCTTGAAAAGAGATCAAATTTAGGATAGAGGTGAAACACAGTGTTTCTCTAGTATCAATGTCTCTCTATCAGATGGCTCATTCTATGTTGCGAGAACTATATATCCAAGTTGATGATCTCTTAGATAGAATATTCATCCAAGATAGTGTGTCACCTTGGGGAAATTCAATTTTATTTATGATTAATACATATGATATCTTGTGGTAGTACATCGATTACAAATTTTTTAATCAGATAATGGTAAAGAACTTATACCCCCTCCCACAGATTAACAATTTATTTGATTATTCGAATAAATGAATATTTTTTTATGGTAAAATTTTTATATAGATATAATAATATTTTATTAATGGATGAGTATATCTAGAATACTACTTTAAGATGTTTTTATAGGAATTACAAGTTTGTTGTGATTCCATACAGTGTAACGTACACTCTATCCATGTTCATGGGGTTGATGAATATTGTGTTTCAAGAGTTTTTATATTGGGTTTTGGTGGTATTTATTAATTAAATCCCTATGTTTTTAGCTTTATAATAGGACTACATAGTTTATTTATGGGACATGTTTTGATTCTTTTATTTTCATTTTCTATATGGGAAGCCATCAATGTGTGTGTTCTATGTTTTTGAGGTCTGCTTCTTGGGGAATGTAATTTCTTAGTATGAAGTTGTATTTTATCTATCAAATATTCATATGGTTGTTTCTTAGGGATACCCAAATAATGTTGTATAGTTTCATACATTCCTTGACCTCGTAGGATATTATAAAAGGTTCATAAATGACTTCTCCTAGGATGTGAATCATATGATTGTGTTGACTAGAAATTTTCATGTGTTCATGTGGATTGACAAGTACTAGATTACATTAAAGTATTTAAAGGAAATGATGGTAAATTATTCATTTTTTCATCTTCCAAAGGAATACATTGTTTTTGAATTTTACTATGATTCTTTATGTGATATTTTGAGTTGTGTGTTGATTCAGTAGAGAGAAATTATCTTTTATGGGTCTCTATAATATGACCTCATGAATAAAACTACTCCATCTACTAGTTTGATCTTGTCGTGGTAATTTTATTCTTTAAAATTTGTATATACACTATCTTATTAGTGAATATTTTATGGTCTTCATAGATTAAAAATCTTAAAGTATGTCTTCTCTTAGCATGACATGAATATATTGAATTGATGTTGGATGGAGTTCATGTAGGACTATGAATTTTAGATTTTCTTTACACCTGGTAAAATAAATGTTATTTCTGATTCATTAAGGAGGAAGTCACATGGTAGTGCTATTCATGAGTCTGAAGACTCTTGGATGGTAATAAAAGAGTTAGTAGTGATGAAACGTGATAATGAGAGAAGTCAATGGAAGTGGTCATATTTATTAGATGATATCACATTCATCTTTAATGTAGTATGTGGAGGAGTCCATGTTGTGTATTTATGAGGTAGTTGTTTGGAATGATCAATTTCATTTTGTGGTGATACTCCCAAGGATTAGTTTGAGGATCGAAAACATTATGGGTCATTACAACGAAATATTATCTGTATATTAGATATTTTTGACATGGTTCTATGTGAGTTCCAAAGTTCTCTCTTAGTATTACATCCTAGTGTGAAAAAGATGTTCCATGCTCTGAGAGGCAGGTTTTAGTGGACTAGATTGAATAACATTGTTTTACAGTTTTTCCCTTAGTTTTTTGTCTTCTAGAAGTTAAATTATGAACACAATATTCTTAGTGATTTGTTTCATCCTCATGATATTCCCCAGTGGAAGTGGGGGATATTTTGATAATCATGATCACCGGCTTACCTAGAGATTTGGGTGGCTGTGATGTTGTATGGGTGATCATGGACCATATGACTAAGTCAACTCCTTTCTTAATGATCAATGAGTCAAGCATGGTAGAGGTGTTGTTGAGGTCAATCTGGGAGATGTAGTGTGGTATTATGGGGTTTTTAAGAAGATAAACTTTAATTATGATCTTTGTTTTACCTATAAGAAGTGTATAAGTATCCGCTACCATTTTGGATTTAATTTTTGACATTAAACCACTTTAGATTCAAAGATATATTGTTATATATATCATATTATTCAGACTCTATAGAATCAATTGGACATGTGTATTCAATATTTTTATGTTATTTTGTTATATCACCTACCATTGCTGACGTTTTACTATAAAAATATTTACTAGTTCACTATTGTTATGGAAACATTCTAAGAACTATTTTTTGGAACTTGAAAATCTCCACTGTATTGGAATGAGGTCATAGAGTTAGTTGTTCTTGTATTGTAATTTGTGAAAATTTTCACAGAGAAGATCATGGAGATCATGGAGAAATTTCTATCAGAACAATTTTTTCAAAAATCATATACTAATAATAGTAGGAGGAAAATGTATCTTGAAATTAGAGAACATGAGTTCTTGAAGGTGTCTCCTTATCATGTTTAGTGAACTTTTGGTCATGGGGGTAAGAATTATCTCAAGTCCATTGGACATTTGGAGGTGTTGGATCAGGTTGGATCCATGGAATATCAATTAACACCTACCCAATAGATGATATGGATTCATAAATCCTTACACATATCACAACATTATATATTTATTCACGGTGATTCTTACATAATCAATTGGGGATAACTGGATGTAGAATATAGTGTGACCTTCAAGCAGTGTCCAGTTAAGATTTAGGACTATTAGGAGAAGGTGCTACATAAAAATTCTATTCCTTTGGTTTGTTTCCTATAAGATCATGATGTCTTAGTAGAAGGAACTTGGGAGTGGGATTCATAAACATATGCCCAATATACTGATTTGTTTGGTATTTAATCATTCTTTCTTTAACACCTTTTTTTATTTTTTTGGTATTATTTGTAAACCACATTATATTCTTTGAGAACGTTTATCTTCCTTAGTTTTGTGATTTTATTTCTCTTTACTTTTAGTGTAATCTCTCTAGAGAGTGTGTTTTGATATTTTTGGGTGATTCTTTGAGTTTTGTGCATTTTTCCCTTGTGGGTATGGATATGTACCTATAGTAATGAGATACTTTAAAGGTATCTTAAGGGGTAGTTTTTTGCACCCCCTTTCCTTCATTATAGGTTTGTTTTAAATTATCAAGGATGATAATTGTTTGAGTGGTATATATTGTAAGGGACCAATTTTTCCTAGGTCTTTCTTTTACATTCTTGAGGTAGGAGTGGGTAGTAAGATGTGGTAAACATGGTTACTTGAGTAATTCATGGCATGAAATCATTATTCATGACCTGAATTATGATCCATAGGTTGAATCTTGGCTCACATATTGAAGGGTTTAAATATGGAATTATTTGTATCTACCTAAAATAAATTCATGGAATTAATTGGGAATTCATTCGGTAAATGAGATTCATATGTTTTTGGGGTGAGGCGACTAGATTTTTAGTGGATGTGAGATTCATAGAATTCACAGAGAAAAGTATTCTTTAATATCATGAATGAAACATAACCAACCTAGTTATAAATTGGGGATCCCTTTGGATTCCCCTTATTTTGAATCCCCTATCTCAAACACTAAGAATCCAATGGTGATTCTTAGAAACCCTTTGAATCACCTTTGGTCAGATTCTACCCCCGTCTTCTAAGGAACGATCCTTGGTGATCTAAAGTTAGTTTGACCTCTTCACATGGTTATTTTCTCCTTAAATATTATTTTTCCATGCTATTGAGGGTTGTGATATTCTATTTACTTGCGGTTTTAATCATTTAATAATATATGGATCTTATTAGGATAGTGTTTTAGGGAATTATGCTTCCTCATAAAAGAGTTAATCTGTGTTTGGTTCTGGGGGTTCCATTATTTATTAGAGAATATTGAGATATTAATGTTGAAGTTTAGAATCTGTTACCTCTACCTTCAATTTAAAGTGAATTTTTGGGATTATATTTCTTTAATCCATTCTAAAATTGTCGAATTAACTAAGAAATATAAGAGTTTAGAATTAAAAGAATAATGTTTTATGGTTATGGTTTTTTTTATTGCCTTTGTTTTATGTTACATTTTTGACTTGTTTGTTAAATAGTGTGATATCTACTTGATATATTGTCATAAGAAACACATTAAATCTATTTATACCCCAAATTCATCCAAAAAATATGAAAAAAATATAAAATTATTACATCTCACATGAATTCAAAGATTCTACTTAGTTCACCTCCAATAGGATATATCATGGGAGTTTATAGATAATGATGAATCAATGCACCAAAATTCAAAAATATAATCTTTTCTCATTGATTATGTTTTTTTATTATGGTTATTTCATTCCTAGGATCACCTCTCTTATAATGAATGTTTAGGAATTTCTCACTCCTCACTCAAGGTCACTACCTTGGCTTCATTATTTCAAAACTACATTAAGGAAAGATATCCATTTATATACTTGTAGGCCTATTCAATACGAGAATTTTATAATAAAATTTAATTTAAGAGAAAATGTTTTTTAAATTTTCTATATCATTACATGTTAGAATTTAGAAATTAAATTTTAATTTTTTGTTTATTAGATGATCCTTTTGTATAACCAAGGCTCAGTTTGGATGAACAATGGTTTGTATATCCAATACCTGTGTTATTAGACATGGTCTGAAGCTCGAAGAAGACCCTGAATTTTAAGAGAAATCCAGAAAATATCTAAATTATCCTGGGGTTACAGTGGCCACAATCTAGCTATAAATCCCCCACCTATTAGCTAGTATCCTAGGGGTTATGTTGGGTGGACATACCAGTTGGTCTCTTGGCCCTTAGACCATATAATCTATAAGTTTCACCTCCTATCTAGTGATAAATTGAGTCAAGAAGATGAGTTTTGTTGGGTTTCATTTTAATTATGGTTGTAATCATGTTTTGGGTTATGAAAATCCTCATTATTAGAGTGTATTGAGACCGATGGAGTGGACCATTCAGCTGGCCAATAAAATTTTCCATCTTCCTTGGGCATCCAAGTGGGATGAATATTGGTGCGATAAGTTGGTGTTTCTTGGTAAGATCCCTTTTTTCTTTCATTCTTGAACCTATAATTCTTTTCCTCTAATATTGGATTGATTTTTATTAATAATTCAATTCAAATTCCATCAAATCATGGTTAAATCATTCGAAAATGAAGGGGGTCTTGGTCATATTATGTACAAAATGTATTGTGGAGATGGTTGCATTCCATAGCATAATGATTCATTTACAACCTTATAATTTTTGATATATTTATTTTGAAATAAATTTAATTTCCTCAATATATATTTATAAACACAACATTGAGTTTAGAAAAACCATGATATGCTATTAAAATATTTTTTTTAATGTGACAATTATTTCTAAATATTTGGATCGGTGGGTATGAATATGACTGACTAAAATATGAAAAAATTCATTTTTTAAACAAGTATAAAATGAATTCTTTGGTTATAAAGTGATTGGATATGAAAATAAAAATCATTGGAAATTAAAATAGATGGTTTCCTAAAAAAAAATTTATTTGCGCAATGTATTTTTATATTAAAAATTTTAA
The DNA here is from genome assembly GCA_963277665.1 of Viscum album. Taxonomy (NCBI): domain Eukaryota; kingdom Viridiplantae; phylum Streptophyta; class Magnoliopsida; order Santalales; family Viscaceae; genus Viscum; species Viscum album. Next base: position 97,228,534 of record OY728130.1, on the reverse strand, counting down.
TTGATCAATATGGATGAATTATTTTAATAAATTGTATATATTATATTTTAAGTAAAATGTTTTAACATTCATTTAATATTTTTTCTATGCATGAGATAAGGGTATATATCATGTTTTATGATTAAAAAGTATTTTTATAAATAATAGTTCACGTCATCTTTCCTGCACATATTTTAGAATTATCTTTTGAAACATATAGAAATCAAATTGTTCAAAATGGATTCATTATTTTTAGTGAGAAATATCAAATTTGGTAAACTGATCCCTTTTATTTTTGGTCAAAATTAATTATAACTATAATATATTTATGTCACCTTGATAAAGATAAAATGAGTAAAATATGTTTAAAAATTTGGGATAAGACCTTAAATTTTCTCTAAAACTAAACATTATCCTATTGGATAAGAGGAGTTCATAATTATATATATGTATTGAATTTATTCCCACTTGTTCCATTTTTTTCAATATGAAATTTATATTAATATAAGAAAAGGATAAATAAAAAATTTCACTCTCCCGACTTTAATATCTATAAAATATTTATATATGGATAATAATAATATAAATTTAGTTTTAAAAGTTTATTTGTAATATAAACTAGTTTTTTAATCATTTTAATTTATTTATAATTTTTAGTAATTGATTATTTACCTTAAATTATTATGCAATGATGATATAGAATTTTTTAAATTAATACATAAATAAAATAATTTATTTTAAAAATATTAAAATAAATAAAATTTTGGTGGATAATTTTATTACATGAGTTTTCTAGATTTATATAAAGAATTAAGTATTTATATTGAAATTCCTTTTTTTTCATTTTGTTTTTAAAGTAAAATTAAATTGGTAGTTTCAAAAATGACATTAATGATTTTGTATATAACATAATATTTTATTAAATTCATTAAAAAATATAAAAAAATTCAATAGGACAATTATGATTATAAATGGTTTAAATTTTTATCCCTTGACTATTTATAAGATAGTTGTTATGATATAAGTAAGATTATAACTCTTTAAGATTGAAACAGTTTTTACCACGGTTAAGGTTAAAATGGTTAACGAAGGGTTCAATAAAAGTGTTAATGTTTTAAATGAAAAAATGTCAAATTTTAATTTGATGATTATATTTATACCACATACTATTTTAGTAATAATATATGATCATTTGGAACAATTTTTATTTAGAATGGCTTAATTATATTTTATTCATTTTAATATCTCCATATGTGTCCTTTAACTCCATTATAAGGGGAAACCAATTATATATCTTATCTATACCACGTTTAACAATTTTTGTAACACCCTGACCCCAGAATCATAGAGTCGGTGCATTATTACATAACATTGGCATGATTACAAGGAATGAAGTCCAAAAAGACCAATCAGTTTAGCAATCATGGAAAATAGATTACATACATGAACATTACATTACACATTATAAAATAAAACATAACATAAATGATCCTTTGAGAACTCCATTAATCTTCTATCTTAACCCTTCTTATGAATCATAAAACACTTCTTGGAATCTTGGGAAAATGAAACATAAGAAAGGGGTGAGCACAAAAGCTCAGTAAGGGTAAGTAATACAACGGAAGATAACATAAACATTAGGCATGGTGAATTGTTGAAAACACGTGACTTTACAGATAATAAACATGAATACATTATGGCAGGAATAGGAGCTGAGTAAATACTACCATAATAAAACATAATCATGGGGATTCTACTAGTCGAATGACCACATGAACTATCAATATTATTTTCATAATGAGGGAATGTATAATGTCTTACATTCTGAAACATTTCGTTAAGGCCTCGTCCAAGACATCTAAATATGATTTAGGCCTTGGATAAAACCATATATCAAATTGGGAAAGGCCTAGGACAATTCCATGTCCAGTTGTCTCATGAGAACTACTGATGCATCGAGAATCTATAGCAGGCTCCACCCGTCTCTTTCTAAGTCCAATACATTACTCATATGAAAAGGTTTAAATATTACATAAAATTTTTTATTAAAACTAGCATAAGAAATGTCAATACATTAACCATAAAAAATGAATGGTATAAAAATAACACATCCATAGTCAAATGTATCACAAAAACTTTAATACAATATGGAATATTTGTATCAACTTCCAAAAACTTTAAAATCCATCAAAGGATGTTGACATGGATGAAAATGATCGGTAAAATGCATTGAGAGAAATACCCATTTTTCATGAAAACATTTAAAAGTCACAAAATTTTTAAAAGAATAAATTTAAATACATTTCTGAATCAAAGTTTCTCATACCACTTTGAAACTTTTGAAAGGAATTAACATTTTAAAAACATTCATGTCCATATAAATAAATCCTTAAAAACCATTTTGAAAACATGGACATTAATGAGAAAGGTTTAGAAGAATAAATATTTAAAACATTTAAAATGATGTTTTAGTTAAATATTACATTAAAATAATCATTTTGAAATTTCTTTTATGAAACATGTACATGGATAATAAACATGTCCCAGAAAATACTTACACATAAACAATCTCGGATAATAATGAGATTGAGTAATTAACCCTTACCTTGCACTTTCTTTAGGTCGAGGGTACGTTTAACCTCCTATATAATGACGATTGTATTCTATTATATTAAACCAGAACCATATTAATATTTATTTTATCATACATGATTCATTTATGAATTTATTCTACCCATTTAATAATGATTTTCATGTTAAATTAACATTTCGGGTAATAATATCTTTCTTTATCGTACGTATTTTAACTTGTTATTCTTAATCGTATCATTTAGATCATTATTTAAATACTCCAGAATATAAAACTTGATTTATATATCATATATATGTAGAATATAAATATTTATAATGGATATATATATGAAATGGAAAACACCATTTATGGAGACGGTATGTCGTACGTACGTATAAACTCGGTTTCTGTTTTCATATTGTATTGAACGGAAGTAAGTGAATAAGATATATGTTAGTAAATAAATACATATATATATATATATATCAATTAGAATTATTATTTCATACATTACATACTTATTATTAATATATATTTTTATAATCGTCGATGAAGGGTGAACGTGGAAATGAATCTCATCGTGTCGTGGAGACGGTAATCTTTACGTACGCATGGGAAACAGTATCATTTACTTAAAAGTGTGAAATTGGATGGTATATTAATTTTATAGAGACATTAGAATGTTATTTTCATTATTTATTTGCATATTACTCATCATTATATCCATCTAAATAACATAGTGTTGAATAACAAATTACACCACGGCGTGGAGACGGTAAGCCGTTCGTACACACGCATGGTGACATTATCATTCATAGGATGGATAGAATAATGAATAAGGTGGTGCCATATTTATAATAACATCACATTATATATAATTTACTGTATTTATAATTTTTTTATGGTAATAACAAATAAAGAGTAAGTGGAAGAAGAAAAGAACTTCAAATATGGTGGTGAAATCATTATCTCTTCTGCAGGTTCTTCCTTTTGATTTGATAAAAAGGTATCTTTAGGTTGTCTTTATGACCAAATTAATGCCTATAGGATGAAGGTAGGATATTTAGAAGGATATTTGGGTAGGGTTTGGCCGATAAAAATGGCTTTTAAGGTGTTGATTTGAGAGAAGGGGACGTTCCCTTTTATAATAGGGGTGAGGGGCATCTTAGGAAAAGATTGAAATATTATTTTATAATAAAATAATTTTCGGTTTATAATGGAAAAAAATGAATTATTTAATGTATAAGGTGGGGATGGGTAGAAAACCACTCAACCAATAGGTTTTGGATAGGTTTGGGTCACTATATTAACCTTATCTTTTAGATTTAACGCTTAGTAAAATAGTTTAACTTTTACTGTTTCTTCTTGTTTTCTTTCACTATATGGTTAATAAACATACTATAAACTTTCAAGAGAACCTAAAGTGGTTCATTAATGACATATATAATTTTATTTAATTCCTTTTCCATAACCTTAGATTTTTAGGAATATTATATCAACCAATAATATAGTATTTGTCTTAAAAATTAATTTATGTCAATTTTGACACTATTTGGTATTTTGTTTTTGTGAAAGTCATCAAACCTTGATTACTTAAAAAATATATATATTGAATTAGGAATAACATGTCATATTCACCTATAAAATTATTGAATGGCATAAAAACTTTAAAATTTTATTTATTTAAGTATTTATAATACCATTTATTTGATTCTTTCATTAATAAGGTAATTACTGCATCATCATTGGGTCATAAATAAATTTAATTATTTAATTTCTATAAAATATAAATAAAATAAGATGATGTAGGAAATATTTTTAGATTTCTAATGAATATTTATAGTCAAATTTATATTATGTATAACCCTATATGAAAAATGGTTTAGTTAATAAACTTTGAATTCAACAGTTTTAATTCTTCTTTAAATAAAATAACAATAAAAGTACTAATCAAATCCAAGTGGAATTAACGGATCATATTTTATTACTAATGTTGTTTTTGGTCTAAATTAATTTATCCAATAGAATTAAGACATTTTTTAGGGTAATTATGATATCATTTTTACCCTTAATTACCCTATTTACTTTTAACCGTGGTAATTAAATGTCAGAATTTACTATTCACCCAAAATTATTTTCATCTTATTGAAGCAAATTTTACTTGCTGATATCAACCATGTCTCTCAGATTTTTTAAATTCAACTCACAGAAGTGGTAAAATTTTGTTTTATGAAAATTTGCAAATCCTCCTAGGAGGTGAGTAAAAGACGGTAAAATGTTCGATAAAATTTTATACATTTAATTTTATTATAAAATGACTCCAATGAATTGAATTGAACATATATAGGTATTATATATCTATTTTGACATAAAATATATTGAAATAAAATAAATAATTATTTAAAAAAATGTAGTTTTAAATAATAACAGAGTGTTTTTCACTATTCATCAAAAATTGAAAACTATTAGAAAAATACCAAAAATTTACCCTAAGATAATTCTAATATTATAAATTCAAAAATTAAGTCCATTTTACCAAATTCAAAACATAGAAGCTGCATTTATTAATTTAAAATTAATCCCTGTTGTCAAAACCAAAAAGTGGGTTTTTAAAAAGTAAAAACTATCAAAAGATTGACATGTGTTTATGTCAGAATTAAATTTGAAATTACTTATAATGACCTAAATTGTATTAAATGATAAAAATATAATATAATTTTACTTCCAAACCATTCAAATTCATAATTTAACACTATAAATTGTTTCTATTAAAAAATTTGTTTTCAATTAAAATTTAGTATTTTTAACTATTCATTAAAATATGAAAGTTATCAGAAAAGTAAAAAATATTTATCCAAAATAATTTTAATGTCCCGCTTATAAAGAAGAAGTTTATTTTGTCAAATTGAATATATAAAAGTGTCAAATATTGTATTTAAAAAGGGTTTTCCATTTATGGGTGGTAAAATTGCATTTCTTTTTAATAATACTTCATTTATCTGAAAAAATGAATTATTATTATATTATGTCTAAGAAACACATTATAAGGATTCTAAAATTTTATATAGTATATTATATTCAAAATTCTGTTAACACTATTCATAACCACTTTTTGAATTGCTATTTTGGTAAGTTGTGGTACGCTCATACTTGGTGTTGCGTGTTTCACAAGTTATTGAATTACTTTGAAGAGATAACATACTATGAAATATTGGGGTTTTACATTATTCCCTCCTTCAATAAATTGTGTCCGAATAATTTGAAATTGTTCCTCAAAAATAAAAGTTTAAAAATAAAAAATACCTTTGTGAAAAACCAACATCAGAAATTGGGTTAATAAAATTTAGTCTTAGTAAGAGGGAAAGGGAAATGAAAAAGTCACCAAAAAATTATGATCTCGATTAGGAGGACATTGGTGGAAATTATAGATATATAATTGGAGGGAAAATGTAAATATTTATAGGGGCGATTGATGTCATCAATCACAAATAAGTTTAAAACTAAGGGCTTCAAATCCATCAATCGATGATGATTTAAAATATCACCGGTTCAACAAAACATAAGGTATTAGGATAACACATTTTTTGTTTTAATATACCTTTCATAATGTTTTATAATTAATTTAATCATATAATTAGAGGGAAAAATATACTTGACAAGTAGAGTTCCATCCTTTAACTAATTTCTACCACAAACTCATCTTTCACTCTAAAAGATACTAGAACTCAAAAATATTCTATCTATCCCAATCATATAGGGTTCAAAAAATAATTAATTTATAATTAATTTTTCAGAATATTAAAAAAACTACATTATAAAAACCAGGACATCACGTAGGCCAATGGTAGGTGATGCACCCTTGTTTCCCTTTGGTTGCAGGTTCAAGTCTCGTGACCTTACCAGACGCGACGGGTTGTCGCCCGACCTCCAGGTTGTCCTTTTTATGACAATCAAAAAAAAATATCAAGAAATTATTTAACCTTATCAATAGTATCCAATGTAAAACTTGATCGATTTCATCCTTTAGACTTGTCCAAAATACTTTTGTCCAAATTCACAGTCCATGATTTATAAGGACGGTAAACATAATGAAGATTCTTTTGGCCTTGTAAAAACATATGAATACCTTCACCATGTACTCTATTAGAAAACAGTAACACCCTGAGTTACAATAAAACCTTATTGATTAAATTCATGCTCCCTTATTCCTAATAGAATACTAGATATATTCCTTATATCTAAAAATTTTTAATACTCCAACAATGATGAGATAAACAAACCATAAATCAGTTCCAAGGTAGTCAAGAATATCCCATATAATTTATCCAAATCAACCATCTCTTATTCCAAAATTACTACCTCAGTAACAATATAATATTAAGGTTTATCTATCCTCCAACCATGTATTTTACAAAAAGTCTAACTTTTTGTTGAGTCGCTTTTAATAGAACTATATAATCTCAAATCCTTAATAAAATAATACTGTAGTATAATCCTTATTTATTTCCATAATTTATATAACTAGTATATCATCGATTGAACACTGAATTGACATAATTCTTTAATAACAACATAAGAACACTAGTCATTCCTCTTCATCTATGGTAGTATCATGATTTGATTATTATCCAATAGCATCATTGGTGGTATACATTGATTACTGGAACATTGATTCGCATAGTGTCGCAACTCCTTGAAGATGAAGCATTTTGCATTTGAAACTCTTTTCTTACCCTTGAAATCATGTACTTGGTGTCCTTTCTCTCCAAACTTATAAAAAACTCACATTCCCTTCAATCATTTACCAAGGTGATTCTTTCCACAGTTTTCACATGTGGGAAAATCCTTCAGTCCCTTCTTCCCTTTATCCATCATTCTTTCTGCCATCCTTTTATTTTCTTTCTTCCCTTCAAAGCCATAGGACTCAGAGAATTATTTACTTGTCATATTAACACATGATACTATTTCTTCATATGTTGAGAATACGTGGGAGACTATTTCCCTTCTAAATTTTGGCTTAATACAAGGAAAGATATTAACCTTCTTACTTTTTGGATCATACGTATTGCTAGAGTTCTCATTCTTTCTACTGGGCGCCATTTCTTAACAATGGAATACAGTAGGCCGGTTTATAAATCGTAATTCAAAATTCCAAACTTGTAAAATACCTAATGTAAATTTAATAGTTTATGGATATAATCCATTATCATAAAAATGTTTTCTTTGAGGAAGTATTTACTCCTAAATCCTTCATAAAGGATTGTAATGAAAATGTGATTTATCCTAAGCATATCCCCCGAGAGTGTCGTAACCAAGAGTGTAGAAAGGCCTGTTGTCATACACGAGTTCCCATTCGAGTCTAGCTCAAAGTGGTGTTTTTGGGTTTTACCCCTAGTTACATTTGTTCCAGATCCACCTCTACCTACTTGTATCCAGACATGGATGTATTTCTTGGAAGACTCATAAAATCTCTATAGTTCCAAAATTATAGGAAGTTCTTCTATACTAATCCTAAAAGTATATCTTAGGATAATGTGCTCTAATCAGAGATTAACTATATATAGTTTCCAAGGTTTGTACTAAACTTCCTTTGATACCAACTCTAACGCCCCGATCCTAGAATCCCAGAGTCAGTGCATTATTACATAACATTGGCATGATTACAAGGAATCAAGTCCCGAAAGACCAATAAGTTTAGCAGTCCTGGAAAATATATTACATACATGAATGTTACGTTATACATTAGAAAATAAAACATAACATAAATGATCCTTTTATAACTCCATTAATCCCCTATCTTAACCCTACTTATCAATCCTAAAACACTTCTTGGAAACCTAGGAAAATTAAACATAAGAAAGGGGTGAGCTCAAACGGTCAGTAAGGGTAAGTAATACAGTGGAAGATAACATAAACATTAGGCATGGTGAATAATTGAAAACACATGACTTTACAGATAATAAACATGAATAATTTATGGCAGGAATATGAGTTGAGTAAATAATTCCATAATAAAACATAATCACGGGTATTATACTAGTCGAATGACCACATAAACCATCAATATTATTTTAATAATTAGGGAATGTATATTGCTGTACATTCTGAATTATTTTATCAATACCTCATCCAAGACATCTAAAAATGATTTAGGCCTCATCCAAAACCATATATCAAATTGGGAAAGGCCTCGGCCAATTCCACGTCTAGTTTTCTCATGGGACCTATCGATGCATCGAGGAGCTATAGCAGGCTCCACTTGTCACTTACTAAGTCCAATACATTCCTCATTTGAAAAGGCTGAAATATAACATAAACATTTGTATTAAAAATATCATACAAAATTTCAATACTTTATCTATAAAAAATGAATGGTATAAAAATAACACATCTATATAAATATGTATCACAAAACCTTCACTACAATATGGAATATTTGTATCAACTTCCAACAAGTATAAAATCCATCAAAGGATGTTGACATAGATGAAAATTATCGGTAAAATGCATTGACAGGAATACCCTTTTTTCATGAAAATATTTAAAAGTCACACAATTTTGAAAAGAATACAGTTAAATACATTTTTGAATCAAATTTTATCATACCACTGTGAAACTTTTTAAAGGAATTAACATTTTAAAAACATTCATGTCTATATAAATAAATCCTAAAAAACAATTTTGAAAACATGGACATTAATGAGAAAGATTTAGAAGAATAAATGATTAAAACATTTTAAATGCTGTTTTTGTTAAAGATTACCTTAAAATAATCATTTTGAAATGACTTCTATGAAACATGGACATGGATAATAAACATGTTCCAGAAAATACTTACACATAATCAATCTCGGATAATAATGAGATTGCAGAATTAACCCTTACCTTGCACTTTACTTTGGTCGAGTGTACGTTTAGCCTCCTATATAATGGCAATTTTATGTTATTAGATTATACCAAAACCATATTCATATTTATAATATCATACATGATTCATTTATGACTTTATACTACCCATTTAATAATGATTTTCAGGTTAAATTAACATTTCAGGTAATAATCGATTTCTTTATCGTACGTATTTTAACTTGTTATTCTTGATCGTATCATTTAGATCATGATTTAAATAATTCCAGAATATAAACCTTGATTTATATATCATATATATTTATAATATAAATATTTATAATAGTTATATATATGAAATGGAAAACACCATTTATGGAGATGGTAGGCCATACGTATGCATAAACGTTGCTTCTGTTTTCATATCGTTTTGAATGGAAGTAAGTGAATAAGATATATGTAAGTACATAAATATATATATATATATATATCCAGTAGAATTATTGTGTCATATATTACATACTTATTAGTAATATAAATTTTTATAATCGTCGATGAATGATGAATATGGAAATGAATCTCATTGCGTCGTGGAGATGGTAATCCATACCTATGCACGGGCGACAATATAATATCCCCAAAGGTGTGAAATTGGATGGTATATTAATTTTACAGAGACATTATCATGTTATTTTCATTATTTATATACATATTACTCATCATTATATCCATCCAAAAAACATAATGTTGAATAACAAATTACACCACGGCGTGGAGACGGTAAGTCGTACGTACGCACACATATTGACATTATCATTCATAGGATGGATAAAATAATGAATATGGTTGTCCCATATTTATAATAACATCACAGTATATATAAGGTACTAGATTTATTATTTTGTTATGGTAATAACGAAGAACGAATAAGTGGAAGAAGAAAAGAACTTGAAAGAGGGTGGTGAAATCATTACCTCTTCTTCGGGTTCTTCCATTTCATTTAATCAAAAGGGATACTTAAGTTGGATATATGACCAATGTAAGGCCTATATTATGAAGGTAGGATTTTTGGGAGGATATTTGGGTAGGATTTGGCCGATCCAAATGGCTATGAAGGTGTGAATTTGAGAGAAGGGGAAGTGCCCTTTTATAAGAGGGGTGAGGGGAACCTTAGGAAAAGATTGAAATATTATTTTATAATAAAATAATTTTCCATTCATAATGGCTCTAAAATTAATTATTTAATGGATAATTTGGTTATGGGTCGAAACACACTTAACCAATTGGTTTTAGACAGGTTTGTGTCACTATATTAAACTTATATTTTTGATTTAACTCAGTTAAATAGTTTAACTTCTACCGTGTCTTCATGTATTATTACACAATATGATTAATAAACTGAATCTAAACTTCCAAGATAACCTCAATTAGTTCATTAATGACATATATAATATTATTTAATCATTTTATCTGAACATTATATTTTTAGAAATATTATATCAACCAATAATATAGTATTTGTTTTAAAAATTAATTTATATCAATTTTGACACTATTTTGTATTTTGTTTTTTTGAAATTCATCACAACATGATTACTTGGAACAAGATACATTTAATCCACCATAACATGTGATATTGACCTATAAAATTTGTGTATGTCATAAAAAATTTAAAATTATATTTATTTTAATATTTATAATATCATTTATTTGATTCTTTCATTAATAAGGTAATTACTGCATCATCAATGTGTGATAAATAAATTTACATATTTAATGTATAAAAATTATAAATAAAATACCATGATTTAGGAAAAAAATTTATCTTTCTAATGAATATTTATAGTCAAATTTATCTTATGTATAACCCTGTATTAAAAATGGTTTAGTTAATAAACTTTGACTTTAACACTTTTAACTCTTCTTTAAATAAAGTAATAACAAATGTCCTAATCCAATCTAAGTGGACCTAAAGGATCATATTTTATTCATAATTTTTTTTTGGTCGAAATAAACTTATCCAATAGAATTAGGATATGTGTTAGGGTAATTATGATATCATTTTTACCCTGAATTTCCCTATTTACTTTTAACCGTGGTAAATAAAAGTCAAAAGTTAATATTCACCAAAAATTATTTTCATCTTATTGAACCACATTTTACTTAATAATATCAACCTTGGATCTCAGATTTTAGAAATTCATCTCGCATAAGTGGTAAAATTAATTTTTATGCAAATATTCAAATGCTATTAGGAGGTGGGTAAGAGACGATAAAACGTTCGATAAAATTTTATACATCTAATTTTTTTATAAAATAACTCCAATAAATTACATTGAACTTATATAAGTATTATATATATATTTTGACTTAAAATAAATTTAAATAAAATAATTAATTATTTAAATAAAAAAGTCAGTTTTAAATAATAACATAGTGTTACTATTCATCAAAAATTGAAAGTTTTCAGAAAAATAACAAAATTTTAACCTAAGATAATTTTGATATTCCTAATTCAAAAATGAAGTCCATTTTAACAAATTCAAAAAATAGAATCTGAATTTATTAACTTAAAATCAATTCTCATTGTCAAAACCAAAAAATGTGTTTTTAAAAAGTAAAAACTATCAAAATATTGACATGTGTTTATGTCAAATTTAAATTTGAAATTACTTATAATGACCTACACTGTATTAAATGATAAAAATGTAATCTAATTTTACTTGAAAACCATTCAAATGCATAATTTAACACTATAAATTATTTCTATTAAAAAAGTTGTTTTCAATTAAAATTTAATATTTTTAACTATTCATTAAAATATGAAATTTATCCGAAAAGTAACAAAAATTTGTCCAAACTAAATTGTAATGTCCCTTTTCTAAAGAAAAATTTTATTTTATCAAATTGAATATATAAAAGTGTCAAATATTAGATTTAAAAAGGGGTTTCCATTAAAAGGCTGTAAAATTGCATTTTTTTAAAAATACTTCTTTTATCTGAAAAAATGAATTGTTCTTATATTACGTCTAAGAAACACATAATATAGATTATAAAATTTTATATAGTATATAAAATTCAACATTCGGTTAACACTATTCATAACCACTTTTTGAACGGCTAGTTTGGTAAGTTATGGTATGTACAAACATGGTGTTGCGTGTTGCACAAGTTATTGAATTACCTTGAAGAGATAACATACTATGAAATCTTGGGGTGTTACAATATATCTTGAAAAACTCTAAGAATTTATATTATAAACATATTTACACAAGCTATAGAGGTGTTTTTATTCCCAAAAGACTAACCTTGGGACCCTTAATAGGATATCTAAAGGAAGTATTTTGAAGAAGTGGTAATCGTCTTTATGGGATCTTTCTAATTTATTTCTTATTATGCTTACTATAATTCAATTGTACCCATCATAAAATAATAAATCCAGTTTCATAAGTAACATATGATTGTATCAATCTATGATTTTCATTAATATATATTAAATATCTTTGTATGAATATTCATTACATTATAAAAACACACGCCTGATGATTAGAAAGGTACAGTTCCCTTGGAAACATATAAACATAAAAAATTGGTCCATAAGTGAGAAAAATTAGCTCTAAATAAGTTATTAATAACTAGTACCCTTCATATCATAGATCAAAAAAATTATTCATGGAATAAATTAGGAGAGTTCATAATACATGAATCATAATGGACTCAAATAATGTGATTTATGAGAGAAAAATAATAGAATAAGAAAAATATTTTTGTCATGTACATAATCATATAGAATCTTATGTCAAAGATATCCACCAAGAAATTCATAACATGTTAGGTTTGGAATAAAAACCCATGTACCTAGTTTGGGATTGGGATAAAATAACATGTCCCCTCTATCATGCTTGGGATAACCTCTAGTGTACCCTATTTTGGGAATGGTATAACCTCCGGGGCATCATCTTTAAGGCTTGGGATAACCACCCATATACCCATTAATATCATATAAAATTAATAATTTCCTAGTGTTTTGGAGGGATACATAGGTACTACCCATCACATGATGAAAATAATACATAAATGAGGTAAAAGATCATAAATATTCATCATATTAGTACCCATGAAAAAAATGGCCTTCATATTCATTTACTTATTTATCATCAACATTATTTTTTATTCAAAATAAAGAGAAAAGATAACATATACTCACACAAACTAAATTAAAAAAATAGGAAATAGGAAAAAATCATAGAGATAACTAAGGAGGCCTGAAATAGTAGATCCTAAGGGAATCCCTTAAAACTAGAGTTTCCCCTTCATGCCTCAGAAAATTTGAGCTAGGGAAGTTTGTAATACTAGAACCCTGAATAAATATGGAAGTGAGGTGGTATAAAACCATGTTACATTGGAACCATATGTGAAATACCTAAGTACGACAACCAAGAAGACCTTTACACCTTCTGGTGATGTAGTAAATGGACAATGGAGTCTTCCCAGTGCCTTGAATGGAGTTTCAAAGGATAATAGAGTATGTTTCCACATCTACTACATAATTTATCTTCTCTTGGAAATATATCATCCCTGTAAACATATATATTTCTTTATACTGAATATAGTGATCCCCTCCAAGGATTTCAACTTATATGGAAAATTATTTTCAATGAGAAATCACTTAGAACGCTTCTTGAGGAAAAAATCATTTCTTTGAAAATAATCTTTTTAATACTAAAAATTTATAAAATATTTTATAAATAATTTTATTTTAAAATAAACATAAAAAATTATAAATTAATATTCAAGGAAAATAATGTTCTTGAAAGAGGGAATTCTTTTCAATCCATTACTTTTAAAATGAGGATTCCTTTTACTTTTTTTGGTAAACTCTAAACGAGCATTGTTTGGAAAAGGGGATGAAGATTAATTTGAATTTTTTTTGTAAAATTTAAAACATGGTTCAAAATTGAATTCAATATATAATTTTAATATTATTAAAAAAATAAATTATTTTTAGAAAACCTGGTTTCTGAAGAAAAATGGTTTTCGACCGAAGAGATAAATAATGATTATTTTTCTTAAAATCGTCAATGTAAACTCTTGAGTACATAAAGTGAAAAAATGAAGTAAAAACAAATATTATATAGAAATAAACATACTATATTAATATTCATGAGTTTTTTGAGATATATATCATAAGGATTCATCATTAGAATAATAATCATAAACAAACGTGATAAATAATGAGATTGTAACATAAAACAGTTACCACTTTGGTAACTTTGAATAATGATATCCTTGAAAGAATAACATTATATTAAAATTATAATATCATGAAAATAATTATATTAATTATATAAAATTTGAAATTGGAAGTATATACAACTCATAGAGGAAGATAAGTTAATATCATTACTTAGGTCCCCAATATGGAAATTTAAGACAAAAATCTCATACCAATTTTGTATATTTTGATCCGTAAACCCCATGAAAGAGAGATCATCATATTGAAATTTAAATAACAATAAATTTTAAGATAGGAATCATAAAATATATCAATTTTCAGTATATACACCAGATAAATGAAATAGATGGTGAATATGATACGTCTCTCATAGAAGTAAAAGGTGAGACATAAATCCTATACCGTAAGTCTCAACATCATTCATACACATTCAAATCTCCTGTATAATAAATATAGGTTTATCATTAATATATTATTTAAACACATAGACATATATATATATATAATACCATATACTATTTACTTATAACCTTTTATTATCGGTTTATTAACTATCCCATGTTAAAATCATGTCTCGGGCAATAACTGCTTTGTTTTTTGTCAATGTTTTGATTTATTATTTGTAGAAAACTTAATTTGATCATGTTTAAATCACATAATTAATGTTTCAAATGATATAAATATCATATATATTCATCATACATTTATTTATAGTGTTCAATAAATGGTAGATATGGAAAATGAAAAACACCATTCCTGGAGACATTAGATCATCCGAACGCATGAACATTATTTCCATTTTCCTGAAGAAAAGAAATAAAAAAATGAAAATAATATATTAACATTGAAAAATAATTCTTATGTCTTATATATCACATATTTTAATTAAACCCATCCTTATTACCTTCTATGTAAGGCATGAATGAATCTGATTGCTACATGAGGTGATAGTCTACCGTACACAAGATCAATGTTATCGTATTCCTCAAAAATAGAAAGTAAAAAGGAATATGTGATATAATGATTCTAGTAGCATAATAAAATCATATATATAAAATTATAATAACAAATCAATCATTAAATTCATAAGTGAAAGGAAGTAATGTGAAGAATAATGACATCAGTTTGTGAGGCAGTAATTTGTCATACACATAAATGATGATTTTGTAACCCATTTGATAGAAGAGAATATAGTTGTAGGTAATTAACATAACATAAAAAATATTATTATATGTAATGTAATGAATTTATTATATTAGTATTGTTTAATAATAAGTCAAGCATGTGGAGGAAGAAATAAAATAAAAACACTTATTGACGAACATTACCTATTCTTCAAGTAACCTCTGTATGTTTACACCAAAATCATTCCAATGATGGATTTATGAAAATAATTATTATTATATGATGATATATGGGAATTAATTAATTAATTTAAGTATTTATTTTCAAAAACAATGGTTTTTAATGTTGTAATAGTAGAGAATATGGGGTGGCATTTTATATGTGAGATGAGAGACATAATTGTAATTTTTGATAAGAAAGAGGTGTGACCATATTTGTACATGAAAAAGGTTCCAAAATGGACCTTTATTGATAAAAAAATATAATCTCTAAATATTTTCATAAAATTGGGTTCTTATAAGTTATTTTCCAGTTTTAACCCTTATCGATTGAGTCTTCCTAGGTACGCAATTTTTTACCATAACCGCGGTAAATAAATTTTTCATTTTTTAATATTCACCATGGAAAATACTTAATTTTAAATTATTGTATAATATATATTAATATTACAAAAATGGAATAATTTTTTTCAAATTCCATTCAAAAAAGTGAAAAAAAATGAATTTAAAAATAATCCCATAGACACAAAAAGAAAGCAGGGATTTAAAAAGAAAATGTTGAAATGTTTTAAAAGTTTTTATATAAAAATTAAACATGAAAAGTATTACAATGACCTAAATTTTATTAATATATATATAATTGAAAAATTAAATAATTTAAAAAATATTAAAAAAATTATTAGGTTCTTAAAAATTTTAAGTGAAATGAAAATTCATAAAAAACCAGAATTTTAAACTATTCATTAAAACATTTATGTTCGTACATATCTTTTAAAAACTAAACATATGATAATTATTAAATAAAGATTTATAAAATTAATTTTAAATTTTCATATAAATGTAAATAAATTAAAAATTATATTTTACATAATTTCACAAAAGTTGATAAAACAACTTTTAAAAAAATGCTATTTTAAGGATAATATTGGACTTATTCATATCTATTGTCTAGAAAACACATAATATGAATGTTAATTTTTTTTAAATATATAATATATATATTAAATTCATTGACTATTTTTTTTGTTTAGTTATAGTTGTAGAAACATTTTTGTCCTAAAAATTTTTTTTAGAAAAAGATTTATATTATTTCCAAATAGTTTAAATTTAAATTTATAATTAATTTTCCACTAAAGAATTAGTTGTATAAATGTGTAAATATTATATTTTAATAATTTTGTTAAACCTAATGATAACCATGATTATAATATCTATGCAATAACTATCATATTAAATAATACATATTTTAATAGTATGCCATGTTTCATTTAAACATGGTATTGCATGTAACACAAGATAAACTCAGTATTTCATATAACACAAATTGAACATAGTGTTGTGTGTAACACACAATATCCAAAAGTTAAATTTTGTTTTAAGAAAAACATTTTACCAAAATCTCAGTGTGTTACATTTTACCTCCATTAAAATGAAGTTCACTCTCAAAATTAATCCCGTTGGTACAAGAAATGAGCACACTTATACCACATTACATGCCTATGTTCTCATCTATCTTTATCAAGATGGTGGTTTCACCATAAAACATTGACCATATGATTTGTATTATATCATATAACTTTATATATATGATCCATAATCTCCACTAGTTGTTCCTCATAATAAATATCATTCACCAATAGTATGACCTCTGAGTTCAGTACATGTGATGGACGAGTTTACAACACCTTATGAGAGATTAATGGAACACGTGGTGAACCAGATAGATATTCAGTGTGTGCACAAAATTATATTATACTGTTCTAATGTGATCAAGTGTTTCAAAAGTACTTATCCACATATGGTGTATTTTTTCCTTCTTTATTCTATGGAAAAATTTATAAAAACACCTTCTCACAAGTTTTAAATTATAGATTTAATAGAATATTATCTTCCTAAACTTTCTTTATACTTTGTTTTATACTTATGAGTAGTTTAATGGATATAACCTCATATTATATTTCCTTAGCTAGCTCAGGTCCCAATATCTTTCTTTATGAAACTTCATTCCAACACTTTGTAGTTTTATAGTTTTTTCTATAAAAGGATTCATAATGAGCCATACGAAGGCTAAAATGAATGATATTAGTGTAAGAAATATCAACTACTGGAAGGTGTTGATCCAAAAAACCTTTAAAATCCATATAATAAGATCTTATCATATCCTCAAGGGTTTGAATTATTCTCTATTACAGACCATATTTTTAAGGATGACACACATTATAGAAACTCAATTCTATAACAAGATATTGATGACGAATTCTCCAAAAACATCTAGGTAAAATTTGGATATTGATCAGAGAAAATTGAAATTGGTACTCCATGAAATCTTACCACTTATATAATGTATATTTTGGAGATCATATGTAGATAAAATCTTCTCTGATAAAAAGGAAATGTGATGAATTTATAAAGTGATCGACTATAACTCATAATTCCCACAACATAAAAGATAAAATAAACCCTAAAGGTTACTAGTATATTTAATCCAGTTTCCACAATGTTTGAGGTCATTCATCAATTAATATTTTTTTTAAAAACCATTTACATAACCAAAGGGTTGTATTTCTGTAAATGCATCCCAAAATATCCTTAATCTTAACAAACACCCATCATGTAAAAATTCAATTGGGGTGTCTAAGAATTTAAATTTACGATAAAGCTTAAGCTTATAAACCGATGAAGGATACCATAAATCACAAGTTAATCTTACATTGATACATATATTATTTTTAAAATAATTCATCCTCTATTCCTTAAATAATCTCTTATCTTATACGAAAACATTTCCATTGGTATCTTTGGTTCAAACTATTATTAATTGAATATAAAATGTGATTTCATTATTCAATAATCCATGTAAAGGGTGATAATAAATTCTCAAAATCAATTGAAATTTTACTAAATTATGAACAATAAGGTTTTTGAAAAGGATCATTCATACAGAATCAAACATGAAATTCCCCAGTAGGGAGTGGCGGATACCAGTTCTTTAATTATCATGATTCACTTCAACTGTTGTTCTTATTTTTTATTTAACTTTATACTATGTCATTAGAGGTTGTTTTGGATTATTTTTCTCATTATCAATTGGATTTGGGAATTTATTCACATAATTCCAATAATAATTTCATCTAAAACACTGGAGTGTGGGTGGTTCCTTATCTACAACATTCTCTCTATTTGCATCACTAGCTATATTCTTCCCATCAATTTATAATTTTTTTTGCTCAATGAACTTCCCTTCTAAACATAAAACATTTACTAGTTCACATAAGACAATTTCCTCCCAGTTTTCTTCCCCAAATTTGAGAAATAATGAAATCTCATCTTATTCTCTCTGTTTTTTAGATTTTCTTTTTAATTACATTATCCACTTCTTATGAAAACTATGAGATTTATACGTAACTCCATCCTCTATTTAAACCTTATTATAACATCTACAAATTTATTCATAGTTTATAATTTATCTTTTGGATAACACTCATAAAATACAAGGTTTTAGGACATTGAATAATCGATGAACCGTAATTTCTTGTTTAATGTTAATACTAGTACCATACCTATAAAGTCTTTTAAAATTATCCTCATTGGTACCAATCGATTCATCATCCATTTTCGTTAGCTTAAAAAACTCCATATATATATTAATAAAAATAATATAAGAAAATTACTTATTGAATAACATGTTCTTGAACTAATCCAAATCCATAGAGTAAATTTCATCATGTGACCTCGTATTATTGATAATATTCTACCATTGATCTGTTTCACATTCTAAAAATAGACAGTTAAATTGAATTTACAATGCTCAAAAAACTGGAGGATGAAAAATACAATTTTATTTGTGATAATCCATTCCATAGAAACTAGTGGATCAGAATGCCCAATTAAAGAAGATATACTTTGACTCATGAAGGACTCAACAGAATGTTGTTACCTTTTTTCTCATTAAGCAGTCCAGTAAGATTCATTGCATGAGAAATTTGTGTGAGAATAGCAATGAGATTTTTCATTCTAGATCCCATAATATTTGGTTTCTTAGGAGTGAAATAATTGATGTTCTCGTCAAATTTAGCAAGAACATGATTTCTTCAGGTTCTTTCCATTGAATGAAACCAAAATAAAATTTTGAGAAACACTATTCCTTCTAGGGAAACGCATAATCCTGAAAAGCACTTATATAATGTCGAACTCATGAAAAATTATTTTTAATCAATGAAACATTAGGTTTATCCTTGGTTTTTCATAGTCATAATGTATTTAAATTCTATAGGATGCTTCATAATGATTTTGTGAATTTAAAAATCATATCTAACGGGAGTGTTAAACCAGGTGTGAATTAAGGACCATTTTCATGTATTATGTGATGATCTAATCATACTAAATATTCCTATTTTGGAGTTATTACCTCTAGTTACCTATATTACAGATCCATATATACGTATATCATCCATATAGATATGTAAATTTCTAGAAACCACTTACTCTATCAATTAAAAAATTCCAAGACATTTTCCTATACTTTGAATCATCATTTTTCTTGTCCTCATACATATCCTTAGAGTTATCATTAAAGTTTACTAATCCCAGTTTCCAATGGTTAACAAAACCTATCCTTTGATACCAAATAAAATATTACGGAATTATTTCCAATGGTATATAATTGATATCTATTAGGGAACTCCATGGGTAGATATATCACCTAGGAGGGACACACCACCATCCAAAATGGAAACCCTTTCCTCGTGAATCCCTTGAGTGGAGAGTCAGGCTTTATCTGACTCTCACACATGAGAGTCCCCAAAGAACAGATTCCTTCACTTTCCTCTGATACCAAATATTTAGATCTTGGATTTTGATACAAGGATATTGTATAATTTTAGATTAATATACATTATATTACTCAAATGCATGCTTGATAATCATAAACACACAGTACCTTTGGAAACATGGACACATAAACAATAGTTCCATAAGCGAGAAACATAATCTCCCACTATGTTCTTCATAACATGAAATATTCATAGAAGTATCATATATAATATTATTTTTCATATCTTGGGGAAAAGAGACATTATAAAATGTGATCTCAATTTCTTAGTAAGGGTATAAAAGTGATATATCAGTAAAAAATGTGAATATGGGTATAAGAACTTGAGAATGGAATATGAAAACAATAAAATGAATATCATATATCGCAAACCTAAGTCATGGAATAAATCCTGGTAATTCAAAAGAAATTAATTATATTAAAATAAAATAAATTGATCCATGGGAGAATAACATTAACATATGATATATTTTTATGGAATATATATAATCATAAAAAATATTATTCAAGGTTACCCACCAATTCATTAAAAATATGTTAGGATTGGGATAATCACTTGTGCACCGACTTCGAGCATGGGATAACCTCTCATGTACCCTCTATTGGTCTTCGGATAAACCCTCATATAGACTATTTTATTTATTGTGATAACATAATGTGTACCCTCTTTTAGGATTGGAATAACCTCTTGTATACCCTATGATCTCATATAACATTACTAAATACCCAATGCATTGGAGGGACATATAGGTACCACACCTTACAAAATGAATGTCTTATATATTTGTTCCATATGATCATAACATATTCATCATATGAGAACCCATGAAAATAAATGTGTGTCATAATCATTTCATCCTTTCCTTAAATCATAACCCATGGAAAATGAAGTGGGTTTCATAAGTGTTTTATCATTGTATAACCCAGTGAAGAGAAATGGCATTAATAGAAATATTTTCATCATCAAAATAATACATCTAGATAAAAAGTAAGAATAATATCATTGGTACATATCCCCAATAATGAAAAAGTAATGTCAAAGGATTTAATCTTATATGGAAAATGATTTTGAATGAAAAATCACTTGGAAAATTTCTTGAGGAAAATATCAACTCTTGAAAAATCAACTATTTAAAACTAAAAAATCATAAAATATTAGTGAAATAATTTTATTTGAAAATATCCTTCAAAACTTGTATATGAATCTCAAAATAAATTAATTTTCATGAGAGTAATAAATTCTGTTCATTTTGAACAAGTTAAAAAAAGATTCTTTTCACATTTTCGGTCAAATCCAAAATGATTAATGTAGGAAAATGACATGAATATTGCATTAAAAAATTAAAATTAAAAAATTGGTAAAAATTTCATTAATAAATAATTTTATTAATTTTATAAAATATCTAATTTTTTTTAGAAAATACGGTTTGGGTGAAAAAGGGATTTCGGTCGAAGAGGGAAAAAGATGATTTTTCATAAAAATTTAATTTTGAACTCTTGAGTACATAAAAAAGGAAAAATTAGGGTAAAAAAAGTATTCTCTTGAAATAAACATAGGATAATAAAATTTATAAATTTATTTAGAGATAAATAATAATATTTTATCATTATATGCATAATCATAAACAATCATGAAAAACAAAGAGATTATAAAAAAAACTCTCACCAATTTAGTAAATTTGAATAAGAGTCACCAAAAAATAATAAAATTTAATGAATCATATAATATAATTAAAATAATTATATTCATGATATAAAATTTCAAATGGGAATCATATACACCTCATATAAGAAGATAGGTGCATAACATAAATTAGGTCTCCGAGAAGGCAATTTGAGATCAAAATCCCTTACCACTTTGGTAACTTATGAACCGAAAACCCCATGAAAGAGTGGTCCTAAAACATATTTTTAAATAACCATATTTTTATGGGTGATAATAATAAAAAAAAATCATGTTTATTATATAAACCACATAAATTAAATAGGTTTTTAATATGACATGTGTCTCACCGATGTAAAAAGTGAGACTGAAATCTCTTACCGTAAGTATCGACTTCATTATTACACATTCATAACTCATATAAAATAAATATAAGTATATTATAAATATATTTTATTAATATATATATCATACCATATATTATTTACTTATGACCTTTTATTTCTAGTTTATTAACAATTCCATGTTAAGGTCACATTTCGGGAAATAAAAGTGTAGTTTTTTATGTAAAATTTGATTTGTTATTTTTGAAAAAATTTATTTTATCATGGTCACATAATATATATAATATTAAAAAAGATATAAATACAATATTTATTCAGTATATACGTCTTTAAAGAAATCCATAAAAGGTAGAGATAGAAATTGAAATATGTTATTCTTGGAAAATATAGGACGTATATACACACGAACATTGTGTCCATTTTCCCGATGGAAATAAATTGATAAAGGTAAATAATTTATTAACATTAAAAAAAAATTATGTTATATATATCAATTATTTTCATTGAAAATATTTTTATTATCTTTCATGTAATGTGTGAATGAATCACATCACTTCATGAGGTGGTTGTTTGTCTTACACATGAGTGGGGTTATCGTAATCCCATAGAATAGAAAATAATAATAAATATGTGATGTAATGATTAAATAAGAATAATAATATCTTATATATCATATAAAAATAATAAATCCATAATTATATCTATCTGTGAGAGGTGGTAATTAAAAACTTAATGACATCAGTTCGCGAGGCGATAATCCGACGTACACAGAAATGATGATTTCATAACCCATTTGATGGAAGATAATATGGTTTTAAGTCAATAAAATAACATAAAATCATATAAATATATTAAATATACTTATTTTATTATATCATAATTGTTTAATAATCATTGAAGGAGTTTTAGAAATAAATAAAGTAAAAATACCCATTGAAGAACATTATATCTTCTTCGAGAAACATCCTTAGGTTTGCACCAAAATCCTCCCTTAAATGCATTTATGACCACAATAAGGCTCATATAATGATATGAGGGAATTAAGGAAGTGATTTGGGTAGGTTTTGGCTTAAAAAGGTGTTTTTAAATTTTTAGGAGGAGAGGATATGTGGTGGCCTTTTATAAGTGATGTGAGTAACATGCTTGTTGTTTTCGAAAAGAAAAATGTCTGCCCAGATTTTTCAAATTAAAAAATGATAAAAAAAATTAACCATTATAGATATTAAAATATTTACTTTAAAAATATGTGAAATAAATTTGTGTTTCACATGTTGTGTGTCATTATTGAACCTTATCATTTTCGTTTAACACTTGGTAAACCCATTTTACCCTAATCATTGTAAATAATGTTAAATATTTTTACTATTCAGTACGGTAAAAAATTAAGTTTAAATTATTATAAAATTGAAATTATTATGATTCCCTATATGTAATGTATTTTTAAAAATTAAATTCATATAATTGTAAAATTTTAATTTAAAATTAATCCCACATACGTGACGAGAAAGTGGGTTTTCAAAGAGAAAATTTTAAAATGTTTAAAAGTATGTATTTAAAAAACTCAAGTAAAAAATGATTTAAATGAAATAAATTAAAATAATAGATATATAATTCAACTTAGTTTTCTTTTGAAACCATATAATATTATTTTTATGTTTCTAAACATTAAAAAAATGACAATTAAAAAAACTCAGTATTTTTAACTATTCATAATTTTTTTTACCTTTTTAGAGAATTATCAAAAATTAACCTTAAGATAATTTATAAATGATGAATTAAAAAATTATATATATTTTTTAAAGTAATTTATCTATATGTATAAAAAATTAGTTTTAAAAAATTTCACAAAAGGCGACAAAACTACTTTTTAGAAAAATCTAGTTTTAAATATAAAATTGGATTTATTAATTAATTTATTATTGAAAAAGTATAAGTTTCATTTTCAAAAATTTATTGAATGTATCATATATGTATATAATTAAAATAATTCAAAAAAAAATTAGATTAATTTTTAAGTTTGAATACATTTTTTTCAAAAAAACATTTTTTAGAAAAATGCTTTTTTTTATTTTCAGATAGTTTTTATATTATTTTATAATTAATTAGTCCCCAAAGAAATAATTTTATATACATGTGTAATCCATATATTTTCATAATTAATTTAATAATATTCATACCATACATTCCAATTTCTAGGTGATAACTATCATGTTAAATAATAATATTTTTATAGTATGTCACATTTTGTTTAAACTCGATATTCCGTGTATTCTAAGACAAAATCAGTGTTGTGTATAAAAAAATAAAATCAATGTTTTTTGTAACATAAAATATTGATAATATTATTTTTTTAGAAAAAAATATATTTTAAAAAAAATATTCGGGTGTTACATAGTTTTAATTGTGATTATGTTATAACAATTTTTCACCTCTTTTATATCCTATAGAAAATGAGAACATCATTCGCGTGTATGTATGACTTACCATCTCAACGTAGCAGTGCAATTAATTTTTCATCAACATATTTTTTGGATTCTTATTATGATTGGTATATAGTTTGTATATGATATTTATGAAACAATTTCCCTTCTATAATTATAATATCACATTTACCTTCTTACCTTCCTATACATTGGAAAATGGTAACATCACTCATGCGTACGTGTGGAATACCACATCTATAGAGCGATATGTTTTTTTCATTTCTGTTTTATGTATATGTTAATAAAGATATATTTATTGAATATATATTATAAATATGATATAATATTGATCCTATAAAAGTGAATTATTATTTACCTTTATTTCATTCCATCTTTTAAAAACTGAAAACAACGTTCATGCATACATATGACCGTCCTTCTCCTTGAACAGTGCAATTTATTTTTCTATATCTATATTTAATTGATAAATCTAAATATATGTATCATGAATATATATGATTTTTATATCATGATTAAAACTATTTATATGATAGAACCATGATCAAATTACAAGTACCAGAATTACAGAACTGAATGAAAAACAAAATAGTTAACACCTGAGAATGATGATTTTAATAAATAATTATTAATAAATGGGTTTTTAAACATTATAAGTGGATGATATATGATATTATCATATTTTAAATAAATATTTAATATAATTAAAATAATTTATATATAATGTTATATTTGATTCAAAGAAATACCAACTCGATGTAAGGGATTTATATTACAATTACATTATTTACTAGGATTCTTTATGAATAGGTCTATGATAAATAAATTTAATTATATATATCTCAATAAACTCATAAATTTTATTATTCTATGGATATTTATTTAGAAAAAATATTTTCTTTAATTTTACTCACTTTATGTACTAAAGTTATTAAAATAAATGTTTAAATAAAAATTTTCTTTATTTCTCACTTCATTCAAATATCCTTTCTTATATATCCATGATTTCTAAAAATGATTTCAAAAATATTTTTAATATTATCCAATGATTTTTAAAGTAATTTTCACACACGTTCCATGTTTTACAATTTTTTTTAAAATGAATCTTCTAGTAAATTTACAAACGTGTTACTGTTTGTTTTTTACTAAAAATGTTAAAGGAATATTTGTTTTTAACATACATGACATTAACCAATTTTTTTATAGTCATGACTAATCAATTATTTAAATCCTCCTTTACAATATTTCAATTTTATTTTCAAATATATTTTTTTCATAATAATTGGATAAATTTTATATTTTAATATGTGATATCAAAATGAAATTGGTATTTTACTCTTGAAATATTCCAATGATCTTTTAATGTAATTTTGTACATATGATAACATCCTTGGATGTTATATAAGCTTTACTGGGGATATAATCTAATGATACCATATTTATTCTTTTTCATATTGGTTATGTTTATGATTATGGTACATCAATGAGACCCATTTTCTTTCCATCAAGTTATCTTATGATGAATATTTTTATGATCTTATGGTATAACAATGAATATATTTTTGATTATGTGATGGGTGGGTGAAAAATTTTATATCCCTCAAATGAATTTGTCAATGATTTTTATTCTACGATCTC
This sequence comes from Viscum album, assembly GCA_963277665.1. Classification (NCBI taxonomy): domain Eukaryota; kingdom Viridiplantae; phylum Streptophyta; class Magnoliopsida; order Santalales; family Viscaceae; genus Viscum; species Viscum album. The sequence goes on along the minus strand of OY728130.1, from coordinate 97,201,641 downwards.
AAATGGTATATGGGAGTTTATCCCAATCTTGAACTAAGAGGGTGGATGAGAGGTTATCCCAAGCCTGAAGCCATAGGGTACATAAACAATCATACCTAGCCTAAAATAACTACAAATACAGTTATCTAAGTTATAATATTTTTGGAATTTTATAGTTTATAGAATCAATATAAGATTTATATTATTATGTTTAATCCACAATTTATTCCAGTCTTGGATGATATGATCTTATTCCAAAGTTATATTTCATGGCTCATGTTCTTTTATTCCTTTTGGATTCTTTTCTTATAAAATACCATGAATTATTACATGATTCAAGATTATGATCTATGGTAATCTTGTTATGATTTTCAAGTGATAATTTCTTGTTCTCGTACACTTATGACCAAGTTATACTTAAGTGATCATTGATATATTCTTTGTTTACCCTTACTAAGAATTCACCCTTTCTTATGTTTTCTTTCCCTAGGTTATTAATAAAAGTTTTATGCATTATATGTATAATCAGGGTTCTCTTTTTGATGAAATAAGTGATAGATAGCATAGATATCTTAGGAAATAGTTATTTATGTATCAATGTTTCCAAATATACTAAAACTATATAGTTTTAGTGTGGATGAAAATGCTATGTATTGAATATTCAACTATTAAGATATAATATCCAAGTATAAAAAGCATGGGTCACTATAGTTTGTATCATAGAAAGGTTCAGTTTCCTTTGGAAACTCAGATAGTAAACATTTAGTGAGAAGACTTAGGATAATCTTATGTAAAGAATAACATCCTATGTTATGGTAAATAATGTTGTGTGGTTTTACTATAAAAACATCTCACTATGGATAATATAACTGGAATTGATTCTATAATAGATGCATCTAGGGGGAATAACACTGAAAAGAGTTGGTCAAGTATATCTCATCCATCATTTTGGGGCACAGTAAGTATGTCCTTACTGTGCACCTAGTTTGACACTCTTGAGGTATACTCTTTAGTTAATTCACATTTATATATAAACTATCATAAAAAATTTAAATATATGATGGTTATGGATGAACAAGGTGAAACCTAAGGTGTTATAGTTTCAGAATAATAGGTCATGACTTGGAAATCCTATAAATTGTTTTTCATGATTTTATATTTTCCCACTATGATAAATATTTACACACTATTCTTTTTAGTTTATGTTAATGTATAAAACCCAATGGAACCACGTTAATCCTGAATGTAATGGAAAATGAAATTATTATCCTCCCAAGAAACCAAATGTTATTTGAGATGGAATAAAAATCACATTTTTATGCTTATGAGAATTTATCATGCAATGAATCATGCTGAGCTTATAAATGAGAAAAGAAGGGAATACGGTTTTGTTGATTCCTTCTTGAACAAAAATCTACATTCTTTTACTTTTTATGAGGATATACTAGTTTATATGTAGTATATCAATACCATTATAATGATTTTTCTATTCTCCATTGTTTAGAGAATGAAAAGGTAATTTTGGCTTTCTATCATTTGGAAGATGGAGCTGATCAATGATGGACTCTCATTAAAAACATGATTCAATGTTAATAAATTGAATTTATAGAGTGGGATAAGTTTAGAAGGTTATTTTTTAACATGAAATTTCCTTATATTATTTATACAAAAAAGTAGAAGTTGCTCTTTGTGCTAAGTTAGAAGTATAATATATCCATTTGTGCGCATTAGTCAAATTTTATAAGACTTTCAAGCTACGGTTATAATATTTTCATTAAACCAAAAGGTATGATTGATCTATTTATCAGTGGCTTATATCAAATTCACCAAATGGAGTTATCCATAAGGGACATTAATAGTTTTAGAGAAATTAATCTATGTGTTACCAAGGTGTAAATAGAGACTGAAGTTTACCAAAAAATATCTTGGTTTTTATAAGAAATGGATGATGGAATTCAAAGGAAACTCTAATAATAAAAACCATAGAAGGAATAAGACAAGCCTTCTATTATTCTAAAAATATGGAAGGAGAAATATATTAAATTTTTTCATGGGTACTGGTAATTTATTTTAGTGTTGAAAGTCAGTTCATCAAGAAATTGAATTTTGAATTGATGGGAAGAAGTTATCTAATGACAGAGAAAAATCACCATAGAATGCACCACCCACACTCCAGTTTTTGAAATGAAAAGAGTATGGAATTATGATATATATTTATAAAACGAGAAGGTTAATGGTGATGATGGATGTCATCAACCTCATAATCCAAGAGGAAAATAGATATCTATTTTAATCTTTGTTGCTAATGAGGGGTATAATAATAACTTGGTAAAAGATACACATCCCATCCACTCTAGGATAGTTATGTCTTAGTTTATTCTAGATCTTTAAAATCTTTATATTTGAATAAATTTATAAGGATAATACAATACCACCATAATGATTACAGATTTAATTTGAAGTAATAACCTATAATGGTATGATTATCACATATCAAGTCTGTGATTATTATATGGTTTATGTTTGTGGTGTTGTGATTCATGGAAATTTTATTATTATAACTCTAGTAAAATTTGATGTTATCACAGGAATGGATTTGATTTCATTATGTAAATCTCACATAAATTTCTAAATAAGGGAATAATTGATGGATATTAAAAACCAATATATGATCTTCTATCAGTGTAGTGATAAATATAAACTTATAATGTAAATTACATCTATTATATGGTATTGATTCCTTTTCAAAAGGGGTGTTTATCTTAGATAGTTAGAGAGAAACATAATATCAATTGTATGAATTTTTATGTGAGAATTTATTATGTCATTCAGGAATAGTTTCCTATAATTCTTCTGAATTGTGAAGTTGAGTTTTCAATAGAACTCATACCTAGTGCTACACCTATTTCAAATACTCTATAAAGAATGATGTCGATTGATTTTAATGAATTGGGGAATAAACTCTAGGAGAATACAGAAAAGGGATTTTTTATACCAATTACATCATCATGTATTTCACATGTTCTATTTTATAAAAAAATTATATTTATGTCACTCTGTATTTATTGTAAGGAACTTAGAAATATTATAATAAAGAATAAGTATATGCTTCCCCACTGATGACTTTTTTGATCAATTACAAAGGTCTCGATAATTTTTATAGAATTAACTTCATTATAGATATCATTAATTTATGGAAATGATGACAGATATAACAAAAAAACATCCCTTACAATGTATGGACACTATGAATTATTTATGATTCCATTTGTCCTTACTAATTCACCCACCATATTCATGGATTTAATGAATAGAGTCCTTAAAGACTACCTTAATCAATTTTTGTTATTATCTATATATGTTATTCTTAAATATTCAATTAGAAAGGAAGATAATGAAGATCACTTGAGGATTTTACAAAAGTCCTTATAGAATGATAATCTATATGAAAACTTAACAAAGTGTGATTTTTTCATACAAAAAGTTACATTTTTAGGATTTATAATCTCATGGAAGGGTATATTAGTGGATCCATCAAAGATTGAAGTTATTGAACGATGGATTAGACCAACCAATATGAGTGAGATCTATATTGTTATTGTTTTAGATGTATATTATCACTACATTGGGGAGAATTTATCATGACTATATAATCCACTAACCATGTTAACTAGAATGGGATAAAATTTCAAATGGAAATATGAATATAAAGAAACCTTCAATGAACTGATGTGAAGGTTAGATAGGGAACCTTTAAATACATTACCCAATTTTAGATAAGGGTTTATGATCTATAGTGATACATAGAAGAAGAAACTAAGACATTTCCTTGTGAAAAAAGTATTTGCTTATATATTATGTGTCATGATAATTGAAGGTTCATGTGAAAAGATACCCAACTAATGATTTGGGGTTTGATGTAGTATTTATTGAACTAAAAATATTAAATTATTGTATTTATGGAGAATGGTGTGATATTTTTACTAGTCATAGAATATTAAATTATATATTCACTCAAATTGAGATTACTGTGATCCAAATAAGATAGTTGGAGTTGATTAAATAACATTAATTCTTAATGCATTACCTACTTGGAAAGAAAATAAGGTGGATGATGCTTTTATATTAAGGGATCATGTTATATTATATTTTTTCTAGATTAGAGAAGATCTAATATTTTTGCATTTAAAAAGTATATATCTTCAAATCTGTAAGAAAGTGGAGAAATATTATATCTCTCAAATAAGTGTTCAACCATCTATCCATGTAGTGATAAAAGAGGTGTATAATGAATATGTAAAACTAAAAAAGAGATTCAGAAATGTTATTGGGTTCATCATTTATTGTTATGGAATTATTGGGTTTAGTAATCATGTATATGTCCTTTATATACTAGTGTTATATAATGAGCTATTAGTTGAAGCTCATAATTCAACATTATCTATTCATCTTGGAACTATAAAGATGTATAAATATATGAAATATTATATATATTTGGATAACATGAAGATATATAATGAATTTTATGTGTCTCAATGCTTTATAAAACATCAAGTTAATTATATGAAATATAAGTATCAATTGTCGTTATAACTATTACCCATACGAGAATGGAAATGTTAAAAATCGCCATGGATTTTGTCATTGGACTCCCAAAAAATACAAGGGCCATACTGTTATTTGTGTTATAGTCAATATATTTATGAAGTAAGTATATTTAATTTATATCAGAGAATATTTATATCTTATTTATATTTCAAGAATATACATTAATAATGTGGTAAGGATTCATAGAGTACCACATTCTATTTTATTTGATTATGACCTAAGGTTTAGCATGATGTTTTGGTGAAGTTTTCAGTAGGGTATAGATATAAAATTTATTTTCATGGCTTGATATCATTATAATATAGATGGTTATTTTGATAGAACCATTCAAACCCTAGAGGATATGTTGTGACCTTATTCTATGGATTTCAAAGGTGATTGGGATCAGCACCTCCATCTTGATCAATTTTCATAGAACTATATTATTCACTCAAGCATTAAGATGGATCCTTATAAATCCTTATATATAATGATCTATGGATCTCCAATGTTATGGGGGGGATTTAGATAAATAAATTTATTCAAACCTAATCTTGATGAGAAAATGGTAGATAAATCTATATTTATTCATCAATATTTCAAGGAATCTCAATGTCTATAGAAAAGTTATACTGAAAATAGATGATGAAATATGGAATTCAATGTTAGTGAAAAGTTATTTTTGTGAATTTTTCTAGGGAATAAGGTTATAATATTTTTAAATAATGGAAATATGAGCCATAGTTATATTTCCCCTTTATTATTATTGACCATGTTGGGGAGGTACCTAATCGTTTGGCACTTCCATTAAACCCCTCTCAATTTCACAATGCATTCTGTATATCTCTCATGAGGAAGTACATACCTGATCCATCACATGTAGTTAAATCATATGTAATTAAATGGAGGAATGATCTTTACTATAGAGAAAAATCCTTATAGATCTTGTATTTTAGTGATAAATTTCTATAGAATAAGATTAATCACATGGTAAATGTTTTCTAGAGGAATCAACAATTTTAAGAAGTTACATGAGAACTCAAGGATGTGGTAAAATAGATATATACACATTTATTTTTATCAAAGTTATGGAATTCAGTAGTAAAAAATCTTTTTATTGGTGTTAAAATATGACACCTTGATATTTGATGATTTATTTCTTTTCAAATAATTGTAATCTACTGGATAGCTTTCTCAACACAAAATACCATGTTAAATGAACAACAATATACTATTTAAATATTATTTAATGAAATAATTGATTAATAGAAATTGGAATAGATGGTATGAATAGAACTATATATGTAACACTCCATGATTTTATAATAACTTCATTCTTAGATGAATATTCAATACACAACACTGAGTTTAAATGAAATGTGATATAATATTAAAATATTATTATTTAAATGTGATGTATATAACCTAGCCGTTATATTAGCATGTATGAATAATATTAACTGATTTATGAAATATATATTATGTTATGACTCAATATATATGTATTTAAAAATTTATAATAATGTAACACTCAACTTTAATATTGATATTTTCATTCGTAAAAACTATGTTTCCTTTAAAAATGTTTTTTTTCTTATTTGAGAGAAAATATTATAATTAATTTTTATAAAATATGGAAATTTTATTTTATAAAATTGATATTAATTTTAAATTTAGGATATTGGTATTAAATAAGGTTGAAATTTTCGGATTTTTAAAAAAGTACTGATTTTTTAGTGAATAGTGAAAATAATAAGTTTTGATAAAACTGTCATTTATTTTTATTAAATTAAGTAATTTAAAATTTAAATTATTTTTTCAATTGAATTTAAATTTATAAAAATTATTTTCAAATTATATTTCATCTAATTAATTACATTTAAATAATATTTATATTTTATTTTAATATAAGTTTATTTGTATGTGTTTAAATACATTTTTTCTAAACACTATTTTAAAGTGTGTAATCTTTATCCATTTTAAATAATTAAACTAAATACTAGTTAGGAATGATTTGAATGAAAATTATTGATTATATATCTATAAATACTATTTTAAATTGATTTATGTTTTATTACATTTCATGTAGTTATTATAAGATCATCTCATGCTTGAGAAATGTACTTTTTGAAAAACTATTTTTCCAACACATTGGCCGGTTTATTTTTAAATTAAAATTTTCGAATTTCTTAAATTTCATTTGTTAAAATTAATTCCATATTTTTAATTAAAAAAATTCATAATATATATTATGGTTATGTTAATGTTTCGTTATAATGAACCATAAATATACACAAAATAGTTACCATGATAAAACAATTAAATGGTAATAGTGAGTCATATTAGAGGTAAACAAGATAAAAAGTTTAAAACAAATATTTTTTCGTTTTAGAGCTATATATTTTAATTATATATCATTAAATCATTTATTTTTTAACTTTTTAGTCATTTTTCTAGAGTCTGAGGTCCCATTATTGAATTGTTTTGGGTATTTACATAAATGCAACTCAACATCCCTTATAAAAGGGCACCACCAATACTCACCTTTAAACATATAGAAAAATTTATTATTTTAGGTAATTACTATGAAACTTAATTAATTAATTACCTTAATACATTTTTAATACCTTGTATTGATCATAAATCCATCCTAGAATGGCTTTAGTTATAATCCAAAAGAGCTGGTTTGAAGAAAATGTATCATTCTTAACTGAACATTTTTGTTAATTATTCTTCCACCGATGTAAAATATTTTTAAATAATGATGATATATTAATATTATTATCTAACATATAATAATAATCTATTATATTAATATATTATAATTAATCCATCTCCACTTCCAGGAAATGATAAATAAAACCATTATTTATGGGTTTGATAAACTACACCCTCACAAACAGATGTAATTATTTTTCCAACATTGCCTCTGAAGGTTGTTCCTGATTATGTATTTAATGTTTATATATAATATTAATATAATTTTAATAATTATATAAAATAAGATTATCATAGAAATTTCTACCTTATCATCCACTAAAAATGATAACATCGTTTGTGTGTATGGTGGACAACTACCTCATTAAGTGATGTGATTTGGTTTTATTATTGCATCCCATGGATGATATATATAAGAGTATTTAATAAAATAATATGATATTTATGATATAGTAAAAATTATTTAAAGATAAAATAATAATGATCTTCATTACATCACGATCGTTGAATAATGGAAATGTTACTCATGTGAATGCACAACATACTGTCTCCATGACTGTAACATAGTTAATTTTTAATAACCATATTTCATGGTTTGTTTTAAAAGTAGTATTGATGTATAAAAATTATATTTATTTAATTATTATTAGTATAAATATGATTTTACAAATAATGCTTTTATTATACTTTGGTTTTTTATAATTTTTTTCAAATAAACTGAATTTCTTGGATAGCTTGTGATACATGCAACACTAAGTTTTAACGATCCATGAATAAATATTAATATTATAATTCAAAAATTATGGTTATTAACTAACCATTAGACTTGGTATAATTAATATTAATAAACAAATTTTTTAAATTAAGTATAATGGTTATAAATAATTAAATCATTTTGAGTAAAACGTAATTAATTTTTAGTAAAGTCTATGTTTTCTTCAAAAATACCTCTTTTGTAAAAAAATTATTTGTATTGCTTCTTATGATAAAAAAATAACATTAATTTTGGATACATTACCAAATATATTTTACCAAATGAAATTAATTTTTGGAATAAATATTTCAAAATTAGTTGAGGTTCACGTTTTAGGATTTTTCTAAAAAGATTATTTTTTTAATCAATAGTAAAAAATACAGGTGTTTATTGAAAAATAAAATTTCCTTTAAACAATTTATATTTCTATGTTTTTTATTAAAATTTTTTAAAATTAAAATTACATAAAACATATTAAAATTAATCCAATATATATAATTGGAAATAGTTTAATATTTATGTTTATATAAAAACATTTTAAACTTTTAAAATGTTTCCTTTGAAAAATTGTTTTTTCCCTATTTGTGAGTTTAATTTTAAAATACAAATTCTCAATTATGTGAATGGAATTCTGAAAAATTGATTTAATATTTTTTAAGAATAATTAATATTACATAACATATTCAATGTAATTTTTTTGTAAAAATGAATTGTAAAAATACAAAAAATTAATTACTGCGGTTATGGTTAAAAGAGGATTACTAGGGATTAAACTAAAAAGGTAATTGGTTAAATTACCTAGATACATGTCCAAAACTGATTTTATGTTAATATTAAGACTCTAAAAACTATAATTTTCATTAATTACCCATTTTGGATCCTTAAGGTATCGAAAAATATGAGTACACATTATTCTTTATAAATATTCTATGTGTGTATAAACCTAAAGAGGTTCTTCGAAGAAAATGTAAAATTTATAAACTTATGTTTCTATTTTATTTATTATTCAAACTCCTTAAAATAATATTAAAATATTTTAATATAATAACACTAGTATATAAAATATATATGAATTTTATTATGATAATGTAACAAACAATATCTATCTCCTCTTCAATTAAATGGGAAATTAAAATGTTGATCGTGTGTACAGCGAACTACTACCTCACAAACAGATGTTATTCATTTTCCAACACCAACTCTATAAAGTGGATATAATTATTTATTTAATGTTTAAATATGATAATTATGATATTATTATACTAATATAATTATAATACCATATATACCTTCACTCTTTCCATTCTCTGGAAATATGAGAACGTCACTCATATGTATGGCGGACGACCTCCTTGCGAAGCTATGTGATTCATTTTTCAATTAAAATTTACATGGAAGGTAACAAAGAAATATTTATTTATTATGTGTGAGATATATGAAATATAAATGATTCTAAAAATACAATATATTATTTACCTTCCATTCTTTTCATTCTTCCTAAAAATGGAAATGATGTTCACACTTACGTACGACCTACCATCACCAAGAATAGTCTAATTCATTTTTTTATTTATGAAATTAATAGAATACAGTAAATAATTATACAATTAATAAATATTATATTTATATCATAGTTAATATTATGGATAATAATGAACTATTATCATAGTGAAAGGACTGAATATAACAAACCAAAATATACATGAAAAATGTAGTAGTTATCACCCGAAACATAATTTTAACAAATAATTCTTAATAAACAAGAACAAAGTTCTTAGAAGAGAATATATTGTATGATAAAAATGAGTATGGTTATTTAATAGATTTAAAATAAAATATATTTATAATATAGTATGTTCAAATGTGTATGAAGAAGTTGAGACTTAAGTTAAGATATTTTTAAATCACTTTTATTTACATGGGACAAATGTCATATTCACCACTAATTTCATTTGTTTAGTGTATATACTACCCATTCATGAATTTTATGATTATTTTAATGAAATTATGTGATATAAATATCCATATTATTTACTTTCTTCCAGGGTTATTATTATTCAAAAGTATCTAAAGTGGTAATGTTTTGATGATATAATCTCATTTTTTATCAATACTATTCATGATTATACTTATGATAATAACATATTATGATATATATAACAACAAATTAATGAATTATCATCTTATATTTTTTCATGAAAATAAATGATTTACTTTAATTTCATTCCCTTTATGAAATCATGATCCCCAAAAAATGTTTTTAAGGATAACTAATTTAATATCTCTATTCGGTTGAAAATATATTTTCTTCCATATCTTTGTTTTCTTAAAATTATTTAAAGAATGTCTTTAATGTTTTACAATGAATTTTAAATTCATTTTTACCCAGTTTTTACTTTTCCAACAAATTGTTTAAATGGAATCCCTTGTCATTTTTCAAACATGTTACTTTTTAATTTTTTATAGAAATGTGAATGAAATATTTGTTTTAACATATATGGGATGTGTTTGGTCTAAAAGGGGACAAGATAACCTAAGTGGGGGGTGAATTAGGGTATTGGTATTCTTTTCAAAATTATTTCTACCAAACAGGATCATAACCTATTTATTATAAGGGTGACATCATTTTTCCTTTAGTGTTTATATTTTTCTTATCATTTCCAACTTTATCTGACGATCATGCATAGAAAGTAAAGCAGGAAATAAAACACAAGGACAAAAAAAATTTACTTTGTTCACCCTCACTAGGATACATACGAGTAGTATACAATGATAATGTAATTATGTTCCAAATATACTAAGGCTCAATACCAAATTACAAGGTTTGGGTTTGATCAATTTTATGCCCAGACTCATTGCCTTTACAAGGTTTAAGGTCAGATCACTACTTTCCCAAGGGTCACTCCTTTGGTATCCTTCATTGGCTTGAGTTCAACATAAAAGATCGTTACCTTTATATTCCTTTTCTCACTACTATGGAGGGTATCCCCACATAGTTTATGGACATGTAGATCCCTTAATTTTGATAAATGAATGCACCCTTAATTGTTCGTAGATGTTCCGATGAAGTTATATTTTTAAACATAGAAGAAATACACTTATCTGAATACTTTTTTTTACGAAAATTACTTTTTAAAACTATTTTAGTTCCTTTGATAGATTCATTGAATTTGCTGCCAACTACCTTCCATCCTCTACAAAATTTATTTCACTACGTTCCATGTGTGCTTTGCAGACCACCTCTTCTTCTATAGACATCCTCTCCTTCCGTGGTCACCTAATTCCTCAAAAAACACATATCTTATACATCACATTTTTTCTTTTATGGGATATAGATCCCTAAAAAACCACTGTATGAACTATCTTTTCATAACTCTTATCCTTCATGGAATCCTCCCTTGACATCCTATTCTCCTTCATGGAATTATACCTCATGAACTACTTCGGACTTCACTAAATTATTCCCAGAGATATGACCTTTTATAATGAAATTTTATATACTTAATGACATGATTAAGGGTCTTTATATAGGAAAATAAATCCAACAAACCCACTAATAGGAATTAAAAAAACACTTTGATGCGGTAAAACCATCATCATGAACTGCTATGTGGTCCGCATAGCGCCATTCTCCATGGTGGTGGATGATGTACTCTACAGATGAAAAACCCATTCTGGTAGCCATAATCACTACCTCAATCTGAAAATGACTCTCCTCCCATAGACTGATGAGACTCCTGAAAACTGAGGTCCTCATGTGAACTATTTTCACTACTTAGTCCATGTAACATGCTTCGAGGTCTATATAACAGTTCTATATGGAAATAATCCTTTTTCAATTCCCATAATCCATTATATGTACCTATTTTACCGTCTGCAAACTATTCTTCAGGGTCTGGAAAATTTTATCCACGAAATCTTTAAAAATATTCTTTTTTACAGAAAACAAAATTACTAATTTTTAGGACCAAAATTTTTTTAAACACTGGGAAACTGCACCACCTTAAACAAATCTTTTTAGAAACACCGACCTTATTGATTCATGGTCATCAGAATTTGTCAGCAAACACAATCACTACAAGAACACTGAAATGGAGAATTGAGGGATTTTTCCCAAAAACATGAAAAATATTTTTTGACATTTAGACCAAAAAATGTTTTAAAGATTACTCTATAATTTTCCAATGATATTTCCAAATAATGGGATTTCTATAATGTTATGTGAAATTATATATTTTGAAATGTGATTTTAAATGTGAAGTTTATTTCCCTAAAAAATGTTCCAAATGAAATTTTAAAATTATTTTCCATCTAATAAAAAATTATATGATTTTAATTGTGGTTTAATAATGATATAATCAAATGATACCATTCTTATTATTCCTCTAGATGATTTATTCTTATAATTATAAGATTTTTTTTTGAAACTCATTTATTTCCTATGGGTCATACTAATATTAACTATTTATGAAACCTATTTCCTTTCTATGTGTTATTAAATGATGAAATTTTTATGAAAAAAATTTCTTTTATATGTGTTATGATATAATTAGTGTTTTTTAATCTTTTGGAATAAGAAATAATGATTTTTATTTATGTGCAGGACATATATCTCCCCCCAATTAATTGGTTTCTGATTAATGTTATATGATCTAAAAGGGTACACAAAAGATTATTTGAAGCCTGAAAAAAGGTAAATGGGAAATTATCCCATTACCTAAAGAGGGTAGGAATGATGTTATACCAATCATTAAGTTGGTACATGGGTGGTATCCCAATCCTATCATGTTATTAATGTCTTGATGGATATCCTTGACATAATATCTTATAAGATTATGTGTATGACACTAATCTATATCATATGAAAATGTTATAATCTCATGGATCTTGTTCTTTAACACCTTTATGATTAATCTATTATAAACTACAAAAATTTATGAAATGAATCGATTTTATGATCAATGATATGCAAGGTATATGTTTTTAATTTTATTTTCATGTTCTCATATCCTAAATCTAATGTTATGTTGATATATCCATTTTTTACCCTTACTAAGACTCTAATAATACCCTTTCTTATGTTTTATTTCCCCCAATTATGAAGAAAGGTATTATGTATGGTATGTATTAGAATGGTGGTTGTTATAAATAAATTAGTGGGACATGATGTAGCTCACTTATTGACCAGTTATTTATGTGTCCATGTTTCCAATTGAACTACACCTAAATTATTCTTGCATGGATCATTATGTTATGTAATGAATATTCATCTATTAAGATGTAATATTTATATATGAGAAAAATTGGTCTTTGTAGTTGGTATCAAAAAATGGTTTATTCAACCATTGGAAGCTAGGATTGAAACCAATTAGTGAGAAACCTTATCCAAATCCTAATTATAGGAGAACACATAATGTTACGGTAAATAAGGGAGTCCAGTTTTCTTAGGAAAACATACATATCTTGATATTGTAGGTGGATGTGGTTCTAAAATAGATTTAACTAGGGGTAATAACTCTAAAAATGATTTTTTGGACTTGACTCAAGTGTTTCATGGTACAAGACAATGGGCCTTATTACTCACCTAGTTTAACACTCCTAGGAGATATGAAATGAATATTCAAAAAATCATTATAAACCATCATGAAGGACTCAAGTAGATGATGAACATGAATATCATAGGGTAAACTAATTGTATCATAGATTTAAAAGTACATTTCATGATTTAAACATCCTATGGAGGATTGTTTATGATTAATCACTCTGATTAATAATCCTTGATGTTTATTCTCTCCATTTTGTTTTTATAAAGGGATTGATGACAGATCAATAAAGTTGGGGTGGTGACGATTATTCTCAAATATTGATTTATTTTGTTTGATCTTAGTTATATAAATTACCTTATATTATGAAAACCTTCTTGGAAATTCAATTTTTATCCCCAATGATTAGATGTTTAGTTAGTAGTGAAAACACCTAATGACATGATGATCACATTTCATGAATGTGATTCTTCTCCAATTGAAGTTTGTGGAAATGTGGTTCTCACAAATCCTGTTGTTCTCCCACCCAATTAATTTAATGTTATTATAGGCATGGATTGTATTTCTTTATATAAATACCACATAAATTGAAAAGGAAGTGATACCATGTTTTTTATACCAACCCATCCTTGGATTCTCTATTAGTGTGATTATTTATTTGAACATCCAATAACGATAACATCTATTTTATAGATTTTTATTCCCATTAAAAAGTGGAGTTTATATTTGATGGTATAGAAGAAAATCACCATAAATGATATATCAATTTTTTGGAGTTTGTTTATATATTTTTAGAAGAGTTACCTAGTCTTGTAGTGAAATTTGAAGTAGATTTATCAATATAACTCATTCCTTGTTCTAGACCTTTTTCAATGAATGCCTATAAAATTCCATGATTGAGTTGTAGGAATTGAAGGAGAAACTCAAAGAAAACCTTGAAAAAGGATTCATCCATCCAAGTATGTCACCTTGGGGTGAACTTGTAATTATTGTTAAAAATAAAGATAGATTTATGTGACTCTATATTGATTATTGGGAGATAAACAAGGTTACAACCAAGAAAAGTATTATCTACCCCATATTGATTCATTGTTCAATCAACCGTGTGGAGATCAATAATTTTACAAGATTTACCTTCATTTTGGATATCATTATTTGAGGGTTAATAAGGAGGATATACCCATAACAACTTTCCATATGATGTATGTACAATATGAGCATATAGTGATTCCATTAGGTCTTACTAATGACCACACAATCTTTAAGGATTCAATAAATAGATTATTTAGATATTACCTTGATCAGTTTGTGTTACTCTTCATAGAAGACATTATCATTTATTAAATGTTAATATAAGAGCATGACCATCAATTGAGAATTGTACTAAATACCCATAGTAAGGATTAAAATTATGAAAAATTAACAAAGTGTGAATTTTGGATATGAAAGGTTTACTTTTTGAGTCATATAATCTCATTGGAGTTTATACCAGTAGATCCAATAATGATGGACGATATTAAGTTTTTTCATAAACAAATAACATTGAATTATAATATAGTTTTTTCATTTAGATTGAAATTATTGATGGGTTTTATGATGATTTCTCACAACTATATAATCCACTCACCAAGTTAACATAAAATGGATACGGGTTTCTAGGGATAGAAAAATGTGGGGGAGTATTTGAGGAACTAATGGTAAGATTATTCAATGCACCTATGATTACTTTACCTTATGAAAGAGATGTGTCTGTAATATATATTGATGAATCTAATAAGTTACTGAGATGAATTATCATGAATAATGACATGGTTATTGATTATGCCTGATGAAAATTAAATGTTCATGAGTAAAATTAAAAAACTCATGATTTGGAGTTATCTATGATAATTTTTTAATTAACGATATGGATACATTATCTTGATGGAGAAAATTGTTATATATATACTGATAAACAAATTTTAAATTATATACTCACATAGAAAGAGTTGAACACTTGATAGAGAAGATGATTAGAGCTGATTAAATATTAGGAATACTCAATACATTAACATCTAGGTAAATAGAACTAGGTGGTCAATGCTTTGAGTCGAAAGTATCATGATAGATTATCCATGATTAGGATTACAAAAGACCCGATATTTATTTATTTTATTATTATGGATCTTGTAATATTGGTGTAATCGGAGGAATACTATCTTTTAAAATTTTGTTTTCAACTATTTATTCAAGTGACGATTAAATATGAATCAATGGAGTACATAGAATTATAGATGATCATGATAAATGTTCTTGAGTTTAACATTGATTATAATGGAATTATAAGATTTAGGAAGTATGTATGTGTTCCATCCATACCTGATCTAAATAAGAAGATATTAGATTTGACTCATGTTTTTTCATTATCAATTCATCCTAGAAGTATAAATATGTATTGAGATTATATAGTATATTTATTGGGAGATGGAATGAAGAGATATATTATATAGTATGTGCCTTTGTGATTGGCATGTTATAAAGTTAAGGCATAGACACAAAATCCTAATGGTTTTTTACAACCATTACCCATACCAAAATAGAAATGGGAAAACATCACCAAGGAATTTACCATCGTACTCCCTAGAAAATCTAAAGGGAACATTGATATATGGGTTGTAATTGAGCTCCTTAAAAATTCTCCACACTTTATAATTATTAGAGAATATTTATCTCTAGATCAACTTGATATTATATCCATTAAGAGAGTGGAAAGTTTTCATGGAGTTCTATATTCCATTGTATCTGATCATGAGCTGAGGTTTAACTTGGCGTTCAAGATAAGTCTCCAATAAGTGCTCGATATAGAGTTGATTTTCATCATTTTATATCATCATTAGATAGATATTATGCCTGATAGATCAATTCAAACCCTAAAATATATTATATTATCTTATTATATGCATTTCAAAGGTGTTTGGAATCAAAACCTTCCTCTTGTTTAGTTTTTTTACAATAATAGATTTCACTCGAGTATTCAGATTGATCCTTATGAATACCTCTATGAAAAAAAAAGTGACCAAATACAATATATTGGGACAAAGTTAGGGAAATAAAAATATTTTCACCTCAGATAGATGAATAAATGTAAGATATGGTTAAATCTATTCAGCAACACATAATGGAATCACAAATTTAGTAGAAAAGTTATACTGACAATCATTGGTGTGATCTGGAATTTGATGTCATTGAGAAGGTGTTTCTAATAATTTCATCATGGTGGAAGGTAATGAGATTCATAAATATAGGAAAACTTATCCCTATGTACATTGGTCCATTTTAAATTCATGATTGTATTGGGACCATAGCTTATCAATTGGCACTTACACCAACCTCGATAATGTTTATGATGTGATCTACATATCTCTCATGTGGATGTATATACATGATCCATAATATAATAAACATATAGGTTGTATCATTGGAGAATGATATTTCATATGAGGCACAATTGGTGGAGATTATTTATTGTATATAAAATTTTCTATGAAACAAGATTACATACCTTGCCAATGTTTTGTGAAAAAACTACATGTTTGAAGAAGCTTTGTGGGAACCTGAGTGTTTAATGAGGTAGAATCATCATCAATTTTTTATAAAAAAGTGATATTATTTATAGTGATAAATTAAATTTAAGGGGGTTATAATGATACACACTAATTTTTTATGAAATATTTTATTTTCAAGTAAATTATAATTCTTTGATATCTTGAATTACATGCAACAATAAGTTTTAATGAAACATGAAAAAATATTAATATTAATATTAACACATGATTGTTTTTACCTAACCATTAAACGTATAGGGATGAATAGAAGTAATGTTTTTAAAAAATTATTTGAAATTTTGTATATAAAAAATAATTTTAATAAAAAAGAACATAATTTTTAGTAATTTCAATAAATTCTATTAAAAATTCTTTTTCCCCAAAAAATGATTTGTATTGTTTTTTTTAACATAGAATAAAATTAATTTTTAACACTTTTATAAGATTTATTTGAAAAAGTGAACTTAATTTTTGGAATTACCATTTGAAAATTATCTTTGGGTTATTATTTGGGATTTTTTTCCTTAAAATATTAACTTTTCAACAAATAGTGAAAAAATATAGTTTTTATTATGATTTTACATAGCATTTAATGAATTGATAAGGTTGAATTTTATTTTGAAATTGTTAATAAGTTTAAATTATATGAATTATATTATAATAAATCCAATATTTTAAATTTTATTCATGTTGATATTTAATTTTTATATGAACAATTTTGAAATATTTGAGAATTTTCTCTTTGAAAAATAGCTTTATTATCGCGGTCAGGAGTTTAATATTTAATAAAATTTTTTCTAATTTTGAGAATTAAATTTGGGAAAATGTATTCCATATTTTGAATAATAATAATTAATATTATATATATAACGCAAAATTATTTTTTACATAATTAATAGTAATAATAGTAAATATTTATTTTTTTGGTTAAGGTTAAAATGGATTTAATAGAGGTTAAACTAAAAACATAAGTCATAAAATGACCTAGAAATTTATCCAAAACACATTTTATGACCATATTTATACTATATAACCTATAATATATTTAATGGCATGTTGTTTTTACATTTTTCATGTTAAAAAATATTACACTTTATTTTTCTAATAAATTCCAAGTGTGTCCTCTCCCCCACATATACATGGAAAACACCTAATCTATACTCTTAAAACATACCAATTTTCTTTCTACAAACAAATAAATAAATATTTTCTCTAATTACATACCCAAATACATGGGGCCATAGTTTTATTATGAAACACTATTTAGAAGTATTTATGTATAAACCTAAATATGTTCTCTAAAGAAGTGGAATTATTAATCTTATTTCTTCATCAAACTCATTAAAATATACTTCAAATAAGATAAAAAAATAAAAATAGTATCACCAATAAAATTATATGTTATTATTTTAATTTAATTACCTACATACATCTCCTCTTCTATCAAATGGGAAAATGAAACCGTCAATCGTTTGTATGACAGGAAACCGCCCCACAAACTAATTTTATTCTCTTTCCATTACCACTTTTCATTTCTAGATATAATGTTGAAATTAATGTTTATATGTGATATCAATTGTATTATTATACTTATTTAATTAAAATATCACAGATACCTTTTTTTAATATACATTTTCTGGGAATACGATATCGTCGCTCATGTGCATGGAGGACTACAACCTTACAAAGTGATATGATTGTTTTCACTTACGCTTTACATGGATTGTAATAAGGGTAAATTTATTGGATATATGTTATATATATATGAAATAAAAATTATTATTTAATGATATTAATTTAATTTACTTCTTTTTTTCATCCATCAGAAACTGGAAACAACTTTCATATGTATGTAAGTCTTACCGTATCCATGAATGATGTTGTCTGTATTATATCTCAAAATTTAATGGATTAATATAAATAAATATATAATGATTATATATTATATTCAAATCATTTTTTATATTTTTTATGTCAGGGAACCTTTAACATAATTAAAATATCGAATATACGAAACCAAAAGGCACATTTAAAACTAATCAGTTATTACTCCAAATATGATTTTAACAATTAATTTTTATTAAATAATTATTAAAATTCCATAAGTAAAAAATATATGGTTTAATACATGTTATTATGATTATGTAATATATTTATAATAAAACTATATTTATTATATTGGAGGTTCTGATTTGAATGGTCAATGTTAAGACTTAAGGTTGGAGATTTTCATCTCACATTAATTTCAATTGGACACCTACTATATTCAACACAAATTTATTTTGTTTAGTGTATATAATAACCATTAATGTATTTCATGATTATTATCATGAGACAATGAGATATAAATATTCATATAACTTTAATTTTTTCACGAGGCTTACGATTTAAATGTTACCAAAGTGGTAAGGGTTGATGTGAAAATCTCATTATTTGTTAGGATTGTTCATGAGTATGTTTATAATATTGAACTATTATGATCTATCTCTAAATAGATTCATGAATTCTATTATTCTATGGTTTTTCCAAGAAAATTCATGTTTTATTTTTATTTTACACAATTTATGTACTCATGATTCCAAATTAATCTTTTCATGGATAACTGATTTTATTTCTCCCATCAATAAAAATCCATTTTATTTTATAACCATGATAAAAAAAATTTAAGGAATTTTTTTACTATTATACAATGTATATTTAATTTTTTTACACATGTTTTTATTTTAAAGAATTTTCTTTAAGGAATATTCTTTTCATTTTCAAAATGAGGTCCTTTTGACTTTTTTTAAACATTTCAATGAAATCGTTGTTTTAACACATATGAAATGAATGATATATTCCATAATCATGACAACCAAATTTTTTAAAAATTCCTTTATATGTTTTCATATATATTTTTAGAGTAATTTATTTCCACAATGTCATTTAAAATTCTAGTTTTTATGGTGATTTTAAAATTGAAAATCTTATTTTCCTAATAAATGTACCAAGTGATATTGAAAAATTATTTTACATTTAATATGAAATCATTTCATGTTACTTATGTTTTATTTGGGATATAATAAAATTATACCATACTTATTCTTTCTCTGTATGGTTAATTTTTATAATAATATATTTTTGTGAAACCAATTTCTCTCCCATAGGTTATAATTTGATAAAATGTTTATGAAATAAATGTTTCTTCTATAGGTTATGCTACAATAAAATATTTATCAAAACCATTTAATTTTTATGCAATATGATATGATGAAGGTTTTATGATCTTCTAGTACAAAAATTTATGGATTCTGTGATAGGTGGGACCTATATCTACATCCAAGTAATTGGGTAATGATTAATTTTGTATAAGATCAAAAGGTACATATGATGTTATCACAATACTAAAAAATACTGAATGATCGGTTATACTAGGCCAAAGAGAGGGTACAAGGGACGTTATAACAAGACTAAAGCAGGTACACAAGTGGTCATCCCAAGCCTAACATTTTATGAATGTATTGGGGGATAGAATTGACATAAGATTTTTTATGCTTATGAGTATTCCAAAAATATATATGTTATGCTAATTTTAGGTTATCATGGAACATGTCTATTGATCCCATTATTATTAATGTCATATGAACTACCAAAATGTATTCCATGACTCATGTTTAAGATTAATGATATGAAAGGTATGGTTTTTTAAATGTTATTCTCATATTCCCGAAACCTTATGCCCATGTTATACTGATATATCTCTAGTTTACCCTACCCAAGAATCTTAGATCATGCTATATTATTTTTCCTTTAACAATGTTATGAGGAAAGGGATTATTATTGACATATCTAAGAAGCATTATAGTTATGAAAAACTTAGTGGGAGATGACATATCTTATTGATGGTCCAGTTGTTTTTTTTTTGTCAATGTTTCCAAAGGAACAAATCCTAAATGATTCAAGCATGGATCATTATTTTATGTAATTTATATTTTCTATTAAGACACATTATTTATGTATGATAATTCTAGATCTTTATACCTTTTACCATATTCAACACACTGATTCAATTTTGAGAATATGAACTAGGAATCATAAAAACCAACATGGATATAACAGAATAATTAATTAAACATTTCATTAAAAGAAATGAAATAACTGGATTAATTATAAGGTATTAAACCTATATAATGTTCATATGAATACATATAATTTGTATATTTTTATTATTCATGATATAAATGAAATGCATGTCCAATTCAAGACTCGAGGTCAGGGTTCATCTCAAAACTTATTAGAGACACAAGTTATTTTATGCACCTAATTTCAACTAAATGATTTATATACTTCCCCATTTCAATTTAAAATATTAATAATTAATAATTATTTTTATTTTAAGTTACAATTTCCATAATTCATTCATAATATTTGTGATTCAAAATTTACCAAAGTTGTATGATTTCATGTTTCCCTCTCATTTTAATCGGGATTTGATATACTTGAATTTACATTTTAGGAAAGTATATGATCATTCTATAGAGAAAAAAAATTCATTTTTTTCCTCTATTTGTTAATAAAATTTTTATTTTATAGTACCATATTCATCTATTTTGTACATAAAATGATTGAGAAATAATTTTAAAGAAAATTATACTTTATTTCTCTATTCGGTCAAAAATCCATTTTCATCCTAATATACATTTTATAAAAACATGAAAGAATATTTTTAATATTAACCTATGATTTTATTAATTTATTTTTACCCATTATTGTATTTATATATATTTTTTAAATTATTCTTTATATGATTTTCCAAACAACGTACTTCTTTAATTTTCATAAAAAAATGTGAAATGAATAATTAATTTAACATACATGAAATGAACAAAACATTCCTTACATAATGACCCATCATTAATTTTAATATTCCTTTACAAATTTAATTTTTTATTTTCAAAGAATGTTTTATTAGTATTTGTTATTTTTTTGTTTTTAAAAGTGATTTTAAATGGAAAATGGTATTTTTCTCCATAAATATTCCATGTATTATTTTAAATATTTTTTCACTAATGACGGTATCCAATGATGATATAGATTGATTATAAATATCATATATACCTATCTTGTTATCCCTTCCTTTGATGGAGTAATACATACCTTATTTTTATTTATAAAATTATTTCTTTATGAATTTTCTTTTGATTATGATATGAGACAACTGTACGAAACTCATTTATGTCAAAGGTTAATTATTTTGTTCTGAATTATGATTGATACTTTTATATAAAACAGATAAAGCATGATCATTTTATGACGGGAGACCCAAAACATCACTCTAATGAATTAGGAAAATCATCTGCCTAATGAGGCATCATGTATGTGATTAGGGAGTAAACCTAATTTGTTACGGTATGTTGATAATCATGTGATATTATTTAGGATGTTTTCCTTGACCCATGTCTATGTAAGGTTATAAGTTGTTGTAATGTTTCCTATTATACCATGATATTATGCTATCCTGATTGTTATATTATGATCCTATGTCATTAACCTTTATCCTTATATTTTATGATATCATATTACACATTTAAAACACATGTTATGTTTTCTTGTCATGTTTATTCCCTTACAAGGATTTTACCTCCCCACAAATGACTATGTATTCCCTAGCAGAACCCATGTTGTTTTGAGAGGCCAAAATCATTATGAAGAATAAAATAATAAACTTTTATTTTTGCCTCACTTTGATGTACTATGAACTCAATATTTAAAATAATATAGTCCGCATGATCTATGAGTTTCACTATAGTTTTTATCAGAGAAAAGGATAATTTATCCTCTAGAAACTCGGTGACAAACAATTACTATTAATATAAGGGATAATTCGAAGGATAATTATTTGTTTTGGAATATATACTATATTATTGGTGAAATATATAGAGAGTGGTTTCTATGAAATTACAACCCTCTCTATATACAACAAATGGTTGTAGCTCTAGAACCATATTACCTAGGGGTATTAACTCTGAAAAGGGTTAATTGAAATGGACTAGATCATCCCTTGGTGCATGAAAATGGGCCTTTATTTACATATAGTTTGACACTCTCTTAAGATATGTATTGGAAATTAAAAAAAATATTTAAGAACCATTATGAAGTACATGAAAAAATTATACCATTATAAAACATAATAGGAAACATTATCATGGAAAACTTAGATTGAAACCTAGAGGCTCATAATGCATGATATAATTATAATTTATAAAATATTACTTATAAAATTTCATGTTTACATTATGTACATTTATTAGATAATGTATTCTCTTTTTTTTATTTAGTTAATGGTGGGAAACATGAAAAATATTACAAACAACCTATGTGATGTAAAATATAATGATTTTCATAAATATATGCATAACCTTATGGGAATGAATGTTTTATATATTGTTATCATACCTAAATATATTTTAAAAAATCATGATTAAAAAATGGAAACTATTTTAACATTAAAAAATTTGTACAAGGGAATTATGGTGTCTTGTTGATTTTCATTTGTTAAATATGATAAATAAAATAAGATTTAATTTCATAAATGTTAAAAATGTGGGAAGGGGAACCACGAGAATTGACTTAAAGGAACTACAAGATGATTTATGTGAGGGAAAGTAAGGAAAAAATTATAATTGATAATGGAAAATAAAGAGTTAAGTTAATAAGTCAAATGGAAATAATATTTAACCTAAGGCACCATTAGCATTTCAATGGCATAGATACAAGAACATGGTCATTATACAAGTCAGTGATATAATCCATGGAATAATTAATAATAATTTATGTTATAATAATAATTTAAGTGTAATTATTGATGTTTTCATTATTGTAATTTTATAATCATGTTGTGTAAGTGTTTTAATTAATGGTATCATGAAATTTATAGTGATTGTTGTGAAATAGATTTCTATAAGGATTTTGCTGAATCTTTTGAATGGTAATAAAAAATTTTAAAGGTAGTTTAATGGTAATGTTGTAATTTATATATAAACACATGATTAAAGAAAGTATAATATTTTATAGGTTATTGATGTTGAGTTAATTATATCTTATTAATGATATTTTATTTTGTGGAAAAAAAATGTTGTGTGAAAGAATTTAATGGATAAAAACTGATTTGATGATTAATGTTATTTTCAGAATGTTCAACATATTTTTTGTAACATTATTGAAATTATATTAATATAGTTTTATAAAAATGGAAACCTTCATTGTAGGGAAAAATTGATCGTTCACAACAAGGTCGTGGGGCTTGAACCCATTGTTGAAGGGTGATATGGGTGTTGTGCCTACCAGTGGCCTATGTAATGTACAAGTTTTCATGCCATTATTTATAATTAAATGATTGGGTGAATAGATTTTTAGATGATTATGTGAAACATATTTTAAGTTCATTTTTAAATTTTTAGGATTTTTAGGTGATTAATGATATGTTGTGAAATGTTTTATTAGGCTGATATATATATATATTTATATAACCCTTAGGTTTAACAAAAAATATTATTTGGGAATAACTCTGTAATATTTTTGGATATTCATGTTGATGGGTCTGAGATAATATTTTAGGTTAAAACCTTCTTTCATATTAATCTTATTTAGGTTATTTAGGATATAAGGTTTTTTATTTAAGTAATGATCTATCTTAAACTTTTTATTTTATGGTTTAAATTTTGTGATTAATACATTAATATTCATTTTTTTTATTTTCTTACATTGAGAAAAAAATTAGATTTAATAAGGATCAGGGGAATAAATTGTTACTCTTTTGTTGATATTTTGAACTATTAAAAGTTAATTTTTTATGTCAGACTGGGACCTTGCCCAGAAAAGCAAGATCCATTTATAAGGAAAAAAACTTACACAAGTCTGAATGAAGAAGATTTATAAAAATCTATCTTGGAAAAATGAAGGACATCATCTGGAAAATGATCAATCCAATGAAAATCATTTCCATTAATGTCTTTTTTGGCCATCCCATCTGCCAACGCATTTTCCTCTCTATAAGCATGAATAACAATGTGGTCTCTTGGGTAGAGAGATTCCTGACATCTAGTCCAGTTATTAGTGAGCTTCCAAGAAAGATGCAAATCCCCAGTTCGAATAGCAGAGACTGCAATAGTGGAGTCACATTCAATCCAAAGCTTGTTCTGACCATGCCTTACATCTTGATCAACCATAATTATAACACCAAACATTCCCACTTCATGATCAGAAGCAGTACCACATGATCCATTGATGCACCCAAGAACATTTCCCTGATAGTCCATATAGACAACACCAAAGCCTGAGGGACCCGGATTGCCCCTTGAAGCACCATCAGAGTTAAATTTAATCCACCCATGAAAAGGGGCATGGAAAATGACTTCCATTATTACAAGAAGATGAGGAAAGTTTCCTTTCACCCCAATATAATTAAGGATAGAAAAATCATGAATTATGTTTGATAACAACACACCTTTAAATGTTTCTACCTCTCGGATAGTTATGAGAATCCCTGAAAGAGTAGCACCGAATCCAAAACATTGAAAGCCCGGTCTGAACATATTTCTTGTTTTTCAAATTAGATGAACAGCCTCCACTACAACAGCCTTAAAAATATTCTAGAGCTGCGGTGACAAGTGAAAATAGTTATAACTCTTTATGAAATCTCCAATTGAGTTGAAAAAAGGCATCGGAACTTCAAATATATCATAAACTGACTTCTGCATTATTGAAGCCGCAGCACAATTGATGAAAAGGTGGTCCACATCCTCCATATTTTGAAATCACAAAGCGCAAACAAAGTAAAGAGAAATACCACATACCTGTAGAAATTCATTAGTTGGTATTTTTTTGTGAGACAACCTTGAAGAATGAATAAAGCAGGATGGCCTTAAAAACATTCTATGTAGGTTACCAATCCATTTAAAGTCAATTGAGCTACCAATAGAGTGATTATAAAATCCTTTGGAGTTGATAATTCCATTGACAATAGTCTCACATGCCCAAAAATTACCCCTAGGGGACAAAAAATATTTATCCACAATCGAAGTGATATAATCTCGAAGATTATCCATTTTACCAAGATGATCCTTGATTGAAAAATCAAAATCTAGGTTTGAATCCCCCTCCAGGACCAAGTCAATCAGATAATCCCCATTCTAATTGGATTTCCCAAACTGAAGAGAGGAATCCTTGGAAACGAGCCACCAAGAGTCAATATCAATTTTTGAAAAATATTCCTAAAGGAAGGCCACACTGAAGAGTTCACATAATTAAAATTACCTATCTTAAGCATGTAAATAAACCTATCATGAAGAAAACCAGTAGCCTCAGATTTCATGTTCATAAGCTTCCATATAATCCTGGCCTATAAAGAGTCATTGAAACCCTAATAGATTCTTGATTCCCAAACCACCCTCATCATGTGACTTGCAAACATCATTCCATGGAATTAAAAGTTAATTTGAGTTATTAAGGCATAAAAAGATTTATATTTGATATTCAATCCCTAGAGTTACAAGTGAAGTTGAAATTGATCAAATAATAATTATAGAATTTAATTGTTTTTATGAAAAAAAAATATCAAGAAAGTATATTTTATAGTGATATAGACCTTGATAGTAAAATAATCCCTCAAATATGGTATAAAGAGATTGAAAAAAATAATATCCTATGACCTTTATATTTGATGAATCATTTTTTTAATTCATCACATATATAAAGTTTTGTGGCTATTAACTTTATCTTGACCATTCACTTTCTTAGGATCACATATCTGCATCACTCACCATAAATATTTATAATTTTATTCCATATCTATTTTTTCCCTTAACTATTATGTTCTCAAATATAGAAACATAGGTATGTGATGAATTTCATATTTTCCTTTCCTACTTCTTAAGAGAATTTTTTATTAACCACTTTTACATTGTGGGTTTCCCATAAAGTTATTTTTGAATGTAAAACCCTTGATTACAAAGAACAAGTTCAAATCATGAGGATTAAATTTATTTAAGGGGGTAGAATATAACACTATTTGGTTTTAAAATTACACTATACTCAATAATGTATTCAACACACATCACTATGTTTAAAAGAATAGTGATATAATATTAGAATATTATTATTTAAACATGACCCAAAAAACCATACTGTTAGATTTGAATTATTTAATAGTATTGAATACTTAATTAAATATATATAAAGGTCATAGTTAAAATAAATTTATTTTCACATTCTTAATAAATAAACACTCAACATTAATAAATATATTTAATTCTACAAAACATATGTTTCCTTCAAAAATAATTTTTATTATTTTTTTGAGAAAATATTATAATTAATATTTAGAACATATAGAAATTTTATTTTAAAAAATTAAAATAAATTTATATATAACAATATTTATATTAACATAGGATGATATTTGGGGATTTTTCTGAAAATATTTATTTTTCAGCAAATAGTGAGAAATATCAATTTTTTGTAAAATGGTCAATTACTTTTAATAAATTATTTAATTTAAAAGTCCCATTATTAATATATATATTTAAATTAAAAAAATTAGTGTTTAATTTTATCTCATACAACTAGTTTCATTTAAATCATATTTATACCTGATTTTAATATTGTTTTCTTTTTAGAATTTAGAAAACATTTGTATGAAAATTGTATTAAAGTGCATATTGTTTCTCCATTTTATATAATTAAAATAATATATAATGAGGGATGATTTAAATTAAAGTTATATATTATATATCTATAAATATTCATACAAATTCATTTAGTTGTGATAACGTTTCATATAGTTATTATAATATCATCTTATGCTTGAAAAAATGCATTTCTTAAAAAACTGTTATTTCAACACATCTGTGGGTTTAATTTTTTATGTTAAACTCTTACAATTATAGTAATTTAATAGGGTAAAATATATTCATTATTTTTAATCATAATTATTAATATTATATAAAAAGTTAAAAAAAATTTGGTTATAATTAATAATAAAAATAGAAAGATATATTTATCGTGGTAATAAAATATAAAAGGTGAAAGTGAGTAATCTTAGATTTAATGAATATAATTTGTCTAAAATATGATTATATTTATTTTCATAGGTATTTATAAGACTTATATTTAACCAAATTATTTATTTTTTAAAATTTAGAAACTTTTCTTGAGAGTGACATCCCATTATGGAATAGATTTTAGATTTACAAGATTTCCACTCCTCCTCCCTTATGATATTAAATCCCTATCATATCCTTTAGAAACATAAAAACCCATTTATTCGTAAAAGACCTAAAAAATACCCTAATTAATTACCTTATCACATCCTCAAGGCCTTTTTTTGTCATAATTCCAATGTAGGGAGGCATTACTTATAATCCTAAAGAGGTGGTTCAAAGAAGATGTATCGCTCTTAAATAAGAATATTGGTTGTATTTATTATTAAACCTCCTTCAAATATTTATAAATAATAATTATATAATAAAATTATTCTCCCTCATATACTAATATTTTTTATTTTAATTTAATAACAGAAATCCATATCAAATTTCATTAAATCGGAAAGGAATCCATTGTTCATGTGTATGACAAACTACCACCTCACGAATCGATGTAATTCGTTTTTCATCATCGCCTATCATTAGAATTAATTATGATGGATTTAATTTTTATATATTATATTAATGGAATATTAATAATTATATATTATTAACATATTATATAACTTCTTACCTTACAACCCATTGAATAATTATATTATCGTTCATGTGTACGGTGGAGTACCACCTCCTGACGCGATGTGATATGTTTTTTATTACCGCATCACATGAATTGTATATGTAAGTATATATAAATAAATAAAATTATATTTATGATATAATTATTTTTATGGGAAGGTAATATAACACATAATTTATTTTCATCATTATCACTAAAAAATGAAAATGTTTCTCATTCGTACATATGGCATGCCATCTCCAAGATTGTAACACAGTTTAGCTTTCAGAACCATATTTTGTGGTTGGTATTAACAGTATAATTGATATATGAAAATGATAATTATTAAATTATTAATATTTTGGATATTATTTAAAAATTAAACCTTTTTCCATGGTTAACACACTGATGATGTTTCAAAATTATAAACCAAGTATATACAACCAATTAACATGTTATATTTCTTTTAGGAGTATAAAATAACATGGCTCTAAAAGAAGGAATATTTCTTTCATTTTCTAAAAAAGAAACTTTTTGGATTTTTTTTAAAAGAAATTAAAATGTTATTTTGTTTTAACATACTAGAGTGGAATGTATCTTTCCTACCATAATTTAAATTAGTTAATTTGAATCATCCTTTCTAAATTTGATAGGGTATTTTCAAGGAATGTTTTTTATTAATATTATTGAATCTTTTAGATTTTCAAAGTTATTTTTAAATAGAATGGGTTATTTTTCTCAAGAAATATTCCATGTAATCTATTAAAGTCCTTTTTTTCAAAAATGAAAACATTTTATATTATGAGTTGATTATAAATTATCTACTTATGTCTCTCAAATATACATGTATTTTTTTCTCCCTTCCTTTTATGGTGTAATTTATACCTTCTATTCATTTTTTAAATTCTTCATTATGATATATCTATCTGATTATGATATGACACAAGATTATGCAATTAATTTATTTTCATGTAAAATCATATGTAATTATTTATTATTTATTTTATTTATGGGGAAAAATAAATCATGAAAATATTATGATGGGTGTTCCTAGAAATTTTTGAAATTAATTATGTAAAGATTTTGTTTAATGAGGCTCTATGTATGAGATTAGGGGTTAACCATATTCCATTATGATGATTTTTCCACCATGTGATATTTTCTAGGAAGTTATCCTGAACTCATGTTTATCTCATTTTATATGTTTTTTTCAAATTTCCTATGATTTCATAATCTTATGTTATCATTTTATTAAATTTATTCACCAATTTATTACCCCTAGGCATTATTTTTATTATATCATGTTATACCTTTTACTTACAGATTATGTTTCTTTGTTCGGTTTACTAACTTACCAGGTTCTTTAGCTAACCCCATTTGTCTATGTATTATGCATGTTTTACCATGCAATTTGAAGATCCTAGAGATCATTATGGAGAATAAAATAAATATTTTTTTAACCTCAGATTGATGTATTATGAACCTAGTCTTCAAAAATACACAAGGCCTCATGATCTTTGGGTTTTAGTTAATAGATGTTTCTGTTAGAAAAATGCAATAATACATGTAAACTTTTTATATCTTTATAACCAAAATTATGAAAAATTTATGGTTTTTATATCTATAAAATTAATTCATTGGTTATCAATTTATTATAAATGGAATAAAAATAATTTGAAAGTAAAAGATATGTTTTCAAGAAAATTTGTTTTTTAGGCGGGAAATGTGTTTTTTAATAAAATAAATTGATCACTATTGGTGAATGATTTTATGTAAATGTATATATTATATAATAAATAAAAGGATTCTACAATGATATATATTTTTAGGCATGAGTTATGAGTATATATCTAGTTATATGCATAAAAATTTATTTTTATAAAAAATATTTTTGTGTCACGTTTTGTAAAATTATTTTAAAATGAATTTATAAACTTATAGAAATTTCATATAGAAAAATTTATTCCATATTGAGATTCATTTGGATCAAATTTGGTAAATATTTCACTGTTATTTTCCATCAATGTAAAAATGACACATATAAAATATTTTCCACCTTGGTAAGTGTAAAATAGGTAAAAAATGGCCAAAACATTAGGACAAGTCATTATAATTTCCCTAAAAATTTCTTTTATCATATTTAATGAGTTTAATTCATCCATATAAATCCTATTATCAAAATATATGGCCATTTAGTTCCATTTTTCAATGAATATGGCCATTATAGCAATTTAAGAAAAGAATAAATAAAAATATACACTATTGACTTTAATACCCCTATAAGATTTACATAAGGATAAATAGAGTATAAGTTTTATTATTAAATTTTATTTAAATATTAACTAATTTTTTTTCTATAAAAATTTATTTAAAAGTTTTAGTTATTTAAATATTACCTTAAATACTTATGAAAAATTAACAATGTATGTATTCAATTAATAAAAAAATAAAATAAATAACTTTAAAATATTAAAAGTAAGAACTTTTTGGAGAATAATTTTGTTCCCAAAAAATTATAGATTAATATGAAATATTTGAGATTTTTGAATGTTTTATATGCAAATTCCTTTGATATTATGTTAAATGAATAGTGTCAAAAGTAACAATAATTATATTTTATATAAAATTATATTTTATTAAATTATTTAGATATAATAAAAAATGAAGTGTATAATTAGGATTAAAAATTGATGAAAAATATCAAACATTTACTTTTAATGAGATGTTATTTATCATATAAGTAAAATTTTAAACCTTTAATATTGAAATAGTTTTTATTGCAGTTAAGGATAAAAATGGTTAATGAAAGGGTTAATAAAAAAGACACAGTTTAAAATGAACTCAAAACTCTATAAATTTAAACATATGATTATATTTTGAACTTATGTTATTTTTATTCAAATTTATATCCAATTTGATGAATTGTTTTTTAGAATGTCTGAATTATATTTTAATTTTTTAAGTTTTTCCAAGTGTGTGATTTTCCTCCCCTATAAATGGACACCCCTGACCTATTTTATCTGAAAAAAATAACCCATATAGATTAAAAAACATAAAAATTTAGATTCTAAAAATCCTTCTCTATGTTCTATAGGTTCTTGTATTTCCAAAAGACAAACCCTATTCCCCTTAAGAGGAGATCTAAAGAAAGTATTCTTAAAAAAAGGTTGTCGACTTTTTGACGTTTTCAAATTTATTTGTTCTTAAAAGTAGAATATATATATTTAAACCATAATAAAATAATAAATATATTATTATAAATATACTAATATTATATTATTATTATGATATAAGAAATTTCTACCACTTTTCTATCCTACGAAAGAAGAAAACACCACTCAAGCATATGTATGACTTGTCGTCTCCATGAAGTGGTGTAATTTTTTTCATACCCCTAAATCATGGATGTTTAATATAAAGGGTTTAAATAATATATATATATATATATATGATATTCATGAAATAATTACTCTTATTTTAATATAAAATCACATTTATGTTTTTATCTTTCAATCTGTTGGAAAATGATAATGTTGGTTGTGCGTAAATGTTAACTACTAACTCCATGAAAATATGTGTTTCTTTCATTTATGTTTAAATCTAAATTTAATAAATATATCTTTAATGAATTGATACAATACATATTTCATAATAATTATTCTTTAAAGGTGAATTATTTTTTACCATTCTTTTATTCCATTCCTCAAAAGGTGAAAACATCATTCATGCATACGTATGACCTACCTTCTCCATGAATGGTGTAACTCATTTTTAAATTTATTTATTTTTAAGAGGAATATAAAAATGTATTTAATCAATATATATTATATTTATAGCATGATTCAAATTCTATATATGGTGTAATAATGATCAAATTATAATGAATTGAATTACTATACTAAAATTATAATGAAAATTAAACACTAAACACACAAAAATGACAATTTTAATAAATAAGAATGAATAAATGGGTTTTAAATTGTTATTATTGTAACGACCCAAATTTTCATTAATGGGAATCCATATTGATCTAATTAAATGTCTCTTTATGTTTATATAAAATGTCAACTTATTTGGTTTTATGTTAATAATTTTGACCGTTCCTAATATAGTCGTTGAACAGTGATCACATGATTAATATAAATATAGGGCTTTAACAAATCTAATTTAATCAGACAAAAGAAGCAATGGCCTCATCCAGTATAATTTCTCCTTACGAAGCCCATTTTTCGGAGCTTGGAAAAGAGGTGGTGTCCCTGGGCTTCGCTCTTGACCAAACCCAAGCTGAAATTCATCATGTCAAGCTCAAATGGGACTGTCTACGGGAAAAGTAGAAGTTGATAGAGATTACTACTCGAGTGATGTTATCTGAGCCACCCCAAGAGTCTGTCACCATCGCACACCATACCCTTAGGTATTATGAGGCTGTTTTAAGGGGTTATGTAACAAATATCTAGTACTATGTTCATGTATATTATTTTTGTATATAATAATAAATATACCTCCTTGTCATTTTTGATACATTGTAAATAGTTTTTAAAGTACAAATAGTGTTTTTAGTTATTATTTAATTAAGAATTATATTTTATTAAATTTAGGTATTTTTGAATTAAATAATATTTTAATAAAATATTATTATTATTAAATTAATTTTTATTAAATATAAATGATCTTATAATTTTATGAATGCAATTATAATTTTTATTAAGGTTTGAAAGCCATTTCTATCAAAACCTGTGAATTTTCGATAAATGTCGGTTTTTATTTTAAAAGTGAAAATTAATATATTTAGAAAATTATTTAGATAAAATAAATTTTATTTCTGGAATTAGGATGTCGAAATTATCCAACGGTGAATGTTTCATAATTTTCTGAGACAGTTAATTTTTTGGGTAAAAATTAAATATCGTTTAAATATATAATGTGTTTTATGACATCATAATGACCCAATAGTGATGTCATAAAATACTATAATCTTTATGTTTGGCCAATATATGTTTTACCATTAAAATAATGTGATTTTAGGATTGTTTGAATTACTTTTCAAAGCATTAATGGACCCCTCAAGACTTATTAAACACCTTGTCTTTTTAAATTTTTTTCCATGGAAGTGTGACTCACCTCCACATAAGCAACCCAATTATTTTAAGAAGTTAGGACTTTGGCCTTATAAAATATTTTTTTCCTCTTCCCTTTTCCAAAACCCATGGGCAAAAGCCATGGGATTGTTTGTGGTTTTGATTAAGTTAATATAAGGGGTCCCAAACCTAAATAATAAAGAATTCCCTCACCTTTCCTATATAAACCCACCCAAGCTCCCACTTACTCCTCACTCAAAGCCTTTGGAGTTCGTCCAACCTCTACCCTACTCTCTCTAGAATCCTCTCAAGGTGCCACAAGCTCTCAAGAATCCCCTCTCAATCCTCTCTCAATCCTTTGGAAGAACACTTCCAAGTAAGGGTTTTTTCTTCCTTTCTCATTTTTGTCCAATTTTATTTAAGTTGTTTTGCCCTTTTAATTTCAATTATGAATGTTGGTGTATGGTTTAGAACCTCACTCATAAATCCCTATTTATGTTTGAATGATGGGAGACCCCTTTATCTCTCATTAAATTCCCTCCATGTACACCCATTAGTATGTCGAAATTCCGAAAGGAACTTCTCTCTCCTCTTTTACATTCAAGCAATACTTTTGTATCATGAATCTAAATTCCATTAAAAAATTTGGGACATGTATCTATATGACCTAATTAATGTCCATTACATGTAAATATGATGAGTAACCCCTTTCTCTCTCATCAACCATTTTTATGAATTCTTATGTCATGCCATTACACTGCCGAAATCGCACCGATTTTCTAAGCCAATGTCATTGTGTAGTGAATACCATGCCCATTTCTCTATCAAGGGTATTCACCTTTATTCACATTTACTTATTGATTATAAATTTTCATGTATAAATTCCAGATTCCTTTATCGTGGAATAAATGATTATTTTTTATGAATCCATGTTTTATGATCCATGTGGCACACTTATGCATGAAATGAAATGTTTAAGAAGGGTGCACCCTTGAAGAGCTCCAATGCATTGGGTAAAGTATAGTATCATGATACATCATGTGCAATGAGTGTTGAATCATGCTAATTCAAGTGCAACGAGGGTTTACTCGTGCTAATGTAGTGGTCATGTAAAGGAAGTTTTCAATAAAGATGTTGTATTTCATGTTTTAAGTTTTTATGTAATGATCCTAAGCCCCAAAGACACTAGACCTCTCGACCATCCTTGTTGTATCAAGTGAATGGTTTATGTAATAAATCATGGTTAAGTTTGTAATAAAAGTAGTGTTGTCATAATTTTTGAATCATATATAGTATTATAAGTATTTAAATTACTATTCTATATAAACATAATAAATTATATAGCATGTTAATGTTATTTCAAAGCATGTTGAATTCAAGGTAAGGTATTTATGTTAAAATCTCATTGTTTATTTGAATTTTTTATGATTATGTTTCCGATGATGAAATTTTATGATCCATGAATAAATAAACTCATGAATGTTGTTATCCCATGTATATTTATTGATAGTAAATGTCTTACATCCAATTTCCCTACTTTAATTACTCAAGAGACTAAAATAAATTTTTAATGAAAAATGAAATTATTTCTATTTTTGGTAGAAAATACATTTATTCTATATTGTTTATTAAAAATATTTTCATGAATGTTTTAAATATTATAAAATTATTGGTTGAATTCATTTTTACACATGTTTGAATTTTTTTTTTTAATAAAATGTATTATCTTAACATTTTTTGAATGTGATTCTTTTCACTTTTTATTAAAAATACTGAGGAAATATTTATTTTAACATAAAATAAAAGGGAACAATTCTCAATCATCTGGTCCGACAAATGTTTATAAGATTAATTTATAATTTTACATGGAAATTTTCAAAGAAGATAATTTCCTCAATATTTCTGATTTTTTTATTTTAAAATGTAATTTAAAAAAGAAAATAGTATCTTCATCAAATAATATTTCAGTGATATTTTAAAGGAAGTAATCATTTATAATAACATAATTTGATGATAAAAACTATTTACTATGGATATGGAATAATGATAATAAATTTATTATTTTTATTGTTGGGTTTTGGTTATTACTAATCATGTGTTGATTTATTAATGTCGTTAATTTTTTTTGATTTGGATGCTAAAAACACAGACATTTATTATTCTAATGAAGTCACAAAAAGTGTAATTTGGGATAATAATAACTAGAATAATTATTTTTACTCTGAAGTTATATTCATTATTTAACACATGTAATGTTATTTTATTTGTTAAAGAAAAATTATTCTAGAAGTGTTTTATTGGTAGTATGGAAACACTATTCATAGTCTATGTTTTAAAAAAACATATGGTTTGTAAAAAATGTGTTGGGAATAAAAGTATGGATATGAATCCATAAAATTGTAAGAAAACCTATATTTTTGGAGAAAATATGGTTCACCATCCATACTTTTTTATTCAAATATACACTGATAATGTACTTTTGGATTTTTTATACAGAAAAACCCTACATTTGACTTGGTCAAATACAAATTTTTCAACTATGGATTACTCCTATGTTTTATATGGTGGTATCATCATATTTAGATATCTATTTAAATATACATTAATAATGATTTAAAGTCTGTAGTTCAACATAAAAATTCATTATTGTTTATAAGGGAAGTTAAAAATTTCTTTGAATGTTTTGAATTCAAATATTCATGATTTATAATGTGATATTTCTAGATCTGTTTAACATGATGGAATTTTATTGTCATAAAAAATGACAATATATTAGTCCTAGATATATATGTCATAATTATGAAGAAAAAGATGCGAGTTCAAAAAATAAGAATGTTTTTTCCTCTAGAGGTACACATTGCAGACATACAAGTTTCAATCCTTTTGATTTTGATCAGCAGCTACTGTTGCTATATATCTGTGTTAATATTTTATATAAGTTGTACAGAATATTTATTAGAGATAAAATTTGAAGACTTAAATGGTTGATCATCTACCTAGTTTTTTATCATCTACTTTCTGAAGAAATCATATTTGATGATTGAAGAATATTTATCTCCTAATGTGTTTTATTGAAGATCATATATAATAGTCAGTTGTTATTGCAATAATCTTCTAAAGATATTTCAATATCTATATCATAATAAATTATATTTTAAGAGTATTGGCTACTTGTAATCAGCCATTGGTAGAGTTTTATATTCTCAAACTATGTTGTGGATATTTTGGTTCCCTTTAAAATAAATACAAGGTCGTGTAAAAGCATTGAGATTAAGGTGTAAAATTCCTACTCTTAGTTGTAGAGGTTCTTGAAAAAAGGACCTAATGATGAAAATCACCCTGATCATTGAGAGTACGTTGGTGGAGTGGACTAAGGGTTATTTGTTCCATACATCACTATACACCAGTGTTTCATTTTTTTATTTATTTAGTGCTTCTTACTCTTATTTAAGAGAGTTGGATAGAATTTTTTTAATCTCGAGAAGGATGTTTGGTTTTAATCATTTTTTAATAAATAAAACTTGACCCCCATATTTTTTCTTCAACTTTTTTGTTCCGAACTAACATTTGGTATCAGAGGTTGTGATCTATTTTATTATTTATATTTCCAAAAAATCATATTATTTCATACAAATACCAATGACTGATATCAGAGAAAAATCTATGTTGGATATTTTTTAAATCCATAATAATTCAATTATTTCTATTTGAAACCATCAATTGATATCATTTTTTGTTTGATTTAATTGGTTATATTTCTTTTCTATATAAAGAGTTATAGTTAAATATCCAAATGAAATTAATTATAGGTGGATGATCTTAGAGAAGGTATATTGATCATTAGTTAACTTTATTTTAATGGTGATAATTATAGATGTTGTAAATAATACATGATTATTTATATAAAAATCTTGGATTAATAGTTTATCAGAGGTATTAATTAAAAAACGAATTCTTGAAGATGATCTATTAAAATAGAATGATGTTTAAGATAATGAATATGATCTTAATTTGAGAGTAATTAATGGTATTTTCTATAGATAAGGAACATAATAATTTAATCATGTGTCTGAGTGTGATAATACATATGATATGTGGATGACTATGTATTTTTTGTATTAAGAAAAATATAATGTTAGAAACTATGGTACAATTTTGAATTTTTTTTAATTTAATTCATTTAGTATGCATGAATATTAGATCATCACTTAGATGAATGTATGATATGTATAAATTGATAATGATACTACATATTTGGAAGAAAAAATTAAAAATTTAGATCAAGATTTAAAAATTATATGATTTTTACCCTATAATTGGAATGTAATATCTATGGATATTCTCTAATATACACCAATTAACAAATCAAAAACGAAAAATATGATTTTCATCTTGATGATTTATGTTGATGAGATGTTAGCTGAAGCTTAAAATCTTGTTTCTATCTAAAAATAAAAAGTCAAAATAAAAACTAATATAGATAAATCATATGATTCATGTTATCTAGATTCATGTAATGAATTATTAGATCATTATAAAATAATTCCAGAATTTTAAAACCAGATGAAGAAAATAAATAAGGAAGATAAATTCTATGAATGTATGTAAAATGTTAACAGAAAGTCTATTTTCCCTCTGATTAAATATAAATGGAAATATAATTATAAAAGGAAAGGTTGGAAAGTCATGAATTTTAACTGGAGTGATACTTATGATTCAAGTGATAAATCTAATACAAACATCTAATTTGAGTATAAAAATAAAATGATAAATCTTTGTCTCACGACTCATGCTGATGAGGTAAAGACATCTAACTCTGAATGTTCTGATTCATTCTTATGATGAAATTAATAAATATGGTTTTATGATTTAAGAAAAGTTTAAAAATTTAAAACAAAGAGAATATAAAACATATAAAATATTATGATATTATTTATACTCATAAAGAGTTTTCAATGAAATAGATTTATGATTTAAGATTGAAATGTTATATTATTTTTCATGAAAATAAAATTATGAAAATATTAGAAGAATTTATTACTTTTAAATATTCCTATAGCATGATTATTAAAGGTGACAAATATTTAAATAAAACTCATGGTAAAAATAAATTTAATAATAATGGAAAATTTGGGATTAGTATTAATGGATAGAAACAAAAGTTATATAGAATGTATTTTGTTCTTAGTTCAAAGAGAAAGAGTATATTGACTGTTAAATTTTTTCACTATAGAACATATACACATTATTAAAATGACGGATATTTTAGAAAATCTAAATTTTTTCTAAGGATATTAATTGTTTGAAAGTTTTATCTGACTTTAATTTTAGAGTCTCTACTAAAAAACTGATATGGTGACATAAGACTTAAATTTAATAACATTAACAGACACAAAAGCATATGGGTGCCAAAAGGAACTTGTATTTGATATATTAGAAGCAGACACAAATAGAATTCATTATTAAATTATTTTATGGTAGCTTCAAAATTATTGAAATTTCTATTGAATACAAAATTAATAAAGCTAGAACTCATAATCCAAAAAGTATTTAATTTTCATATTAATATTCTTTTTAATTAAATTAGCTATTTTATACTAGGGGAGAGAAAATATTTATTATCTTTATTCATAAAATATTTAAAATACCCTCACTCTATTAATTTATTTGATGCATCAATATATTAAAACATTGATTACATTATACATACTCTTTAAAAGTTTATTAAATTTTTTATTGAGATATATAATAAAATTACTAAAGGTATTCAAATATATGTAAAATATATTTTATATATATCTTGATTAAAATTGTTCTCAAGGAGAGTTATAATAAAGAGTGAGTTCATGGTACTTTTTTATACTAATATAAAATTTAATTTAGACTTATTGGTTTATAAAAACTGTGTTCTTCATTTAATTTTTCATTTTTTATAATTATGTTTGGAATTTTTTATTATTTTTCTAAAATTTATTATTTTTTGTTATGTTTTAGTTAAAATATAATTTCATTTCAAAAAAATAACTTTTTAAAATTTAAATATTTAATTATTAATCTATTTCTCATCACGAGAATGAGAAATAACACCAATAATATTTCAGAATGAAACATTTATTCTTATTCTTTCAAACCCTAAAATGTTCTTCAAGAACCACTTAAACCTTTTGTCTCCCTTATGTGAAATTCCAAACTCAAATACTTTTAATGAATATAGTCTAGGTAGAATTAAGAGACCTAGGTCATCAACCTTAGATAAAAGATTTTTTGAAAAGATAAATCAAGGTAATTTATTTTCTAATATATTTGCAGAAAATTCAATTTCTTTTGTTAAGGATTTATTACAAATTTTTTTAAAAAATGATATATAAATTCATGTTTTTGAAAAATAGAAGTTCAATATTTTCAAATAGTTAATGATGGAATGATTTTTAAAGAGTGTGTGTCTAAATTTATTATTTTTAATAAAGAAGTATTAAATTTGCATGATGATCTAAAAAGGTATAAAAATAATATGATAATCTTAAAAAATATCCATTTAAAAAAAAATTGATACACATTAATGGAAGAATCAAAATTTCCAAGAATTATCATTTTGTAAAGTATTCATAGAGTCATTTGAAGTGAAGATGATATTTCAAATGGATACACTTAAATAAGAAGTTACTATTAAGTCATATCATGACGAGGTACACATTTTTTTGGTTAAATAGTTCTCATGTTCTCCGATTGTTTAAATAACTACAGATGTTTGAAGGATAATAGAGGATCTTTAAAGAGTTATAGATACATTAAGTAAAGGATTTCAATTTTTTGAGAGTGAATATGAACCATCTAGCCCATCTAAAAATCTGTTTTCTTCTTCACCATTGTAGCTTTTTCACTGTCATAGATAATTTTTTTTTCTAAAATCTATATGGTTTTTTATTTCCTTTAGTTTAAGTATTGGTTTTATGTTTTTTTCTACGTTAAAAATTGAATTAATTTTTTTCTTAATTTATTTTTGTTTCTATAAAATGGGCAGAAATTAATTGAAATTTTTTGGATAATTAAAAAAATATTTTGAAGAATAAATATTAAAAATGTAAAGAAACATCTATTTCATAAAATTTAAAACATTTAAGGGAAAATTTTATTTACAAAAATATTTTTATTTTTAAGGTACAAAGTTTCTGGAAATTTATTTATTCCAATATTTTTAAAATTTCATTTATTATTTGTTTTAAAATTATTGGTTTTATGAGTTTTCTGACCATCCAAAAGGGGGAGACTATTGATCGTGCCTTGATTCAAAAATTTCAAAAAAAAATTGATTTTGATGATGAAAAATACCAAATATATTTTTCTAATGTAGTTACATTATGTGAATTTCAAAAAAATAATTACTGTAATAGTCTATTTTGTTTTGGAAGAATATTTAGTCTTCAACTCGTGAGTGTTTATTTTATTTCAGAATGAATAATTATTCTAGATGTTTTTTAGAAGTAGTATCGAAACACTATTTATACTATATGTTTTAACTGAATTTATGATTTGTATAACCTATTTTAATAATAACATTATGTATCATAAAGCCATGTTTTGGGAGAAATCCTATGTTTGAGGAACACATGTGTGGTTCAACATACCTACTTTTGTATTTAACCATATGTTTTCAGCTGTACTTTTGGAGTTTATTGCTACGCAGATAAACCCTATTTTTAACATGGACAAATAAAGAGTTTTCAATTAAGGATTATACCCATTTTCTCTGCAAAGGTCACACCATATTTGAAAATATATTTAATTTTTTTATTAATATAGATTCAAATTATTATAGTTAATATTTTAAATTATTATTATTTATATGGGTTGTTAAAGCTGTATTTGAATGTTATGAATTCAAATATTCAAGATTTAGCATGAAATATTTCTAGAGTTGATTGAACTGATTGAATTCAATCTTTATGATAAATACTAAGATTTTCATCATTGATTGATACATAGGTTCTTCTTCCAGAGTCAAAAATTTCTATTTGGAAATAAGAATTTTCCATTACCTCTAGAGATATACTTTAGAGACATACATGTTTTTATCCTTGTATTTTTTCTCGACTAATATTTATGTTGTAATATATCTTTTTTTATATTTTTTTTGTAGGTCTACAATGTACTTATTAGAGTTACACTTTAAAGACATACATGTCTGATCATATACTTGGTTTTTTCTCATCTATTTTCTAAAGAAATCCAGTTTGATGATTGTAGAATATAAATGTTTGTTGCTTCTATATTTAAATAAATCCAATTTGGATACATACATTTGTGGAGACATACATGTATAGAGACATACATGTTCGTTGCTGCAATGTTTTAATAAAGTTCCCATGCAACTATCTGTTTCTATAGGAACTATGTGATAAATATTTTTCAACATCTACATATTAATATATTAATTTTTAAGAGTATTGGATACTCATACTCATTAATTTGTGGAGTTAGAACTTCTCATACAAAGCTATGGATATTTCAGTTCCATGTAAATGCACTAGAAGTCTGTGTAAAATCATTTTCTATATGGTCTCAACTACCTACCCTAGTTTAATAAGTTACTAAAAAAGGTGATTCTAGTGAAAATCCTCAAGCTCATGTATAGTGTATTGGTGGAGTGGACTAAGGGATATTTGTGCCCTGAACTACTATATACCTCTTTTTTTATCCTTTTATTTACTTTTTACTGGTTACTACACTTTTTGAGAAAAGGAAATAATTTTCATAATATCAACAGTGAAGATTTGTTTTTTTCATGTTTTAAAAGGAACACAATTCACCCCTCTTATGTATTCATCCTTTCCATTCAAACCTCATAATAATGATAATGAAAGATCAATGGAACCTATTTTCCTTTCAATCGGTCAATTTATGATGAATTTTTTAATGATCTTATGTCATACATATGAATGGATTTATGATTAAATGAATAGTGGTCCTAGAAATATATATACCTCCAATGAATTGGGTCAAGATTAATGATCTATGAGACCAAACGGTACTTTGGAGGTTCTTCCAAGCCCAAAACAAGAGGATACATGGGAGTTGATCCCAAACAAGAAAAAATAGGGTATAAGGAAGGTTATCCTAGGCCCAAAATGGGTAACGAGAAAATATCCAAATCCTAACAAGTAATGAATGTTTAGGTGTGTAGCCTTCACAAACATTTTCATTGATTTTGATAATGCCATAATTTATGAAACTCTTTGATTACATGATATTATACCATTGTTATATTTCATGGATTATATTCTTTAATACCTATATGATTCAGGTCTTATGAAATTCCAAGAATTATACCATGACTCATGATTATGATCGATGAGATGTTGGTTATGATTTTTAAGTGCTAACCTCAGGTTTGCGTACCATTATCCTTATTTTAATCTTATGTGATCATTGATATCAACTTTTTTATCCTTATTGAGTATATAAGCTTATCTATTCTTAAGTTTCCTTTCCCCAAGTTATAAAGAAATATATTATGTATAATATGTCAAATATGGGTGCTTGTTATGAAAAACTAAGTGGGAGATGTTATAGATTGCTTTTGAACCAGTTATTTATATGTCCAAGAATCTGAAGATACTAATCCAATATGGTTCTAGAGTATATCATAATGTATCTAATTAATATTCATCTATTAAGATGTAATATCTATGAATTAAATTTATGAGTCTCTATATAGTTTACCAAGTTATGTCTCTTGGTGGGTTTCTTCTAATATTATTAATTAAATATAATTTAATTGAATGCTTTTTCAGTGCCATGGGTTACGGATCTTGTCTAAGATGCTGTCCACAGTGTGGGAAGATCCTCCAAATAAATTTTACTATAAATACAATGTATTATGAGCACCATTAAGGGTGTTTTTTGAAAGTATTTCACATCCAAACTCGTTCGAATTTAATCTGGTCCTTCTTTCCAATGGTAGGAGGTCACTTGGATTTTTACAATGAATCCTTAGAAAATGCATTGGATGAGAGGATGGGAGGTCAAGAACATGACACTTTTTTTGAGGGAACTATTACCAACTGTTCCACTTTCTTATAGATTTAGTGTATATTCATGAATCTTTTCCAAATCCCTGTACGTGACTAGTTACCCCTGTAGTAATGATCTGATTGAGACCATGTGTTTGACGAATAACTCTATATACATTATAAGTTCCCCATATTCTCTAACTAATTTGTGATATTTTGGTATATTGATGGATAGTTGTGATCTCTATAATTTATTGTCATCGAGGGAGGTTTTTGGTGTTTTGATGATGTTGCGATTGAACCTCAAATAGGAATCCTATGTATCCCTGTAAAGAGAAGAATCAAAACCCGCATAGTTTTATGGACTGGTTGAAAGGAAAATTAAGTTGGGTTTGGACCTCAAATACATTTACTACATATCCTTTTATGAATAGTAATTAGATCCCATGTAG
The DNA here is from genome assembly GCA_963277665.1 of Viscum album. Taxonomy (NCBI): domain Eukaryota; kingdom Viridiplantae; phylum Streptophyta; class Magnoliopsida; order Santalales; family Viscaceae; genus Viscum; species Viscum album. The sequence continues at coordinate 97,157,197 of OY728130.1, read as the reverse complement.
TTCTATGGAATTTTTTTGGATTATACCTCAATGGGAGACCCATAATGGGGACTCATTCATATTGCAGATGGGATGATCGTGACAAATATTTATGCCCATGTGAGTTATTCTCAGTGAGAGAAGCAATAGAAAGTGTAATATAAATCAAATTTCATGATATCACACCATTATATTTCAATGTTTGGTTAGGTATTACACATAATAAGATTCTCGTATTTCTGGAACCATGAAGAGAATCTCAACTCATAGTGATTTAGAGGGTTTTTTGGGGATTACACCTAGAAGTATTCCCATATTTTTGTAACAATGAGTAGTTTCATAAATCATGATGATTTAGATGTTTAGTTTGGGATTACACCGAGAAGGATTCCCATGTTTTTGGGAAAATGAGGAGAATCTAAAATCTTGGTAATTCTGAGGTTTTGTTAGGGCTTACACTTAGGAGGTTGTCCATGTTTCTAGGACCATGATAGTTATATCAACTCATTGTAATTTTGATGGTTGGTTTGGGATTACACCTAAGAGAATTAACATGATTCTCGAACCATGAGGAGAATCTCAGATCATGGTAATTTATATGTCTGGTTGTGGCTTACACCTATGAGGATTCCCATGTTTCTAGGACCATGAGGAAAATCTCATCTCAAGGTAATTTAGAGGTTTGGTTGGGGCTTACACATAGAAGTATGCCCATATTTTTGGAACATTGAAGAGAATCTAATGTCTTTGTAATTTATATGGGGTTGATATTAGGGTTGTATAGGATGAAAAGGGGATCCAAAAAGGGGCTTCCACATAGGGGCTCAGTAAAGGGGATTTACATATAAAATCACCACAAAAGGGTTCCCATATAGGGGTTCTGTATAGTTATTGCTTCACTATGAGGGATGGAAGAAAATGATGCATCATACCACAAAGAGTCCTAGGATTGTCCACATAGGGGCTCCATAAAGGGTATTTTGTATAGGGGCTCCATAAAGGCATTTCTTATTTATGTGGGAAGTCTTGAAATGATGACTTTCAATATAAACAACCCATTTTTACATAGCATTTTGAATTTTTTTTATTCTTGACGGGATTACTTTATGGAGGGCATATATGGAATTAATTTTCAAAGGACCTTTCTAGTTTGGAATTTAGTAATTTCACTTGAGTGATTGTCAGAGTGTTCCTGAAGGATGAGTTATATGAAATATAAAATAATAGATTTTATTTAACATCCATCCATATACAAAAATTGTTTTCCATTTAGGGTCTTCGTAAAGTTGTTTCACAAATGGATTTCCAGGATACAGACTAGTGTAAAGGGGCTCCACCAAGGGTCATTTTAAAGGGAATCCACCAGTACTTCTGTTAAAAGGAGGATAAAATTCACCACCTTAGGCCAAAAATGACATTAGTTTTTTAGAGGATAAAAATATCCTCATTAGACCAAAAAAAATTAGTTTGCGGGTGGAGTGGTTCGTGAATCATTGAAGATGTGTTGAAATTGAGGAAAATTTCTATGCGGTCATAGGAATGTGGTATGCATGTATTTTTATTCAGGCTAAAAAGGAAACCTTTTTAATCCGTAATTCTATTTAGGCACCATGAGTAGCTAAATAAAAACATGTAAAGATGAGTATTCCCCTACCCATCCAAGTAAGGATAGTATCATGGGTCTTGTGGAAAAGTGCATGGTATGAATTAGTTCAGGACTATTTGGTTGAGGATATCACATTAGGATGTTAAGGGGAATTTGGGAAGAACCTAAACCTTTCCAACTGAGTACATCAATAAGGTGTGCCTTTAGGATATGATGCCACTATAGGTATTCATTTCCCTTAGGATATTTGAATGATTGTTTTTTGTGGATTGTTGTGTATAAGTGTGCATGTGTATCCAAGATGGCCATTGTGTAATATGGTATTATTGAGTGAGTTGTTTTATTTTGAGAGCCAATGATTTATGTGTTTTTATATGGTTCACATGTGTTTACCATGAGACTTATTATTTATATTATATGATTGTGCCTACTATACAATTCGATGTTGTGTGAGAATGCTTTGCCAATAGAGGTTGTATCTTGTATCAAAGTGAAAAATAAATCATCATGTAATTATTATAATTAAGAGGGTGATATTGGGTTGATGTGACATGGTAATGATAATTATTATAGGACATGGAGATCGGGTAATCAACCTTGTGTCCTAGTATGAGAAACAGATCAGGGTATGACTTTTTGGAATGGATTGAGAGAGAGAATAGGTATAACCTTGTTTCATGACCTGAGGTAGAGATGGGTACAATGTCCATATGTCCTAACCAATGATAGAGATGGGGTATGATTCCTTTGTGTCTTAAACTATGAGTGATAAAGGGTATGATGTCCTTGTGGCTTGACACATGGTTGAAGTAGAGTCAAGGTGGGAAAACTTTATGCTTGATCCTAGGCATGATTGGCATTATGAATTGATATGGAACATGTGTTGGCCTTGAAACCAAAAATAGTGGGAGTTGAAATCATCTTTGTGTCCCAATTTAGTATTTTATGATTCATGAGAATTATTTTCTACCATGGATACAAATAATTTATGGTTGGGTTATAGGTTCACCAGGTTATCACTCAAAGACCTAACTTGTGTGTGTATCTCAATAAGTATCATGATGTACGGGTTCACACGTGATGATTCATGGAACATGTTTATATATTTATTTATTTTCCTAATGCATAAAAAGCATATAAAGAAGTTTGTTATTGTATCTTTTTGAGACCCTACTAATATTTTTTCCTCACACCATGCATGGGAACCTTGATGCACTTGTAGGCCTTGTGTTTATTTTCTATTTGAGAAAAATATTTGCATTAGATCAGGCTAGTGAATCTAGAGAATATTGAAGACATGGTTTTTTAGGATATTGATTCTTGGATATCTTACTTATATATTAATTTACCATTTTTTATATATGTGGTTGGCCTAGTGAGAAAATAGTTTTATGTTTTTGTGACAACATTATTTAGATTTAGTACAGAATTTAGTGAATTATTGTATTCTTGACGACCATCATGGAATATTTTTATTTCATTTTTTAGGATTATATTTTTTACTTTAAAATGAGGGCATTGTTTCCCCATTATTATTCTAAGCCCTCACCACTAGTCTATGACCTCTGACATATAGGGAGGTGCGATTTAATTCACGTGGCACATCAGTGAAACCCAATGATTCAATTGGGGTGTCAGAAAGTGGTATCAAATGATGGTTTTGTTTTCTTGATATGGTTTCAAGAAATAAGAGGTCTAAAAATGTGTTAAAACTTGGGATATACCTCAAACTGGTGACTCATGAACACTTTTTTGATGAGAAGTCCTATTTACTAGGGTAATAATATTTTTATTCTTTCATTACACAATTTTGATTGATATATTTATTAAATATGAAATTTTATTAGGATTTTATTTTATTTGGTTTCGATCTTGTATTCCTGGAAATAGTCCATTGTTCATGTATCATACTAGTAATGTTGTATTCACATGAAATGTGTAACGCCACAACCCTAGTTACCCAGAGTCAGTGCATTATTACATAACATTGGCATGATCACAAGGAAATCATGTCTCGAAAGACTGATTAGTTTAGTATTATTGGAAACAAGATTCATACATAAGTTCAACTTTACAACGTGAAAAGAAATACAACACAAATTTATTCCATTAGAAATATCCAAGCCTCCTAGATTATGCCTACAAGTCACTCAAAACTAACTTCTTCATATCCTGGGAAAATGAAAATTAAGAAAGGTTTGAGCTCAAATGCTCAGTAAGGGTAAGAAATACAACAAGAGATAACATAAATATTAATCATAGTGAATAATTGAAACCACATGCCTTTACCAATAACAAACATGAATACTTTTATGGAAGGAATATGAGCTGAGTAAATAATTCCATAATAAATATAATCATGGGTTTTCTAATAGTCGAATGACCACATGAACCATAAATATTATTTTCATAATTAGGGAATGTATAATGCCGGACATTCTGAAACATTTTGTCAAGGCCTCAGCCAAGATGTCTAAAAATGAATAAGGCCTCAGCCAAAACCATATATCAAATTGGGAAAGGCCTTGGCCAATTCCATGTCTAGTTGTCTCATGAGACCTACCGATGCATCGGGGAGCTATAGCGGGCTCCACCTGTCACTTACTAAGTCCAATCCATTCTTCATATGAAAAGGTTGTAATGTAACATAAACATTCATATTAAAACTAGCATACGAAATGTCAATACCTTAACCATAAACCATGAATGGTATAAAAATAACACATTCACAGTCAAACATATCACAAAACCCTCAATACATTATGGAATATTTGTATCATATTTAATCGACTTCAAACAACTATAAAATCCATCAAAGGATGTTGACATAGATGAAATCAAAACTATTTGAGAGGAATATCTCGTTATTTTTTTATGAAATCATTTAAAGTTACATAATTATAAAGAATAAATTTATTTTGAAAATATTTTTATAAGATTTTAAGGGAATCTTTGACGATGTTATAACGGAGGAGAATAATTGCACCTATTGTATAAGTTAAAAAACATTCTTACCTTAATTTTTCCGAAAAGGTGGTAAAGTACCATGTTGGGAAAATGACGGAAATATTCCTTTAAAAAATATTTATAAAAAGTCAAACAAGGGTATAAATGAATTTAAACTATATTCTAGTAAATATTAAAAATGTTTTCGGATACATTTTAAGAAACATGGATGTGGATGAAAAAGAGGTCTTAGTAGATACTTACGTAAAAACAACCTCGAATAATAAAGAGATTGAGAAATTAACCCTTACCTTGTACTTTTCCTTGGTTTAGGGTAGGTTAACCTCATATATAATGATGAAATAATTGTTATTAAATTATTCAAGAACTATATACATTAATATGATATCATATACGATCTTCTAATATTTATTCTTTAATAATATTTTAGTATTATCATCCTTTCAGGTGTTAACTTATTCGTTTTCCTTTATATGATTTGTTACATAATGAATGTTTGTTATGGATAGGTTGTATCTTATTCAGGATGATATTAAGTGTTTAAACATTATTTTTAATAATCAAATAAAAATTAGTCTTTAATGGATATGATGGGGAATGAATCTCATCGCATTCATGGAGATGGTAATCCGTACGTACGCATGAGCGACAATATCATTCTTTTGATATTAAAATAATATATAATTGGATGTAATATCATATATAAAAAATCATTATCATGTTATATTTATTATTTACATCAATTAAACTTCATTATTATACCCATCCAAATAATAATGTATTGAATAACAATTACACCGCAACGTGGAGACGATAAGTCGTACGTACGCACGTATTGTGACATGTCATTCAAAGGATATATAGAATAATGAATATAGTTATACCATATTTATAATAACATCATTGTATATAGAAGATACTAGAGTTATTATTTTATAATGTAAACAATAAAGAAATGAGAAGTGGAATAATAAAGGAACTTGAAAGAGGTGATAAAAACATTGGCGCCACCCCACTCCTAATTTACCTTGGAGACGCATGGAGAAACTATAATACAGGGTAGGGGGAAAAGTGGATGAGAGCTCTAAATGATGATAAGTTGATAGGGTAGAATACTAGATCCAATGAAACAAAAATAGGCTGACTCTATAGATCCTTGGGAACAGTCAACCACAGATCCACCAAATCCCAAAACCTCTCTGTTAACCCACTTCAAATTTGACATGGAGATCCGTAGGGGAACTATAGGTTAGAGTAGAGGAAAAGCATCCAAGTAATCTAATAAAAACTTTCTTCCGGCCTCAAAACCACCCACAAAGGAACTGCACAGAATGGGAAGGATGAAGGAGAAATAGGTGAAAAGAGGGAAACCGAGGAAGAGGAGGGGAAGGTTGGTAGGAGAAGTGATCAGATGCGCTACCGAACCAACAACATAGGGTTTCAGTATGAAACCATAGGCGGAGTGGTCAGGGAGAGGGTAAGCTCCAAGAGAGAAGGGAGGCATCCTCTACACTTTGAATAATCTCTATGGACTTTGTGGTGTGGATTATCTGTAAAGGAGTGGCCATGATTCTATCTGGTTGATTTTTTACTGACTTACCAATTTGATGCACATCATTTCCAACTGAGAGAAGAGATCTCTAAAGAGTTTAGTGAATTTTTATGTGTGGGAGAAAATATATCTTCATGGGGTAACTTCAATGATTGTTTTTGAGTGTGATTCTTAGTTCACATCACAGTTTTGGAGAGGTCATCATGAGGCTTTTGAGACCCTATTATCGATTAGTAAAATATTTCACCTACATAAGGATGGGAAGACTGATCAAACTATCTATGTGTTAGAGGATATGATGAGGTATTTTGTGATTGATATTATTCAGATATATGATTATCACTTTCCATTGTTAGAGTATGGTTTTAATAAAAGATATCACTCTTCTATCGACATGGAAACATTCAATGAATGTTATGGAAAACCTTGTAAGGTTATCCTTATACAGTGCTATGATTGGTGAAAAACTCTAATTGACACAAAGATGGTATAAGAGATGATATAGAACATTCTGGTGATCCAAAAATTCATGAGGCCAACCCATATAATAAAAAATTATTATGCGGATCGATGAAGTATTCCCTTGGAGAATGAGCATGGAGACCATGTTTTCATGACAATCTCCCTATGATGTGGATTGAAAATTTTCAGAGAGGGATACAAACTATCCCTAAGGTTCATAAGGCCATTCAAGAACCTAAATGGGGTTGGTGAGGTTGCATACTTCTTTTCATTTCCCCCAAATCTAGATGGAGTTCATGAAATGTTCCAAGACTTGTGGTTTAGGGGGTATGTGCACACTATATGCACATTATTGACTATGGTGATCTAGATATAAATGATGGAACCACCTTCTTGGAGTCACCTCAATGACCAAGGACCTATAGGAGAGGATCCTATATGGATGGGTCATCCCTTTGGTTTTTGTGGTCTGTCAACATGAGAACATGCATGATAGCCTCTGGGAGCATGAAAGTTAGGTTTAGACTTAGCTCCACCAACTTTTTTGTATCTAGTTCATTTTAGGGATAAAATACTTGAATGTATATATAATTTAATGACTTTGTTTTTTATAGATTATTCCTTTTAATATTTGTATTTATATATACATATTTATCTTAAGAGTTATCATTGTGTTTTGGTGTCTCAGGACCCTAGAATTAATATATTAAATATATTAATAAATTCTAACTTATGAATACACATCGTTTTGGTAAAAATTAATTTCTAGTTTTTCAGTAACTCATGTAGGAAATATGATACAATGGTTGAATCCAAAATGCAGGGTTTTCCCTAGGCGAGACATAATTTTAATTGGTATCAGAAGTTCTGTGGGAGGTTACTATTGGAAGGTATGTTTAATAAAATAAATAAAAAAAATTTATCATAATTAAATAACCAAACAAATCCTAATCTTATATAAATACATAATTATTCTATTTCTATAGGTTTAGATTCATAACCCATGTATGATTAGATGAAATCATTCTTCATTAGAATTGGATTAATCAGGATCACATATAAATGATCTAATTGAGTTGGAATAATAGGAAGGTAATGAATGAAACAAACATCCTTCATTGCTAGGGAACTCAATCATCACCACTGATTCATCTTTAATCAATGTAGGGGTTTTTATATGATATTTCACTCTTTGATGGAATATTGAGAATTTATTTTTCATATACATTCATTTAAAACTAACTATTATTCTTCACATGTTCCCAGTTAATAAAATTTATTTTTTATGCCATCTTCATCCATGTTTTCCCATCCTTATAATCATTTTCCAATATCTCATTAGTGAAAAATGGATTCACCTCTTTGTTGTAATTTTCCACAAATCAATCACCGTATTCTTTTTAATTTCCCTATAGGGCCACAGTTCGACATTGTTGGGGGGTTGAGTGTGATCGAACCCCCAGACCTATGGCGGTTACATGAATAACATATATATTGATGGTTTCATGAAATATTTAGGTTATATGTAGGATGTGGGTGATTATTTGTGGATTATAGATTTATCGTGTTGATAGATGTGTGGCAGGTTCCCATGGGGGAATTGAACTCCAAATTGATATTCATTGGAATACATGAATAGATGGATGGTGAGGGTTTTTATGATTTTGGAAGTTTAATTAAGTCATCCATGTGAGAATGACATCAAGATTGGTGGATCATAGATCAATATAAAGAATATTAATATTTTATGTAAAAATATACTTTATGGTGTACAGTTCGGAAGAACACATTCTATGTAGTCCCCTGGTTGTGGTGGCTTGGGTTTTAGGTAGGGATAAATAAATAATGTTGTGTGTGACCCAATGTATTCCATGTGACCCCATGTAGGTGGCTCAACTTGTACTCCTAGAGTACATGGGCTCAGGCACAGCTTGGAACTCTAGCATGACTAGGGAAATAGGCATGACCAAGAGTACACTAGAATGGCCAAGTGATCAAACTTGGCCATGTACATTGGCTCATCCCTAAGTAAATGGTTATGAATCGATGTACATGGGCATGGAAAATGAAACCATGAAAGAACTTGGGTAGTAGATACATGATGTGTAGTAACTATATACTCCATTTAGTACTACATGGGAAGCCATTCCACTTGGATTTTTGTCATTAGCAATGATCAATCCGGGATCAATACGACGATAAATGCCAGTCTCCACGGATCGAATCACAGAAAAAGACAAAGAAGATAGTTTGTCCCGGAACCACAAACAAGGATTTTTACAGGTTGATTATAATTAATTTAATTAATTATAAAGAAATACCTTTTGGGTGTTCTTTCTTCGTTGATGTTCTCGATCACGCTGTCGATATGATCCGTCGTTGCGTCGCAGAAGCCAAGTGTAGACTCCCTCTAGCGGTGATCCACACGTGTACCTCGTATCTCTGGACGTCGCCAAAGTATTCTCTGGGTGCTAGCGTGGAGAAGCCTTTGCTTGCATTGTCTGCCTTAGATCGTCTTGATCCGATGGAAGAGGATCTCTCTCGGTCTTGAGAGCATTCTTGGAGGAAGAGGTTCTTTCGGTCTTGAATGAATTCTCTAGAGATGTTGTGCACAACGATTCTCTTATCTAGGAAAAGAGTTGGGGTTGTGAGGATATTTATAATCGAGTTTGAGGTTGTAGATTTATGACAATAAATAAACGCGTTACGCGTTTCATTTATTTCATTAACTCTTACTGAAAACCCCCATGTCGAATAATTAATTCCTTGACATGTGCTCACACTGATTATAATAAATATCATTTAATAAAACGTTATTATATCCTCAAAATCCCGACTGAAAAAACTACACGGCCTGTAATAATAAATACACGGCGTGTACTTGTTTTTCATTGAAAACTACACGGTGTGTACATTAAATGTACACGGCGTGTATATCTTGTTTTCATTTATTCATTTCTTTTCCAAAATAAAACTACATGGTGTGTACATTTAATAATACATGGCGTGTACTTGTTTTATTTTATTTTTCCTCCATCATTTAAAACAACTTAGGCTTCCTTGAATAATTATTAAACCACGTACGGGAATAATCTTTATTCAACTTGAGATACTTGGATACACTTAGTGTGTGACCCTCTAGGCCTCTTTCTCATTGGCATTAGGTAGGCTTGCCTAAAGTCCAAGATTACTGTCTAGCAACGGGTCAAGGAAACCAAGAGAAAGAAGTTGACGCCGCATTGACGTATCACCTCATACGAACACTTAATGTGTAATTTAATCCCTTTGTCTCGATATCTCATCAAGAAGGTTTCATGGCAGTGTCATAAAACTATATGCTTGATATGTCGTACTTTGACTACCTGAAATAAACTCGTCGTTTAAACCATGGACATGGAATTTAATGTGATAGTTCTATTTCAATCAAAGGGCCGAGATATCAACTTCCATAAATGGAAGGGACAAATCCTTCCTTGACTTATCCATTAACAACATGTCACTCGTGACGCACCCAATGTACCCTACTTCCCGCCAACTGTCTGCGTGACGGTTTTCGTCAGTAAATCTAAGTGCGCGAGTCATGACATGAGTTAATGATAATCTTTCAGTCTAAGGACCATTACACACGCTCGCAGATAGCAATATCTGATGACACCAAGACATGCAGAATTACTACTGGCAGGTCTGTTCTCATAATCTCCCATCTTGGAGATTACCAAGTGCGAACTCCATGAGAGAGAGTCTCTCATTCTTACGAGTACTCGCACATGACGGTCTGTATACTATGTGTCCTATCATAGTATGTCATCCATCCGCATAACTTTATTTAAGAATATTGTTATAGCATTTCAAGGTTCTCATCATAGCGGGGATCTGTTATGACCTTATTAATGCAAAAAATATTCCAGGACATTATTATATTATAGTCATGCAGAACAATGAACAATATATAATAAGTGAACATTTATGTAATCAAAGTACAAAACAATTGGTTCTGAGGACACTAACCCTTACAAACTCCCACTTAGACTAGAGCCAACTGCCTACAACTTTTAGTCCGCTAGACCTCACATAATGATCATGTTTCTGCTGAGTCAAGTCTTTAGTCAATGGGTCTGCCACGTTGTCTTCCGTGGAAATACTGATCACTGCAACTTCACCTCTCTGAGAAAAATCCCTCAAGATATGATACTTCCGAAGTATGTGCTTTGTTTGATGATGTGACCTTGGCTCTTTTGCAAGTTCCACCGCTGCAGTATTATCACAATAGAGTGTGATAGGATCTTTACTGCTCAGTACCACATCCAGCTCTTGGACGAAGCTTCGCATCCATACTGCTTCTTTAGCTGCCTCGGAAGCTGCGATATACTCGGACTCCTTTATAGAATCTTCCACCACACTTTGTTTTGAGCTCTTCCAGCTCACTGCACCTCCATTCAAACTGAAGATGTATCCAGTCTGCGACTTCATGTCATCTTGATCAGTCTGAAAACTATCATCTACATGTCCTCTGATGACTATTTCCTCATCTCCTCCATAAACCATGAACATATCCTTAGTACGCCTCAGATACTTAAGGATAGTCTTGACTTCCATCCAATGGCAATATCCTGGATCATCTTGATATCTGCCTACCGCACTTAATGCGTAAGAAACATCTATCCTCGTACATAGAATAGCATACATGACTGACCCAATCGCGGATGCGTAAGGGATCTGTGCCATCCTCTTTCTTTCCTCATGTGTCTGAGGACACATTTTCTTGAAAAGATGAATGCCATGTGACACTGGAAACAATCCCCTCTTGGACTGTTCCATACTGAATCTCTTCAGTATCTTGTAAATTTATGTACTTTGACTCAGGCCCAGCATTCTCTTGGATCTATCATGATGGATCTTGATCCCAAGAATATATGCCGCCTTTCCCAAGTCTTTCATGGAGAAGCATTTATGCAACCATGCCTTAACTGACTGTAAGACAGGTACTTCATTTCCAATTAGCAATATGTCATCAACATATACTATTTGGAAAACGACTGCACTTCCACTAAACCTTTTGTAGAAACAAGGCTCACATTCATTCTTAAAAAAGCCAAATTCTGTAATAGCTTCATCAAAACGAATGTTCCATGACCTTGATGCTTTCTTTAATCCATAAATGGATTTCTGCAACTTACATACCTTGTTGGCATCCTTTGGAGTCACAAACCCTTCAGGTTGTGTCATGTAGACATCTTCCTGGAGGTTCCTGTTAAGGAAAGCTATTTTGACATCCATTTTCCAAATTTCATAGTCATGGTAAGCATCAATGGCCAATAGGATTTTGATGGACTTCAGCATTGCAACCGGTGAAAATGTTTCATCATAGTCAATTCCTTGACGCTGTCTAAAACCTTTTGCAACCAGTCGTGCCTTGTAGGTGCTGACTTGCCCCTCCATGTCCAATTTCTTCTTGAATACCCATTTATTACCAATATTCTTTACATCAACTGGAGGATCTACCAAAATCCAGACTTGGTTTTGGTACATGGAATCCATTTCAGAATTCATGGATTCTTGCCACTTGGAAACATCTGTGCCTTCAACTGCTTCCTTGTAGGTAAGAGGATCATCATTGTCAACCAATAATGATTCACCATCCTCAGTGACAAGAAAACCATATCGTTCTGGTTCTCTCACCTCTCTCGTGCTCCTACGTAGTTCTTGTGTCTCTGTAACAGAGTTTTCTTCCACGGGGCTTTGTGGAATCTGTTCGTGTACCAACTCATGTGTATCTTGAGCCTCGACTTCATCGAAGTCTATCTCACTCCCACTATCTCTTTTGGATATGTGCTCCCTCTCAAGGAATATGGCAAGTCTTGCCACTGTAACCTTTATGTCTGAGGGGTTGTATAGGTAATATCCCCTTGTTTCATTGGGATATCCTATAAAGATACACTTTGTGCCTTGGGGTGCAAGTTTGTTACCTGAAGAGGCCTTAACAAATGCTTCACTACCCCACACATGTAAATTCGATAACATGGCTTTGCGTCTACTCCATAACTTGTATGGAATACCATTTATCGATTTAGTTGGTACTTGGTTTAGTATGTGCACTGCTGTTTGTAATGCATATCCCCAAAAGGATAATGGAAGACTCGCATGACTCATCATTGATCTCACCATGTCCAATAGGGTGTGGTTCCTCCTTTCACTTACACCATTCCACTACGGTGTGTAAGGAGGATTGAGTTGAGATAGAATCCCAAAATCCCATAATAAATCAATGAAGTCTTGATTAAGATATTCTACTCCTCTGCCTGAGCGGAGTTTCTTAATCTTCTTACCAAGCTAGTTCTCAACTTCATTCTTGTATTCTTTGAACCGATCAAAAGAATCTGACTTATACCTCATTAAACAGATATATTCATATCTAATAAAATCATCAGTAAAAGTTATGAAGTACGAGAACCCACCCCTTGCTTCAACTGGAAATGGTCCACACATATCTGTGTGAATTAATTCTATAAGCTCTTTAGCTCTTTCACCTTTCCCACTAAATGGGGATTTGGTCATTTTTCCTTGTAGAAACGCATGACATACACCAAGTGGTTTTAGTTCGAAAGAATATAAATACCCATCTTGATGTAATTTTGTCAAACGTTTCTCATTGACATGACCTAGCTGGTGATTCCAAATTTGGGTTTGGTATGAGTCATGTGAATTAACTTTGTTATCGATTACCATCACTTGGTTTGTGTAGTCTAACACATAAAGGTCGTTATATAAATGTGCCCTACCAAAAAAATTGCTATCTTTATAAAAGTAGAAACATTCATTTCCAAACTTGAATATGAATCCATCAGTATCTAATCTGGATACTGAAATAATGTTTTTAGTAACAGAAGGCACATAATAAGAACCTTTCAAAACCAAGACCATCCCAGTAGGCAATGTGAGGTGGTAGTCTCCGACAGCTATAGCAGCGAGTCTGGCTCTGTTGGCTGCTCGTAGATCTACCTCCCCTCGATCAATCTTCCTGAATCTACTTGGTTCCTATATTTGGATACAGATGTGAGCACCACAAGAAGTATCTAATACCCAATTAGTAGAAACAGATAGATTGCATTCGATAACAAACGCACCTGAAGCTTCCCCTTGCTTCCTTGGCTGGGTGAATTTTTTCTTCCAGTGGCCCTTCTTGCCACATGTGAAACAAACAGCATCATATTCCTTTGCCTCCCCTTTGATCTTCCTTTTCTTGGAAGGCCTTGAAGAAGCTTTGGGCTTAAAGCTCTTCGCCTTCCCTTTCCTTTTATTCACCATAAGGACAGAAGGATTTTCATGCTTCATGTCATTGTCCACTTGGCAAATAAGGATAAGAAGATCAGATAGAGACTTCTCTATGTTGTTCATGTTGAAGTTCACAACAAAGTTCGAGAAGCTTTGGGGGAGTGATGCAAGAATGAGATCGTTGCCCAGTTCTTTGGGGAGTTTAAACCCTAGAACCTCCAAGCGCTCAATGTAGCCAATGAGCTTGACTACATGAGGCCCAGCTGGGGCACCCTCTCCAAGCTTGCTCTGAAATAGAGCCTTGGAGATCTCAAACCTCTCCTGTCTTTCTCTCTCCTGGTATAGACCACAGAGGTGCTCGATCATGTTGTAGGCATCCATGTCTTCATGAGACTTCATGAGCTCACTAGACATAGATGACAGCATCAAACATTGAACATCGAGAGCATCTTTCAAATATTGATCATAGACCAGGAAATCTTCATCACTCGCCCCTAGGGCAGGAGAATCAGGAAGTGAGGACTCCAGCACGTAAAACTTCCGTTCATGGCGTAGGATAACCCGAAGGCGCCTAAACCATTCCTGAAAGTTACTGCCGGTGAGGATATTGTCTTTATCCAGTATTGATTTCAGAGAAAATGTGGTTGACGAGTTTTTCATCTTGATTATACAGTTTTAAAAGAGCAGATTTATTAGTACTTTCTTGATTACATTTTTATGAGAAATAATACATTTTATTAAGTCTCCCACTATTTTATCAAGTCCCAATGGCCCTCACCATTGAACGTGGAATGTCCAATTTCTCTGAAATTCTAGTGGCAAGGATCCATATTTCCCTTCACATAACCCCAACAAGGGTTGGTCAAGCTATTTGAAGGTATTTAGGTAGGCAGGTCTTTGCCAACTGTGAGCTTATAGTTCCTTGATCTGTTGAGTGGACTCCCCAATCCTGAAATCCTGACTTGAATTTCCTCAACTCTTGCCTCCAATATTACATCAATTCTAACAAGGGCTACTTCTCTTGATGTAATATGGTTAAGTCAACCCGAAACCCTTCATAAGGGCTTCCTTTATAAAAGTAAGTGTCCCAACAAGGTTTGGTCAAACACATAGTTTTATTGAGTCTTGCCCTTAATCAAGTAACGGAAGGCTTGGTCTGACTTAATATGGTATTTGAGGGATTTCATTCTTTATGCGTATTTTTGCATTATCACATGCTTGTTAATATTATGTGATGCTTGCTTAAGTGATTAACCATGTTCCGATAATGTTTACGCATAGTCAGGTTTTTATTTTATTCCATCTTTGCATGCTTGTTCATTTTATTAATTATGTGATCGCGACAACACATACATAATAAATAAACCATGAAATCAGACAGAAATAAAATAAGATGGCATGATCATGAGCTTATATTGGTTAGATTATCTAGTGGTTTTGATAAGCTAACCCTGACCTAGGTAAAACACCTTGAACCTGTTGGTTCATGTTTTGCATCTCCCACCTGTCCACCTTTGTATCTTCTTGCGTCGGTTTCGCCTCGGCTTCGGGATTTGAACCGTCTCCTCTGGCTTGGGAGATCCTTCATTACATGGGTTTACATTAAAGAAACCATGAGCACGTAGTCCCTACATTTTATTGGAAGAAGGCTCGCAGGCCAACAAATTTAAATTAAATAAATTTAAATGAAACCATACACATACAAAGGGTCTTTGGTCTAGCTCATGATCATCCATAGTATGCAACGACATTTACGCATATTTAGAATTCAAATTCTTTTAATCGTTCTTTTATTTAAGATAAGATGCGGTCGAATTCAATTAATTATGATCTTATAATTTATCAATTATTTATCTTAAATTCCTTTCTGAATTTCCTTGAGATTATTCTCATCCATATTCCTTGTACGGGTCTTTGTACATTAGAGGAAACTTGGTGAAATTCTATTTCTGGAAAGTATACGGCATGTAGTTTATAATTACACGGCGTGTATTTTTCTTTTCACCATTTATCCAAAGTACACGTCGGGGCTTTGGCGTGTTTTCTGTACTTTGGAAATTTTAGAGTACACAGCGTGTAGATGAATCATACACGGCGTGTACTTCCTTGTTCCGCGGTAACCGGCCTGGCGATCCCGTGTATGCGGTACGCGGCTTATCTTTGTACACGGTTTCACCTGGGTCGGAACGGACTACACGGCGTGTTTCTCTAACATACACATCGTGTATTCCGGTTTCCAAGTGCCGTTCAATTCTGGTCAACACGGCGTGATTAAAACTTAGGCATAATCAATTCACACGGTGTGGTTTGGCGGACCAGTGCCGGTTCGTTGAACCTAAGTACACGGCATGTAGTTTTAATTACACGGCGTGTAATCCCGTGTTGTACAGACAGAAAGAGTGTCTCCTCCGGATGAGTTCCTCATTTTTTTTTTAGTCAAAAATTAAAATTAAAAGGCCGTTTCTGTGATATGAATCGAGAAACGAAGGAGGAAGAATAGATCTTGTTAATTCAGATTTATAGAACGATTTATTTAGAATTGAATTAAATATGAAAGCGTAAATGATCAACGAAAATTAAATAACTATAATCAACATTGTAACCTCCCTCTAATACCATTTGAAGGTTTTGGGCGTAGCGGAAGCGCGTGGGTGTATGTGCCCACTTGGCTTTTTTCGTTAGCAATGATCAATCCGGGATCAATACGGCGATAAATGCCAGTCTCCACGGATCGAATCATAGAAAAAGACAAAGAAGATGGTTTGTCCCGGAACCACAAACAAGGATCGTTATAGGATGATTATAATTAATTTAATTAATTATAAAGAAATACCTTTTGGGTGTTCTTTCTTCGTTGATTTTCTCGATCACGTTTTCAATATGATCTGTCGTTGCGTCGTAGAAGCCAATTGTAGACTCCCTCTAGCGGTGATCCACACGTGTACCTCGTATCTCTGGACATCGCCAAAGGATTCCCCGGGTGCTAGCATGGATAAGCCTTTGCTTGTGTTGTCCCCCTTAGATCGTCTTGATCCGATGGAAGAGGATCTCTCTCAGTCTTGAGAGCGTTCTTGGAGGAAGAGGTTCTTTCGGTCTTGAAATAATTCTTCAGAGATGTTGTGCACAACGATTCTCTTATGTATGAAAAGAGTTGGGGTTGTGAGGATATTTATAATAGAGATTGAGGTTGTAGAGTTATGACAATAAATAAACGCGTTACGTGTTTCATTTATTTCATTAACTCTTATTGAAAACCCCCATGTCGAATAATTAATTCCTTGACATGTGCTCATGCTGATTATAATAAATATCATTTAATAAAATGATATTATATCCTCAAAATCCCGACTGAAAAAACTACATGGCGTGTAATAATAAATACATGGCATGTACTTGTTTTTCATTGAAAACTACACGGCGTGTACATTAAATGTACACGGCGTGTATATCTTGTTTTCATTTATTCATTTCCTTTCCAAAATAAAACTACACGGCGTGTACATTTAATAATACACGGCGTGTACTTGTTTTATTTTATTTTTACTCCATCATTTAAAACAACTTATGATTCCTTGAATAATTATTAAACCATGTATGGGAATAATCTTTATTCAACTTGAGATACTTGGATACACTTAGTGTGTGACCCTCTAGGCCTCTTTCTCGTTGGCATTAGGCAGGCTTGCCTAAAGTCCAATATTACTATCTAGCAACGAGTCAAGGCACCCAAGAGAAAGAAGTTGACACCGCATTGACGTATCACCTCATACGAATTCTTACTGTGTAATTTAATCCCTTTGTCTCGATATCTCATCAAGCAGGTTTCATGGCAGTGTCATAAACCTATATGCTTGATATGTCATTCTTTGACTACCTGAAATAAACTCGTGGTTTACACCATGGCCATGCAATTTAATGTGACAGTTCTATTTCAATCAAAGAGCCGAGATATCAACTTCCATAAATGGAAGGGACAAATCCTTCCTCGACTTATCCATTAACAACTTGTCACTCGTGACACACCCAACGTACCCTACTTCTCGCCAACTGTCTGCGTGATGATTTTCGTCAGTAAATCTAAGTGTGCGAGTCATGACATTAGTTAATGACAATCTTTCAGTCTAAGGACCATTACACACGCTCATAGATAGAAATATCTGATGACACCAAGACATGTGGAATTACTACTGGTGGGTCTGTTCTCATAATCTCCCATCTTGGAGATTACCAAGTTCGAACTCCATGAGAGAGAGTCTCGTCTTCTTACGAGTACTCGCACATGACGGTATTTATACTATGTGTCCTATCATAGTATTTCATCCAACCGCAGAACTTTATTTAAGAATATTGTTATATCATTTCAATGTTCTCATCATAGCGGGGATCTGCTATGACCTTATTAATGCAACAAATATTCCAGGACATTATTATATTATAGTCATGCAGAACAATGAACAATATATAATAAGTGAACATTTATGTAATCAAAGTACAAAATAGTTGGTTCTGAGGACACCAAACCTTACAATTTAGTACTACATGGGAATCCATTCCATGTGAAGGAACATAGAAGGCTCTGTTTCCAGGAGAGGCCACAAGTAGTGTGACCCAGGTAAATTTTGCGCATGTTTCTCATGGATTTCCAACAAGAATATTTCCTTTTTGGATATGGATTTTTTCCTAGGAATATCTTATCCTATGAGAGTTTCTATGTATAATTAGATGGTAGACTTCATAGGGTATTTTTAGATATGATGTAGGGTGGTGTGAGTATGAGGATTGTTTAGGTGATGTTTGACCGATAGTGGGGATCAGGCAAGATCATCATAGAGATGTTGGGGTTCGAAACCCACAGTTGTAGTAGTGAACATGTCACCCATGTTCCTTTATCTATTGATTGGGACCCCTTGATATAGTAGGGAATTTTTCCTCTATTTAAAGAGTAGTACTCTAACACCCTGGTATTTCTTGAATTTTATTTTTAATTAAGTTAATCTTTTTTATATTTTTCTATACTAAATATAAATTTTTTTATATGAAAAAACTAAGTTTAGATTGCGTTATACACCAAAAAAGTTTATAATAAACTAAAAAACACATAGATTATCTTTAGGTACAAGAAACATATATTTGGATTTTGTTACACACAATAATGAGCCCCTTTGATAGCTTATGTTTCATGCAAGACAATGTTTTCTGAAACTTAAATATACAATTAATATTATTATTTAAATAATTATCACTTAATTTTTACAATTAAATATTTTAATAAGATTGACTAAATTATGAAAATATGGTTTACACATGTATATGAAATAAATATTTTGGTTATCAATTAGTTATAAATGAAAGTAAGAACTATTTAAGAATAATGAAATTCTTTTTCTATGAAAACTACTCTTCTATGTACAGGAACCATTTTATCTTAATATAATAAAAAAAAATTGACGATTTTTTCAATAAAAATTATATATTATATATTTGATAAATATTTTTGATACTCATCTTATAATCCTAACTTTGTGAATAAATCCATCCAAGGAATTCATTTGGTTTAATCCAAGAGGAGTTACCTAAAGAAGAGGTAACATCTTACCACAACCTCCTTTGGATTACTTTCATTATCAACCCACTAAAATATTATTATTTCATAAATATATAAAAAATAAGTAACCTAAATATACTTATATGTTTTTATTATATGTTTTTTTACTAACAAAAACACACAAATCAATCAAATGGGTGACGAACTTACAATTCATGTGCATAGTGGACTACCGCCTCACAAAATAATATTTTCACTTTTCCTTTACCACCTCTCATGGATGGAGTTATGATGGAAATAATATTTTTATATGATATATATGATATTTAGTATTTATTTATGATTATTTAATTTTTATATAACATATTCCTTCATGATTACCTTTTTCTGGAAATATGATAACTTTGTTTGTGGACGTCTAGACTATAACCTCCTCAAAGTGATGTGATTCGTTCACAAATTATATGGAATGTGTTAAGGATGAGTTTAGTAAATTTCTATGATATATATGAAATAATAATGATACTATAATATTAATATATATATATATACATATATACATATATGTTATTTACATTCTTTCTTTCAATATAGAAATCAAACAAAAACAACATTCATGAATATGTACAGCTTACCGTCTCCATGAAAGGTGTATTCCATTTAATATATCATTATTTTATATAATATAATAAATATTTATATAACTAATATATATTATATATGCATATTGTTTTAAATTATGGAAACAAGTAAATCATGATCTATGTAAGACGATCAAGAATAACATGTCGAAACACATACGATAAGCAAAGTAGTTATCTCTCAGAACATTGTTTTTCACATGGAACTCTTAACAAAAGGGTACTATAAAGTAATAAGAAGATAATATAAGGTATTATATATAGGAATATGGTAATGTTTTAGATTTATAATATACTGATATTTATTATAACCTTGTTTTGGACATGTACAAAGAATGTTAAGACTTAAGGTAAGGGCTTTGTCATCTAACTTTTATTTTCCATGAGACACAAGCCATGTATGCCACCTATTTAATATATATGGTGTGCATACGAAAAATTGATGTATTTTATGATTACTAAAATTATAGTTATTTTTATTTACATATTCATTTGAATATCTACATTTCATGGGGTTTATGGGTCAAAAGTTACCAAATCGGTAAAGTAATTTTGTCTCAATTTGACTACTTTGAGCCACATGCCATGTTATGCCCTAATATTATTCTAGAAGGTGTATATAATACTCATTGACATGTTTTATCATAAATATCCTTATTTTTATGATATTTGTATATTTATTTAATTTTACTCTCTCATGGGGTTTATGATTCATGTAACCAAATTGGTAAGAGTTTACAACTTAAATATCACCATTTATCGTGATTGATTACAATTATGCTTCCATTATTGGAATATTATTATCCATATCTAAATAAATATTATGAGATATATTATCCTCTGGTTATTCATGATTTATTCATGTGTTGGTACCATTTTTCAACTCTTTGGTACTTATGATTATTAATATTATTCTCAAAAATCCAACTGTATTTCTCTCTTCAGTTAGAAATATATTTTATTCAAAAACAGTGTTTTATAAAAATGTTTTATTATTTTTTAAATGACCTATTATGTTAATTTTCATGGAAAATTATTTTAAATAAATTTTATATATTTTAAGGTGTTTAAAATTCTTTTCAAATCATATTTTATATGTATTTAAAGAAAAAGTTTTTCAAAAATATTTGATGATTATTTACAAGTTTTCAAGGAATTCGTTTTTCAAATTATTTAAAGTTTATTTTATAAGTTTTCAAGCAAAAAGGTTTTAACAATTTTCAAGATTTCTTTATATGTTTTTAATTAAAATGGTTTTCAAATTTTTTTTCAAGCTTCATTTATATGTAGTCATGGAAAAACAATTTAAAATTTACTGAAAGTTTCTTTTATATGTTTTCAAGGGAAAAGGTTTTCAAACTTCTTTAAAGTTTTTTATATGTTTTAAATGAAAAATGATTAGGAAATTGTTATTATGAGTGAGTAACTCAAGAGGGGGTGAATTGAGTACCTGATAAAAATTTCTATTAATAAGGATATAAATAAAATACCCTGACTAATTTAAATATAACTCAGTTTATCAAAAAAGTAGTTTTTTATAATATTTAATATTTTAAAACATTTATCAAAATATTCGTTAGGTATATGTTAAAATTTTATACATTATTATTTCATCCATTGATTTCAATTTACTTAATTAAAACCTTATATAACACTAATTAATATAAACTATCAAACAAATGGTTTTGCTTGAAGGTAAAAATAGATTTGGTTTTAAAGTACATAATATAAAGAAACCATAAAAATCACATAGTGTAATATGAATATAATAGGTTCAGTCTCAATATGGGGATTTTTTACATTCCATAAGGAAATCACCTATTGCTAAGAAGTTTATATAAAAATAAATTTTTTTCTATAACATAGATTAAAAGTTTCAATAGTATAAAAACATTCCACGACACACATGAACTCTTCTATAGTTTCTGTGGGAGTAAAAATATAATAGGTCATCACCAAACCTCAAAAAAAACACATGGGAAACAATAGTGAATGGACATTAGAAGATATCTAACTATCTTCCGGTTTAAATAATGAGTCAATTTATACTTTATAGAAAAGAGAATGCACACACATATCATAATGTAAAGATAAATAAAAATATTGAGCTAATAAAATATGTAAAGAGATATAATTTCTCAGTATGTTAATATCGGAAGCTTGTGACTCTTGAATATAGTTTGAGTTGAGGATCAATTCATGTTTTTTAGATGTTGTAGTAAAAAATAATTTCGTAGACTCTAAATTATTGACTAAAGGAAGGAAGAGGATGTATGTTGTGATTTGAAATACTCAATCAAGTGTAGCACAATGCATCATGCATGATATTCTAGATCTTTTAGTGAGGTTTAGCTCACTTCACATGTATATGTCTATAATTTCATTCAATGCATCACATATATACACGAGGGAGTCTTCTTCAGCTTTTTAACAGCATCAAAATAAACAATAATTCACCAGATCTTATTCTCTTCATACTTCATGTTCTAACACTAACATTAATGCATCTATGACTAGAAATTAAGTAACAATCATTAAAATAAGTTTGAGAGTTAAATTTGATAAACTATCAGTTAGATAAAATTAATTCAAAGTAAACATACACATTGTTGGTGTGCCTTTTGATCAGTGACACTTATGGTAATTTCTCCTTGGAAAGGTATAACATCAAGGGGTGTGTTCTTAGAATGGTGAAATTTCTAGTAGTTTCAAAGTATTGTGTTGTTCTATTATGGTTATAGGTTTCATCAGTGATGAATCCACTCTTGCATTATGTATTTTTGACACTTAGTTGAATTTTTTTTCTAGTGAGACATAGTTGGCAGTGATAATTTTCTATACTTTTTCTAATTTCCATCCCAACAGTGACTCATTACTGATTGTGACTCATCATTGGTGGTATCTCAAGGTAATGGTGATACTTCCTTGTTAGTGAGTCCTTTTTGGCTATGTCTCATACTTAAGAAAATTTCAATAATCATTCTTATAAAATAAAATGTTAACTAAAAAGATGAAACTCATTATTTATCACAAAACTATGATATGATGACCATTAAAACAATGAGGTAAAGAATCGCCCCATTTTTGATGATCACAAATCATGGAATTTTATATTCATGGATTTAATGGTAAATCATGACAGTTTATACATATGGTATAATATATAAATAAATCAACAAAGAATGAAATCAAAACACATAGTATTAGAGGAAGAAACAATACATAAATTAGTAAGGTATCAAAGGGAAAAAAGGAGGAAAGATATCATATAATATAAATGTAAGGTAGATACATATATGGAAGTATGATAGTAAATAAAATTAATTAGGAAATAAATTATATAATAGAGTCCTCCACATTTATGTATTATCAAAATGTACACAATAGAATAGGAAAAGTAATAGAATATGAATAAAATAGGAAATTCAAGATAAAACTAGAATAGAAAGAAAAAAATACAAGTGTAATTAGATAATTTCAATTGAAAATTTAATTAAGGGGATAATAAAAAAGTTCCCAAAAAATGTTACAAAAATAAATAGTATTCACATAAAAAAATCCTAATGATCAATAATGCTCTATTTAGGTTGAAGGAAACTTATGATCTTTTCCATTGTCTTTTTCTGAGGCATAAGAAATGGTTATAGAGAGTCCAAACAGAATAGTAGTAGAAATATCATTGATAGCTAATAGAGGATGAGTCTATTGAATGAGGATCAGCTATAGGTGTTGTATTAATTTTCTATGAGTGAGGTAAAATGGATGAAATTTGGATAGCATATGGGAAAAAGGATCTGTGGTCACACTAGATCTGAAAACATTTGGATCTATGGATTGAGGAGTCAGATGTGTAGTCACCGGTATGGCTTCTTGATATACACTGATAGTCCCATGCACATAAAATAAGGTTTTAAATAGGTTTATGAAGTACATTATGATTTTCCCACCTCACTCAATTTCACTGAAAAAAGTATTTCTTATATTCCATAAAATGGTGAAGAACAATAGTAAGAACATTCTACTGCTTAAAGTTTTCCTTGACAGATAGGGAAATATGATGCATCCTCATTTTTTCTACCAAATAATTAATGTGAGAAATCATGTAATGTTTGGATTAAGTACTATAGATATAATACATGATGGAATTGGTTATGATATCTTGATCATCCTTCATATACTCCATGTTTTTTCATGTCATCAGATGATCATGATCATTATTTTTCTCAAAACATCCTCAAAGTCTCCATATGTAAGGTAGAATCATCACATGAAACATTACTTGAGTCATTTTTATGATCTTCCTTGATAATAATTCTGATATATCAGCAAAAATAAAAGGTGTAAGAGCATTAAAACAAGAATCCATTGAGGTAATATTTTCCACTCTCTCCAATAAGGAATCAATACTAGATAAAAAGTAGGTTGTATCCCTTCCACAGTGGATTTTATGGTTTCCAGCTTATTTTCTGACATTCTATTCTCAATTTCTACTTCTTAGATATGGTGCATCATATTTGGTTGAATGTGTTGGATCACAAATTAAAATATATATCTTGAATGTTGATCACATAGCTTAGTAATAAGTGGTGATTGAATCTTCAAACACATAGAAAAATTTAAAATGTTATTTTATCTAAAAACATCTAAGTCACCTATATTGACTACATCAACATGAATAGGCTGGATAGCAATTTAAAGATCTCTCATATAAGAAAATTTTCTAACAAGATGGTAGCATCAATCTGATTAATCATTGGTCCTTTAGGATATCCTTCTTCTTGAATGGAAGTTACATTATTATTTGGTGGAAATTCATGAAAATTATCCCATTATTTTTTAAATTGTCTCCATCTGTCTCACTGAAGGCTTAGTAGGAAACATAAATAGTGAAGGCTTAGAAATTGTATACAAAAATACAACTGGAATAAAAACAGAAGAGACCCCTACATCATATCTCTCAACAGATCGCTTCTTATCAAAAAACATTTCTCCATACTCAACATCCATCAATTCAACAAAATGTTTCTCAATATTAGCAATAAAAGACATATGATCAATCACAACAGAATCCAAAACCATCCAACCATTAAAATATATATAATATCAACTATTCCAACATGATCATATACTTGATAACTTATATGACTTGAGGATTACTCTCCTCAACAAATTAATCTTGTTCTTTTCTAGAAAAAACATCCATTTCACCAACAACACCATGCCTTTCCTCTGACCTAAAAATAGAACCACATGGAAAATTTATAAGATCATGATTAATTTAAAAATCCTTAATTCTAATTTTCCCACATGAACCATTTGGATATGATGCTTCATTATCATTTCCATCTCAATTTCTTTCATCATATGAATCATTACTATATATATTTTCCTCATAATATTTGGAATTTATCTTGAATTGGTCTTAACTCGATACTTACACTTGTTCCTCATCACATTTTACCTTTCTCTCTTTTCGGGAGAGTCCTAGGGAGACCAAGATCTACATATGTGATAGAAGGAGATCTAGGAGATAGGTCAGGATCACTTCCCTCATTAATAGAAAATTCTTTTTCTTCTTATTCTCTAGATGAGTTAGCCTCTACATCCTTATCACTACCATAGTACTCAACAATTTCATCAGGCTCTATATCAGGTTTAACATGGTATCTCAGTCTATATGAGTCGTTAACTGGATTAAACTTATCATATATCTCTCCATTATCAGCTACCCATTGCTTCATCCATGGGTTCCAACTAATCTTAATCCTTCAGAAAATAATCCTTGTGATACCAAACTATTACATTCCAATATATATTCTTCATTTTAATCAAATAAACCTTTAGATATAACTATAATATAAATCAAATTTAGGAAGATCAATGAATTAGATCTAATGATTGTCTTGGTCATTTCCATCAAATGAATCATGATATATCTTCTATGGTTTATCTTCAATACTTTTTTCAAAATAAATACTAAACACACATATTGATACATTAAGGTAGAAAAATAACCATTTCTTTGGTAGAGAAAGTGATGGATGAATCTAAAGATAAACCTACATTTTCCATACAAATCAGAGGCAATCAGTATTCAAAACATTACATATCATGTAAGATCAAAAATAGATTATTCATATATAAAATAATCATCATAATATGTAATTGATCCTTGGTAGTCATTAAACACACCATTATGTGGAATATCTATACAATCATCCCACTTACTTAAATAATAATAGATTATATGACCTTTAACTTAGTTTCTTACCCAATATTCTTATTCCTTTTCAAAACTGAAATCTACAAACTATTATAAAACATACAACAACCTATGAAAAAAATACCACTTATTTTAATAGAAATAATCCATCATTCCTTGGTCATTCTGAAATTTCTCTACTTAAAAACTGATTAAAATCATCCATTATGCTTCAACATTCTTTTCAAGTGCTACGAACTATTTTAATAGCTTGGGATTTACTAACTCAACTAAAAATCTACAACTAGAATTCCTTGTCTATTTTATTGTGGAACCCAACTTATCTGATGAAGACTCCAAAGGCCACTTCACTCTGGCCATGGAGGTCAGCTCAGTTGGCTTAGAAGAAGGTGAAAGAAAGGTCAAAAGGTTGGGAGAGAAAGATTTCATTAGTCATAAGAGAAAAAGACATGAGGAAATAGATGCACTGGAATTAGAAAATTTATCAAATGTATTATAATTTGGGAGTTTATAGATTCATAAAATAAAAATAAAAAATTGGGAAAAAAATTCAAATCGAGTTACAAACTAATCCACAACTAAAATAAAAACTGGCAGTTTAAAACATAATGCATGAAACAGAAACAAAATTCGAAAAGGAATGAGAAATTAAAATAGTGAAACCAAACAATGAAGATATGTTAAATAGTGAAAAGTATCAATAGTGAGATGTATCAATGGTGATTCATTCACAACAGTTAGAATTATCAAGAGTGAGAAGTATAAATAGAAAGACATTCACAATGATGAGACTTACCCAATAGTGAGAAATCATCAATGGTGTGTCCCATAAAATTACATTGAACCAAAATTGATCATACATAATTCATGTTTGATTTAATTCATTATCTCTTATTATAATGATTAAATAATATATATCAACAGGCCAATATTCTATATTATTTTATTCAAGAGTGATATTAACATTCTAAAAATGGTCGCTCAAAAAGTGATGTCCTACATCAATTTTTTTGTTCTATAATGTGACATAGGATTCAATAATTATTTATAGACAATTTACTATTACATTTTATAAGGAAATGTCATAATTAATATCAATAGTTTAATAATGTGTGGTTTATCCAAGAAATGTTTTCACATCTTCTACTATTAACTGTGAACTCGTCTTCATCCGTAGATAGTGAAACTAAAATTTTCTTCTTACTACATAAATAAACTAGAGAATTTACCAAAAAGAGACATGTTCTAGAGGTTCTTTTTCTATATAATTTACATCCACCCAAATTTTCATCAGAATAACAAACCACGTATAATTCATGTCCCCTTAGATAAAACATTCCTAAATTAGTAGTATATATGAGGTATTTAAAAAATAATTATAGAAACCAAGTGTGAATATTTTGGATTTTCTTGAAAGAAAGTACACATGAAAACATTAAAGATAATATCAGGTTGGATCGCAGTAATATAGAGAAGATTTCAAATCATACCTCCATAACTGGTTTGATCCACCGACTTTCTAGCTTCATTGAGATCCAATTTATAGGTGGTACCTATAAAGAGTATCACTACTCGTAGTTCAATCCATGTTACAACATTTTAAGAGGTCCCTGTTATATTTACTATGATTTAAAATCATTCCTTCTCTATTTTTAAAAATATGAAATCCAATAAAGAATATTAGTTCACCCATTAAAATAATTTAAAATTCATTTTGTATCATTTTAGAAAAAGAAGTACATAAATAATTTTTTTGAAGATAAAAAAATAATATCATCTACATAGATTTGAAAATCTAAACATCCTTAGGAATTCAATTTAATAAATGTTTTGGATCATCTATACCTTTTTAAATACCTTTTTAAATAAGAATAGTGTTTATCATATCTTACCAGGATCCATGGATATCTGTCAAACCATATAAAGAAATTGAGAATTTGAAAACTCTATTTGGAAATTGATGATTTTGAAAACTAGGGGTTGTTCAACAGAAACATCCTTAAATATATACCCGTTTAAGAATATACTATTGACATCAATTTTATAATGTTTGAAATATAGATGATCTTCATAATCTAGAAGTATTCTAATGGATTCATGTCTCGCTACTGGTGTAATAGTCTCTTCATAGTTTATTCATTCTTCTTGAAAATATTCTTGTGAACTAGTTTATCCGTGTTTCATAGAATTATGCCTAATTTATCTACCATGTTTTTAAACACCAATTTAGTTCCTAGAGTCATGGTGTCCTCAAATCTATCCAAAAGTCCCCATAAATTATTTCTTAAAAAAATTTATAATTCTTCATGTATATCCATTACCCAAAATTCATCATTTAATGCATCATTGATGTTATTTGGATCTAGTTGAGAAAAACAATGCTTGATGTTCAATCTGATTTCTTAGAGATTCTTTAGTCTATGTATCTATATATAGGTCTCTAAATAAAAATTCTAAAGGATGATACTAAAGGGCCCTAACTAATCCCGAAATATTACGGTTAGTCACTTCTTGTTCTTATACAGGTTCAGGTTCAAGAAGTTTTGGAAATACACCAGAACTGGATGATTTTTCTGACTATTTTACAGGAAAATTAGTAGGATTTGAATTTATTTTCAGAGATGATAAATCATCATCAATGTTTTCTAAAGAGGTATTAGGCTCAAGATGATCTCCCTCATCAAATTTGTTGTGAATAGACTATTACAAAATCTTTTTCTTTTTATTGAAAACTGTATACACTTTACTAGAGATAGGATAACCCAAGAAATTTTTTTATCAGCTATGGAGGAAACTTTTTCAAGATTATCCTTAGTGTTAAGAATCAACCATTTACAACCAAAAACACTAAATTAGTAAACCATATGATTTCTAATATTCAAAAGATCATAAGGGGTATTTTTCAAGATATGTCTAATTAAATCTCTGTTGATTATATAATAGTCTATATTTATAGGTTCTTCCAAAAAGGTATATAGTTAAGTCATATTAATTTATCATAGTTTGGGAAATTTCTTAACGTGTTCTATTCATCCTTTCCATAACCACATTACATTGAGGGGTCCTAGGAGCAGAGAAGTTATGACTATATCAATTTTGCGAGAAAAAATATTTGGAGACTTTATTTTTAAACTCAAAAACATGGTAACATCTTCATGTATTAATTCTATGCCCACTTATAATTTCTACAGATCTAGAATACCTAGTGAGATAAGAACATCATTCACTTTTGTGATATAAAAATAAGACCCAATTATACCTATAAAATTCTTATACTAGTACATAAACAAATTTATAAGGTCCTCAAAATTTTACAAATGGAATAAAAATAATCCCACAAATTTGATGAAGGAATAAGACAAAGGTTCGATTGAAAATTTTGAAATAATATTGAAGAAATCAAATTTAGAAAAGGACAAAAGTTGTATGCGTACTGCTTTCTGGGAATAGTGCGTGGTTGGAATTACACGAGAACTGAATGGTATGTGAACATCCCATGAAATGCTGGCTCATGAGGAATCATCCATAAGACCAGGAAGATCGCATTATAAATGAGGAACATCACTGACCCCCCACGAACCACGTTGTTGGTGGAATGTAGGTGGATAAATTCCCCCTGTTAATCATGGCCCCAAAACCATGTCATTGAGAAAATGTGATGGAGAGGTATTCCCCACACACTATCCCCATAAAATGGGTTTGAGGACAAGGTGAGTCCGGAAACAACCTGCAAACTACGTTGTTCATGGGATTGAGGCATTGATTTCCACCACCACGAACTGTTTCCCTTGGAACCTCAGACCCGTAACCTCGGTTTACCGAGTCATCCATGGGCTAGATGATTTCCCCATGGGATTCTGCAAAAGGTGTAGTGTCACTTATAGATATATCCTTTATGGAACTCTATAAATGGACCCTAATGGGAAATGAAGGAGGATGAATCATATTCTTTGAGAACATGGAGTTTATGAATTGAAGACTTCAAAGGAGAATGATTGTTGAATTATGGGACCTTGAATGGTTTCTAGCAGGTACAAACATGCCAAAAACCATAAAAATAAGGAAACATAATAATATGGTCAAACCATGAACCTAACTAGTGAACCACGAACCATTATCCCTTCACATATGAAATCCCCCCGTGAACTACATGACTAATTCCCCATCTTCAATCTGGAATACTGCATAACATATCTCTATGCAGATGAAATCCTATGCTATGTAGACTTCCACCACATAGATAGAATCTAGAGACACATACCACCATTGTATGCAGACAAAATCTTGGTCTGTATACCACATCGGTTGGAAGATAACATCTAATTCCTAATACCACCTCGGTATGCAGATGACTCATCCACCTGCATAGCAGTATGCCATGTGAAGGCTACCCCACACCACATGAACAAATGGTACATGGAATGGGGAACCTTCAGGCTCTCCACCATATGGTACCGATCTTTCCCTTAGGTTTCCTTCCCATTATTTGAATCCCCTCTGCTAACTAGTCCATTTTCATCAGGCTAAATAATCATCCAGATCCACTAGACCCATAAGATAAAACTTTCAAGTGAATTAGTGTGTCCTTATGAGTTTATATACCCATGGTTAGCAGAGCCACGTGGGTAATCCTAGAAAGGGTTTATACCCCCATAATGACATTAAGTCGGGGACCAACCATGGAATACTCTTATGAACCTCCCTATTCTAGGGATCAAGGGTAATCACTAGATTTTCCATTCAATTAGGGATAATGATAAGTCAAAGGATCATACCTTCCATTCCTTTTGATGAGGAGTGATACTTCTCCACTTTCCCAGAACCAGTGTTTGGGAATCCCTTATAATGTGTCCCCATAGAAATTCTACTAGTGGTGACACTCCTACTCTTTTAAAGATCATCCCTAGACATTTTTGGGTAGATTCCCAAGATTTACTTTCTTGGAGATCAATATTAGTGGGGTTTTTCTTATTCAAAACCCCCTTTCTCTCTCTTTGGGGTTAGCCGTCACGACCTCTTCCCCCACCATCCTTATTTTCCATCAGAGGATAAGAGGAAGTGTTTTCTTAGATCTATGACTTCCTCTTGTTTCTCACACCGAGTGTGAATCACATGGGCTTAGAGGTTAACAACGATCACAATAGCCACACCATCTCCCATTGAACTACGAGAACTCTGATTCCTACTCCAACCAGGATACCTAGTATTAATGTCTAAAGTACCAAGCTCAAGGTGTAGTCTCCTTAAAATTTAGTCACAATAATTATGCCCCCTGATTCACTAGGGCCTCCTCTTGAGGAATAAGCCACGACGTGACTCTTTCAAGAAATACCCCATTTACGATGTAAGCCCAAAAAACATCTTCTCAAATGGATATCTCTAATGTGTAAGCCCCAATCATCTCCAATGATAAAAGGGGATCCTCTTTAAGAGTATGCCCTTGTTGAATTCTCACTAATGGGCCTCCTCTACGATATAATCCTCAACATGAACTAAAAAATGAGGGATCTAATTCCCAACCAACGGTGATACGTAGGAAGCCTTCATGAGGTCCAAACCTGACACCCAAATCACCCAGTACACATCAGAACATATCTTTGGTAAGTATATATTCACCCAGGATACCAGGACTCTCCTATGTTTCATGGTCCACTTCAGCCTAAGTCCCATAGAAAATATTGACTAGGTACCTTTCACCAATAAGTCTTAGCCACATGATGTTAAACTGCATGGATGGGTCCTCGTCGCACAACCTTAAAAGGTGACATGTCCAGATAAGTGGAACTCAACTACATGAGTTCTGATTCCTCTCATGAGGATACATTGGAATCCCATATCATGGGATTGATCATGATATCAATGTAACCTCCCCCTTCCCTGGATGATGATAAACTTTAGAGCACCTCATCGTGGGGACTAATCTAGCATTTTTTTTACAATTCCCAACCCATTTTTTATATGGTTAATCTTGAAAAACAAGGGCAACCTGTAGACACTTGATTGGGAATAAAAAAGTATTCATAAACATATGAACATTTCTTAAATCTATAAGAGGGTCCCATAGTAGGAAATAATTTTCCCCCAAAGTGTGTGATGATTCTGATCTCCCATTACAAGGCCCCGTCCTTAAACCTTACTTAATCTTTAGTTATTACAAGATTACACCTTGAGGATCTTTTCAGGTTTAGAGTTTTAGAGAATTACAATATAAAACTTGCATTACATTCCACATTTAAACAAAGTGGTTACATAAAGATAGTATTCTTCTTTCCCATCAATGGAAAATATTTAAAATAAAACATGGATTCTTTCTTGACACTTCCTTGATACTATCATCATATCATGTACCTTTCCCTTGACCTGTGAAAAACATTTCAAAAAGAACTTGGGATGACCATAAAAAGCTCAGTAAGGGATATAAAAATATGGAAAGGAAACATGGGTACATATATACATAAGAATGAAATCACACTTTACCCATAAAACATAATCACTTTAACATACCTCATCAAATCATGAATAAATCATAGAAATCATAAGACATAAAGGTAACTTGAGGCATTCATAACATTCTTACGTAGGGAGTAACCCTCTTGGTTACGTTTGGAATACCCATCACAGTATATTACCTAAATCTCTTCAGAGAAACCTTAACGTTTCACTCCTTCGCGTTACCCAATGCATTGGAGAGCTATATCGGGCTCACCCGCCCTTATTTTATCACAGAACCACCTGTCTTCATAATAATGCCCAAGAACCTCAACATAATCGTATCACATAAAACATGCATAAAGGAAACATAACATTTCCACCTTTCAATCACAAGATATCAATACAAAACATTGATATAAAAACATTATGAAAACAATTTTCAATACCAAAATAAAAGAAAAGTAAAATATGGTATTTATTTTTCTTTTTTAAAAAAGGTATGGCTTGTAGAGGAAGCTGAAACTCAAATAATGGTCACGGCGGCGGAGAAGTCGTTGTCGCCGCATACAACGACAAAAACATTCCCTTTTGTCGTTTAGTAAACGCTTCGTATAAAAAATATTCCTCTTGAATAAACGTAAAAGTCAAAGGGGTTTATACAACGTATAAAAGAAGGTTGTGTATAAAACAAAATATGCCTCAATGAAAGGAGATTGAGACGAAGTCCCATACCTCGGGTCCGACTTGACTCGGTCGTTCTTTAATCTCCTGAATAATAAACTTGAGTTAATTTCTACTTGTTTAAGAACCTTTTTCAAGTTCATTATTCCTTTTATATCACTTATTGCCATGTCATGAACACTATGTAATTATTTAAGTTAATAATGGTTGTTTTAACGATCATTGGTACTTGAGTCAAAAATAAGCCCTTTATAATTACAAGTTGTTCATGTATCCATTATATCCAGAATGGTATTCATTATGTAGATATCATATATGTCATATATATCCAGTAAATTTATGCATTTATAATATTACATAATCATTTAGAGGTAAGAAATGAAATGCACCATTCATGGAGACGGTAAGTCGTACGTACGCATGAACACTACTTTCATTTCTATTTCGTATATTATAGAATGGAATCATAATGATATAAAGGTATATTATAATTCCCGTATAATATCATATATAATATCATAGTTCCATCCTTTATACGTCCCACATATGGTATTTAATGAATCAAATCACTTTAAGGGGGCGGTAGTCCGCACTTCCTTAAATGAAGATATCGCGTTTACCCATAATGGAAACCATAAAGGTATGCCCAAAATAAAAAATACAGAAGCTTAAGGAAAACATAAACATATTATATATCATATATAAATATAGTGACATCTTAATGGCCACCTTTGAAGGTGTTAAAAGAATGTTGAACAATCATCGTTTCGGGAGGCATACATTCACCATCCACGGAAACAGTATATCCTTTAACCATTAGATGTAGGTGTGTGTAAGTGTATCTCGAATCCTTCTTATAACAACATCCTAGTATATTTAAGATACTTTAGTTGTTACAAAAGAAATGAATAAAAATAGTTTAGGGGGTTGGAGAAGCAAAATAAAACAAAAGGACTCAAGTGAAGACATTACCTTAAAATCGGGTAACTCCCTTTGGTTTGAGCTCAAATGCTTCCTTGGGAATACTTATGCCCAAAGTGAGGCTTCAAGGAGTAATATAGGGATGTGGAGAGACAAAATGGGCAGGGTTTTTCCTAGCCAAAGGCTTTTGGAGTGTGGGTAAGGAGGTAGAGGTGGGGGCCTTTTATAAGAGGAGAGGAGGGGCACTCTTGGAAAGTAAAGAAATGTTACTTTATTTTAAAATGAGTTTCAGATTCAAAAGGTCCCACGTTGATATAATTCGAGGTTAAGGTGATAAGGGTTCTAAATCCACCCATAAAATAGGTTTTGGACATGTTTAGTTTATATATTTTACATTATCATTTCATTTTATTTAAATTCTTTATTAATGAGGTAATCGCTGCATCATCATGATGTCATAAATAATTTAATTTATTTAAAGTCTAAAAATTATAAAAAAAATACTATGATGTAGTAAATCGTTTTATATTTCCAAGGACTATTTATAATCAAAAATCTGACTTGTATAACCCCATGTAAAAATTGTTTTAGTAAAACATCTCTTGTTTGTGTCATTTTTACTTTAACATTAAATAAAAAGTTATTTATGTCATTTCCCAACCAAAGTGGCTCCATGGGGTCCCCAAGTTGACCCATGGATTTTCTTGGTCATCCATGACACATCCAATGAGGTTAGGACATGTGTCAAGCTCATCTCATATTATTAAAACATTATTTTTACCTTAAACTACACTAATTACCACTAATCGTGATTAAGAACTTAAAAGTTACTATTCACAAAAAAATTATTTTAATCTCATTGAACCACATTTTACTTCTTAATGAAAACCATGTATTTCGGATTTTTGAAAATCAAATCACAGAAGTGGCAAAGTTTTATTTAAACGAAAAATCAGTTTCTTTAACTACCACTTAGTGGTTTCACTATTCATCAAAAATTGAAGTTTTTCAGAAAGATACTAAAACTTCACCCTAAGCTATATTTGATATTCCGAATTCAAAAATGATTTCTATTTTACAAAATTCAAAACATTTAAGTTGAATTAATTAATTTAATAACTAATTCCTGTTGTCATGACAAATAGCGTGTTTTTATGGAACAATAAGTATCAAAAGATTGACACTAGTTTAAGTCCAATTTCAAAGTGAAGTTGATTCCAATGACCACCATTGGATAAAATGGTAAAAATATATTCTAATTTCACTTCAAAACCAATTCAAAAGATAATATAATCATATAAATAAATAAGATTAAAAATAGGTTTTGAATTAAAATACAACATTTTTCACTATTCATTAAAAAATGAACTTTATCAGAAAAATACCAAAAATTCACACAAAGTAAATTTTGATGTCCCAATCATAAATAATAAGTTTATTTTGACAAACATAGCTTATAAAATTGTCAAAATATATATTTAAAAAGGGTTTTCCATCAAAAGGTAGTAAAACAATCTTTTAAGAATATTAGTGTATTCCATGCATAAGATTGTATTTATTTTCATTTTAAGCTTCTAAAACAATATATTAATCATTAATAGACATAGATAAAAATATCTATTATTCATTACTTACTTGGGATGTTACATCCTTCCCCCCTTTAGAAAATTGCATCCCTACAATTTATTTACTTATCGAATAAATGGGGGTACTTATCCCTCATTGCATTTTCAGATTCCCATGTTGCTTCTTCCATCATGTGGTTTTTCCACAAAACCTTTACCTGATTAATCACCTTATTCCGTAACACTTGCTCCCTGTGGTCAAGAATCTAGACCGGTTGTTCCTCATAAGATAGGTTCTCTTCCAGCTGAACTACCTCTGGACTCAAAACATGAGATGGATCTGGCATGCACTTTCTCAGCATCGAAACATGAAAAACATTGTGTACCTGAGATAAACTCGGAGGTAAAGCCACCCGGTATGCAACTGATCCAACTCTCTCCAAAATTTCATATGGTCCAATGAACATTGGACTCATCTTTCCTTTCTTACCAAATCTCATCACACTTTTCCATGGTGAGACTTTGAGAAAAACATGATCACCTACCTCGAAAGATAGATCCTTCCTCCGGTTATCCGCATAACTCTTCTGCCTACTCTGAGCTGTTCTCATGTGTTTCTGAATCAAATGAACTTTTTCTGCCATCTCTTCTACCAATTCTGGTCCCATTAGCTTCCTTTCACCCACTTCATCCCAAAATGATGCAGTTCGACACCGCTTCCCATATAATGCCTCAAATGGTTCCATCTGTATACTGGAATGAAAAATGTTATTATATGAAAATTAAACCAAAGAAATATGTTGGTCCCAACTTCCCTGATAATCCATCGAATAAGATCGTAGCATATCCTCCAAGGTCTGAATTGTTCGTTCTGACTGCCCATCTGATTGAGGATGAAAAGTTGTACTAAAATTTAATTCAGTACCCAATGACTTCTGAAGGCCCTTCCAAAAGTTAGAAGTGAACCTGGGATCACTGTCAGATACAATGGAGAGGGGAACTCCATTTAACCTGACTATCTCTTTAAGATACAAATAGGAAAGTTGATCTAGGGAAAAAGTATCTCATATAGCAAGTAAATGAGTAGATTTGGTCAAGCGATCAACAATAACCCAGATTTCATTATTACCTCAAGATGTCTTCGGTAATCCCACAAAAAAGTCCATGGATATATTCTCTCATTTCCACTCTGGCACTCGTAAAGGCTGAAGCATCCCTTTCGGTAACTGCCGCTCTGCTTTAACCTGTTGACATGTCAAACACTTCACAGTAAAATCAGCAATATCTCTTTTCATTCCATCCCACCAGTAATACTCCCGCAGATCTATGTACATCTTAGTACTGCCAGGATGAACTGAAAACGGAGAACTATGAGCTTCACATAACAACTCTCTTTTCAACTGTGAATCACAAGGCACACACAATCTCCTCCCAAATCTCAAAACACAATCATTATCAATGTTGAATTCAGGCAACTTACCTTTGTGAACTAGCTCTACCTTTTTCTGCAACTCACTGTCCTACTTCTGTGCTTGCTTGATTCTATCTGATAGAGATGATCTCACTGATACCTGAAACAAAACAGAAGAACATCCTACTCCAAAAACTTCTATGCCAAAGTTCATCAAATCCTTAACCAAAGGATCGCGTTCCAAACGCAACATTATTAATGAAGCATTACTTTTTCGACTCAAAGCATCATCCACTTTATTTGATTTTCCCGGATGGTAATGAATTGTACAATCATAATCCTTGATTAATTCCAGCCATCTCCTCTATCTCATGTTTAACTCTTTCTGAGTGAATATATACTTTAAACTTTTGTGATCAGTATATATTTCACACTTTACGCCATACAAATGATGTCTCCAAATTTTTAAAGCAAAAACAACAGGAGCTAATTCCAAATCATGTGTAGGGTAATTTACCTCATGATTTTTCAACTATCGTGAAGCATAAGCAATTACCTGATCATTCTGCATTAGGACGCAACCAAGTCCTTTCAATGAAGGATCATTATAAATAAAAAACTCACCATTCCTGGAAGGTAGTTCCAAAACTGGAGCTTTCACCAATCTTCTTTTCAATTCCTGAAAACAATCATCACATTATTTTGTCCAGATAAACTTAACACCCTTCCGAGTTAGCTTAGTCATTGGACTAGATAACCATGAAAAATTTCTAACAAACCTTCGGTAATATCATGCCAAACCAAGGAAGCTACGAATCTCAGTTACATTTGTGGGTCTTGGCTAGTCTTCCACAACTTTTGTTTTTGCAGGATCAACAGTTATCCCATCTTTAGAAACAATGTGACCAAGGAAAGAAATTTGTTGCAACCAAAACTCACACTTGCTGAATTTCCCATACAATTTCTTTTCTTTTAAGGTTTTCAAGATAACCCTTAAATTTCTTTCATGCTCCTATTTACTTTTAGAAAACACCAAAATATCATCAATGAAAACCACCACAAACTTATCCAAGAACTCATGGAAAATTATATTCATTAAGTCCATGAATACAGCAGGTGCATTGGTTAGCCCAAAAGGCATTACTACAAATTCATAATGGACATATCTTGTACAAAATGCAGTCTTCAGAACATCTGCTTCCTTTACCTTCAGCTGATGGTACCCCGATCTCAAGTCAATCTTTGAAAAATACTGAGCTCCCTGGAGCTGATCAAACAAATCATCGATATGAGGCAAAGGATATTTGTTCTTAATAGTGATGTTATTCAAGGCTCTATAATCAATGCAAAGTCTCATTGAACCATCTTTCCTTTTAACAAATAAAACAGGAGCACCCCATGGTGATGTGCTAGGTCGAATGAAACCTTTCTCTAATAAATCTTGCAATTTCTCCATCAACTCTAAAAGTTCAATTTGAGCCATTCGATAAGGGGGTTTTGAAATTGGCTTAGCATCAGGAACTAAGTCAACAGTAAATTCAACTTCTTGATCTGGTATTATTCCAGGAAACTCATCAGGAAAAACATCAGGATACTCATTTACCACTGGCACATCATTAATCTGAACAGTTCCTTTATTTTCAACGATGTGTGCTAGGTAACATTCATTTCCATATTTTATAAGTTTCTCAGCCTCTTGATATGTTATCAACAGTAAGGGTTCATTCTTGTACACAAACTGAAAGTCTTTCTGAAAAGAAACTTCTTTAGATCTACAGTCAATCTTAGCATGGTAAATAGAGAGCCAATCCATACCCAGGATAACATCAAACACTACTAGAGGTAGAACAATAAGGTTTGCAAGTAGGTTCTTTCCACAGATAAGGATAGGAATATTCTTATAAATTCTTTTGCCTCAACATTTCCCCTAGGTGTTTTTACCAAAAGTTCAAGAGTCATTTCTTGAGATGGTATTCCCATTTTACTAGAAAAGTTTTCAGAGATGAAAGAATGTGTAGACCCCGAATCAAACAACACACTGGCATAATCTGAAAAAACAAAAAAAGTACCTGATACAACTTAATTTGATGGCCCAACATCTGCTGAAGAAGTTGCAAAGGATTTCACCACCCCTTTCTGCTTGTAGTCTAACTGCTTCTCATCACTCAATCTCTTTGTCGGACACTCGTTTGCATAGTGACTCATCTCATTGCACTTATAACATTTCACTAACTATAAATCAAATTTGGTCTTACCTTCACCTTGATCCTTTTCAGTGCAATCACGAGCCTTATGTCTCATCTTACCACATCGGTAGCACTTTCCAGAATTTAGAAGACATTCCCCAGCATGCCTTTTTCCACATTTATCACAAACTGGAAACTTAGTTTTCTTACCATCAGACTTTTTTGAAGAATTCTTACCTTTCTCCTACCACCTCGGTCACTTCTTCTGTTGGTTGTTATAGAAAACTTGATCATCAGCAAACTCCATTTCCACCTTCTTAGCACATCGAACAAGCTTTTCATAACTTTTAAACTCACGAGAGGCTAATGCCCTTCGATATTTTGGCTTTAATCCTGAGTAAAAATGATTGATTTTACTATCAAGGTCTTGGATAAAATTTGGAGCATACCTTGCCAATCGAGTGAACCTTTCTTCATAGGTAGCCACTGAGTCTTCCTCTTGCCTCAATTCCAAGAATTGATTTTCCATCCTATGTCGAATAGCCTTAGGAAAATACTTCTCAAGAAACATACCTTTGAATTCATCCCAGTCAAGAGCATCAATCTTATCGGCGTCCCTGATATTTTTAACCATAGACCACCACTGATCTGCCTCACCCTCCAAACGGTAAATAGCAAGACTAACCTTTTGATTGTCTGAACACCCCATGACATCAAAAATCTTCTCCAGTGCTTTAATACACCCTTAAGCTAACACAGGGTCAGATGATCCTCTGAATGATGGGGGATGTTGCCTCATGAAATTTTCCACCACTGACATGTTCCTCTGCGGTTGATCTGGCTGATCTCGTGCATGGATACCACCACCATTTATCGCTTGAGTCAACTGCGCCATTACTGCAAAAAACTGTTCAGTTCCAATTCTGACCATCTCAGGATGCTGATTCGGAAGGTTATTTCCTTCTGTATGCCTTCCTAGCACTGCTTCCCTGTTTCCTCGGCGGAAACCCATTCCGAACAAACATGTCTTAGATGAAGCAACATGGTAATCTTCAAATACTATATCACTTCAATTTGACCATAAAAAAATATTTTTGGATAATCATTTAATAGAATTCTAACTCCTAAAGTTATCTAAATCGGCCTTTGATACCAACTATAAGGCCCTAGCCTTAAACCTTACTTAATCTTGAGTTATTACAAGATTACACCTTGAGGATCTTTTCAGGTTTATAGTTTTAGAGAATTAGAACATAAAACATGCATTACATTCCACATTTAAACAAAGTGGTTACATAAAGATAGTATTCTTCTTTCCCATCAATGGAACATATTTAAAATAAAACATGGATTCTTTCTTGACACTTCCTTTACACTATCATCATATCATGTACCTTTCCCTTGACCTGTGAAAAACATTTCAAAAAAAACTTGGGATGAGCATAAAAAGCTCAGTAAGGGATATAAAAATATGGAAAGGAAACATGGGTACATATATACATAAGAATGAAATCATACTTTACCCATAAAACATAAGCACTTTAACATACCTCATCAAATCATGAATAAATCATAGAAATCATAAGACATAAAGGAAACTTGAGGCATTCATAACATTCTTACGTAGGGAGTAACCCTCTTGGTTACGTTTGGAATACCCATCACAGTATATTCCCTAAATCTCTTCGTAGAAACCTTAACGTTTCACTCCTTTGCGTTACCCAATGCATTGGAGAGATATATCGGGCTCACCCGCCCTTATTCTATCACGGAACCACTCGTCTTCATAATAATTCCCAAGAACCTCAACATAATTGTATCACATAAAACATGCATAAAGGAAACATAACATTTCCACCTTTCAATCACAAGATATCAATACAACACATTGATATAAAAACATTATGAAAACAATTTTCAATACCAAAATAAAAGAAAAGTAAAACATGGTATTTATTTTTCTTTTTTAAAAAAAGTTATGGCTTGTAGAGGAAGCCGAAACTCAAATAATGTTCACGGCGGCGGAGAAGTCGTTGTCGCCGCATACGTACGACAAAAACATTCCATTTTGTCGTTTAGTAAACACTTCGTATAAAAAAGATTCCTTTTGAATAAATGTAAAAGTCAAAGGGGTTTATACACCGTATAAAAGAAGGTTGTGTATAAAACAAAATATGCCTCAATGAAAGGAGATTGAGACGAAGTCCCATACCTCGGGTCCGACTTGACTCGGTCGTTCTTTAATCTCATGAATAATAAACTTGAGTTAATTTCTACTTGTTTAAGAACCTTTTTCAAGTTCATTATTACTTTTATATCACTTATTACCATGTCATGAACACTATGTAATTATTTAAGTTAATAACTGTCATTTTAACGATCATTGGTACTTGAGTCAAAAATAAGCCCTTTATAATTACAAGTTGTTCATGTATCCATTATATCCAGAATGGTATTCATGATTTATATATCATATATGTCATATATATCCAGTACATGCATGCATTTATAATATTACATAATCATTTATAGTTAAGAAATGAAATGCACCGTTCATGGAGACGGTAAGTCGTACGTACGCATGAACGCTACTTTCATTTCTATTTCATATTTTATAGAATGGAATCATAATTATATAAAGGTATATTATAATTCCAGTATAATATCATATATAATATCATAGTTCCATACTTTATACCTCCCACATATGGTATTTAACGAATCATATCACTTTGAGGGGGCGGTAGTCCGCACTTCCTTAAATGAAGATATTGCGTTTACCCATAATGGAAACCATAAAGGTATGCCCAAAATGAAAAATACATAAGCTTAAGGAAAACATAAACATATTATATATGATATATAAATATAGTGACATCTTAATGTCCACCTTTGAAGGTGTTAAAATAATTTTGAACAATCATCGTTTCGGGAGGCATAAATTCACCATCCACGGAAATAGTATGTCCTTTAACCATTAGATGTAGATGTATGTAAGTGTAGATAGAATCCTTATTATAACAACATCCTAGTATATTTAAGATACTGGATTTGTTACAAAAGAAATGAATAAAAAGAGTTTAGGGGGTTGGAGAAGCAAAATAAAACAAAAGGACTCAAGTGAAGACATTACCTTAAAATCGGGTAACTCCCTTTGGTTTGAGCTCAAAGGCTTCCTTGGGAAGACTTCTGCCCAAAGTGAGGCTTCACGGAGTACTAGAGGGATGTGGAGAGACAAAATGGGCAGGTTTTGGCCGAGACAAAGGCTTTGGGAGTGTGGTTAAGGAGGTATAGGTGGGGGCCTTATATAAGAGGAGAGGAGGGGCACTCTTGGAAAGTAAAGAAACGTTACTTTATTTTAAAATGATTTTAGGATTAAAAAGGTCCCACATTGATATAATTAGAGGGTAAGGTGATAATGGTTCTAAATACACCCATAAAATAGGTTTTGGACATGTGTAGTTCATAGATTTTACATTATCATTTCATTTTATTTAAATCCTTTATTAATGAGGTAATCGCTGCATCATCATGATGTCATAAATAATTTAATTTATTTAAAGTCTAAAAATTATAAAACAAATACTATGATTTAGGAAATCTTTTTAGCTTTCCAATTCATATTTATAATAAAACATCTGACTTGTATAACCCCATGTAAAAACGGTTTTAGTAAAACATCTCTTGTTTGTGTCATTTTTACTTTAACATTAAATAAAAAGTTATTTATGTCATTTCCCAACCAAAATGGCTCCATGGGGTCCCCAAGTTGACCCATGGATTTTCTTGGTCGTCCATGACACATTCAATGAGGGTAGGATATGTTTCAAGCTCATCTCATATTATTAAAACATTATTTTTACCTTAAACTACACTAATTACCACTAATCGCGATTAAGAACTTAAAAGTTACTATTCACCAAAAAATTATTTTAATCTCATTGAACCACATTTTACTTCTTAATGACAACCATGTATGTCGGATTTTTTAAAATCAAATCACAGAAGTGGCAAAGTTTCATTTAAACGAAAAATCAGTTTCTTTAACTACCACTTAGTGGTTTCACTATTCATCAAAAATTGAAGTTTTTCAGAAAGATACCAAAACATCACCCTAAGCTATATTTGATATTCTGAATTCAAAAATGATGTCTATTTTACAAAATTCAAAACATGTAAGTTGCATTAATTAATTTAATAACTAATTCCCGCTGTCATGACAAATAGCGTGTTTTTATGAAACAATAAGTATCAAAATATTGACACTAGTTTAAGTCCAATTTCAATGTGAAATTGATTCCAATGACCACCATTGGATAAAATGGTAAACATATATTATAATTTCACTTCAAAACCAATTCATAAGATAATCTAATCATAAAAATAAATTAGATTAAAAATAGGTTTTGAATTAAAATACAACATTTTTCACTATTCATTAAAAAATGAACTTTATCAGAAAAATACAAAAAATTCACAAAAAGTAAATTTTGATGTCCCAATGATAAATAATAAGTTTATTTTGACAAACATATTTTATAAAATTGTCAAAAGATAGATTTAAAAATGGTTTTCCATCAAAAGGCAGTAAAACAATCTTTTAAGAATATTAGTGTATTCCATGCATAAGATTGTATTTATTTTCATTTTAAGCTTCTAAAACACTATCTTAATCATTAATAGACATAGCTTAAAATATCTATTATTAATTACTTACTTGGGATGTTACACCCATCCTCTCGACCAACAGAGTTCTTAAGTGTCATTGGACAAATCTTCATCCAATGAGTGCCTTCTTTTGGAAATAAGGTCCATGAATCATGGGTACATGGGTTGTTATATGTTTTAGCTCCACAAATAAACTTGTGGAAGACCATATGAGGAAATTGTACCTAATGTGAGACAATTTAGAATAATTAACATTGGTTACTATTCTTCAATCCATTTTGTTCTCCCCCATAGTACGATGTGAATTGGGTCAAAACAAAAATGGTGAACCTCACATGAATCTCTAACCTAGGTGGTTGTATTAACCCAATGATAAAAAATAGATGGATATGGAATGTTAGACCATTTTTTATTCCCTTATACACAACAACATGAATCAAGTCGAAACAAAAATGGTGAACCCAATGTGAATCCCTAACCAAGGCGGTTGTATTATCCCACCATGATCCCCTTTCATCCAAAAAGGACGAGGGCCATGAAAGATCATCAATTATACATGTGATCATGAGATGATATTTTTATGGCATTTTGTTGTATGTAAATGTCATATATATATATATATTGTAGGCATTTCACACAGATCTCTTCAATCGAAATGGCATCTCGACAAATTGCTTGACACACATGTTAGCGGCCACATTGGATACTCGGTCCCCAACAACAAACA
Source organism: Viscum album (assembly GCA_963277665.1). NCBI lineage: Eukaryota > Viridiplantae > Streptophyta > Magnoliopsida > Santalales > Viscaceae > Viscum > Viscum album. The sequence continues at coordinate 97,112,359 of OY728130.1, read as the reverse complement.
ATACTCCCTCACCTACTCAGTGTCTTCAAAATTGGTTTTCAAATACGGTAATCAAAGTGTACCACCAAAATGGAAATCTCCCTATGGTAGAGCCTACAAGGCAGGCCCTCCAATCGGTGAAAGCTCGCAAGCTACCTCCTCATCCATGGTCAGCAATCCAGCACAGGATGACTCCAACGGAAATCTCAAATCATTTTTGTAGCCTATCCCCATAAACTGACAATGAATACCTAAATTATCATAGGGAGGCCGATGAGGTCGACACCAATGACTTTATCCTAGCTGCACAGAAACCCCACTCAAGGGCTCCAGTCAAAGGACATCACCACTAGCAGTGTACAACCTGATATCCTCATTCTGAAGGGGATCCTACTGATGTCCAATATACATGGGGCCCTTGGTCTTCCCACTACGGGTGGAATATGCATAATTTGGAACATTTTATTACTCTAGTTCTGAAGAGGTGATCCCCACACAAACGTGACAACATATAACCAGCATGCATTCATTTCTTCCCCTCATGCTAAAGCCTCCCACAGAAATATAGAGGACATTTACAAGTGGATGTATATCCCCGCTCGATCCTATGAATCTCACCATGGAAATAGTTTGTCACAATACGAGAAAATTCATTTTCCTTCCAGTTCTCACCAGCCCACTGCGCATGTAGAGCGGCGAATTGTGGGAAAATGAAAATTCCTTCCAATGCACAAGAATACCATCATTAGAATTGGATGGAACCCAAATATAAGTAGGAAAAAATCCATTCTGATGAACATAAATCTTACTATCCATATAGGGATGAAATCCATGGGTAGTCATATAATACTAAAAATTAATATGAATCCTACTAGTAAAATATAGTGGAAAATCCATAGGCAGCTGTAAATTCCTACCTACCACAATGAAGCCCACAATCCAAATATGGTGGCATGAAAATTTTAGCAGAGTCAAATTCTTGTGGATGAAAATCAACCTCATGAGACAAATACATCAGAAAATGAGAAGGCACAAATTATTTCACACAAATACAATGCCCACCTACCAAATATGGTGGAAACTAGAGAAGAAACCCCATGAAAGAATCATTCCTCTGTACTGACATAAGATAACATCCAGTACCCACTAGAAACCCATGGAGGGATATATCAAGAAAACAATCCTTCTAAGACATGAGAATGGGAATTAATTCCCATTCCATCCAAAGATGTATCTCAACAAATCTTGTCCATGATGTAGGATCGACCATTGATCCAAGACTATATCCTCTAGACATGTCAAGACGTCATTGCTTCAGTGAAAAAAGTGAGGATTTGGGCCCACGATCCTATCTTCTTATACATGGTGATTCATTCAAAAAATTATAGAGTCACCTTGAGAAAAACCCCCAACCCTGCTCCTATCTAGGAGAATTTATGGACATATTCTATGACACAAGGACAACAGGATCAGGAAAAAACACTTGTTCCAATTGGGGGACACCGGTCCAACATGGTGACTACTCCAGAGTAGGGATATATCCCTTCCATAACTCAAGATTATCTCCAGTGTATTCTGATTACATCATGGGAAAAAACCAAATAGAGACCCATATATGAAGGATTCTACAAACAATAGGTAGCCCTTAGTTTCCTGTAAGAGAGAACCCAAATATTAAAGGCACCAATGGAAGCTGGAAAATGAAGAGAACATTCATGATTCTGCACTACTGGAAGCTGGATTTCTTGATGACATCAAATATTTTTCAATAGAGGACCAAGATACTATCAATCCATTGTTAAATTATGGAAGTGGAAGTAGAAGTTGTGAAGTTACTCCCTACAATGTTACTACCAACAACTATGAAGGTCCTCCTCAGAGAACCCATGGGATATTACTCCATGGGCCAAAAATGATGGATTACGTGAGCCTATATCTTAATGCTTGTCTAGGTATCCATCCCCTTGACTAGAATATCTAATAGAAATAAATTCCTCCAATTTATTTTTTCCACCCTAATGGTCCTCCCTAGGGTATACGCATCAGATATTGGTCTCCCTGTAGTTATATGTCAAGATGTGATAGTAGTCCTCTCCATTAAGGTAGTTGGTATGAAGGCCCTCTCCACAGTGAAATCAAGAAACAATAAGGTCCTCCCCTCATTACAGTATATCCTAAAGACCCTCCCTAGATTGTGCAATACAAATACTCTCTGTATAGATAGAGTTATGATTATATCCCTCACCATGATAAAATTCATGGTGAAGGACCTCCCCTGAATGATGCCAAGAAACAAAAAGTTACTCCCCTTACTGTGGTCCACCTTGAAAGTAATCCTTAGGGTATACACTGTAGAAGAACTCTATACATCTGTACACAAATTTGTGATGGTCGACCTCTCCCTCACATCACTAACTATGAAGGCCCTCCCCTTAGTCAAAATTTAATGTGGTGAGATGGTCCTCCCCTCATCGGGTAAAATAAGAGAGAGCCCTCATATGCCTAGGATCATGAAAAAATTGAATGTGATATGATGGATATTGTATCCATGAAATGTGATATCATCAATCGACCATAGGATGGCCTAGGGCCATACTCATCTTTCGAGCTACCCCTATATAGTTCACTGGTCAACAAGACTCCAGCTAACCCCACAACTTGGAATGAAGTAATTAAGGAGAATTCAAACCATGTGGATCAAGCAGAAGAGTACATGGCAGAACCACAATAAGATATGTTTCTTTTGAGAAGAAAACTAGCTAGGTATGACATACCAGTGATGTAGTGGCCCACAACCACTTCTCAGTTCAACATAATAAGAATATTTTTAGAATAATGTAGGCATAACATTAACCTCAATATTTGGACAACTATCTACCAGTTAAAAGAAATTTTTGTCCCTACGATGGGTATGCATACCTTGTTATTTTCCTAGGAGAGCTTCGCCATCAAATCAACCTAGATTCCCTTACATATGTATGACTTCCACAATCAGAAAAGTGAAAGAAAGACTATGATCTATAGTATATCTAAGTGTTTCATGAGTTGTGATTCTTTATAATAAATTTACCATCTAGTATTCATATCTGGTGATGGGGAGAACACAAATCTCTATACGTCACCCCACATCCCATCCAGCAAAACCCATAGGAAGTGAAATATTAAAATGTCATCATCCCCAGATAGGAGTCTAATGAAGTCCTTGATCAAGGAAGGTGGAACACTCGAAAATAACTGGCCTTGAGTAAGTCTCAAAAGTGTTTGGAATGAAGAGAGAGATCCATCAAGAATATCCTAAACTATGACATCGAGAACATCCAGCATGCCTACCATATGAGGGAAGCCAATCAAAGAGCGTTTATCATGTCTTTAGGAGTGAAAAAATCATGTGAAGACCTGACACCATATACGGCTTACACCATCATGGGAATGTGTGATACCAAGAAGGAAATAATAGCAGTAGTAGAAGCTGCATCATAAGATCAACCCCACCCCACATGGATGGGGGAATTTTTAACACAATAGTCCCCCGTAAGGCCAGCAAATCTGGGCCAAGTAACATCAATAGAGGAATGGGAGAAACCCCATCCTCTAGGGTTGGAGGTATTTTTACCTCAAATTCACACCCAAAAAACATCTTTCTTCCCCATATTAGGAAGAAAAATCGATAGTGGGGTCACCCATTCCATCCCATCCCATGAATGACGTCCCTTGAGATGGAGGCATACTGTAAGGTCATATCATGAATCCCTTCAATTCATTCTTCTCTAAGAACCCTGATGAGTATCACAGAATGGCTAGTGAAGATCCAATAAAGAAAAAAAGAATATCTCCTACCATTTACCACCCGGTATTCCACCCCAAATGTGGTATGCATCAGTGAACATCATAGACATGATCCCAATAGACATCTCTGAAAATGATACAAATAATGAGGAAACAAGAGACGAGATTTCCCTCCTAGTGATAGTCCACACCAAGCCTATAGGTGTGCACGCTAGAAAGAAAGTACTTTTTTAAAATTTGGGTGCCCCTTAGTTCAATTTCCATCACCTCTTATGTGAATCCCCAAAACGTAGATGAATAAGAACAAGGTATACAACCCACATCCTCATCCTCATGAAAATGATTCCCTACACTTGAGAAGAGATTAGTGTGAAAAGAGGAATAAATGAAAGATCTGAGGTGACTCAACACAGAACTGATAAGATAGATCCATCCTACCATGTATGTTCCTCATGTGGAGCATCAACACACACTTCCAATGGATTTACCTCTTCCTCGCATGCTCATATTAAAGGATAAAGTAGGGTAGGAAATCTCATTCAAGGTGGCATTAGGACCATTAGTATACCTGATCCCTATCCCTGAAGGATATCATGATTGGCCTCCATTGGGTAGGAAACTAGAATAGATTCAAGAAAATCCCCAAAGTACTTTTCTAGATTGGTATCCACATCATGTTTTAGTAGTGTAGGCACATCCAATCTCACACCTTATTATACCTTCTCATGATCAAGTCCAACATGACATGCATTTAGGGATCCTAGATACCATTGAGTTATTGAAAGATCAAATGGAAGAAATGGAAGGATGGAATTATCCAAAACAACCCGAATAGAAGCCCAACCCTGATTGGTTAAGCAACGTCCCTTCGTTGCCAAAATTTTGAGCCCCATATTCCCAGTGTTCAATGGCTTAGGGGACCCAGAGCAGTATCTAATGCACTTATCTTCTTACAGTGATCCAATAATGGGAACCCTAGAGCAACAAGAAGATGTTAAGCTCAAATTCCTTGTGTTAACACTTTAAGGTTCATCTTTTCAGTGGTACACCCGTTTTCAAGATAACTCAATAACCAGATGAGAGGATATCAAGTGCTAGTTCTTATTCCAGTTCAGCATGATGATTCCAAAAATAGTAGTCAATGAACTTATGAACTACAAACTTCAAGAGAATGAGAGAGTTTCATATATCATTTCTAGAAGGAAGGTTCTGAATTACTCCTTGAACTGGCCATTCCCACAAGATGATATGTTATTCTTGAGCCTCCACAACCTCTGTAATGAGCTGAAAACACCACTTATTTTAGTGAAATATACAAGTGGGTTCTAGGAAATCGCCTCTATCTATCAAAGGATAGAAAATTCCTTGCGACTAACTAGTCTCAAATCCAGAGTAGATCCATCAGTCTTAGTAAAAAGAGAAGGAAGGTTTAAAGTAATGTTTGTCATGCTTAAGACACCCCCTACACCATATCTAACTCCAAAGCCCCCACAAAACTGTTCAGGGCCCTCTGTATGTCATTATTTCCCATAAAGATGAAGGTAGGGGGCAAATGAAATAAATTTGAGGAATGCATAAATAAATTATACTCATTTCGAGATGATCAAGTGTGAGGTTACTTCATAATCATCATGAATTGCAACTGGATCTAACTTTCATATCTGAAGAGGGCTGATGAAGTAGGTCTTGATGATTGGCCATATTACAATCCCTTTCTCTAGATATTGGGGAAGAACGTATAAGAATTATTTTACTTCAAATACCTCCTATAAAAGATGATAGATTCTAGATAATTCATTCTAGGACCACCACTAGTGAAAGTGGCATATGTTTCCACCACTAAACCGGACACATAGGGAGAGTGGGAAAAAGTTTTTAAGAAAAGAAGAAAAATATTGATAGTTGGTCGACTCATAAAATAATAAAAAGATATGGGTATCCTCTAGGAATAGTGGAAGAAACCAACTATGCCTCCAACAACTCCTGATGTAACATGGATGAAATCCTTAGTCCCATAGTCCTCCAATGGCTGACCTCCCAAAAAGTAGTCCAATTAGAAGGGAACAAAGCTAATGCAGAAAGATAAAATTCCACTAAAGCAAAATTTGGATTTGAATCTCTCATATTTCATGCCAACAGATTATAAGATATATGGCCTACCCCAATAAATGGTAGAATCAGAGGTAGATGAAGAGGCATAGTCATCAGAAGAAGATGAGATGATTTTTGACTCCATCAATATCATCCAATTGATGGATCCCTTATCTGATGATGAGTACAGTTATCAACCACAATACCCTGCACCCAACCGATGAGTCGGGGGAAGAAGCTGTAGAATCTAGGGATATCAAGGGAGATGATTCCATGGTAGAAATAAAGCCTTTGGATACACCCCTACTCAAACTATCAATTTTGCAGAAACCCATGGGAGAACCCTCTAAAGGATCTGACATGGAATAGAAAATTATCTTGCCCCCTTGAAAAGCCACCATAGTCCAATTATTTTGAAATATCTATTAGAGGAAAACATATGACTAATTTACCTTGACATGTGATAAGATCTTCCCAGACCAATCCACAAAGGATGTGATCTCCTCCTGATCTAACAGAATGATCCAAATCATCTTCATCAATTGATCAATACCCTAAAGCACCTTTGAAAGAGAATCCCTGAGCTGGGAAGCTCTGGCCTTTAGATTATAAATATGAATTTTTGAATCAGTTATCTTTAGTTCCATCTATGATATAAATCATGGATGCACTGAATCTATCATAAGATCTCACGGAAGCACTTATTGAAGCTTTTCTATGTTCCCAAGAGTTCACTGCCAAGGTGGCCACCACAGAAGTATACCGAACAGAGACCAATCAGTTAGAATTACACACAATTATCTCCTTATCGGATCAAGATAATGATTCCATCATGCGAGGACACATCAAAACCTTATATGCGTCTAGAACAAAAAATGGAATTGATATATGGAAATTCTTCCTCAACAATGGATCTAGGGTTAATCTCCTCCCACTATGGACACTTCATTGGATACGATACAATGAGGATGATCTGACACCATCAACCATGACCTTGTTGGGCTACAAGAAAAGAAGGTACAATCCGTTAGAAAAAATCATGCTTGAAACCTAGTTCGGTGACCTCGTAGCTCAACTAGAATTTATGGTGGTCCAAAATAATAAGGCGTTCAATGCCCTACTAGGGAGGCCCTGGCTGCACAAACACACAGAAATCTCATCCCCATACCATCAGTGCCGAAAATATATTATTAATGGATAGAGTGAGACACTGCATTCTGATAAGGCCCCATTAGACCTCTACGAATCACACAATATTGATGTGGGGTTCTATGAACCGAAGGGGAAACAACCCTCAATTGACAGAATTGATTAGGTTGCCTCCCCCAACGGTTTGAAAATGTTTCCTACAAAAAATCAATATTCTCGAGGAAGAATACATACTTCCCATCAATTAGATAAGAAGCATGAGATCAGATTTGGTTTTGCATCCAGTGGTCCTCAAGATTTTAGTTGCGGATCATGATTCTGATAATATTTAAAGGCTCATTGACTCCCAAGATAATAGGGAAAGATCAGATAAAAATGACCCTGAACCATCATCAAAACCTAGGGAAATCCCATCCTCGCCCACTAAGGTTGGACTAAGTTTCTCATCACACAAAGAATATGAGGAAACTCGTTTACCCCTCACTGCATCTTACCTTTAGAATCCCATACCAATGGATGAGGAATAAGAGACAACTTCACCACCTAGACACCAAATTTTAAATTCTTCCTTCAAATATAGAGAAATCATTTCAAGGATTTTTTCCTCATCATAAGATGAAGAGGAAGATGATGACTATGTAGAGGAGGAAGAAGAAGACCTAAGGGATTCACCTTCATCATTTGAGGAAGGCGTCTCCACCACCATTGATGAACTAAAGGAAATCAACTTGGGTACGAAAGAAGACCTTCGACCCACTCTGGTTAGTGCGGACATGCCTTATAAAGATCAAGAGGTATATGACTCTTTCATAAAGAAAAATACAGATGTTTTCTACTTGAACTACAAAGAAATGCCAGGTCTCAATCTAGGGGTGGCCACTCACCACCTAGGCCTTCTAGAAACCCATAGTGGTTACAAGAAAGCCTCCAGTGGGACACACCCGACACATGTTTCCAAAATAGCGACTGAAGGAGAAAAAATCATCAGAGATAAATTCATTCAAGAGGTCCAATAACCCATATGTATAGAAAAAATATTCCCCATAAAGAATAAAAAATGGGCAGATTAGGATCTGCATTGATTTTAGGGACCTCAACTAGCACTACCCGAAAGATGATTTCTGAGTCCCGATCACAGAATTGTGGATCGATGAAACTTATAGATATGTGCTTCTCCATTAAATAGAATACTATTCAAGATATAACCAAATCTAAATGGCCCAATAAGATGAAGAATACACCACCTTCAGGGATCCTCAAGGAGTGTTTTTCTACAAGTTTATGCCTTTCAGTTTGAAAAATTTTAGCACCACATATCAGCACGCCATGCACCGCATTTTCAAACCCTTCATGGAAAAGTTCATTGAAGGATTTGTTTTTGATCTTGTGGTAAAATCATGAAAATTCTTGGACCATCTAGAAGATCATGAAACCTTATTCAATAAACCATGACAACATAGTCTAAAAATGAGTCCCCTTAAATGTGCTTTGGGTGCTACCTCAGGGAAATTACTCAGCTTCATCGTACACCATTGGGGAATCGAATTTGACCCTGAGAAAGAAAAGGACATCCTTTTCATGTCACCTCCTCACAACCTCATTGAGTTGAGAGCACTCCAAGGAAACCTAGACAACATTAGGTGCTTCATATCCAACCTTCCAGGCATGTTCTTACCCTTCACTAGGTTAGTGAAGAAAGGGGTATAATATCAATGGACTGAATACTACCAAGAAGAGTTTAACAATCCCCTTAAATATCTCTTAAGTACACTAGTGATAATGTTTCCAGTTGAATAAAGACCACTAATCTTGTACATAACTGCCTTGGAGTGATCCATAGGAGACTTCCTCGTATAAAATAATGATGTAGGTAGCGATAATAGTACCTATTACCTCAGCCGAACCATGATCAATGTAGAGACTCTTTATTCAAATGTTGAGAAAAACATCCTTGCTTTAATATTTGTAGTCCATAAAATGAGGAATTACTTGAAACACCAAAAAGTCCATTTGGTATCACATAGTAAACCTCTCAAGTATATTCTCAGTTGTCCAATGTTAACTAGATGACTATCATGGTGGGAGGTCATTCTGTAGCATATTGATATACAATTCATATCGTAGAAATCCATCAAAGGATAGAAATTAACATATTTCCTGACAGATAATGCTTCAATAAGAGTTGCCCCATCATATGTTGAGCTACCTGAAGAGGAAGTGTTCTCTATTTAAGAGAACTCCCATATGTGGGGAATTCACATCAATTGAACATCCAGAAGCCCAACAAGAAAAAGAATGTAAGAACCCAAGTTTAACAAAGTGGGTATATGTTTCATATTCATATCCCCAAAAAACTAGTTCTTCCCTATTCCTTCATACTGTCAGAAGGATGTACGAACAATGAAGCAGAGTAAAAAAGCCCTTATTGTAGGCCTAGAGTTGGCACTTCAATCATAAGTTGAATACCTACATATTAAAGATGATTCATAATTGGTCATCAAGTATGGAAATAGTGACTATGATATCAATAAAGAAGAGGTCATCCTTTTTATGAACCATGTCTGAGAAACGATGGCATAATTCTCGTCACAACCAAAAATGGATTATGTTCCCCTGTAGCAAAATGTGAAATATGATGTATTGGAAAATGCATCCATAGCTCTGTCCGACCCAGATCAGAATGAAATAGTCATCACTATTTCCCATCAATGGATTGTATTACCATTCATTTAGTCCAAAATGGAATACATTAATGAATTAAGTACCACATCTAAGCCATATGGTCCCAACATTGATTAGATGAACCCATTACAGATTACCTTTAAAGGGTAGAGCTCCCACAAGATTGTTCTAGAAGGGAGAAAATATAAAGATATAAAATCAACTTCATGATGTATGACAAGACAATCTGGCAAAAGGTCATTTATAAGTGAGGCCTTTATAGAGTTCTTCTTAGGTGCATTGATGGATAAGAGACATCCTCCATAAAGAAATAAGTACATGCCCAAACTTAAGGAGCACATCAATCAATGTCCAAGATCTCGCAACAGATTCAATGGCCTGGGTACTACTGGTCCACCATAGTGCAAGATTACAACACATTCACCAAGAAGTGTCATTCCTCCCAAGTTCATGTAAATTTCATCCACCATCCCCCATGGTTACTTCACATATCATGTGATCATTTTCATTGTACATATGGGTAATGGACATTGTGGGACCATACCCTCCCTCTACGTCCAGAAAATTCATGTTTATTATCACAGAAACTGAATTGTTTTTCAAATAGGTAGACATTATATCCTTTAAAGAAGTTGGATCAAAAAACATTTTTAGATGTGTGAAATCCAGTATCATCAATAGTTTTGTTGTCACTCACACAATAATGATGGAAAACGACACCAATTTCTACTCTGTTGAATTGGAAAAGCTATATTAGGACCATGACATCATGACCGACCTTTCATCTCAGCATCAAGCAGTAGCCAATGCATAGATAGAGTCCTTCAACAAGACCCTATCCAATATAATCGAGAAAATTGTGGAAAATGATAAGAAATCATTGATGGAGAATCTCATACATGCTCTTTGGGCTTACCAAACCACAACCCACACCACCACTCAAGCAACCCCATGCTCATTATTATATATGGATGAGGTTGTTCAGCCCATTGAAATTTGAAATCCATCACTCTACATCGCTGTCTATGATCAATAATCTGTAGATGAGAAATCCCAAAAATGGTTTGATGAGCGAGAGGGATTGGATGAGAAAAGCTTGCACACTATAAACAATTTGGATGTTTCATAGAATTGGATTTCATGAACCTTCAATAAGACATCTCTCCTTAGATATATCATTGAAGGATAAATGGTTTTCGTCCTCAAAACCCCAATGAAACTCTTTAAGAAGCCTCCAGATTTGGAGCCAAATTGAGAAGAATTGTATGTTATACACAATGTTTACTCTAATGAAGCATATTCCCTGATTTAAATGGATGGGTAGCTTACCATAGTTCCCACTAATTCCAGGTTTCTGATGAAATATTTCATGTAACCAAGAGAATAACACAATGTACTGATCAGATGATAATAAATTGTACTACGAATTCAGCTTGGCTGCATGATGTTAAGCTTTATAGCACCACCTACGTCTATGCTTACATGTTGTTAAAAAGTATGGAAATGGTCCTGATCACATGACATTAAACTACATGATAAATTTATCTTAGATTAGAGATGTTAAATTTCATAGTGACATATGTGTCCATGCTACAGGAAATTAAACTTCTTAGGATATTTGTCTTAACCACTAGACAGTAAACTAACTGGTGATCATGGTGTCATAAACAATTAATTACTAAGCATGAATCAAATCTGTGAAAGGGAAAGAAAAAAACTGATCCCTCTCCTTGTGTATGGTCAGAGCCTATATAGGGAGGGCCTTTTACAGAACTACATACAGGTTGATTCATATTCATCAATGCGATCCCTAGAGACACATATACCCAATGTCTGGGACCAGCCATCACATGAAATGGAATGCCTTAATTATATCCTATATTTCCCCTATACTACAAGGTAATTCTCGCCAATCCTTGTTTCTCACATCGAGTAAAACTCACATGATCTTAGGAATGATAGAAAAGATTTCCCCTACATGGACAAAGCCTATAAGACTACAATAATACCATCATCTTGAAATAATGGTATAAAATTCCCCCCTCTCCGTGCACAGGTAAGACTAGAATGGGGAGTCTATAGAATGATGTATAGGTTGTTTCCCATTTATCAATGGGATACATAGTGATGCCTAGATTCTATATCCTAGTCCAACCACCAGTCATGGTCAAGAATTCCCCAGTCTCTGTGCATAGGTTAGACTAGCACAGTGAGTTTTCAATAATAACACGTGTCTTGACTCGCACCCTCATAGGATATGTAGTGATGCCCAGATCCATCATCCTCGTCCATCAACCATTTCATCTTTTAACTACATGGAATTTGATTCCCAACTAACTAGGATGCATAGGAAGACTCCATGAGGTTCAATCCTGAAACTTCACTCACCTCATCCTTTTCACATTGGTTCACTCTCATCCTAACCACATGAAATTAAACAGCGTTATCAAAGAATACTTAACAACATGACATTAAACTATATGGTAGCTCAAGAACTACGCGTGTCTTGATTATCGATAGGAAGAGATAAATAGTGACACCTAGGTTTTCCCAGGTCATGTCCTGAAGAAAAAAAATATCCCCAATCCCTTTAATGTGAAATGAATATAGATGTAGGGGATTTTAAATCAAGACACTTATATTAAGAAAATGTTAAAAGATTATTATTTCCTTTACATATGAATCAGATCAATGAAAAGGATCTCATACCTCATAACTAATCATGGTCCAGATATTTCTCACATACCCAGAAATACCATTTTCATCCATCAAACACCATGGACTAGGAAATCTAAGATAATCATAACCATCCCTCACCATCAGAAATGGATGGATACAATCTTGCAGAAACCTTTTTCTGACTATGCACACAAACATATGTTTTCCACAAAAATAGGCGGTCAAATAAAAGAAAATTCTTCCTTGGGAGAGGTTGTTTCTACTTCCATATGCACACTAACTTCTAAGCCTAGCATCTTCCCTCTTGAATTAAGGGTTCCTAGAATCATGGTTTACTCTTTCTTCCACCATTCATGTTTGGGGCATACCAGGAATATCCTGGCCTGATTATCTCATATTTATACATCATCCCTTTGATATTTTTTCCCTGTAACATGGAATTAAACTATTATATATATGTACTTTATGCGAGACTTAAAACTTCATGGAACCACAATAGCTAGCTCGTTCACATCGAGTCAACCACGTCCTCACCATGAGACTCTAAACTGCATGGCCCAAAGTCCTAATTGTATGACATTAAACTACAAGGTGACCGAAATATAGCTAAAATGACCCTACTCCCTAACACATACAAAGATTGTATAGGGAATATGATCTTGGGACACCTGGATCTTTAAAATTGGGCCCTGATCTGATGGGAGAGTAAAAATTTTCCACCTCACATACACGTCAAATATGTGTAGATAGACTTTCAATTCCGTGAGTAATAACAACCTGAGTTTTTTCTGAGATGTCCAAAGAAACTCTCTCCATTCGTCAGACTCCTTAATTTGTGTGGTCTTGGATTGTCATAATCCATCATGGACATATGGAATGGAATTTCAGTGTCATGAAGACACCTTTGAGTGACTATGCACACAATTCCCCAACAGTTCTTCATATGTTGCCCACAAAAACAACATGTCAACCAAAGAAAAATTCATCCTTAGGAGAGAACTTTCCTACATTTATACACCCAATGGCTTCTAAGACCCATGTAATTTATCCTAATCTAAGAGCCATAAAAACCATGGATTACACTCTCATACATATCCACATCTTATAAATTTTAGAACAACATGGTTTGATTACCCTCCAGTTAACTGGGGCTTTTATTCCAACATCCTAATCACAAGACGTTTAAACTGAAATACACTCAACACATAGTATTTAACCTAAGGCCAAGTCACATCAAAGGTTATTTCCCCTCATGACCCTATGCAAGAAATGAATATGTGTAGTTAATTTTGAAACACTCCCGCCTCATTGGTGAATCTATATCCAATCCAAAAATTCTCCATCCATATGTGTGAATCTGATCCACGAAGGAATGTTCCCTAAAGCAACTACGTATGAATTTATTACTATCATCCCAAGATACAAAGTGACATCCGAATCTCATATGTCAGATTCATCCATGATTCAATAGTGGGTTATCCCTACCTGCACAAGGGTCTGAGTTTCATAAGAAAACAACTTGTATAGATAAGTTAAAAATTCCTCCACTTATTCATGATAATTTTCAACCTAAAATGTCCCCTTTTCATGATTATACACCCCTATTCACACAACATACTCTGTGTCCAGAAAGGTTGGAATCCCCATAATCATCCTCATCCATCATAAATGAATGTCTAGTGTCTGGAAGACACCTTTGTTTGACTATGCACCCATTAACCCGATGGCTCTTCATATGTTGCCCACAAAAATGGTCTGTCAACCAAAGGAAAATTCATCATCAATATAGGATTTTTCTTTCTTTTTATGCCCCTAATAAATCTATGTCTCATCTCATTTCCTAGTTTTGTAAACCCACTAGATTATAGTTTACATCTTTCTCCACATCATGCATAAAGATGATAAAACATAGATAGATAAAATGCCATGGAAAAAGAACCCCCCCCCCCCATCTTGTTAAAAAAAGAAGATACTTTAAACCATAAGTATAAAAAATCCCTATTTTATGATGTTAAACTACACCATGCACTATTCCACCTTTGCGTGAGTCAAATTCGCACAGGAGTGGTTTCTAAACCAAAACCAATATAAATTCCCCCACACTTTAAGACATTGTTCCATTAACATTCCACCCAATGTGACCCTAAATAGAAAAAAATCCAAAATTATATTCAAAATTCCTAGCGATAGGAAATGGGTGGGTAGTGTCTAGAATAATCCTTCGTTTGACAATGCCTACAATGCCCCAGCGGCTCTGCATATATTGCCCAAAAAATGGCCTATCAAGTAAGGGAAAATTCTTCATCAGGAGAGGCATTTCCCACTTGTGTATGCACCATGGCTTCTATGCCCCGTATCACATCCTATATCCAGAAATCAAAAGTCAAGGTCAAGAAAAGACCCTAATCCATGTGTGAATATTTTCGAGACATTCTCACTTAATGAGTCCAAAATCAGTGCCCTTGCCCCAAAAGTCACGGTCAATGATTTTTGACCTACAAAATTAGTAATGATATTCCAATTTTCCATAATCTAAACTACCTTGGGAAAATACAAAACACCCACTAGGGTGAAAACCTACAAAGGGAACCGTAGATAAAAATAGAGCACCAACCCGCTAACCTATACTACATACGGTTTAGTAAAAACATAGAGCAGTCAAAAAATCATCAAGAGACACAAATATTGTTAGTTGAAAACCCTAAAATGGGTAGCCTGAGAAAAATTTAAGTTATATCCGCTAATCCCACACCATAATAGGCTTAGTAAAAAAATTTGTAACAATAAAAAAGCAAAAATTTTGTAGGGTTTTCCATATGACCCTAGCAAGAGTCAAACTACACTCATTATGCCCCTCTTCTTGTGAAAAAATTAGGTCAGAATTTTAATATTTCCTTTATACCAAATTATGACTCAAATTGATATGTGGTTGAGACTATGGTTTCAAATTATGTTGATCATAAATTATTGATATTGCAGGAAAATGGAAAAGAGGAACACTAGAAAGAAAAATGTTTTCGTTTTTTCAAAATAAGTGAGAGTGGAGGGGACATCCATAATCTACAGTCTCTCTATGATGTCAAAACAAAGGTGGTGTAGGGAAGACTAATGGATTACAATGAGTCCTAACTTACTCTTTACAACATGTTGATAATTGCCTGATGAGGGCCATCAAGGGCCTATTCCAAAGCATCCCTCTGTTCAGCTTCAACTTCATCTTTAACCATTGGCCATACTCTCTTCATAAGAGTCTGAAGGTCTTTCCCTTTCTATTTAATGGAATCATAATTAGCACTTGATAATTCTATTTTTACTTTTACTCTAGCCATGCGAGGCTCACAGTCACACAATTCCTCTGTCTGGGAAATCACATAGTCATGAGCACTAGAATCCCCATCTTCTAGATGATGCAACACATTAGTAATATCCTGAAATTTTTGAGGTTGGTGGTGAGAAGCATTGAACCAAGCGAGGTCACCTTCACAAGCAGTGAGATCCTCTTGATCTATAACAATTTGGTAAGCAAAGAGAAGCAGGTGTTGGTAATCAAAGTCGCCCAAACCTAGATAGACAAATAGTCTCCAAAATTTATCCTCATTGGGGAAATCAATCATCATAGTTTCTGGGGTAAGAGTACGGATTTGATTCCATGCGGGTTATCACACTTCTCGATGCATCCTAATAGAATCAGAATCTTAGTACTCATCCACCGTGATTAGTATGCAATAAAGAATAATTATTTTAGTATAAAGAATTTCCCTAATCTCAGTCACCCAAGTATAGGGACTTTCCCTCCCAATAGATGGTTCAGCCTCAGGGACTAAATGGGGGGGCTGGCAGCAAAATTAAAAACACCTAGTGATGTCCCACTCGGAACAACATTGGTCATACCAGAGACCACATTAGCCAAAGATACGGGATCTGAGTCACTATCCACAAGCATGGGATGTTTGGGTGAAGCCCATTCCAAATGTATGTGGTGGTGGTTATCACACCTTCTTACCATAGGGAGGGGAACAGATTGTGAAACTCACATGGTTGAGATAGGATCATAAATATCCAACGCTCTCTAAACTCATTGAACTGTCCTTCCCAACACCCTATTAGGGTCTGAAGATACCCACAATTTGGTGTATTATAATGATAGATATGTTGAGGCTATTGTGGGATGAATATAGATTTCCACATTAGCATCCTCCCATGTCCTAGCCTACCAAAATTAGGTAAGAATCATGGGATGTGACTCTATATTAACCAGAGTAGCAGGGAGAGGTGCGACCTATTAAAGTAATACAATTTTCATAGAAAACCGATAAGGATTTTAGGGTTCAAAAATGGTTTCCCTATATATAAAAGAAGATAAAAATCTATCCAAGAGTGTAATGATAAAAGAATTCTCTTTTGAAGATCCCCTTCTATTATCCATCATGGATCTGTGGGGCGCCACATAAGGTGAAGAAGAAAAATGAGAAAAATCACTCAATAGTTTGATGGAATCATCAATATTCAATGATTAGGGATGAATGGCGACAATTCTGAGAAGAGTTGGGAAAAATTAAGAATGAGGAAACCTCGCAGTATACCAATACTCATAGAAGTGGAAATGCTTTGCCATCCATCCATAAAAAAATTTAAAACATCCCGCTAAGATGATACAGTGGTTTCCCTTCTTATAACTGCCATAACAGTTCAAAGATTCAGGTGATGGTATGAATGAAATTGTTAATGGGATGTCCTTATGCCTATGTGGCTACCATCATTAGAGTACATGCCCTAACACCAATATAAACAACATGATAGGGGAAGATCCATGCAACTAATAACATAGTAAAGAAATCATCCAATATAGGGTCGAGGGTATATCTGACCGAATTTCATACCCCCAGTGGGTGTATTGACCTGCCTCAAGGGTGGCATGGTATGAACCCATTATTTTCCCTGATTGTTGAGTTGGGTGAGTCCGAATGTGGAAAGACCTCATCCCAGGACCGTTTTTCTGAATGAATAGTCTGCTCCAATCTTCAAATGGAATAAAAGAAAAAGCATGGAGGGGTTGATTGAGTAATCCCTCTACCATAGCCAATAAATTTCATTCCATTAGATATAGTTGTTCGATATTCCCCCAATAATTGGTTGATGGAAGAAACTCATCATACATGTTTCCGCAAATGGGAATCCCGCCATGTTGATGGATGTCCCATAAACTAATCCCCACCTCTTCATGTAATAGGTTGAAGGTATTGGTGCTTGAACAATAACGAATAAGTATTTCATGAGACATCTCACTTGGTGAATAGATTAAAAATTGGGAAACCCATGCTTCCTAATACAAATTTACTACTTATAACTCGCTAGGGGAATCCAATCAGATCTGATGCACTCAAAATGACCAAGAAAACTCTTCAGAGAAGCATGATCTCGATTGCAAGTCCCATTTGGTGCTCCACCCGCCATTACTATTCTCTCAACAATGATTGAAAATGGAGGGTATTCTTGGATGAAAAACCTCAAAGAGATGTTACGTAGATGGTGATTAATCTGGTTCCACATAGATCCTTTTAGTGTGAACATTTTCTCTTTATTAAAAGAAGTTACGATTTCTCCTGTTGAGGAAATTTGGACCGATCACACCCTCATAATGCCTCGAGGTGAATAACAGAAGTACTATGATTAGAAAATTGAAAGGTAACATTATCTAGAAGAAAAAGGTTCTAAAGAAGAAACTATATGGATAGAGGAGAGGTTGTGAGCTCTAGCGAAATAAGGTCTCTAAGAATAACATGTTGAGTAATGTTGTAGGAATAATTGTTTTATTCAAAATTCTCACCCATATATTCCCTCCCCCTAGTCACTTCTATAGATATTAGAGGGATAGACATCTCTTTTAAGCATTCAAAAGACCACGAAAGGGGTTAGTCCAATAAAATGATTGGTAAAAAGACTAAAAAATTGACAAAGGACTACAAAAAGTTATCATGGAAAGGATCTACATGTTGAACATTGGAAACAGTTTGTGGAAAGTGTTATCCATGAACTGAATGTTCACCAAATGCTCTACAAGATGTTGGACCACAAAGATATGACCAGTGAACCAAGTGGTTTGCGAACTTCGTGGGCCACATACTAATCCTTGTTATGAGGTCATCCGAAGTGAATACATAGAATTTCAAGTTTGAAATTAAAGGTTTAGTCGGTCGAATTGAGGTTTAAGTCTGTGAAGTAGTCAAATTGCGTAGTGTCTTACCATGATATAGTTCAAACATACATTTTAGGTTTCATAGTTTGGTTTTCCGATTCAATGTTCTATTTGTGGAAAAGAATGACCATGAAGAGTTTGTAGTTTGTGGAATACAAAGCACTATTCATGGATGATGGATTTTGTGAAGGATTCAGTATGAGGATGAAATGAAATATGAGAGCATGTTGTGGAGTTCTTTTCATTGAGATGTCTGGTAAATGAAAAATGACATGGGATCCCTATATATAGGTTTGGTCCCCCCAATGAGTCCACCATTCTACTGTAAACTGTTATACCTATAGACTGCTTTATAAATTTAAATAGAATCCTCTTCATCCCTATCAGAACCCATTCTGATGGGGGTATTTGTAGGGTCCTAAAATATTGAAAAAGGGAGGAAAATACTGACACAAATTTTATGAAGGAATAAGACACAGGTTCAATTGAAAATTTTGAATGAATATTGAAGAAATCAAATTTAGAAAAGGACCACAGTGGTCCGTGTACTGATTTCTGAGAATAGTTAGCGGTTAGAATTACCCAGAAACTGAATGGTACGCAGATAGCCCATGAAATGATGGCCCATTATGTATTGCCTAGTTAACAAGGCAGTTCATGGAATAAATGAGAAATCACATTAATACCCCACGAACAACATCTTTAGTGAATTGGAGGCAGAGAAATTATACCCATGAACCACAGCCCTAATAACCATGTCATTGGTGAAAACATGATGGGGAGGTACACCCCTGCACAAAATAACAAAAAACATAGTTCAAAGACATGGTGAGGCCGATGAAATCTCATGAACCTTGTCATTAATAGGATTGAGGCATTGATTTCTGCCGCTATAAACTGTAGCCCCATAAACCTCAGTTGACCAAGTCATCCATAGGACATATGATTTCACCATGGGCTTTCGTAAAAGGTGAAATTTGACTTATAGATATAGCCTCCTCAGTAATCTATAAAAGGACCCCAAGGGGAGACAAATGAGGAATGATCATAATTTTTGAGAGATTGGAGTTTATGAACAAAATACAACAAAGGTGAATGATAAACGAAGTATGGAACTACAAATAGTTTCCAGTAGTTATAAAATTTATAAAAATCATAAAAATAAAGAAACATAATATTATGGGAAAACCATTAACCTAAATGGAAAATCCTGAACCATGATCTGTTTATAGATGAACCTCTCATGAACTGCAGGACTAATGCCCCTTATTCTATCTGGCATTCCTCATAACACATCTCTATGTGGATAAAATCCTAACATGTGTAGAATTATGCCACAAGGATGGAATCTAGCACCACATACCACCATGGTATTCAGACAAAATCAAGGTCTATGTAGCACATTAGTATGTGTAAAATCAATCCAACTGCATACTAGAATGATATGCGTAGGGTAACCTACCTCACATGAACAAATGTTATGCGGAATGGGGTACATTTGTGCTTTCCAAAGACTGGTACCAATCAGGTCTTTATATTTCCATCCCATCCTCTGAATCCCCTCTATTAACCAGTCCATCGACATTAGATCGAATCCACTTTTAAAGAAACTAGATGCGTATGATAAAACCATCAGGCACATTAGTGTGTCCTTCTGAGTTTACATACACATGGTAAGAAGAGTTGGGTGGGTAACCTAGAAAGGGTGTGGACCCCCAGAATGTCTTTAATTCCATATTCCCATGGTAACCTGAGGCTGAACCTTTGAATACTCATTTTAACCTCCCCGTTCTAGTGATCAAGGGTAGTCAATGGATTTCTTCATTAAAAGATAGTGATAAGTCAAAGGGATCATACCTGAATTTCCTTTTGATGAGGGGAGATAATTATCCACTCTCCCATAACCAGCTTTAGTTCACCCCTTAAGGTGTCCCCATAGACCTTCTACTAAAAGAAACATTCCTGCTCCTCTCAGGCTCAGACCAGGACATGTATGGATAGATCCCAAGTGTTACTGTCCTTGATATCAACACAGGTGAGAGTTAGCCCCTTCAAACCCCTTTTATCTCCCATTGGGGAAAGCAGTCACAACCTCTTCTGTCTAAGTCCTCCTTTTCCATCAGAGGAGAAGGTAAAGTTCATGGTTTTCCAGATCTTAGGCTTACTCATGTTTCTCACGCTGAACATGACTCACATGGGATAAGAGGTTAACAACAATCGTGACACCCACACCATATCTCATTGAACTACGAGAACTCTGATTCCAGCTCCAATATGGACATGTAGGAATCATGTCTGAAGGCCCAATATCAAGGGACACTCTCTTTAAAAAGGAAGGCCCAAGAAGACTTCCCCCTAACTCATTAGGGAGTCCTCTTCAAGAATATGTCCTAACATGAATCTTTCAAGAAAGGCCCCCATTATAGTGAAATCCCCAGTTATGTCTTCTTAAATGGGTAGCTCCAATGTTTAATCCCCAATCATGTACCCTCGTAAAAGGTAATACTATTTAGGAGTAATCCCCAATTGAATTCTCACAAATGGTCCTCCTTTAAGATATAATCCCAAACATAAATATAACTATGAGGGCTTTGATTCACAACTAGCAAGGATACGTATGAAGCCTCTACGAGGTCAAAACCCAATAACCAAATAACCCTAATGCACACAAGAAAAAATCCCTAATAGGGCCATATCCACCCATAATACCATGCCTCTCTTAATCATATTTGGCCACTTTAGTGTAATACCCACACATAATCTTTACTAGGCACCATTCACCTAGACTTCTTAGCCCTATGACATTAAAAGGAGTGGATGGATCCTCTTCACATGACCTTAAATGGTGATGTATCTAGTTAAGAGGAACTGAACTACATGGGTACTAATTACTCTCATGAGGATATGCAGAAAGTCTATCTTATGGGTTTGATCTTGATATCAAAGAAACTTCCATTCTCCCTCGAAGATGATAAAATCCAAAGTGTCGCATCATGGGGCTTAAACAAGTGTCGTCTCAGCAATTCCCGAACCATGTTTATTTATGGTAAATATTTAAACCTATAGGTAAACCCAAAAACACATTCTTGGGAAAAAAACAAGGATTCACAATGATACAAACATAACTAGAAGTAGAACTTCCAAATTCAAACATAGATACAAATGTTATATTTACTATTCTTCTTTGTCTGGGTTGGTATCCAAAACTTGTAACATATTTCGGAGAAACTTATTTACCTCTAATATGAGTAAATGTTTATCTACCATAGGAAAAATTTTATAAATCCTTATTCAGATGTTCATTAGAAAATTAATGTTCTGTATTTTCCTTTAACAGTAGAGCATTTGTTTTTTATTTTTCAACAAATAAATCAGATTTAATATTTGAAGATAAAGAATTCTATCATTTAAGAACTTTATACATATCATTAAGTTCAATAAAAATGCATTATATCATTCTAAAATATTCAAAAATATCTTCTTGTGACATTTCATCATCATTATTTTCATTCTCATAATTATCATAACTATCTATAGGTAATACACTAGAGACTGCCTATACCTCATAGACATTAGTCAAGAAGTACATTTTGGATCTATCAAAATTTTGTTCAGGATTAGAGTAAAAATCACTATATATTTCTTCATACGAAATCCATATTTCTTTCATTGGTTTCTTAATACTGCAGTCCTTCTATTCATATATCTTTTTTTATATCAATTTTGGATAGTCTTTCTTGACATGTACTTTTCTTTTTCATTCATAATAGGTAATTTCATTTTTACGGTCATCCATTTTCAAATCCATTTTCTAGTTAACTTTAGTATCATTCTTTCATTTATAATTAGGCATTATGAAAAAAAATTATACCTATAAGTCTTCTTAAATATTGTAGAATGATTTTCCATTTTATCATCATTGTCTGGAGGTGACTCACTTTCACATGAACATTCAGTTTGAATCTTTAATTTTTTCCTCTTATCTCTATGTGGATATAGTAGAATTAAAATCTACTAACTTTATTTTTGGCTCATCATCTTCCTCTTGGTTGACTTTTAGTTTTTCTTGATAAATCTTCACTTTCCCAATCACCTCCTTGACTAGAAGTTTTCTAATGTCACAGGACTCTCTTATTGAAACAGTTGTGCCTCTCCATCTTTTTGGAATTCATCTTAGAAACCTCATAATCTGATCATTATGAGATATTGGATTCCCCCGTGAGCTGATGGTGATCCCAATTTAATTAAACCAGAGATATATATTAGAAATTACTTTATTAGGCCTCATCTTAAAAGTATCATACATAATAGTATGTGTATTTAGTATCATCTCTTTAACATTAGTTATTCCCTAATGAGAAATAATTAAAGTATCCCAAATTTCAAAAGTGGTTTTACAAGAAGAAATTCTATTAAACTCATCATATCCTAAAATATAGTACATGGAATTTATAGCTTTATAACTATTTTTATATGTATTTTTAGTATCCCCAACCCATGAAAATCTAGAATTTATTGGAAATTCATATTTATCTTCTATGGTAGTCCATATTTAAAAACCATACTCTCTATATGAATTTTCATTTTTACCTTCCACTAAGAATAATTATTTACATTGAAAAAAGGAAGTATTCTAGTTGAATAACATTTATTTCTACTATCCATTTAATGAATTAAATTTATAAATAAATAAAATATGATCTTAAAAGCACAACTAAAATCACACTTTAATGATTTTGAAGAACATTGGTACTAAAGCTTAGACCTTTGATACCAAATATTGGTTGGATTAATTAAATCTAGAGTTTGTTGAATTGAGTAACCAATAAAAATTCCTACTAAAATGTATTTAAATAAAATTCCCCATCTAATTTAAATACCAACCAATTAGTCAAAATAGTAGTTTGATATAAATTTTTTTATTTTAAAATAATTCTCAAAAGATTGATTTTGTCTTAGGTAAAAAAAATATAAAGTATTATTTTATCCATGGAAATCAATTCACTGAATTAAATATTTATATTACACTAATAAAGATAAAATATCATTGTAATGGGTTTTCTTGCAGGAAAAAATAGATTTAGTTTTTTAGTAAAAATATAAAGAAACCAAAATAAACAAAACACATAGTGGAATATGAATATAAGAGATTCAGTCTCAATATGAGACTTAGTCCTCTCTACTTGGAAATAAATTGCTGCAAATTAGTTTATATAAAAATAAAAGTTGATCCACAACCTGGATCTGGTGTTATTACAGTATACAAACTGTCCAATCCACAAGAAGACCTCCTCCATAGTTTTCATGGGTGTACATATAAAACATGTCAAAACCAAACCCCTACCACAACAAGTGAGGAGTAAGAGTAAAAGGTTTTGAGAATATATATAAGTATCTTCTAGTTTAAACTAGGAGACATTGTATGATTTATAATGCATAGTATGCACACACTGCTGAAAATGTGAAGATAAACAAGAAGATTTAGTAAATAAAATATGTATATGGATAATATTTCTCAGTCTGTTAGTATCTCCTGTTGGGTCGGAAAAACGGGGAAATGATGGCAAGAGGGGGGGTGAATTGCCTTTTAAAAAATGATTAAGAAATCAGAAATCAAAGTTGAAATGCAGCGGAAATAAAGAGGCAAGACACACAAAATTGATAACGGAGTTCGGCCAAAAACCCGGCCTACGTCTCCGCTCCCAACTCAACCGTTGAGAGATTCCTACCGCTTGCTTTTCAATGGTTTTAGCAAGAAACCCACTAGGCTTTGAGGTAGCACTAGGACCTATTACAGCTTGCTTTTGAAATGGTTTAGCAAGAACCCACTTGCTTTTAATGGTTTAGCAAGAACCCACTAGCCTTTTTAACGGGTGAAGGCTAGCTCACCGAAACACAAGCCTTTTAAAAGGAAAGGCTTGAAGAAACCTCTTCACACCTTAGTGGTGGTGTGAGAACCCAAAGAAAGGGAGATGAGAAAAGAGTTTGGGGTTTGTAGGCACAAACCCAAAATGAAGCTCAAAATAAATAAAACTATAAAAACCGTAATTGAGGAAGACTTGGGCGCCAAGGTATGATGGAGTTGATGTAGCGTGCTCTCCCAAGCTTCTTGAGGTGCTCCTTGGATTGGGAATTGGATTGGAGCACTTGAGGATCCTTGAAGGTGGAGCGCCGGAGGTTCGCCAAATGTGCAACAATATGTCCGGGCGCTTGGTATATGATCCGATTAGGTTCTGGGGCTTCCTTGGCCTTTATTTATAGGCATGGAACCCATTGGGGGCCTTCGGAGCCGTTGGAGAAGTCCTCGGAGCCGTTGGAGGCCAAAAGATGGTTGACTGGTCAAACCCAACGGCTAGTTTGACTGGGCTACCGGCTGGCCGGTACAGCTCCACCGGCTGGCCGGTGCCTTGGTAGAGAAGAAGGGTCTTGATCCAGGCTCTACCGGTCGACCGGTGGAGGAGCCACCGGCTGGCCGGTGGCAAGACAGTAGCAAATACTATTTGGGCTGGGTGCCACAGGTCGACCGGTGATAGAGCCACCGGTCGACCGGTGGAACCTGGTAGTGGGCAATCCCTCTGCCAGTTCCACCGGCTGGCCGGTGCTATCACACCGGTTGGCCGGTGGACTGAATTTCAGTCCATTTGATGTCCATTCTTGGGCCAACTTCTTGGCAACCTTGTGCCTTTCAATCAAAAACACTTCAAACAATGTTAGATAAACATGAAAGTGATTGTGATCATGAAAATTAAACCACGAGGGGATACGAGAGGTACAACAATCTCCCCCTATTTTGATGATCACAATCACCGAAACAATCAAAGTAAAATACTGAAATTAAAGACATTCTTAAAGGATAATTTGAAAATAAATCAAAGCATGATAGAGAAGACTCTCCCCCAATCAATCAAGGAATTTCTCCCCCTTTGTGATTATCAAAATAGAATGGGGCATAAAACTTGATTGAGGGAAATTTTGAAAAACAAGAGATGGGATTTTTAAACCAAATGAAATTTGAAATTTGAATTGAAAGTTTTGAATCAAAAATTGAATAGAGAATTTTGAATAAAAAATTTGAAACCAAGTGTTGAAATTGAAAGATAAAAAAATTTGAAATTGAAAAGCTTAATCAATCCTAACTCCCCCTAAATAAAAACAATAAATCACCGGGGAGAGGGATTTTGAAAAGAGATGATTTTAGGCCCGGAGAGACTCGCTAGAAGGGATTTTTCAATCCATACTTGTCTCATGGCGGGTCTTCTCCTATAAAATTCATCGGAAAAGAAAAAACTTTTGGGTTGACCGTACCGGGCGTTTTTACAATTACATTCATAAATAAGGTGCCCGGGTTTTTTGCAATAGTTACAAAATTTAAAGCTAGAGCTCCCCCTTACAAAAACAGTGGGTGCATGGGAGGAGAAAGCTATATTGGAATATCCTAGCCCTTGGGTGGTTCTAGAAATTCGTTGGGAACCTAGGATATTGTTCAAATTTTGTTCCCCTTGGGTGAACTTAGCTAGGGTCTCCCTTAGGTCTTTGATGGTTGATTCCATGGAATCAACATTTGGAAAATTTTGGATTTTAAGGGTCAACTCTTCCTTCTCTTTAAGAAGTTGTTCTTTTTCGGAAGAGAGTTTTTTGAAAGTCTTTTTCAAAGCAACAAATTTTGAAGAAAGTTCATGAAAACCATTTTCAAGTTGGTCTCTAGCGTGTGAGAGTTCTTCATAAGACAAATGATTGAAAGAATTTGAATTTGAAGAGCAAGAGGATGAGGAGGAGGAAGAGGAGGAAGATACCTCATGTTTTGCCATTAGGCAATTATTACCATGGTCGCTCGAGGAGAAGGAGGAGAATAAAGAGGTGGAGCTATCACTCCATGTTGCCTTTGAATCCTTCTTCTTCTTCTTTTTCTTGGCCCTTTTCTTGTGGAGTGGGCAATTGGGCACAGATTTTGCATCAGGTTCTTTCTTTTGAGCGGGTTCTTGCTTTTGAGCCATGCTAGTACCTTCATGGGTTAGCTCTAAATATTTCCAAATATCATAAGAGGTGGTGCAAGAAGAAATACAATCAAAAACATTACGGTCTAAGCCACAATGAAGAGCATTCATGGCTTTGCCATCAAGCTCGAAATTTGCAATGTCGGCGGGGGTCCATTTAGACTCATCGGGAGAAGAGAGCGTAAAACCATGCATAACAATTTTAAAAATTGGATAACCAATGCTTTTGAGAAAAGTTGACATGCGGGTTTTCCAAAAAGTATAATCGGCTCCATCAAAGAATGGAGCACGATCCAAAGAATATCCTTCGGGGGATGAAGAGGTTGAAGCGGTAGAAGCCATCAAAAAAGGATCTTTAATTTGAAACCGGGTTAGGGAATTATTCAAATACTTGCTCTGATACCAATTGATGGGTCGGAAAAACGGGGAAATGATGGAACGAGGGGGGGGTGAATTGCCTTTTAAAAAATGATTAAGAAATCAGAAATCAAAGTTGAAATGCAGCGGAAATAAAGAGGCAAGACACACAAAATTGATAACGGAGTTCGGCCAAAAACCCGGCCTACGTCTCCGCTCCCAACTCAACCGTTGAGAGATTCCTACCGCTTGCTTTTCAATGGTTTTAGCAAGAAACCCACTAGGCTTTGAGGTAGCACTAGGACCTATTACAGCTTGCTTTTGAAATGGTTTAGCAAGAACCCACTTGCTTTTAATGGTTTAGCAAGAACCCACTAGCCTTTTTAACGGGTGAAGGCTAGCTCACCGAAACACAAGCCTTTTAAAAGGAAAGGCTTGAAGAAACCTCTTCACACCTTAGTGGTGGTGTGAGAACCCAAAGAAAGGGAGATGAGAAAAGAGTTTGGGGTTTGTAGGCACAAACCCAAAATGAAGCTCAAAATAAATAAAACTATAAAAACCGTAATTGAGGAAGACTTGGGCGCCAAGGTATGATGGAGTTGATGTAGCGTGCTCTCCCAAGCTTCTTGAGGTGATCCTTGGATTGGGAATTGGATTGGAGCACTTGAGGATCCTTGAAGGTGGAGCGCCGGAGGTTTGCCAAATGTGCAACAATATGTCCGGGCGCTTGGTATATGATCCGATTAGGTTCCGGGGCTTCCTTGGCCTTTATTTATAGGCATGGAACCCATTGGGGGCCTTCGGAGCCGTTGGAGAAGTCCTCGGAGCCGTTGGAGGCCAAAAGATGGTTGACTGGTCAAACCCAACGGCTAGTTTGACTGGGCTACCGGCTGGCCGGTACAGCTCCACCGGCTGGCCGGTGCCTTGGTAGAGAAGAAGGGTCTTGATCCAGGCTCTACCGGTCGACCGGTGGAGGAGCCACCGGCTGGCCGGTGGCAAGACAGTAGCAAATACTATTTGGGCTGGGTGCCACAGGTCGACCGGTGACAGAGCCACCGGTCGACCGGTGGAACCTGGCAGTGGGCAATCCCTCTGCCAGTTCCACCGGCTGGCCGGTGCTATCACACCGGTTGGCCGGTGGACTGAATTTCAGTCCATTTGATGTCCATTCTTGGGCCAACTTCTTGGCAACCTTGTGCCTTTCAATCAAAAACACTTCAAACAATGTTAGATAAACATGAAAGTGATTGTGATCATGAAAATTAAACCACGAGGGGATACGAGAGGTACAACATCTCCATCTTTCCAATTTTGAAAGTATTTTTACCTGAGGCTCAAGTCATTTTTCTTCTAGAATTTTCACCGATTCAAAGTGTCATAGACTCTATATTCTTGACTGAATGAAGGCACTATATGTAAGTTGTGCTTCAACATCCCTAGTCATGCGAAGCATAATGCATCATGAAATCACTTCTAGTTCTTAAAATGTGGTTTATCTAAATTTATATGTATAGTTTTATATTTTCATTCAAGAGAATCTCATGTCTACATGATATAGGAAGCTTAATATTTTTAATAGAAGCATAAACAAAAATAATCCACCTGATCTTCTTCTCATCATACTAAACATACTAACACTAATGTTAATGAATATTTATCGAACAATCAGGGAACAATAGTTAGAATAAGTTTGAGTATTAAATTTTCTAAATTAGTTGTAAGATAAAATTAATTCAAAATATACCTAAACACTTGTGGTGTGTCTTTTGATTGGTGACACATTGGTCGGTGACTCCATGGAATGGTGACACTTCTAGATGTGTCTCTATTGAATGATAATTCTTATTGATGTGTTTATGGTTAAAGGTGTGTCGGGATGGTGGTGGGATGATTCAGCGGTGACTCAACTCTAGTGATGAGTCATTCGAACACTCAGCTGAAATTTCATTATGTTTATGATACTTTTCTCTACTTTGTCAAATTTCTATCTCAGTGGTGACTCATTGTTGATGGTGACTCATCCTTGGAAGTGTGTTAATGAAAATGTGAGGCTTCCTTAGTGGTGAGTCTTTTTTTGTGGTGTCTCATACTTAAGAAAATTTTTCCAATCCCTCTATTAATATAAAATTCTAAGATAAAACATGAAACTCATTAATTATCATAAAAATAATGATTTTATGAACATTAAAACTTGTATATTAAAAAATTATTTTCAATATTCTTTTATAAATTTTCAAGGATATTGTTTTAAAAAATATTTTCAAGATTCATTTATAAATCTATATAGAAAATATTTTAAAAAATTCCTCAAGCATCCTTTATAAGTTTTCAATGTTACTTTATAAGAAGAAATGGGTTTCAAAATGTTTTATGTTTTAAAAATAGTTTTTCAATGTGGAAATTATTTTTTCCCAAGAAATGTTTTACATAAATTATAATTATTACATAATAGGTTTTCAATGTGGTTTTCAAAGAAATTGATATATAAAATTTTATCTGATTTCAAAGTAATAGTTATTTTTTTAAGAACCATTCCATGTGATATTTCCAAATCATTCCCTATATAAGTTGAATTTAATTTATATAGTTTATTATTTTCTAGGGATATGATCAATGAAAAACATTCATAATATTTATTTAAATGGTTTATGTTTAAGAGTAAAAGTTTTTTAGGAATATTCTATCTCTTACATGGGTTATTCCATGATAAACTGATTATTAATCTGGCTTCATTTCATGTGTTATTCTATGATGACATTATTATGAAACCTATATCCTTCTAAAAAGTTATGATATGATGAAATTTTTATAATACCTAATTAATTTCATGGTTTATGATATGATGCTTATGAAAATTATGTGACAGTATTTTTTAAAAAAACTTAATTCAATAATTTTATCCCCAAGGTGAATGTAACATAGAAGTCCATGAATTGTCTCTCGAGGAGGTAGAAACTTGAGTTGAAAAAATTGTCACTTTTTTTGTTTCGTAAGAAGAGAAATTTTGGTATTTGATTAAAAATTATATAATAAAATATAAATCTAAACTAATGTAAAATAAAATTCTTGAAAAATATAAAAAATTGATTGGAAATAGAATGGGTTAGAAATTAGAATCAAAATAGTGGTTGTACACATGATTAAACCTCTCATACACTCCCCTATTCCATGTTTAAAATGACTTCCTAATTGAATTTATAAATTCCCCATATGGACCACTAGTTGAACAAAAAAATTTGAATATACATATTATCAAGACCTCAGTATGATTTTTTACCATCTATATAAGTGATTAAAATAAATCAAGACTTCCAAGTAGTCAAACGTAATTTAAATCATTATTCTCAATGGTAAGACCCTAGCGAATAAATTTAAATAGTTAAGTAAATTAATTTACTTCATATAATGAATAAAAAATAAAAAAATTTATAAAAATATTTTCAATAAAGAAAACAACCTAAATTATTCAAAAATATATGTTCAAGAGAAATTCAAAGAAAGATTAAATAATAAAAAAGAAATGTGGAATAGAGTGTCTCTTAGTTTTCACCATCCAAAACCACTTTGTGTTTATCCTCGCATCACTTGAGCATCCCACATATTCTCCATTAAATAAAATTTTCATTGAATAATTAAAAATATATCTATATTAAACCACAACTTTTTCTCTCTCAAGCCAACACCCCTAAAACTGAAATAGGATATGGGAATACAAAGGGGAGGAGGGCTAGAAATTCTACTGTCCAGACTCAGTCAGTCCCATGTTGGTTCCTATTTCTCCCCATTACTCGATGAATCTCCCAATTAACTAATATAAATAGATTTTATCACTTAAATCATATTTCAACCCTCAAATGTTTTTGTATTTTATACTTGTGGTGAAAATGTTATGATTTAATTACTCAATAAAATTGGTTCTCCTCGAGGAGACCCATCATATTCCATCTATTTTCCTTGATAATATAGTTTTTAATGAGACAATTTTCTCTTGAAAATCATCTTTCTCATACTCATTTGAGTCATATTCCATATCTAATTTAAATCATATCATTTTGACACATGTACCCTGATTTATACATCATTCCTTTAGGAGGGGTCCGTTCTACCATCCAAAACCACTTTTTAAAAAGAATGATTTATTT
The DNA here is from genome assembly GCA_963277665.1 of Viscum album. Taxonomy (NCBI): domain Eukaryota; kingdom Viridiplantae; phylum Streptophyta; class Magnoliopsida; order Santalales; family Viscaceae; genus Viscum; species Viscum album. The sequence continues at coordinate 97,081,304 of OY728130.1, read as the reverse complement.
GGGCCTATATATGTTCAAATATTGAGTTCTCGTAGTTGAAATTATATTATAAAATTAATATGAGAAGACAATAAAAATAATAAATTTATTTGGATCAATATATAAAATTATATTCCAAAAATACATAAGTGCTTAAAAATAGTCAAAATTCCAAAATTGTGAAAATTGATATTTCAAGGTAAAAACAACCAAAAAATCCAAAAACAACACAATTTAGCTAAAAATGTTAAATTGGTAAGGTTTAAATATTTTAAATAAAAATTATTAATTATGGAAATATTATCTCCATCAATTTCCCCACACTTATTAGTTTAATAGAAGGACACATGAGCATAAAAATCAAATCAATGTAAATTCTAAACCCCAACCAATGAGGTTTACAAATTTATCACCAAGAAACCAATTATAACATGCCTCATCAAAAAAAATATCTGAAGTTCTAAATTCATCTCTTTCAATCCATTTAAACTTATTTTATCCTCTCATTCACACAAAATACTTACCCCATATTTTTTATCTCAATACACAGATATGGATTTTCAACAAGGCATTTCTCATCCAAACACATGAAAGAATCGTTATAGGATTGATACATTTCTACATCTCCAACCGATGCGAGCCAATAATATGTGATTACTATGAGTAATTTTCATGGGTTTTATATGGATTAAGGTTTGTGGGATTCAAAATTCAAAAATTATGAGTCCAAATAAGGAAGGTTTAGCTCATTTTAAAGAAAAACTACATGAATATAATTTTCAATCAAGTATGGTCACATTCATACTCCCCTTTGATAATAATCATCTCCACACAACTTTGAGAATTTATTTTTAATCCCATTCCATAAATATTTCATTATAATGAAATGGAACTTTTCTTATTTTTTTTCATTTGGAATTCTTCAGATCGGCTCAACATTCTTCCATTGAGAGCTCTAGATAGGTAAAACTCTATTTCATTTTAGAGATCCATATGGGAACAATGCTCACTGAAACATTTTCTAGTAGCATTAATATTTATTTTAATTTTTAATCTCCACCCAAAGAAACACCAAAAGAGGTAGAAAACCTCAAGTCATCTCCCCCAACACCAAAGTTCAACTAGATCATGCATTTTAACTTTTTGAGCATATTGGAAATGGAGAATTGGATCATAATGTGGCCAACCTAACATGATGTAGATGGAAACTAAGGGGTCAAGAAATATTGAATATACAAGGTGGTACATGATAAAAAGGGTAATCATGAAAATGGTATTTTTAAAATTGAAAAGAATTTACTCAATCATCTCAATCACAAGTACCCTAAAACTCATGTTTTGATTAAAATAAATCATTTTTTAGTTCAAACAAGCCTAAATTAGTTCTGTAAATAAATTAAGTGAAAGTGGATAAGAAATAAAAAATGTTTAGAAGCCTCATAAGAGTGGTAATATCAATGAAAAAGGTAGTGATTTTTTTCATGAGACTCAAAAATCAGATGTCCTTTCATGAAATTTTCAAAATCATGAACTTCAAACAATGTCATTTTCAATATTAATTTATTTTCAACTTAAAGTTATTAATTGGTAAACTCATTGGAATGGGTTTCAAATGTGAGAAATATCATCATTTAATATCACTGGTTTTTAACACAAAATATTGAATAAAATAAACAAAATTTGAAAAGAAAATTCATAAAATTTGAAAACAAATAAAATAAACCCTCACAAAATTGAAAGAAAATTAGAAAACAAAAAACTTCTATGGAAATCCCAATAAAATCCTTATTTTACAAGATTTTTCCTCCCCTAAACTTTTTATATACAATATCCTCATTGTGTAAATAATTTACGTGAGTATAAAAATCATGAAATGAAAAAAATAACATAATATAAGTGAGAAATAAAGACAAAACCTAGCTACAATTATATTCTGATTAATGAAGATGGATATCCTCCCCTGGAGAATCTTGAAAATTCTATTTAAATAGATTCAATGAGAATTTGAGATCAACCCTTTCCTATGCTTACATTATCTAGGTTATAAAGGAAGGTTTTGAGGTAGGTTTACTAATGGGTACTATTTGTATGGAGATGTTGAAGATATTTCATCAAATTAGAATAATGTGTTCCATGTTTCCTAAGGAACTAAACTATTATGGTCCTCGGGTATGAAAATTTTTAATGTGCTGAATATTCTTCTTAAATGATGAAATATAAATTTATGTTAATCCTGGGTCATTATAGTTGGTATGAAAGGTAAGGTTTAGTCAACATTTGAAAACTAGGATAAGAAAACATTAGTGATATACCTTTGGATATTTATAAGGATATGTCTGGGGATGTCTCAAAGGATAATTATATGGTGTCATATATTATAAAGTAGGTTTCATGATTTAGGGATCTTATAAGTAATTATACATAATTATGTGGTTTACACCTGTGAAAAGTGTTTCTCACCCTATACATTGTGGTTTTAGTCAATGGAATGAACACGAAGAAACATAGTTAACATTGAATGTTTCAGATATGAAAGTATAAGCATTAAGAAAATAAATTTACTATAGAGAAATATCATAAGGATAAACAAGAAGGTTGTATGAGTATTGGATACACTAATAAAGATAAAGGGACTAAAAATGACATGTTAAAGGTATGTGATGTTATAACACTATTTTTTACATTAAAAATATGAAAAATGATTAGATTGAGGTTGAGGAACCTTAAGAAATGATTTAGATTTCATATTATATGAATGGGGTATTTAGTAATAAGATGATGAAACTTGAGTAATAGTTTACGGATAAAGTTGTATTATTGATGTGTATATGTTTTGGAATTAAAATATTATATTACAAGAATCCTGAAATATATAATTAATCACTGTAAATATTTATCATTATGGATTGAAAAGGATAAGTTGAATGAGGATAAATAATTAGAAAATTGATTTAAGGGAAATGTTATGTTATTGGGAAACACATGATTAATGTAAAGATAATACTTAATATGTTATTTATACTAAGTTACTGATTTTTGGAAAAAGATATGTTGGATATGGAAAAGTAAATTGGGCGGTACTAATTATCATTAATATAATTAAGGATCTATTGAAATTTGGTTTATTCTACCAATAATGAATTTTACAACATTTTTTTTTTGGATTTAAGGAATATATCAAATAAACTTTGGAATAAGGAAAAATGAATGTCTTTTATAGGGATTTATGGTAATTTATGCCATTACCATATTTTAAAAGAACATATGATGAAGGTATTCACTTGATTGTTATAGTAAAAATAATAGCTACATTATGATATACATGAGATCAATTATAAGCTATTTTTGAGAAATTTAGTGACCTTGTTTATAATGTTTTGGACATACATCTTTTGAAAGGATTATAAGGTTAACCATTTATGGAATGTATTATGTTAAAAATCAGATAAGGATTTATATATTAATGAATTATCTACTATATGAGTATTTATTCATTTTGGATAACATGTGATAACCTTTTTCTTGTGCTAACTAAATACAAATGGAATCACCCATCATTCTATATATGGATCTCATAATCTTTTAATTCTTTAGAAAATATAAATTATTCTTCATTTCATGGAAAAAGAGATGATGTTGAAATTATTCAAGGAAAAATAATGGGATATGTTTTCCTAAAAACATGTATGTATATCTTCTCATGAAAATTTTTCAACATTAGGGAAATAATGTGTCTTGAAATAATTTTTTTCATATTATTATCATTTTTGATGATATCAATGACCACATTTATGCTTCGTCAATGTATGATTTTGTGATTTTTAACATTATCCATATCATTAACGTTCTTTTGATCATTGATCTTTATCAATATCTATGAATATTTATGCTTTTCTTTCATTTCTATGTTTTCATTATCTATCTTATGCTCTCTTAAGTGGAAACCTATTTATGAGTTACTTTTTGTAATAATTATGTTTTTAAATTTCATTTTTTTAAATCAAGTTTGAGTATTCATCTTTTAAATGTGGGTTTTTATGAAAATAAATTCCAAGTATTAGACCATTGATATACCAGTTTAATTTCAATGGAGAAATTCATTTTAAGGGGTGTAGAATGTGACACCCTGATACTTTCTAAATGTTTCTCGAATTAATTTAATCTTTTTGATAGTTTTCAACACATAATATATCTTTTTTTATATGAAAATAATATGTTTGGATTGATTTATACATAAAAACAAGTTAATCATGCACAATATGCAACAATTATAATATATATTAGTACATGTAACACTATTTTTGGCTTGTGTTACTCAAATATCGAGTCCCATCGATAGATTTTGTTATACGCAAGACAAATTTTTATCGAACTACAATATAATAATATTATTATTATTAAAATAGTTATCATCTAACCATTAGAATAGAATATATTAATGAGATAGAATAAATTATAAAACTTTTTTTTACACATGTATATAAAATAAATACCTCAGTTATCAGTTCTTTAGAAATGAATTTAGGAACTATTTGAGAATAATGAAATTTTTTTTATGAAATTTGTTATTCCATGTACAGACACCATTTTATATCAATAAATTAAACAAAACAATTTTGATGAATTTTTTCAATAATATATATATATATAATTTGACAAATATATCTGACACCTATTGAATAGATTTAAAAGATATAATATAAGAGTAAATCCAATTTTATGAATAAAAAGATGTATTTTTCTAAAAGGAAATTTTACAGAATTTTAATAACGAACCCATTTTAAATAATTATTGTAAAAAATTTATAAATTATTGGAAAAAATAAATTAAATATTCTGAATAGGATTATAAAAATTACTTTTGGTTAATTTTTGGTAGTTTTCAAAGAAGATTCATTTTTTGATGAATAGAGAAAAATTATGAATTTTAATTCAAAATTGTGGTTTCATCTAATTAATTTATATCTTATAAATTAGGTATGAATTTTTTTAAAGTATAATTATATCTATAATACATAAATTAATAATATTTTCATCATTTGAACCAATTTCACTTTGAAATTAGATATAAAAACATTTCCAACTTTTTGACTTTTTCTCTTTAAAAACCAACCCTCATGACATGTCGACTGAATTAATATTAAATAATTTTATCAAAATTATTATATTGGAATTTAGAATAATGGATTTGATACTTTTAATCAGATTAATTTATAAAGTCTTATAATTTCAACTTTTTTGGACCCAAATTATTAGTGAATGTAATTAAAATTATTTACAACGATTAATGTAAAAATGAGTTTTCTTAGCGGTAAAAAATTAACTTATGTAAAAAAAAATAACCTAGAAACATGTTAAAAATATATTTGATGGATATATTTTGAACAATTAAACTATTTTATATAATTTGGACAATTATTTAAGGTACATTATGTAAGGGGGTACCTCTCAATATGGTTTACCTTTTTATATTTTCAATAATTGCACTCCTCCACAATAAAAGGCCACTCACCCCCTAACTTATACACACCTATCAAGACATTTGGCTCATAAAAAAACTTCAATATTATCCTCATAAATTAACTCTCACAACACTAGAATCCTCTATTTGTTAATAAATTCATACAAGTATGTCCTTTGGTCAAATCCAAGAGGATTTACCCAAAGAAGAGGTCACATACTTCCACAAGATCATTTGTTATATTTTAATTATCCACCCACCAAAACACTTATTATTCCATTATTATATAATAAAATAAGTATATTAAATAAACTTATATGTTTTTACTCTATGTTTTTGACCTATACCAACACACACTTCCATCGAATGGGTAATGAACTTACTGTTCTTGTGTACGGTGGACTAACGCCTCGTGAAATGATGTTGTTCATTTTTCCATTACCACATCTCAGGGTTGGGAATTAGGATGTAAATAATATTTTTATAAGATATTTATGATATTTATTATTAATTTATGGTTATTTAATTATTCTATAACATATAAATTCACGCTTTTCATCTTGTGGAAATATGATAACTTCGTTTGTGAAAGGGTGGACTACCACCTCCTCAAAGAGAGGTGATTCGTTCACAATTTACATAGAACGTATTATTAATGGATTTAGTAAACATATATGATAAGTTTTAAATATTAATTCTAATTTAATTATAATATATATATATATATATTTTATTTATGTTATTTATTTTTATAAGATAAGAAAACGGAAACATCGTTCATGCGTACGTACAAATTACCTTCTCCATGAATAGTGTATTCCATTTCACATATATATATTTTATAGATTATAAAAAATATTTATAATAAATATATGATATATAAATAATGTATCAAATTCTAAAATTAATTAAATAATGGTCTACCTAAGAGGATCAATAATGAAAGTCAAAACACATACGTTAAACAATACAGTTATTACCAAAACATTTTGTTAACATAGAATTGTTAATAAACAAGTAATATAAAGTCATAAATGAATAATATATGTTATGAAATATTTTAATATTGTTTTGTGGTAGATTTATAATAAAAATATATATATTACACAGGATTTTTTAACATGTATAAAGAAAGTCAAGACTTAAGGTAAGGGCTTTCTCGTCTCACTTTTATTTTTCATGAGACATAAGCCATGTCCACCAACTATTTATTATATGTGGTGTGTATAATTACCATATATTTATTTTATGGTTCTTATAACTATAGTTATTGGTATTCACATATCCATTTAATTATCTATCATTCATAGGGTTTATGGTTCAAAATTTATGATATTGGTAAATTAATTTTGTCTCAATTTTCCTTCTTTGTTACACATGCAATTTTGTGCTCCTATATTTTTCTAAAAGGCATATATAAATTACTTTGAAATATTTTATCATTAATATAACTATTTTTATAATATTTTTATCTTCATAAAATGTTACACACTCATTGGGATTATTATTAAAGTTACCAATGTGGTTGGTGTCTATTGCTACAATCTCATTATTTATCTGTATTGTTTGTGATTATGCATCCATTATTACAATATTATGATAAATGTATCCTGAAATTTCATGAAATTTATTCTCCTTAGGTAATGATATATTCATGTATTGGTACCATTATTCCAATATTTTTTTGTTGAGAAAATTAAGAAAATGTTTTTATGATAATCTGAGTTTATTTATCTCTTGGGTTGACAATATATTTTATTCATAACACATGTTTTCAATAAGTGTTTTCAAAAATTTTAAATGATATCATAATATCATTTTTTCATAAAGTTATATTAAATAAATTTTTTTGGTTTCAATGTGTTTTAAATGGTTTTTAAATCATCCTTTATATGTTTTGAAGGAGAAAGTTTTTCATAATTCCATCAAGATTATTTTATATGTTTTTAATGAAAAATGTTTTTAATAGGACTTTAAGATTATTTTATATGTTTTACAGGAAAAATGTTTTCAAAATATATTCAAGATTATTTTATATGTTATCAGGGAAAATGTTTTTCAAAATGGTTTCAATATTCGTGTATAAGTTTTGAACAAAAGAATTTACAAAATGTTTTTAAAATTCATTTCTTTTTTTCAAGGAAAAAGTTTTTCAAATTTTTTTCAACGATATTTTATAATTATTCAATGCAAAGGGTTTTAAAAATTCATTGATGTTTATTTTATAGGATTTCAATGAAATATTTTTCAAAAGGTTTTCAAGATTATTTTATAAATTTTCAAGGGAAAAGGATTTAAAAAAATTGCATCTCTTGTTTTTATGTTTTAAAAGAAAATGGTTTTAAAAATATATTATAGCATACTTTACAAATTCTCAAAAACATTTCATATGAAAAAAAACTTTAAAAATGTTTTATGTTTTAAAATAAGTTTGCAAAACTAGAAAAGATATTTTTCTCAAGATATTTTTGACATGATTTATAAATATTATGTCATAAGTTTTCAATGTGGTTTTTAATAGAAAGTATTTTTAAAATGTTATAAAATTTCCAAAGAAAGTATATTTTTCTTAAGAATTATTCCAAATGATATTTATAAATTCATCCCCATATAAGATTAAATCCTTTGATATAATTTATTCCTTTCTAGGGAAATGATCTAAGGAAACCATTCTCATTATTTATTTGAATGGTTTATATTTAAGATGACAAGGTGTTTATGAACCCGTTTATCTTCCACACGTTACACCATGAAAAAATGAATATGATTCCTAATTAATTTCATAGGTTATTCTTTAATAAAATTATTATAAAACATTTCTATTTTTTACACGTTATAATATCATGAAGTGTTTATAACAACCATTAAATTTCATAGGATATGATATGATGTTTATAAAACCCATCTCATTTTATGGGTCATGATAAGATAATTGTTGTTTTATCTTGCTGCATATGCAAGTAAGATTACATTATATTATGGGTGGGACCAATATCTCTTTCCAATGAATTGGGTAATGATGAATGACTCATGAGTATATATTTAATGCATGGACCTGATTACATGTTCACAAATTTATACGTAAATCTGAGTACATGTTCACAATGTTATGCATGAACCTAATTACGTGTACATAATATTATGCATGAAAATGGTTTCATGTTCATAGGTTTATGTGTAAACTCGATTACATGTTCAAAATGTTATGAGTTGTCATTATAACATGTTCACAATGTTATGAGTGAAGCTGGTTACATTTTCAAAATGTTATTCTTAAACCTGATTACATGTTCACAATGTTATGAGTGGACCTAGTTTCATGTCCATAAGTTTATATGAGGTAATGTTTTCATGTCCTTAACTTAATTAGTGAACATTTTTCTATATATACAAGTTCAGAATGTCATAAAATAATGTTTATGCCACCATTACATGTCTTATATTATGTTATTCTTTTATGGATTATTCTGTCGATTACCTTATCATTCATATGTTATGAATTGCAAATATTTATTACATGAATCATTGTTATGATATTTGATATTTAGGTTATGATATTCTAATGATACGATCATGTTATCATACCCTTATTCTCATGATTATTCTTATATGTCTCCTTCTTTACACTTACTGAGAATCTGAGCTCACCCCTTTCCTATGTTTCAATTCCCTAGGTTATGAAGAAAGGTTTATAACTAGGAGTACTAAAGGGTAAGTTCTTTATGGATATATTGATGATATTTCACAAAATTATATCAATGTGTTACATGTTTCCAAATAAACAAAACTATTACATTCCTTAGGCATGTATTTTTGTAATGTGTTGAATAACTATCTAGGATTATGTTATATCTATGTATGTTAAGCCTAGGCCTCTTTACGTACCCCCTAATGCAAAAGGGTGCAGGTCCTCTATCTACCAAGTGTAACTTCCCCCTGATGCACTAGGGAATGGGTCCTATATATATTAATTAGTAACCATAATCACACCCAAGCATATATACTCCATATATTGAGATACCCCCCCCCCCCCACTGATACTTGGGAGTGGTTCCTCTATTGGAGACTATTCCCCCTAGACTACATAGCTTAGTGGAAAGCCATTAGTCCTCCCCATAATTGAACATACATATAGACCAGTTGATAGGCATCAAAGATGGACCCTTAGAGCCATATGTAGACTCATCTTCCTTATATGAGATATTTAGATAGAGATCTCCTTTATCTCTTATACTGGTTTATTTATGATCATATATGTTGGATTCTGTTTTCCCTCTTTATATGGGTTGAGAAGTCTTCTATTATATCTATCTATTTCTACACTGGTGGTTTTCAATGCATCCTACTGGATATGTACATAATCCTCCCTATATGGGATTTTACCACACATATTGAATATTATAGAGAAAACAATCAGATTAGTGGAGACATTAGTGCATCTTAGTGATACTTGGGTGTATTGACCGCGACAGGTGTTAGACATAGAGATCCTAAGTAGGGCTCTCAATTTTTCTTTATTCTAATTATTATCAAGTTGATACCACATTTCTAGTTTCATGTATATTTTTTCCATTATTAATTTAGTTTATATTATCAAAAGTTATTGACTTTCTTATAGGTTTTTGTCATTCATGTTTATAATCAAGATGTTGTCATATTTATTATATTTTACTGCACATTTTCCTAGAGATTATTGTGTGCATGCGTACATATACATAATAAAAGGCCTCTCATTATTTTATATGTCTATTTTGCTGGTATCAAGACCCTAACCTATTCAAGGAAAGATTCTGGGATTTCAAAAATAGCCTTGTATCATCCAGGTGGGCCCAAGTTGTTTAGGTTGTGATATGAGAAGTGAAATCCTTTTATAATGGAGGGATATAAAACACTTCATAAGTTTTAAATGATTACAATATATCAATATAGTACTAACGAAAAATGATTCCCAATGACCCATATTCAAATAGAATATGATGTTGAGACTAAATATGACTACCAAATATAATTTATTCACATTTATGTGGAAATATTTCCCTTATCTCTTAGTTTAAACTGTGGAAAACTCGTTTTAACATTAAATGTGGCCTTTTTACACTTTTACCTATTCATTATAATAAAATATGAATCTGAAAACACTACGAAATTTATAAATTATGACTCTAAATATTTATTCCTTTTTTAAAATTAAAATTTTACTTGTGGTAGAATTTAATTTAAGAACAATCATTCTAATCATGGAGAAACAAATTTCCAAAAAAATACATTTTTAACTATAAAAATGTTTTGTAGATAAACTGGGCATAATATTTATTCCAATGAAATTAATTTTATTAAATTTTAGTGAAATTAGATAATGAAATTTTAAAATAAATTAAAAATAAGATGGTGCTTTTTAAATACTTGAATCAAAAAAGAAATTTTCTATAAAATTTGTGTTTGTAACTATTTAAGAAATAATTAAACTTTTCAGAAATATACACAAATTTCACCTTAAGATATTTTTTGATATTCTAATTTCAAAAATTATATTCTTTTTATAAAATATGGTCTATTTTATTGGGAAAGATAATTATAACATTTGTACATAAAATGAAATAAAACCCATTTTTGAAGAAAAAATATTTTTAATGCATAAAATGACTTTATTAAAGGATAATTATTTATTTATAATGAATTAAAAATAAATTTCATTATATAACAAATTATAATTTTTTAAAATTTTGATAAACCTGTTAATACCACAAATTTAATGACAATGTTATTACGGTATACTATATCTAGGATCATTGTGATTAGAGTTTACATGTAAAAAAGCTATCAAATTATACATGTTTATTTCAAATGAATATATATATATATATATGTATATATAAGTGTATGTGTTTGTGTGTATAAAATATTAGGGTGATAAAAGTTTCAAAACAAATCCTAATTGGGGATATTTTTAGAAATCCTAAAGGATTTAGTTGGTTTTATTTTCAATAAGGTTAGAGGAATTTAGGGGTAATAATGAAACAATTTAGATTTTTTGAAAATAAAATTATTGAAAACCAAAGGGTTGAAGTGATTATTGGGATATTGGTTGAATCCAATAATAATGTTGTGTTGAATAATTACCATCATAGTAAATTACATTACCTATAGATGGATATGGAGAATCTATAGATGAATTCGTGAGAAGGAAACAAACATTATGAAAGGTGTTCTGAGAAGAAAAGGCCAAAAATAGGTTGGTGGATTTGGACCACATCCATTGTGGTCCCCTTGGTGAAATTTTTTTTCTCTATTTCAGAATGGATGATACAAAAATGGTCATCATGAAAGACAAGTAAGGGAGTTTCACTATTTAGATGATGAAAATAAAAAATGGGATTGAACATACCCATGGTAAAAGTTGTGGTTCCAATGATTTATACCCATACGAAATGGGGATGACTAAAAAATTTGTAGTGTCACCTAATGGAATTAAAGGGAAAAAGGACCTCATTGATGTCCTGGTATATAAAGGATGCCCAAATAGTCCACCCCACTCTAATGGTAAATAAAAATATGATTCATAGTTTAATATACATGCCTAATGGGAAAGAATCGGTAGACCAATTCTGGGGTATTTTACATGTTGTGGGGAAACTAGCTAAGAATCTTGCACCAGTCCATATTGTAAGCTACATTGGGATGTGATACATGGAGCTTCTCCAAATTGATCACAGTGATTCTTGGAAAGTTCTTTAAATATTTCATAATCATTTTCTTCAGTTTTACACCATAATTATAGTATATATTTTTAAAGTATGCAGTTTTACATTTAGTGTAATTAATATGGAATAATGATGAATTATTCCATGATAGATGTAGATATATATATTTATATCAATGAAAAAAAATTTGTAGTAATTGTGGGTTAAATGTTTTTGGAGTTTTTGTGGTCTAATGGGAGTTTATGTTTTCCATTATTACACTAATGATTTTATTCATTTTTAGGGGACTAACATTCCTATTTTAAGGATGGGGACACCTATAATAAGAAAAATGGGTGTGAAAAAAAGAGAAAAACTACTCCTGAAAAGTCTCAATGAAATTATGGAGAAACATTCTTCAAGAATGGGATTATATAAATAAGAAAAATCATGAAAAAAATATGATGTGCTAGTATATTTACATCAGTTTATTAAGGCCATGTTGATCATTTTTTTTTGATATTATGGGAAAAATATGATGATCATCATCAATGACTATTGAGGATCCTGAAAAAGGATCGCCCTTATATATTTTTTGATCCATCAATTCATGGTGGTGGAGAAAAAAAATGATTAAGTGATTACATAGTTGCAGTTCTCAATATGGGTGTTTATTTCTTTTTGTATACATTTTTTTAGATATTTTGTATCTTTTAGTGTATTCTATCAGTGGTTTGTTGAAAATAAATTAAACTATGTAGTAATTAATTATCAATGTAATCGATGAATCCATGTTGGGGGGAGGCGTAAAAAACATGGAATGGAGTTAAAATAGATATTAGTTCTTTTAAATATCAGGTTCTATATTGTATATTTTAGTCATGTATAGGACCCACGGTTGGTATTTTATAATGAGTGGATCAAGAAGCCCTACCAATTCGAGAGGTTTTGTTCATAGGGGAGGAAAATCATAAAATAAAAAGATGATAACTGATGAACCCCTCTCCCTCTCAGTGATCCAATCAATCCATAACCTAACATAATTAAAAATAAAATTAACAAAAAAGATAAAAACAATTAGATGTTAATTCTATGGTTAAAATGTGTTTCTCTTTCAGAACATCCATCTTTTTTCCCATGAAAAAAGTAACCCCCATGTAATTTGTGATTCACAACACAAAAAAATTCCTAATTGGAATTTAATGGAAGGCAGTGGGGAATTAAAATAAAGGAATGGTATTAGGTTTTAGAGTTTATTCTATACTTGTATGGTTAAAATTTATTTTAATGGGTTTCATGATTGTTTAATGTGAGATCATAGCAGAAACAATTGTGTAGTAAATTTTTTTAGAGGGGGAAACTGAATTTTGATCTTTTTCTGCAAGTAAATTGCTAATGACTATAAAAATGTATGTTTGAGGGGGTGTTTGTAGCTGATAAAATTAGGTACTTATCATTAATATTTGAAGAGTTTTCAAGGGGTTTATTATTCATAAATTATGATTTTGACAAATTATAAAATTTAATCCTCGTTTCTTAGAATGTTTGAAATTATTATTTAAAATGTATAAATTATTACCATATTCTATAACACTTTTTAAAAAACACTATGTAGCTTATTTTAATTTGAAATTGAAAGATTAATTTTTTAAAATTATGGGGTATATTTCATCCTTATGTAGGAATGAAATATTCTCATTTGGAGATGGAAATTTTGGGGCTCAAATTTAAAACAATTAGGGCCAAGAAAACGAGACACTCAAGTACAAAAATTAATTTGGAACACAAAATTAATTATTAATGAAACTAAAAAGTTTAATTGGATATCTTATTTCATGTGTTGAATTTTATTGAACTATTTTCCAATCAAAATTAAAAATTTAAAATGTGACTATTGTGGGAAATTTTGAAGATACATTTCTAGGCTATATTCTATAACCCAAAATTATATCCTACATTTTATGTTATAAATTATTCATATGTAATCCAATTATATTTTTATTTTATGATATTTCAAAAAAAAAGGAAAAATTAATCTTTAAATTAATAGACCAAAATTTCCTAGACATAAGGTTTTCTATGACTCTAAATGAGATTAAATAAAATCATTCATGTACTGTTGGTAATGATGATAATTTAATTACCCAACCACTTTTCAAAAAACCTTCATTCTAACCTATTTATATGGATGAGTTAAAAATTATGTTCTATAACAAATACTCAAAAATCATCTATATGAGGTGGATTTGTGGGATGAAGTGGGAGTCTTTGTTTTTCATTTCATGATTGAAATGTTATGCTTCCATTTTTTCATAAGTAATTTATTCATTTATTAGTTTTCCAAACACACTTTGGTTTTCTTATTAAAATATATTTTTTTCATATTAATTATTCTTATTTATCTAATTATCTGAATGATAGTTTTTTTAAGTAGTGGATTTCTTTAAAAAGGGATCAGTGGTTATTATTTGATAATATTTTTTATCTAAACCTTTTTCTACATTTCAACATCCATATTCTATGGAAATACTTTAATAAATAGAGAGAAATTTCTCTTATAGATTAATTTGAGGGAGTCAAATTAGTTACATTTAATATTTATTATGTTTGTTAGCCCTCTAATTATATCTTTAATTTTATATTTACATTTAAATACTTATTTTCTTCATCAATTTTTATGAATTTGAAAAAAAAAAATTTCTAATTATAATAAAATATTATACCTTAGAGTGATCATGAAAATGATTCTATATTTTTTATTGATTTTCCTTGGAATTGTTTTGGCATTAAACCAATAAATTATATAGTAATATTTTTATCTCATTGAATGGATACTTATTCAATTAATGAATCTTAAATTCTCAAAATAAATTTCCATCCAATATATTCCTAGAAACAATCTAGGATCATCACATCTTTATTAATCATTTTCAAATTGAATTTTAGTGTTTTTTAATCATTCAAATTGAATCATAAAAATATTTTTAGATGTTATATACAAACCTCTCAGCAACCTCCTTGTGTCATAGTTCACATATTAGGTCTCTATAGAATTGACAACCCTACCCTTGCTATAAAAACTACTTCAATACATAGGGTAAATTTTAGTGAACCAAATAATATAAATAATGAAAAAAATCACTACATATGAAACAAGAAAAACAGTAATAATTATAAAAATCATTTTAATCAAATAAAACCATAAAATCCATCAATTAAACACCCTTTATATTTTTAATAATAAATTTTAGTAAATATTTATCTATTAAAAAGTTTATTTATTAAATTTAAATAATGATCTAGTGGTTTAGATACATAATATAGATGTCTAAAAGATGTTTTAATGATTCTCATGTGGCATGGTATACTGCAAAATCACTTATCATTCACTGTAACCACGCATCCCTAAATAAATTTCAAAAAACAATTCTATCATTGATTTAAATATAAACCCAATTATTTCTTCTTTATTAAATATTGGGTATTTTAATTTTCACCAAATATATCTTTAAACCACAGGGAAATCCATTCAATAATAACCTTGAGAGAAATTATCAACCCATAATTTTAAATACCCATTAAAATCCTTCATCACAATCATCATCATGGGAATAAACAACCCATATTATTTACTATCATTAAAAAATCAAGGAATTCGACGTAAGATCATTTCTTGCATTTTAAAGGCTAAAACTTGTACCTATAAGTTCTACTTACCATATATTTTTCCCTTATTTATTCTAGATCTCCAATCAATAATTTATCTTCTAATTATCATTTAATCCCCTCGACTTTTTATACTCTTATAAACTTATCATTTCAACTAATTCATGTGTCATGGCATAGTGTTCTACCTAACCACCTTATTCATATTCTAGATATATCACCAAAGAAACTTTTAGATAATTCTTTTGAGGAATCGTTACAAATAAGACACCCTTTCACAACACTATGTTTCCTAAAAGAATTAAAGTTCATAGCCTCTTAGTATTTTCATTATTAATTTTATCTATATTACCCTTAAATAATTTTTGAAAACATAAATATAGTCTTAAAAATTCATCGCGACATATAGGAAAAACATCCTTTTAACTCTATTCAACATGGTCACCAAAACAACACCATATAAAACATATCCAACAAATATTTATTTCACAAACTATTAGTCATGATATTATTTATTTCACAATCTATTAGTCATGATATTATTTATTAGAATTAATTACCATTACCTAAAAATGTTCATGTTATTTTTGTACACAAACATGATACTATGTTTGAGTACCCAAAGTACTATTATTTCATCTTCCCTGATAAAAAACATTAATTATCCATTCACTCTATCAAATTTTTAGTAAATGATATAAACTTCTCCTAACCCATGTTGAAACATATTTCCAATATCCTTTTATACCCATTTTGGCCTAAAAAAATAATTATTATCAAATTAACCTATAATTAAGGGTGTAACTCATCACATTAGCTTTGATTTTATACACCTTAAAAATCAAATAAAAACTCAAATAAAAATTAATGATTGATTAAAATTTAAATTTTTTTCAACTTATTATAACTCCTCCCACCCATCTATGAACCTGAACATGATTTTTGCAATATTGTTTGAGTTAGAAGATGATAAAAATTAGTTTTTAAAAAATAATTTTTTTTAAAATAGTGACTTATCTTTAAATGATTAATCACTGAAATAAATTATCATGTTAAATTAAAAAAAATAAATGATTTCTATGAATGGTATTAAAAACTATGCACATAACCATTTATTTTTTGTTTTTACAAAGTTTTTAAAATGAATGGTTATTTTAATTATGCATTGAATTGGGTAATTTTTTAACGTAGTTGTATAATATCCTGTTTTTAAAATTAACACATAAAACCTATATAAGAGTATTAAAATTAACAAACCCAAATATTTTTGTAATTATCTAACAAATGTTATCAATTTTTATCCTAGTTTTAAAAAATCTATTATCCCTTCACTTATTTCACTATATTATTCTTTTAAAAACTCATTAAACAAATACAAATTTCTAAAATCCACACTCATTTTTCATAATTGTTTTATAAATTACATAATTAAGGGTTTTATTGTAAGTTAAAATAATCCTAAACTAAAATATTTTTCAAGAAACATATAAACTAATTGTCCCTAAACAATCACCTCATTCCAAACACAACCTAAATTAAATTATATCCATTCTAAACTGAAATTAAAAAATTCCATTACAATCAATCCTCATATACCCACATATCAGTGATGAGTTTTGATGATATTAGAAATTTATAAAGGTTTTGAAAACATAAATCCCATGCGAAAACCAACAAGGAAATTAAAATAAGAAATACATAATGAGATTAAATTTACATACATCTTGTATAATGGACAGTTGAATAGTGTAACTGATAATTATTACCTAGTTACAAGTAATGAGTTCTTACCTAAAAAGGTGATATACTAGTTCTGAAATCACCTCACACATTGGTGATCTTCATTCTATTTCATTATTGGTCATCCTCTTCATATATTTAAGGTAAAAGAAAGAATAGGCGAATTTTTGAAAAATCTATCTCCATTTACTTTGTCCTGTGTTTAGAATTGAATCCTAGAATTTCCTTTTATATAAATCCATTTAAGAAGTCGGTTAATGGAATTATTTTATTTTATTTTAATTATTGAATACTAATCTAATAAATAGTATAGGTTTTTACATATTTGTTCCATCCATGAATGCCACATGGGGTTGGAATGGTGTTGTGTGGTGCTGGTGAGACAACCTTCACATAAGACACATACACCCACATCGTTTCTAGGTAGTTCCCAATAGGGTTTATTTGTGGAACTAGAAACACCCAATGGTTATCATATCTGTGATGATTCATCAACCTACATTCAAAAGGTTGGACCTCATTGGGGAACATGGAAAATGATACTTAAGAACTCACATTGCCTGAGAGGATGGAAGGTTAGGGTCATCACAATATTATTGGGGGAATTATTTCCTACTCTGAGACTCTCTTAAATATTTATTATATGTTTGTGAATCCTTTATTAAATCCTAATTATGATGTTAGATTCTATTTAATTAACAATAAACTGTTAGAATTTATGTAATTTAGAATTTGAATGTAACTAAGGTCCTTTGTTGATGGATATATCTATATATATATGAGGTTCTCCATGAATGGCGCCCTTTCATGAATAGATAAGAGATTATTTTTTTCATTTATTATTATTGGGATTCTTTTAAGCCTCACATTGGGGAACTCTAGAGTTTATCATCATACGGGGTGATGAGAGTTTTTTTGATGTCAAAATTGGGACCATAAGATGGGATTCCTGTATATCCTTGTGAGATGAATCATAATCCATTTAGTTCAGTGCCACATAAAAAGCCTCATCAAACCATTTAAGGTCATGTGATGAAGACCTAACCATGCAGTTTAATATAATATGTCAAGGAATTCTTGGAGGAAGGCACCTACACAATGTTTGTTTTGTGACTTATACTATAATAGCCCAAAAAAACCTAAATGGGATGTGGGATCTTTGTTTAGATATGACCCTAGTGGGAATTAATACTATATATAATTAGGTATTATTTGGGGTGTTGAGTTTGTAACTCATGGAGGATCCCTACATATCTGATTTGAAAGGTAATCAAATCCCATGTTGTTCAGTTATGAGGTACCAAGCCTATGGAGGCACTCTGATGTTTTGTCTCATAGGCAATGTTTACCTTTTAGAGGAATAAATGAATTATTTCTAGGCTTACACCATTTTTTAGGATGAACTATTGAATGGTCCAATGAGGAATGTATCGACTCATGGTGAGTTTCTGGTTTGGTTCAGCCTTACACTTAAAAGGACACCCATAGGTTGGGGCTTACAGCGATGGAGGAGGCCCATAGGTTCTGGGATAATACAAAATGTCATGATCACCACCAACATCTAAATGCATGTGATTCATTCTTGGTGTGGGAAACAAGATGAAGTAGTAGATCCAAGAAACCATATAGTCTACTTTGTTTTCTGGTGGACAAGGCTTGGACTTAAAATAAGGGGGAAGAGAGAGATCTGGAACATTTCTCTTATCTTATTTACAAATCGAGGGCCAAAAATGGGAGAGAAGGGGTTATAAGATCATTTTTTTGTAATAAGGATAGTCACATTGACTATTCACTATGACCCATTAGAAAAAGATGATCAAGATTGAATCCTCCTACAAGAAAGTATAGGGGCTTACTCTAGGAGGGATTCTTTGGACCGGTTCATGTGTAACAGAGGAGGATAAGTCACTACACCAAAAAAGGAAAGGAAAGAATTATCCTTTTCCTATCCACATGAAACTGATGAATCATGGTCCTAGAGGTGGCTATGTAAGGGAATGTTCCTAACCCTAGTATCTAAGTCATGGAGGTCCCTGAAACTATGCCTAGAGTCTTGTTCCTTGTGACATATTAGATGAATATATGCATGAACACTGAGGAGAGTACCCATGGGGGATACATTTGACTGATAGAATGCATATATGAATGAAATACACACTAATGTGTCTCTTTCTATGTGTTTACAAGTTTGATTACATTGTTGGAGGCTTCAATTTGGTCCCCCTCAGATGAGGGTTCCATGGGAAGGGGAGTCCTACAATTAGTCCCATGAATGTGGTCTTATATTATGTCTCACTTACTTCATGGTTTTTTTAGCTGGAGGTGATTTTCATAGGACCTAGGAGGAGCTTGAAGTGCTTCACGCATGGGCCAGAGACTTTGTGATCTACATATGCATTAGGATATAGACCACATGTACAACAACACATAGGTGAGACCCCACTCTACACACCAAGGGTCTCATCTAGTGTCCTTTGAAGGGTCTCCCTGAGGTCCTATTTTTGGTAAGGTACTATATCTCTAGTGTTAATCCACTATGGGAAAGGGGTCCTTCACATAGGTGTCTTGTGTTGCAGACCCTATAGGTATTCTAATCCCATTATCCCCCTTAATTCCCACTTTTACCATGTTTTATGGGGTTTCCTGAAGAATTTTGTTAGAACTAGGCAGAGGGGCTATTTGACCAGAGCTTAGAGGCTTCTTCCATTTTTTTTAATCCATAAAATGAGGATCCCTAGGGTCTTATTTATAAGAAATATGGGATCCTGGTATAAGGATTACACCCGCATAGGTACCTAGCATAGGTACCCCACGTAGAGGCAGTCAGTCCATTAGTGTCTTGGGGGGGGGGGGCTATGTGATCTTTCTAGTGAACAATCTGAGTACATAAAATATACTTTAAGTTGATTCCCCTTAATCCTTATTAGGTATTTTCACCTATCTAATCCTTGGTGTATTTTCAATAAATATTTTCACCCCATATGACAAAAAAAATGAGTTATAAAAATCCCTCCTTAGGATTTGATCTGACCTAAAGAATATGGTCTTATCTTGAGGTAGAGGGAGGAAAATATTTTTAAGGTTTTATATTTAATCTTTGTAGGTTTTGTGAATAAGGTAGTAGCTCAAGTTTGAGGTTCAAGTCCAACATGTTGTCCAAATGTGTAGTCTAGTGGTGTTTATAAATTCTATTAACCCTCCATCATATTTTTCATTCCACATTCTCTCCCTTTTCTATTATTGTTCAGATTATATACAATTAATTTCCAAACATTTCATTTATTTAGGTATTTTTAATTACTTCCTCATGCACATAAACATTACCACAACTTGAGTGAAGAAATTGTGTGGAACAACCTTTTAGTGGAGTTTTTGAGTGGCATGTGGTTGAGGGGAATGTGTGAGAGACCTAGTCAAGGGACCTAAAAGAGGTACTAGGTTGGGGATCCTACACGATTCATCTAGTCTAGGGGCCTACATGAGGGTCCTTCCTTTTTCCAAATTCAATAACTTCTTGAAATCAATATTTTGACACTAATGGAAAAACATGATATCTTATTATAGTTTTTCAATGGCTATCCTATTTGTATTCTCACAAACAAGCAGCTTCACATGTCTCTTAGATGATAATTTAGGATGGTCTAGGATACTATGAAATGTGTGATTCCATTCTACCAAATTTCGAGATAAGCATGACATATTATCCACACAAGTATCCAAAAAGTGTCTATATGCCCTTGTATGATCAAAGAATTATGATAGATGATCTCATCTTGAAGGATCACAGTTACTTCTTGAAGTCATGGTTTGTGGAACAAACCAATTTTTCTAGCAACAACATCTCCTCCAAGGGTGTATAAATCCACTATGGGGTGATTACTACAACCTACTTCATGCATAAAAACCGATCCACCTCTAATCTGTAGCCCCAAACCCAAGAATAAAAACCTCACTAATACGATTCAACCTCCCGTGCTTCATAGACATACTTTTTACAATTTTGAAAGGAGTATTATGTATTATAATCTAGATGGGGATTCAGTATTTAATAGATATGGGTGTACTAGGTGTACCAATTTTGTGCATAACTCAAGGAGTTGCAAGTCAAGAGAATTTACATGACTTTTTTGGGGGGGGAAACATATGTTTATAAGTGTCCATATAGGATCCATGAACCAATAAGTCGATGGAGTCCTTAGAAATATTATTTTCATATGATGCATGGTGAAGAAGACATTAGCCTGTGAGAAATATATAAAATTTCTTGAGCCCCTATTCTCTAGTATATGTATCAAGATTTTTCCACACTAAAGGAAATGTGAGATGATATTGAAAGGACACCAATATTATACTATGGACTTTTTATGTTTACTTAGAAGGAGAAGAATAAAGATCCTCACTTAAGGGGTGATATTCATCTGGATACATGGATGAAGGCCCTTCTTAAGCCAGAAGGAGTTGGTCACACCTTCCAACTCCTGATGGGATTCCAAACATTAAAAAATTATATCATTCTAATAAAATTTTATCCAACAGTGGATAAGTTCCATTATACCCATTTGGGTTACAAGGTCAATCCAAATTTTTCTACAAAAACCCTTATGTCTGACTTCCACGTAGTTTGGATGAGTATCGACTTGATGCTAGTCTGCAAATCCAACAACAACACGACACTAGAGAAAATTTTTATAGAATCAAAACTCGTAGAAGGGTGACATATATGGTTTTATTTCCTTATACTAGTGAATATATAACAGTGTATAATACTTTTTTACATTGAAAAGGTCCCATTCATAATTTCATGTCCATTTAAGTGTTGTGGGTGCGGATCACAGTATAGTTCAGTTAACACACTGTGCTAAGCAGGGTTAAAGTCTCTGAATTATTGTTTCATTTGTTTATTTATATTGTTTATGATATCCAATCCTTAAGCTTCGAATTTCTAGAATTCCTAAGGATTCTGAACATATTTGGAGATTTGAACTTATTTTGGTATGGTCTTCCACCAACAAGAATGTTCAATACTGATAGAAAAGGTAACTACGACCTGAGGGGGTATGTGATTGGATTCATATGTAATGTACTGGTGGACTATATGGAAAGCAATATCATATGTGAGGAATATTTTCTATATCTATTTACCCAGCAATTCAAGTTTTTACAATAGTTGAGTGTCTTCCCCTACTTGTTTGTCCTGAGAAACACCTGATGGTGGCCTAAAAATTTTAGATTTGATGGCCATGGAGGTTTCATAAAGGTCATCCAGTCTTCCTCCATTTTCTAAATTGATTGGGATAGAATTAGGGTATTCTAGTGATTGGATTTATTCATACCCTCAGGGGGAATTAATGAAATCAATTCATCAATTCATGACTATGAAGAGTGATGATCTTGGAAGCATGATAGGAAGATTCAATATGATGGTGATGATGCTGAAGCTCCAAAACCATTAAGGTGTCATCGGGAAAGGTCCATATTGTAGTTCAAGGTTGAGAAAACCACATATTCCAAGCCAAGGAGGTCCAATCACCACTTGGAGGAGACTTAGGTTCCAATCAACTAGTCTTATTTGCGAGCATAAAGTCCTGAAAAGGCATCAAAGTTAAAAGATAAAAGGTCTTCCTCACTACCAGCTAAATTAACACCAGATTATGTGTGACCCTTGGAAATCCATATATGGAAGGGAATAACTTTCAATATTGGAGACATGTTGATATTCCTCCAATCTATTATATTCATTATATATTTAAGGGATATATGATCACCCTTTGATCTCCACCCCGATAGAAATTTGGTTGAGGTGGGAAATATATATATATATAGTGATCGAGATGATGATATATAAACCAGATGACCAGATCCCATCCATAAAGTGAGTATAAGAAATTTTGGTTTTATTAAAACTAGAGGTGGGGAATGGTCATAGTGTAGAATAATGGGATATTTATATCGATCATAATTATTTATTTATCTCTTATCTATTCTTTTTTTGTTCTATCATTATTAATTTTTTATTTGGAGGGATGTATCGCGTAGTTTGTAGGATAAGAAGAATAATAATATAAGGTGATCGAGTTTCTGAAATATAGTCCCATGGGAAACCTTATCTAGGTAGTTACTTGGTATTATTAGTCCCCAGAAATATACACAGGTTAGAGAATAATATTGGAGTAAATGCTGGGATAATATTCTTGACTACCACCTCAAGAACTTATTACAAAGAGGATTTATATTGGATCCTTTCTATATCAAGAGAAGAATAAATGAACTATGGAGGATATGTTGGCCCAATATATGTGGTGCAGTATGTATTTGTATTTTCGTTTGATCTCACGACTTGCTCAATATATTTTTTGGAAGTGCTTTTGTTTTATATAATTTGTATCACTTTACTCCCTTAAAGAGTTCGGCACTAATCCTTCAAGGATCAATGGGGACATCTTAGAGGAGGTACAAACTCATGCTAATCGATTCATACCTTTGATGGATGAAGTTCCTATTGATGTGACCATATATACCCTTGTAATTATAGAGAGGGGAGAGGTGCATGGTAATGTATTATGTATATCATAAGGTTTCGCGGACTAATTGATAACTTTCTTCCTTGGGAAATTTCATATTTAGGATATAAACTATAGGATCCTACAATAATAGCCACCATCCTTGTTCCCACCCTAGATGGTACTGAAAGGGATTATCAAAAGTGTGATGAATGTTTTTATACTAATATTAAATGTTAATAGTCCAAATATGTTATACCTTTCATGAAATTAGAATAAAGAATCAATGAAAAATCCAATTTGGGTCTTGAGCTTCACATTTTAGATACCCTTATAAGTGAGGATGCTATGAGAATTGAGATGTTATTAATAACATAGAGTAAATTGTGGAGAGTGTAAAAAAAATTAATATCCCTACCTAGTTGGAGATGTTATGGGAGTTTTGTAGTTCATTGGATATAAGTGAGTTTTCACTTTATTTAATTTTTTTAAATAAATTTGACCATTTTTCATTCATTGTATCACATTAGAGCTTGAACAATAAAAATATGTTTTTATTGAATGTTTCCAAGGAACTTATTGAACAGGTCATACAATTCCATCATACTACCATTACTTAAGGAGGGATAGTTGAGAACCTTGAAGTGGGTGATTCCCAAGATCCCTTTACCCAAGTGTTTGAACAAACATTGGGGGATATTCTTTGTCCTGAGGTTCATACCTAGATTGATGAGGCTGTGAGTAATGGGGAGGCATATATCTCAATATTTATCTAAAAATAGGTTATATTTATTAACTTCATTGGTTTCATCACGGATTTTACTATATATTAGCCTCCTAATTTTGATGAAGTGAATCCCCTACAATTCATTACCATCGACTTTACAAGACAAACATGATGTGGGATATTCTATACTAGTTTAGCCAATACTTGTAAGTGAAAATAAGGCTATCTTGGAGGGTACAAAACAAGTTGACTCATTGAGTCCACTAACACTATAATACATATCTCCCTTATAGAGTTTCTCAAAGTTTTACTTAGAGACATAGGATCATATGAGCACTGCACGGTGTATCATTTGGAAGGATGTATTGAATATAGTCTATGGGAATCCTCATGAAGTCATACCATTATGAATTTGCAGAATTATTACTATTTTTTCTATCATAGGGTAAAATGGGTTTGATTACCGCATGATCCACCATGATTTTAAGTCAATTATTCTGCATAGTGAAGAGGAACGAAGTTCACAATAGGCAGCGACCTAGTTAACAGGCCAGTTGGAAGATACTATGGATGCAGTAACCCATGTGGAATGAATTCATGACAAGGAGATTGAGGAAAATTGACACCATCTACTTGATAAATCTCTCCAAGTAATATTTTTTCATGAAGAAATAAATTCCATAAAATAATATATGTTTAAAATCCATTATTCCTTAAATATAGTCTCAGCACGTGATGAGAATTTTACTACTATAGAGAAATAGAATATTTTTCACACTAAAGAGTCAATTTCCCCTCAATAATCAAGGTTTTAGGAAGCTGTGGAAAATGCTCGAGCCACAGTGTAACATCTCAAATCATATATCAAGGTACACCTATTCAATTTGGCAGAGACACTCCACCACCATGTGGTGATACCTCTATATTTTAGAATATAAATGAAAAGGATTTGTTCCTTACAATCACATAATACATCATTTCTATCCTCATTATGATTGTAATATAACATTGAAAATGACTCATTCGATTGATCCTAATCACGTTATAATTACCATTGTAATGGTGGGGGAATGCTCTAATTTTTTTTCCTATGTCACAAGGCCTATAGAGCATAGTTTTTATGTTTCTATGATCATACGGAAAAAACCTAAAAACTTTTTTTTATTTTATCATTGCACTAATTTTTTCCAAATTCCATGATTTAGTAGGAGAGAGTTAGATTTTTCTTGGTCCTCCCATTTTTGGTTTTAAGCCTAAAGTGATTTTTTCTTTTTAAATTTCCATTTATTGATTCTTTACTAAACCATATAGAGCATAGTTCTAGATGAATAATACTTTACTTTTACCTAGGGTTACCTTTGTGGCGATTTAACCTAGAGAGTATTTTATCTCTTTTCTTAGTCAGTTCAATTTATTGAAAGCCGAACTAACACATATGTTGTTTTAGGTCGATCTTGTTTGACCATAAGTTTTTTAAGGATAACCCAAATAAGGGGTTTTAGCTAAGAATTTTATGACATTCTTCAGATTCCCAAAGGGGAATTTTGATTCTTTATTTTTTTATTTACAAATCTAAAACATGATATGAGGAAAATATATGAGGAATATACGCATAAAAAGTTTGAAAAGATGTTTCTACCACAATATTTTTTGGGATTAAGGGAATAGGGGAGGTCTCTCTAGAGGATGAATGTGCTTTTAGCTGACAAAGCCCTTTTTTTGGTGACATAATGAAAAAACAACTTGGGAATACTATTTAATAGTCAAACAAAGGTTTTATAAAAAGTCCCAACATTTTAGTACAAATAGTCAAGAAGTTTAGAAAAATATTGATTTCTCAAAAACATGATGGATGGATACCCAGGGGAAGGTGTGAGAGAATAAAGATTAGATATATTGGCATTATCCAGGAATGAGAAACCACTCATATGTGAATTTGGATCATGTAATGGGGGTAAAATATGTTAAATAACTAATATCATGGGGGAAGTCCCCTTTCTAAAAATCATGGAAGCATTATTCTTTTTAATTTCATGTAGTTGATACATAGACCATGAATTTTAATTTCTTAATGTGAGGATGTTTTTTATATAGTTTAGAATCATGTTATTTAGATATTGTGATATGATATAATAGAAAAGTCATTAGGGTATATAATTTTAAGGACATTGAGCTCTGACCTAATGAGAAATGATTCTATATTTCATGTTAATCTATTTAAGAATGTGACATCATTTTTTGGTATTAAGAGGGAAAGTTGTAATATATATTATTGTGTCCTTAAAATCTAAAGAGTGATATTGTATGAAATAATATTTGGTTCGTATATAGATTGAAGGGGTCTCTCCTAGGAACTAATGTACCTCTGGTTGACATTCCCTTTTTAGTGGGAGAATTATGCAAATAAAACTGGGGCGTGTTACTGCATAGTCAAATATTTCTATCCTCTAACTGACATACATGTTTTCTGGGTGAATTATGCAATGAAAATTGGTTCATGTTACTTCATATTTTGAAAAAATGTGTTGTAAGAAATTATGATATTATTTTCTTGATGGCCAGAGGAATTGTAAGGAGATTCGATTTTACCTGAACCTAGAGTTTGGTTTGTGGAAAGAAAGTGCCTAATTATGGAAGGAGAATTTCATTTCAAAATTGCCCAATAATGGTGTAAAGGGTTTCCCAAATGGGTTTTAACTAAATACAAGGAAGATGGTTTTTTTATTGAGGATGGGCCCAAAGCATAGTGTCTGGGCATATCTATGTATCTCATTCGGATGGGTACAATGTTATACATAGTTTTGGGAAAACCATGCACTTTAAGGAATTGTTGTAAGTAGTTAATAAGAATTTTAACATCATGAAACAATAATTATATGGTGTTTTTTAGTCTTCAGTCATATGACTAGGATTATGGTATTATGGAGAAAATGTTTGATATGAGGCCTTCTTGACCAAAGTTGATTTTTGGAAAACAATGGACATGAGGGAAGAAATTGTAAACCAATATCTTGAGGGTTTTAGATTAGGATAAGTGATTTGGGACAAGCATGTGAGAGATAACCACAAACTATGGTTGAATAGAGGGTTCTGATGGTTGATGTTTCAAAGACATATGGAGATAAAAAAGGCTTCTCCCAAGGATGAATGTTACTATGGATGATAAGACTTTTGGTGGGTGAATTTATGAAAAACCAACTGGTTCATGTTACTATATTGTCAAAACTAGGACATTCTCTGGTGGACCGGACCTTTTAGTGGATACTTATGAAAATTCAATTGGGGAATGTTATTTCATAATCATAAAAAGGTATCCTTAGGTATTATAAATTATATTTTTTATAATTGGATAAATATTACGATGATATGAAATTTTCCAATATTAGGTGAATGAAATGAGGAAGAAATATTTCAAAATATAAAATAATCATTTGGACTAAAATTTTTCATGAAGGGTAAATTCCCTTTCATAGATCAGAATCATATATAGGATGGGACACATCTTTGTTTCCTTGATGGATTCATAAATAAAGTCACCCAGATTAATATCTCCCTGATATATCTCTATTTTTATGCGAGAGAGTGTGAATTTTTATTTACCACACTGGTAGTACTAGGTCATGAGGTCTAGGAATCACTAAAAATTTAATTGGAATGATAATCTATCCACATGTAGTTATAGAGGAACCGTGCAGTTTAAGTTCATGTGGAAATGAAATTATCTATGGAGTTTAATGTCATGAGTAAGGAGGAAGGAAACTGAACATGAAAAATGAATATTGATGTTGGACCAATATTTGGGATCTGTGAGTAAATAATTATCTTATTATATTAATAATAAATCCACATGCAGTTGTAAAAAATATTCCCCAAACTGGTCGAACTCATGTGTGGAGAAGGGGGTCCTTCTTGTTTGAAGATAGTGTCATGAATGGGGTGAAAACTCAAATGGGATTATCCTATGTTGATCAAAATCATACATAGGATAGTGGGAGAATTTCATGTATTATGGTTATATTAGGATGCGTGATCCATAAATCACTACGTATCTCGTGGGAATGAGAATCAATCTATACATAGTTCTTATGGAAATATGTAGTTTGATGTCTTTTTGGAAAGACATCCAGTTTTCCTTTTGAGGGTTTTTCAACCAAGACCATAGTAACCCTAATGTGGATTGATATTGATTTTTCATGTAGGGAACATTTGACCAGAAATCCTAATCCCATGTGAGATATGTTCGGTGTGATAAACAAGGAGCAGAAAAGGTATTTTCCAACACATAGAGACGATACAAATGAAGTATAGGGGAATTTTTATTTTTTGGTTTCTAGTATAGAATATACAATCCAAGTGTCACTAAATATCTCATTATATTGATAATCAACTCGCATGAAGCTCTTGAAAGGCCCACTGTGTAGATTTAATCCGAACATAGGGAGGGTAAATTCTTTATGCTGCAGTTGGACTAAGGATTGGATATCCATGCATCATTGTGTATCCTATGGTGATAGAAATAAATTCACATGTAGTTCATAAATTAATTTTGTGGTAGGATACTATCAATGGAGATTGTGATCTTCTCAAATACAAATGTAAATTTTATAGAGTTTTACATTGTACAATAAGGATGTGAACCATGTAGTTTTATGTTGTGTAGAACAGGTGTTGGTGTCATGAAATTTAGTGGATAACAATGTGGGAAAAATTTAATTATTTTTAAGGTCATGTAAAAAATATCAACTACATATTTTTAACATCATGTTGTTGGACATCTAGTGATATTTTATAACTTAATGTACTTCTTGAGAAATATTATGTTAGTATGGGTCTTAATGAGCTTTCCATCCATCGAGATAAGAGAATAAGCCTCATTAGAGAGGAACTTTTGTATAGAATGTGGTACCTCATGCATGAGAACAATATTTAGAGGATTATTTCCTGGTATCAAAAGGTTTATGAGGGATAATACCAATTCACCTTGGTGGAATGAATGGAGGTAAACCTTCTTATTAAAATCCGATGTTATCCTGTTTTGATAGACCTTCATGTAATTCAGGGTATTTAATAACTTCTAATAGGTTCACTCTAATTCATAAAACTATTTATGTGATTTATCATATGTGGATATCTGGTCATATAAGGAAACCTAGAGTGAGGGAAATTAGACATCAATGTGGAGGAATGATTCTATTCTATATAGGAGTGATTATGGATTCACTGATGTGGTAGTGTGGGTTGTGGTCTGGTAGGCCCACAGGGAATGAGAGAGAATATAATGCTAATAATTTTTATCTTTACCCACTATATTTTGAATTATGTTCAATAGGGTCTTTTATAAGGCATCTCTATATCCCGTAGCCACTATAAGGTAGCAGGATGAGTTGTTGGATTTGATATTATACTCTTGGTAAATCTTCTTCTTAGTAGAAAATAAATTGGTGCCATTTTCTATTTGTATTTAATAAGGGACGCCAAATATGATAATGTTTTTGGATTTCATAGACCTAACTATGTGTTAGGACCTAACCTATTGATGGGTATTGCCTCAACCTATTTGGAGAAGAAGTCGGTAGTAGTTAAGATGTATTGGGACTGCTTGTATGTAGCTAGAGGATGCAACCCTACAACATTCATTACCCATATGGAGAAAGGTTAGGAGTATTTGGTTTCAGGTAACAACACTGGTGTTTAATAGAATAAGTGGAAATTCACTTATAAGGAACGACATTTCCTAGTGAATTATATTCAATATTGCATCATTGATGTCTAAAATTATCCAAGCATTCAGATTTGATTGGATAGCTGACACCCTAACTGGTGGGAACTATAGGCTCCCATGTGTACCTTTTTTGTGAAAGCAGTGGTATCTTCTCCATCGATACATCTGGGATAGACTCCATCAAATCCTTGTTTATAGTGGAATTTCTAGTGATTGAGCTATCATAATGTGGGAAGTGGAATGATCATTGTCTTGTATGTTCTTTTATAGATAGAACAATGAGAGAACCCCATTTTGAAGGTAGTCCATAATGGGTAGCCTAAAAACATTGGTAGCACCATCTGATTTAGGATCAAGACTTACCTAATTGACCTCTTCCATGATAACATGAGAAAAATACAAGACTATTAATTGATATTAAATAATAATGAGAATTTTGTTCCGATTTGGATCTAAAAAATCCATAGAATAATTTTATTATTCATATTCTTAGTAATTTTATGATATTGGTATGTGAGTCAATGTTGTTTATGAGAAGAATTCTTTCATTAACCCTTTTATATAGACAAGTAGGAGAATTATCTCTTCTTTTTTTATGGAATAATCCCCATTGATTGGTTTGATCACCAACTTTAATTCACCTTTCATATCTTGGCGACCCAATGGTATTTGAAGTTCCAATTCTAGGCCTAAAATGAATTCATGATATTCTTCCTCATTATCATTACAACCTTCTAAAAGCATGGAGTATAGAAAGACTGAATTTTGTAGAGTGATGAGCACAACTCCCAACATGACATTGTTGAGCTTTTGTTATTCCATTATCTTCTATGCGGGGTTCTTTCATGTTCCATAAAAATAAATTTACCATATCTTAGGGACTTCTTGAATAGAATATATCTCAACATCCATTAATTCAATATTTAATGTTTCTTTCTACAGATGACTGTTTGGTGAGAAAATCTTCTAAATCCTGGACTTTCACCATTTTCTGATGCATGAAATATATGTCAAAATGCTAGAAAATAACCACCCACCATACCAAATTTCCTACCAACATAGGAAGACTAAGGATGTATCTAGTTGGTTCATTATAAGAGACCAAATGGACCTCATGGTGATACAGGTAGTGACTCAGTTTCTAAACCATAGAGATTAATGCCAGGTATCTCCTCTCTATCTCTGAATAACGAGTCTCATTGTCAAGCATGGTTTTAATGAGAGAATAAAAGCTATTTTTCTTCTCAACATCATTATATTGTTTGATTAAAGAATCTAGTGATCACTCTTGGGATGTTAAAAAAATATAGGCTTCCCTTCCACAGGAGGCTTTAGAACTAGGGGAATCAAGATATATTTCATGACTATTTCAAATGCTTACAGATTTTTAACAGTCCACTTCTATGTGACCCCCTTATTGATCAACATGGTGATAGGAAATAACATGACTACAAGGATGGTTATACATAACTGAATGTAATAAAGGTTTCAAAATATACCGCTTAAATATTTTAGGTTCTATGGTGGTGAAATGATGAGGTTAGCCTTTTTCTTATTATTTACGAATTCAATGTCATGATAAAATACAAAAAGGATGAGAAATTATCATGAGGTTACCCTAAAAGAAAATTTCTAGGGGTTCATCTTCAAGCTATTCTATCATATTTTATTGAAGATGGTCACAATATCATCAAGGTGGTCATAACACTATCAAGAATTAACCACTATATTTTTAAAATAACATTTGACCTAACTCCCAATGAAGTATTTGAAGATGTGATGCATGACACATTGATATGTAGCGCCGAAATTTATCAAGGCAAATAAAATTACCTAAAATAAAAACACTCCTTGATGGTTTCTAAAAGTGGTGGCTTCTTCATATTATGGGTCCATACATATTTGGTTGTAACCTGGATAGACATCCATGATGGTGAGTGCCTAATAACTAGTTGATTTATCAATATTTACCTCTATGATTGGGAACAAATAGTAATCTTTTGGATAGTCCCAATTGGGATCTCCAAAGTTGATATGGACCCTAATTTTTCCATTCCAATTATTTATTGGGAATATATTGGCCATCAATTGTGGGCACTAAAAATCCTTGATGAATTAGACATTTATAATATTTTCCACTTTAGCCTCACTTTTTGAGGCATGAGTCTGGTATGTCTTCTAGACACCTTTTTTATACTCAATGGTCTTCTAGAAAGCCCATGTGGGTAGTATCAACCTCAGTATTGAGGCATAGAATCTCTATGTAATTACAAGTTAACACATCCCAATATTATTTCAATAGGGAGGTGTATACCTCTTATCCTTCATAAGGCATGGTCGCACAGATCAAAGTGGGTCATGGTTATTTTTCTATACACAAAATTATTTCTCTTAATTCATCAATGGTCATGAAGGCAACCTATTCATATGTTTGGGGGGTGAATCCTGGAGTTCTTCCCCCTCTTCATATTCCATCTATCCACCTCCTGCAATTATTTCTTATTCTCAGTGGATGTAGGTGATGAATAAAATTTCTTGGATCTAGGGGAGGAGTCAATATTTTTACATTCAGATTGCCAAGAAACTACTTCCTACCCAAGTGATTATTTGGTGAATTTTTGAATATTTGAAGGGAAGATGAGGGAAAAAGAAATAGTTTATTAATTTTCAATTAGTGAAAATACAACCTCTTATGACCTAGATGATGATTCATGGGTTTTTTTAAGATTAGGTGATGGAAATAATGAGTTTTTATCTAGGATTCCATCACTGTTAGGATAGTATATGACCTCAATAGCACTGTTGAGTTTAGTTTTCATGACTGAGATCATGGAATTATCTGAATACATAACTAAATTCAGACCCATACCATCAATATGATTGATGGAAACACATAATCTGCGATGAGATGCTTTAATTGATTAGGTTGGTTCATTTCCAGACCAATATGGGAATTTATTTGGGCAATATTGTTAATAAGAGGTTGTTTACATTACCTATGATAGAATCCAACATCAATGAATTTTTATTTTATAGATTTAAATGGGGATTTATATCCATGTAATGTCCCTATTCGAACACAAATGAAATATTTGAGTCATTGGTGGTATGATGAGGGAATATAAGCATGTTTATTTAACCAAGTCATTTGCAGCAGAACATTGAAGATCATATATTTATGAAAGGCCGTGAATAATGAGTCAGATATTGGATCCCTAAACCACGTCTTGATATAGATTACACTGAGAGGCTTCTTCTTTCTCTTAACATAACTATGTAGCAATATAGAAGAGGGGGACAAGTGTGAATCATTATAACCTAGTTAATGAAGAGTTTTGTATGACTCCTAATACATTTTCAATGAAGGCTCATAGGATATTAACATCATTTATATTACCATATACATACAATGGTATGAATTTTCAATGTATAATGGAATATTATTATTTCTCTATGAAAGAGATGATTGTGTGGAATTAGACAGGGTATGTACCTATATGATATACCTAAGAGGTAGAAAATTCAGCCTCAAACTCTTTAGGGCTTTAAAACCTATCTATGAGTGCTTCACATGTGTTATTTGATAGACTCAAGTCATTCAAGATTTAAAATTATGTTGGAACTAGGGAAAAATTATTTATAATGTCATAATTATGGTTTATAGGTTTTCACTTCTCTGTGTGGGGATGTTACATTCCATACAGATTAATAACAAAACAACTTTATATAGTTTGATTGACCCTTGGAGCAAGATTTGAAGGCATTTCTTTCTTTTGTGCATTAGGTTGACTATGTCTTCCAATATGCCTAGGTTTATTGGAAAATGTAGTCCCCTATATTCGATCTTCTGGGATGATTGGGTCATGGTAAACCCTAAAATTTTTTGATGGAAAATTATTTCCCGTACTATTCTCATTGGAGGTATCACCCATGAGTTTTATCTATGTATTCTATCCGAGCAGGGATGGTGAAGGAGTATTCATTTATGGTATAACGTCATCTTCCCTTGTATCCATGGATTTGGAAATATAATCCTTTAATTTACCAAACTTATGTAGGGAATTTGGGTTCATAATCACAATCACAATCTGAGAAGGGATCTATTAAGTAAATCACATTAATATAACCAAAGATCAATTTTTCATTTTATGAGGACTCAATTTGGTGGGTTGACTATTGTTGTATCATTTAGTGGGGTGGTTCCAGTTTTCTTGGGATAATGGGAATTAAGTCTGAGAGACTTAAATTAAAATTAATATTTTCTATAGTTTCATATTCCCTTGTTTTATTCCCAATATTCCACCCATGTCATTTCTTAGAAGACTGAGTTTTAGGGGACTATGGCACTGATGGAGTCAGTTGTGCCATATAAGAAGCATCCAAGGTAATAGTTGGTTGTTACAACCATGACCAGAGGATGTAATGGGTTCATTTGAAAATATTTTAGAACATGAAATCACTAAAATTATTCATACTATTTTTCTAAACTTTTCCATTTATTTCCTCCCTCTGTATTAGAAGAAGAAACACATGCTACCTGCAGGGGTGTTTTTCCCAACATCATTCTCCCAGAGTCCATCATTTTTTTCAAGATTTCATTTAAACAAACATTCTTGTAGGGTGTGACCTAATTCCCCATAGAAGTGTTGGTAGTTTGGTAGATCCTTGATTCTGTCCTGATTGGTCTTATTGGGCATTGAAAACATGATCAAGTTGTTCTTCAATGATGAAATGAAGTAACCTGGGATATGGTCATTTAATATGGAATATAATTTGTTCTTCAATACCTCAAACTATTTTCACCTCTAATACATTTATTATTCTTTTTTTAATATTATTTTGTTTTAATAATATCATTTTTTCGGTTCATTGATGATTCAAAAAATACATAATTTTATTATATCATGTTTTTCATAAGTGTTTCAAATTGTACATATCAAAACAATTTGGCATACACTATTTTTATAAGGGATTATCATATGATGTGAAAAAAAAATTGACAATGTATTTTATCTTATGATAATCTAATAATTCCTAAAGTATACTTAGAATTAGAATGTCTTGGAAGTTTATCTAAGTATGTAAGACATAATGTTATGAAGATAATGATTGAGTTTATGGATGCTAAAGAGAGATTCCTCTGTTAAAGTGATAACATGGGAAGGTTTTATTTTATTAAATGGATATTTATAGAATATTATCATTTAAAATATTGAATTTAGTTTTCCTTTTGATGAATATAAAGAAATATTTTATCTTATGAAGTCTGTCAGGAAGTAATCTTACGATGAATAGTATCAATAGTTGAACATCTTATGAAGAATTAGTTATACCTAGAATTTCATTATTAATTTTTCTAATATCATGATAATTCATTTCATACTTTTAGAGAATATCATAAAATGGATTATCCATTTAAGGAAAAACTAATATGCATGCTCTTCCACTTTTCCATGAATTTAATGATTCAATGAATGGGAATATTTCTAACACTGTTGAAAAATAATAATTTCCATATTTGGAAGGAATGGATGAATATCCATAATATCATGTATTATAAAAATCATAATGCTTGTATTTTAAAACAATTTATTATTATTGTGTTCTTGTGTTCAAAATGATATACAAAAGGAATATTTAGTTTCTGCTTGAAGGGGGTTGTGAATATAAGACATATAAATGTGAAGAACAATTAGAACGCTCATTCCTTTAATGTCTATACATAGAAAAGATCAAAAATAAATGATTATGATGTGCTTATAATTTATATCAGTAGAACAAAATATCATCCTGAGATATACTTTGAAGACTATCATATTCTCAAGATGAATCTTCATCTACTGCCAGTTTCAAGATGGAACTATGTGATACATCCATATCCTTAAAATTTTATTCATTATATTTTGTTTGTGCTTAGTATAAGAATGTGTATTGAAGATTGGGATATTTTTTATAAGGATAGGGATTTTTTGAAAGATCATGGAACTTTTTATTAAGTGAAAGCTTCTTGTACTCAACTGGGAGCCCTCATAAAAAAAGAATGTTATATTGAAAATCACCAAAATCAGGGAGAAGGGTGTTAGTGGAGTGGACTATGGGATTTCTATTCCCCAACCCACTACAAATCATATGTGTTAAATATAATTCTATTGATATTTTATTTCCACTTCATATACTTATTACAATGAAATATTTGAAAGTTCATACCTGAAGAGGGATTGTTTTTGTAAAGAAATTTTTTAGTATTGAACTCACCTACTCTTGAGAGTTCAGATTTCCATTATCTAGGACAAAATTTGTATAATAAGAAGTGAATGTTGAGTTCAAATAAATTAAAGGATTATTTCAAAATATTATTCTTTCAAATGGATTCAATTTATGGTAACCAAGAAGTTATGTCAATGATTAGAGCTCCAAACTTCAGTTGTAAAAATTATGCTTGATGTAAAACATTCATGACCATATATGTGAAGAATCTTTGTATGGATGTTTTTCACAAAGAAATAAATACCTAAGAAATTACAAAGACAAAACCTAAAACATGAAATACTATAGCTGAAGAGAATTACTATTGAAACATCAAATCTATGAATTCTATAATCTGTGGTTTAGGACTAGATGAGTTCAACCGGGTTTCTCAATGCTAAACATCACATGAAATGTGGGTCACTATAGTGGTTTCTTGTGAAGGTACTAACAATGTGAAATATATTATATAAGATAAAACCAATCTAATGTTTAACACATTCAAAAAGGAAAAACAGGAGATAATTAATCAACTAAATAAAAGGATCTCGTGTATTTTTAATAACATTACTCCATTAGAAACACCTATAATTGAGACTAAACAGGCATGAATTATTTTCAGAGTATTACCACCCATGTGCATTATAATCATATCTAAAATTAGAAAATATTATGAGGTAAAAATTATTAAAGTAAAATATCTCATCATAACTATCTGGATGTATAATGTTGAAGTGGAGACTGGAGTTGGAGAGCATAACATGATCAAAAAGGAAACTAATTCCTTTAATGTTTTTTTACTATTAATGATTCTCATAATAAAAAAATCTCACAAATATATATTACATCTGAAGAATATGATTCCTTAATAAATTATGAATCAAATGATGATCTTTCTCAAATTTATCAAAAATTCATCAAATAATACAACAAGAGAAGATGTATCATAAGACCAGTAAAAAAGTACTCAAAAGATGGTGAAAATATTAAAGAGTACAAATATTATGAATACAAGAAGTTAGAACACATCAAGCCTAATTTTATACATATTAAGGATAAAAAATACCAAAATTAAATACTTCAAGAAGGGTGTTTATAAGAATAAATCTAAGAAATCTTTGAAATCCACATAGAATTCTTTAAAAGAATATAGCAAGTGAATATCAAAAAAATCAGAATATGAGGCTATTAATCCAAAGTTAAATATATTATTTATGGGATATTTAGAAGAGGAACATTATTATTACTCTTTAGAGCATGATCATGAATTTGAAAATAAAAATCGCTCATTAAAAATAAATGCATATTATACCGTGTTGGAAAAAAAGTATGAAATCTTGAAAAGAAAAAAAAGATTTGCTCAAAAATTCTCACTATAATATTTTTAATGAATACAAGGACTGAATTAAACTAATTTTAAAGTTAAAATATAAATTATAAAAGTATATTTCTTCCAATATTGAACAAGTTAAAATAATATGAGATTTATAGAAGGATTTTCATTAATTTAATGATTCTATAAGTATCGTTACTAAAGTATTATGTTATCTAAATAATATTATTTTTCAAAATGAATATAGAAAGGGAAATTTTGGAATAGGATGTCAGGTTGAAAATTCCAAATACTATAGAAACTATTATTTTCATAGTTTTGAAAAAAAAATCCCTTTAAAAGTTATGTGTTTTCATTTTGGTGAAGATGGAAATTATGAGAATATCAGTAATTTGAAAAATCATCAATTGTATCAAATCTAAAATGATTTTCCAATAATAGATTTCCAAAAACAATTTTCTATGATTTCTAAATAAAAAAACAAATATGGGTACATATATCTCTTATATAAAATACTTCTAGATACAAAAGAGTTTGGGTTCCAAAAAATTATTCATTTTTATTTGTCATTATAGGGAACAGACAACATGAAAAAAGTGAAAAATGGTTTGTGGACAATGGTTGTTTAAGACCTACATATGGTGATTTCTCAAAATTTATCTCGTTGTGCAAAATAGATGGTGGTTATGTCACATTTTTTGGTTTTGTAGAAGAAAAAATAGTTTTTATTATATCTATTAAAATTCCTCAGTCTATTCTCATAAACAATGTTATTTACCTTGAAATAAAACATCTTATAGAAGAAATGTACAATGTGGAGGAAAGAAAAGGGTGTATAAAATAATGAATCCCTAGGTAATAACCTCTAAAAATGTAAATACAACCAACATGAAGAAAGAAGAAATTAGTAAAACAACTATAGGATATTTCTTGACTAACTCATGAATCCAAGGAATCCACTACCTGGTCCCCCAATGCCATGTGTGACTCAAAGTTGTGCAGTCATTAATAAGATACTTTCATCTAAACATGTGAAGAATAATAGTAAATGTCACCTTGATCTATCCCAATAGATAATGGAAGATTATCACTAAGTTAATATCCACATACAAAAGTCTAGTATTTTTACTGCAACACATCTCAAACTCATCCATCACATCAAAATCCTCCTCCATTAATGAGTCTCCAGGGCCATAGGATGCACTAAAAGTGAGAATGACTATGCCTCCCAGATCTCAAACCATCACTCCCTCATGAATATAACCATTATTTTATAACCCATAAATATTAATCTTGAATTCAATGGATGGATCAGTCTAGAAAATCTAATTCCCATGAAAGGCCTCGACCAATCTTATTGAGTAATTTGATCCAGCATGAATGAGATTCTTGAGAGGAGGAGACTCCAAAAACATGAGAAGAGGCACTATATCAAAATCCAAAACACACATTTTGGTAGTCAACTATCTACAAGAAATGATGATCCTCTCTTAAAGTGATATGTTCCTCACCTCCCATAAACACCAACAACTAGGTATCAAGAAGAGAACTCTCTTTTAGTGTTTAGGGTAGTTCTTATAGATATTGTCAAACTAGAGCTACATATAGAACTCAATAGTCCAGAGATTAAGGCTAATTCTAGAAAAATCACCAAGCACGAGCCAGAGGTTGGAAGCTTATTCAACTTAAAAAAATAAATGGGTGAAAAAACCCTCATGTGGGTTACTAAAACAAGTACACCTGAAAGCCATCTGAATTCCCTTGCACCAAATCTGGTCATTAGTGGGATTATCTACATTTTGGATCCTCTAACACAAAAAAAATTATATTTAACAATAAACTATTTGCAATAAAGAATATAAATCCAATAATCTCAAGTCGAAGGAACATACACTATAATAATGTTTGATTTAGTTAAAAAATACAAAATAGAAATAGCTATGAAAACAGAATTATCACTATCCTTATTCATTTAGATATTATTGAAGAAATATTTCTATTGATAATTAAGAAAAGAGTTAATAAATAATTGGTTGGAAAGTTCTTTCTTAAAGGTAATAGTAGGTGTCAGGCACCTTGTAAAACCAATATTATCACCATCCCAAATATGGATACAGATTATTATCTTCCCACAACAAATGTTTAATCTCGATTTTCCCTGAATAACTGAAATATTAACCTTTTTTATTCTCGAGGCTAGAAACCCTTCTTCTTGGATATCTTAGTTCTAATCCATATTTCTTGTGGATGAATCATAAACATAGGTTCTGACCTTCTAAAACTTCCCAATCCAATTTTTCTTCCATGTTGTGCATTTTGGTTGACACATCCCTGAGGTTAATACGACCTTGGTTATAGGGTCTAAAAATCCTACCCCATGAGGCCCAATTAAATATTCCATAAGAGTTTTCATACCAAATTAAATCTAACATATTATTTTCAATCTCATTGATCACTGCTTTGGTCACCATGTAAGTCGATATCACATGCATATGAATGGAGGATGAAACATGTTTTCACAAGGGGATCCTACCACCAAAAGAAAGATAACTACTCTTTTAATTAATAATTAGGTTGGAAATCTTGTCTCAAAACCCATCATAGTGAGTAATGAAATTACTCCTAGGTGAGACCACAGATCTAACATATTTCATGGGAAATTTTCTCCTACAAATACTTAAGAAATAATTAACCATAGATACCACCTTGGTGTGCATGAAGCAGGAAGATAAATTATTATTTTATGATAACTAATCCACTGACCACTCAACATGAAATACTCATACATTATTTTATTAAATCCCTAGAGATATCTCTTGTTACCATTAACAAAGAGCACCATATCTTCAGCAAATAGAATATGGGAAAAGCCTATGTAATCACCCATACTCCAAATATATGGAATATAATCAGCAATGAGGCTATGATATAAATGCATATATGATTAGTCATGGGACACAATGAAAATAATGGGAGAAAGAGGATCCCCTTGCCTCATCCCTCTAACCATCTCCAAGAATCCATAATTACTACCCATGGAAGATACATCCAACCATGAGGAACTAAAACACCTGAAAGGAAGATTGGATACCCGATGAGAGAAGTTCATACAACCAAGAACCTTGAGGATGAAATTCCATTTGATCATATCATAATAATTATACATATAAATGTTGATGAATACATTAGATCCTAGGGATTTAACACTAATGTTCCCAACCATTTCTCTATCACGTTTGATGGAACCCTTAATGGAACAACGCTTGACAAAGTCATGTTGTTCTCTATAGATTCACATGGGAAAATTAATAGAAAATTTTTTGTTGATAATTCTATTCAGAACATTGTATGTTAAATTGCATATGTTTATAGGTCATAATTGATTAAGGGATGTCAGATCCATGACCTTTGGAAGAAGATTCATGGTGGAGGAACCTGAACCATGAAGAAGATTCTCACCATAGAAGATGTCTTGAATAGCCTCGATAAGATCTCTATTCACTATATCGCCTCCATAGAAGATGTCTTGGAATATTATGATAATGGATATTCTTTTCATTTTTATAATGATGCCTATTTATTCTTCAAGAATTAATTTCTCATGATTAAATCACCTAAGAAATGTTTACAAAATATATCATAATTCTTTTTGTATAAAAAATTTTAATTATTTCAATGATGAAATTAATGAATCATGGATTTAGGATAGAAGGATTGGAAACTAAAATTTTCAATCTATAAGAAATGTTAATAAAATTAATTTGATTTATGACAAGACTAAAATTATATCAGATAGAAAAAAGATATGTTTTTCATGTCAAATGGGAAAGAAATAAAAGTCATCTTTTAAACTAAATAAATATGTTACTATTTATCTAGACATATTGAGCATATTCATTTGGATATGTTAGGACCTACCAGAAGTGTAAGTCCGACTGGAAGATTGATTGTTTATGTGTTAGTTGATAAATTTTCTATATTTAAATGGGTTTACTTTTTAAGATATAAGATTGAAGTGTTTTCTATTTTTAATTTATTTATTCTTTTGAAAAATAGAAAGAATTATAAAATCATGGATTTAAGAAGTTAACATGGAGGTGATTTTGAGAATCAAGAATTTAATTCAAATTATTCTAAGAATGAAATTAAACATAAAGTCTTTACATTAAGACACCTCAATAGAATTATGTTATTTAAAGGAGGAATAAGACTTTGTTAGAAATAACTAGGACTATATTATGAGGATATATCATACCCACTCAATTTTGGGTCCAGGATTTCAACACTTCTTGTTATGTAATTAACAAAGTTCTAATAAGACTTATCTTATTGAAAACACCCTAAGAGTTATGGAATAACAGGAAAAAAATGTAGGATACTTAAATTTATTTAGATTAAATGTTTATATCATAAACACAATTGATAATATTGGAAATTTATATCAAAAGGATGGTGAATTAATATTCCTAGGTTACACTACTACTTCCAAAGCCTATAGAGTTTTCAATTAAAGGTCACGAACTGATGAAGAATAAAAAAAATTATTTTTGATGAAAGTGATCCCTCTAATCACAAAATGAATCAAATGGATGAACAAATTGATTCATTCAAGGATATGAGACAAGGATCCCTCTTCATCAATAATAAGGAAGATGATTCATAACATGATTACTTTAACACAAATCCTACAAAGGTTGATACTAGTCAAACAAAAATTGTGTTTCCTAAAATACCAAGAAATACTAAAGAAAATCCTTTAGAAACTATTATAGGAAAATTTTATTCAGGAGTAAGAACTATAATAAACATAGGAAATCTAGTTGAATTCTATATCTCTTTGTACAAAATAGAACCTAAATATTTAAAAGTAGAATTATCATAATAATGTTGGTTGTTGTCTATACAAGAAGAGTTGAATAAATTCAAAATGAATGAGGTTTGATAATTAATTGAAAGAACCTATGACTATCTTATAATTGAAGAAAATGGGTTTTTAGAAACAAGCAATATGATCACGATGTAATAACTAGAAATAATGTAATATTAATTTCAAAGGATAAAATACAGAAGAAGTAAAAGAATATAAAGAAACGTTTTCCCTATGAGATAGGTTAGAAATTATTAAAATCCTTCCAGAATATGCATCTGATATGAATTTTAAAATACACCAGAAGAACGTTAAATATGATTTTTATATTGGGTTTTTAATGTAGGATGTTTATGTAGAACAACCTTCTTGTTTTGAAGACCCTCACTTTCAAAAATATATTTTTTAACATTCAAAAAATATATATGGACTTAAAGAATCTCCAAATGATTTTATGAAAGATTATGTTCTTTTCATTTATCAAATGGTGTTATAGTAGGGATATAAGATCCTACATTATTAATGAAAAGTTCATATTAGAATTTTTTTTAGTAAAAATATATGTATATGATGTTATTTTTGGATAAAGGAACCATGATTTATGAAATGATTTTTCAAAAATTATGAAAAAAGAATTTTAAATGAGTATGATTGGTGAGTTAAACTATTTTATAGGATCTCAAGTATATGGAAATGATTTTGGAAATGTTTAAAAAAAATAAAATACATTCTTGATTTACATAAGATGTTTGGTCTATAAAACATTTATAATTACTAAATTCCCATGATCTCTAATATCAAACTTGACATGGATTAACCTATAAAACCAGTTGAAAAGCTGTGTAGAAGAATAATTTGAAGTTTGTTATATCTTACTATAAGTAGTCCAAATAATATGTTTTTAGTA
Organism: Viscum album; assembly: GCA_963277665.1. NCBI lineage: Eukaryota > Viridiplantae > Streptophyta > Magnoliopsida > Santalales > Viscaceae > Viscum > Viscum album. Next base: position 97,037,476 of record OY728130.1, on the reverse strand, counting down.
TGCCTTTGTACAAGTTTTCAATCCAATCCATAAGAAAATATTTAAATACTAACAAAAATATTTTAAGATATTTAAAAGGAATTGTGTATCTTTCACTTCCTTTTAAAAAAATTACATTAATTTAACTTCATATTTATATGATGAATTTAATGGGTGTAGCCTTGATAGGAGGGGAACCTCACGAACATGTTGTTTTCTTAGTGAACACCTAGTAACATAGTAATGTAATAAACAACACTTTTTAGCATTATCAACTACCAAAGATGAATATATTGCCGCAGGGAGTTTTTGTGCATGGGGGATATGGATGAATTACACCTTAATAGATTTTAGATTTAATTTCAATTGTGTTCCAATAAAATGTGATAACACAAGTGAAATCAACATTTCAAATAATCTGATAATCCATTCATGAACCAAGAATATTGTTGTAAAAAATCATTTCTTAATAGATCATGCATAATATAATGATATATATTTATAATTAGTTTTTATATAATATGAATTAGAAGAAATTTTTAATGAAACATTTCCTACTACATATTTTATTCCATTAAATCAAAATTATTTTTATTTAATTTTACATAAAGTTGTTTTTATATAGTATATTTTTGTATTCAAAGTAATTACATCATCTTATTTTATTTTCGATTAGTTTAAGAAGTAGTCGTATCAAATAGGTTACATCACCATGTTTTAGTAATAACTACTCATCGCATCACTGTGTGACACCTCCATTACAATAAATGAAAATAAGTGTTTATCAACTCTACATGAGAAACTCTTTGCAATCCTTTGAACCCTTTTTATCTATGATACCCAGTCATTTTGTTTCCCTAACCTTCCATCCATCTAGACCTTTCATCAATGGAAAAAAATTAATAGCATTGATGGTGCATCTACAACCAGAATAAAGTGAGCAAGGATCTCATGAACTTTTTTTGAGTGTCCAAGTAACTAATTTCAGTTGGATGGAAAATGTAGATATGTTTGTAAAGAAATTCATTAATCATCAATGATGGAAACTTTTCTTTGGTGAAATTTGAACATAGTTCATATTCAAAAATGATTTTTTTGATTTTCATGAATATTTAGTTTTTCCGTTAAATTATGATGATGACCTGGATACTTCAATAGTAAACTAGAAGAATATTTCAATTACCTATATACAAATAGAATAATCCCTCAATACCCCCCATTAAGGTTACTCATCTTTCAGTACCTCCTCAGCTTCAGTAGATGGAGTCACTCTTCCAAAGATAATGAAGTCATTGTTTGGAATAGAAGATGTTGAAAAGAAGCTAGTCGTGGACTTAGAGATGGAAAGAAAATTACTTACCATGTTTATATAGTCTATAATCATCCAAAGGAATATTTAGTTTAAAAAAATTCAATATGTCACTTTTATCTATATATTTATGGTTGAAAAACATGTTAATTTGGCATTATATGTCATGTGACACATGTGTTTTGTTTAGAAAAATAAATAAGTTTATATCCCTTCGTAATGATATTAACAACCATTTTTGGTAATGATAGAGTTTAGTAGGATGCAAATAATTCAGTTATTTGTCATGGTTGGATAAAATTAAGTGAAAGTGTTCTGAAAAAAAGTAGTATGTGATGGAATTCCTTATGTACAAGTTAGTTCCCTAACCCTTATATTATTAAGTAGAACCAAAATCAACTAATGGGGAGTAATATCACTAGGCTGAAATACAAGTCTTGGTTGATAGAACAACCCATATAATTTAAATAAGAGAAAACCATGATGATAAAGAGGATTTTTCTTAAAGGCGATGAAGAGTTAGAGTTTTCGATCAATCTTGAGAATGAACTAATCATCAAGATATTTCATCTCATGTTCCTATTTCTATTTAGGTCAAAAGAGAAATGTTAGACTCTGCTATCATTAGTATATTTTCTATTATACAAGATAATACCATTTTGATATGACCCAGAACTTATCCTCTAATTGTTGACTCATATTATGAAGAATTGGAAAAGTTAGATGCAAGTAGGATAACTAGATCTGAATCCCAAAAATCACATCATGGTGAAGAATTAACCCTTCCTGAAGAAAGGAAACCAGTTGGTGGTGAGAATATATAATTAATTATAGATATTATATTGTCCATGAATATGGTAGAAAATATATAGTTCCCAAAGTTGGAAGAAGTGTTTCAAAGAATTTTCAAGAGAGCTATTCCAAAATTTAACTAGAAAAGGAGGTTGTGAAGACCCAATTGACTAAATCCAAAAATGTGATTGTGAATATTCATGTAAATTGCATTTATAAACAACAAGGGAATGAAGTGGGGCTTCTTGAACGATTCTAGATAAATGATCTTTGCAATCCTTTAGGGTTATCATGAATCAAAGAGATATTTTTTCAAATATAGAAAGAGTGTATCATGAAATATACACTTTAAATTTATCCATTGAATTAATGCAGAGTGATATAATCCCAAAGGAATTCATTCAAGATATCTGATTGGACTTACTAAGTGAAGTAATTAGAATCCAAGTTGTTCTACAAGAATCCCATGAATGTATTGATCAATCTAGAAAATAGATCTCCTTTATGTTGAAAGAAAACATACATGATGTTAAGAGTGTGTCATATGAATTGAAGAAGGATTTGAGTTTTACCATAAGTATCTTAAAAAATATGGATAGTTATTTAGAAAATAATTTTGATGTTATAGAGAAAATGGTTAAATACCTGCATCGAATAGTTGTAAGCAGTTTAAAGCAATAATTTTTGGATGAGGATGAAGAATAATAAGAATGTTAGTTTTTGGAGCAATAAGAAACTAAGACATATAAAAAGGATATTGAAATCATTTATTTTATCTATACATTGAATATAATGGATAATCAGTTTAATTAAATAAGGAATTTAGTTCTAGGAATTTCAAAGAAAGGATATATAAAAATTCTATTAGGAAATTTTTCCCACCTTGTTTGGAATGGTTTCCTGACTATCCTAGACTATTGAAAACATTACATGGTGAAAATTAAATACATCTATGATGAGGTAATATTTTAAATGTGTGGGATATGTCTACCAAAACCTCCTATAGTTGATTTTCAGAGATATACTTCATTGATATAAAGGGATATTTTTTACCCAGTAAATGAGTATCTATAAGAAAATCTTATGCCTAAAATAAGTTTCTTTACCTTAACCAGAACTACCCAATAAACCATTCCTTATAACTATAGAAAAATTTTACTTGGTGATAGTATAATTAGATTCCAGAAACATTAAATCCACACCAGTAAGGCTCACTCAAGGAGACCGAGAAGGTCTTGGAGTATCTCTACTAACGTTAGGTGATATTGTTTGTGAAATACCTGACTCCCCTCTCCTTAAATAATATTTACCATCTAGACAACCATTACCATTAAAAAACTACCTCTTCAAAACCATTTCAAGTTTAGTATTTGATACACTTATTCTCTTTAATAATAGAAGTGGGTTTCTCGGTGGATGGGAACATTTAAAAACATTTGAATTATGCCTCATTTATAGCATCTTTAAAACATTTTTATCCATTTTTAAGATGACATTTTAATTATTAAATTCTTTTAATGATTTTTTAGGTTATTTATTTTTGATATTCTTTATATATTTAATAATTATTTACTATTATTTTCCTATGAACTCTCTATCTCTTTACTATATAAAATTTTAACTATTTATCAATGTGATCAATATTTTTTAGTATTTTTTTACTCTTCATATTTGATTTTAATTATTTTATTAATTCTCTCCATTACTTATTGATATAATTTAATGTAAAATTATGTTCAAAATTTATACAATTATCTATTGAATATGGTTTAATTTCAATATTAATATTATTCTATACTCTACTTCTTTTTTATATCAAAGGGGGAGATGATAATTCAGAAATTTAGAATTTTTCAATTTTTACTTTATAAGACTATGAAAAGTTCATCCTATTTATTTCAAAAGGGAGAGAAGAAAAGAAGAAAAAAAAATTAAGGAAAAAACATAGAGTATTAAAATTTTATTCTTTAGAGAAGAAAAACAATTTCCATAGGAATGTTTCATTAAAGAGGGATAATAAAAGGATGAGTTAATATTTCAAAAACTTTATCTTATCAGAAAATATTTTGAAAGAAAAGAGATTATTTCATTATTATTTTTAACATTTTAGGATTTTTTTGAACATAAAAAAGGGGGATATTGTTGCTCATATTATTTTGTTTCATAATATCTCAATTTTTATGTGTTTTGATGATTTCAAATAATACCTTATTTTATAAAGTTTATCTTAATTATTGCAGATAGTACTTATAAAAATAATTTATCTTACATTATTTCTCTATGTTATTATCTTAATATTTGAAAATTAATTCAATAAATTATTTTATCTTATGAGAATCAAAGAATAAATTTAGTCTACTCAGAATCGAATCATGTTGGAGGTTTATCAAACTTCCTAAGTCATTATCTTATGAAGAGAATAGTTGAGTTTTTGTATACTCAAGATAGATGCCTTTTTTAAAATGATAATATGAATATTTTATCTTATGAAAAGTATATTCATAAAATTTTTTGTTACACTATATTAGTGTAATTTTATCATAAAAAGGAGAAAAAGAACTTCTTTATCTTATGAGTACTTCTAGATAATTTATCTTACAATGAACAATAACACCAATTAAACACCTTATGAAGAACTATATGTGTTAAAAATGATATGTTTACTTTACTTATCTCATGATAATTCATTTCATGATTTTAGAGTGTATCAGAAAATGGATTATCCATTAATGGAAAAATCGATTAGCATAGTATGTCTCTTATATATGAATGGAAAGATATGAAGAATGGGAAGATTAATGATATCCCAACCACTAAAGTAATTTATATATTTAGAAGGAGTGGATTCATGTCCTTAATATCACATCCTATCAAGTTCAAAATACATGAATTTTTTAACTATTATGATTATCATGTTCTAAATTTCAAAATGAGATATTAAAGGAAGATGTAGTCATTGCATGAAATGGATAGAGAATATTAGATAGAAGAATTTTTAGAATGATTAGAACAGTCATTCCTTCAATGTTTATATATAGAAAAGATAAAACATAAATTCTTGTTATGTGGTTGATAGTTCTATCAGCTGCACTAAATTTCATACTAATTAATACCTTGAAAATATCATTTTATTAGGATTAATCTATTACTATTGTCATTCACTACTAGAAACTTTTTGCTAAAACCCTATCTTAAAATTTTTATTCATTCTATTTTTTTTACATTAGGTGTAAGAGTTTGTGTTGAGAACATGGATATGTATTGTAAAGAGGGAGCCTGGTTGAAAGATCTTGGACCTTTGTATTAAGTGATAACCTCATGTACATAGTTGGGAGCCCCTTGTAAAAGGGTTAATATAAATAAAATTACCAAATTCATAGAAAAAAGTGTTAGTGGAGTGGACTAACGGATTTATATTCCCAAAAAAATATAAATCTCTTTTTTCTAATCACATTCCTTTGAATTTTTATTTCCCCTACCCACATTTATTATGGGAAAATATTTAAATGCATATACATAAAGAGGGAGGTTTTACGTAAAGGAAAATTTTGGAACTCAATTCACCCCTATTGAATGTTCATTTGACCATTATTTGGTAATACTATATTTATGAGGTGAGAATTTTTGCTAAATAACATGAGAGGGGGAATGATATCATGCTGGATTTCGAGCTAGAGACATTGCATGGGCCGACATAAATGAAATACTAGAAGCCTATTATTTTCTTGTTATCTTTCATTGGGGTGATGTAATTACATGGTACATAGCCTTGGTTATTGTGATGGACTCTTACATTCTTTGAGTAATTGTGGAAAGATCCCAAAACCCACCTGTATATATCATTGGGATGAGTGGCATGTGCAACTTTTCGTAAAGGGCATCTATACATGTCAAAAAATATCATTGAGGGAGCTTTATTATTAGAGAGTATGTAAACCCCTTCCATTAAGTAATGATATCTGAGACCCTCACACTCTCCCATATTTAGTATTTTATGAGTGGGGGACTATTTTATTCTTCAGAGATGTGTTTAGTTGGAGGAAAACTTATGAAATAGATCATCTTATCTTGGAATTGACGGAGCAGGTAAATTAGATAATAATACATATGTTAGACTGTCAATTTTTCTATAAATTAACTTAGTTTCACTACATATAGCTATTTTGGGGTCCCCATTATAAGATCCTAGGATGAAAAATAATGTGTTATATGATGCTTCAAGTCCCATGATCCTTTGAAAAATTTTAATGTAGGATTTACAATGTTCAGTGGAGAGGTATTTGGATCAACCCATTCAGGGTAATGATTTTTTTTTCATTTCCACAAATTGACACCGCTCCAATATAGATTCCAATTCATACATTAGTGACTCTATAGTATGAATGATCTATTGAGGTATTTCCATCTAAGTTGGATCATTAATAAGGGAAATAACAAGTATGACCAATGTGGAGGCCCTATCAGTATGTAACTTGGAAAACTTATAGGGGATATTCTGTTAGGATGTGCTTAGCCCCATTATAATTGTGTACCCAATAGAGGAAAGTATCAATATTCTATAGTTAGATCCAAATATATTGGATTTTGTTACCCCACATCTATAAGATTTTTTTGCACAATTTTAATTTATATAGAAAACTGTCTTTGTTAAGGTATGCTGGTTGAGAGTGTATGTTAAGGCTTTATTTACAGAATATATCCAATATGAATGTTTCCCTAGAGTAGTTATACATTGAGTGTTTTGAATTCATTCATATATTTTTTTCAGAGAAAATATTTCCTCAAGTGAAAGGTATTTAACCTACTTAGTAGGTGGGTGAATCATAACCTTACCTTTACCCTTTTCTTTCATGTATGCTCGTTGAGTAAGTAATGATGGAGTGGTTAGGGGAACATGAAGGTTTAGAGAAAGCCTCTGGATTTGGGTATTCTCAACTCCATCAATCATTTATGTGTGGTCCATATTATGAACTGAAACATCCTCCTCTAAATCCTCTGTATTGGGCTCGTGTTCTGTGAGGTCTGAAGGGGTGGTGTTAATAAAATTCATTGATTTATAACACATTGCATGTGATTTATCAGTATCATTGCAATTAAACCTTTGTTTGTGCCCCGACAAAGCCTTATCCCCTCCTTCACAGGTTGTCTTGGAGTCTTTTGAAAGATGTTAATATGAAGTTAATCCCTAGACAATTTGGTCATTTTGTTCCCAATAAAGATATCAGATCATGGGATGGGATAAACTAAGAGGATTTGTTTTGTGGAATTCCCTCTAATCAGATGAAAACTGACTTCTGGTGGCAAGGAGGATATTAAGGAAAAAAATCCCCAATCCTTGTGGGCTAGCGCTCTTCCCACATAACTTCTATAACAATTTTATCATGGTTTTCAGACAACTAAGGTTGAGTTTAAAAATCCTCCATCCCTATGGTCTGGGGTTACTCCTAGATTATTTTGGATGTTACTGCCACAACTACCTTATTTCTTTTACATAGTCTTTTTTGAACATGGATTGGGTGCGTCAAATGGTTTTAAACTAAAACACATGCTTTAGAACACATTTATGATATTTTTGACATTTTTCCCATGTGAAAATTGACCTCCCTCAACTAAAAGTCATCTTAAATAATTTTATATTCCTAATGAAAAATTCATTCATTATCTTGCACAATTTTGGATAGATGTCTATGAGAGTTGGTTAGGGACTATTTTTTTGTGAATATTATCTATTATAAACAATGTTTGTTTGAGAAGATAACCTAATGATATGAAATTTCATGATTTCACCTTTGTAGTAAATTTATTATTAGGGATCATGGTGAAATAAAATTCTCCTTGTTCACCTCATCATATAATATGTACACTAGATAGGGAATCTGTGATCAACTAACATAATTCTTTTAACGCCCTAATATATGATTAATAAAAAACTTTTTTCTGTTTCCAAAATTTTGGATGTTGGGCATCAAAAGAGCATCACAGTCAATTTGACAGTGCATCCCTTATATTACATTTTCATGGCATCGGTATACATCATGTGGTAATATCTTTTCTTTTAAGAAATGAAGAGAGTTCCAAATATTTAGGTGGATATCATGCACAAAATATTCCAACAAGGCATCTATAATATTGTATTGGTGTGTGTTTAAATGAAATAACATGACCAGTATTTCATCTTTAGCTGGCTAATTCCACATGTTCAACATGTATTCTTCATCTTATTCTAGTGGTTGCAAAACCTTGTCCGACCATAGTAGACACTTCCATGAAGATTTATTGTAAATAGTGAGACTAGTGAGGGATTCTTCTATCATACTAGAATGTAGAACTTAAAAGGGTGGTTCAGATAATGAAAGTCACATGGGACTGTCTTTTAGCTAAGAAAGGATTTCACATTCCAATGATATGGAATTAGATATGACTGACCACTTTTCCCCATGTTCCTTATAATGGGAGCGATTTCTCATCATTAAATCATCGAGGGGAGGGATCTTTTAAAGAACTGAAACACTACATTAGAGAAAACATTGACTATGAATTACATCATGGGTTGGACTACCATTATGGATTAATTTATGACAACTGAAGAGATTATTATAGCATATAAATTAGGAAGGTCCTTCTTGGTAGATAAATGTAAGGAGACAACCCTATTTATTTTTGATATTCTAGCCACTTTAGGGATTCCATGATTCTCATCAGGAGATGGGATTATGAGATTAATCATATTATGGACATGAAGAAATCCTTCATGGTTAAGTGTTTGGGGAAGACCTTTATAATTATTGCTACAATTCCCGTAATTTTGCAATGGGAAAGTAGGATATTGATATTCTAGATATAAAAATTTGAGGGATTTAAGATACCCAGAATTATTTTGAGTAGTATAATAGATCAAATATTCATTTTCAAGTTGTCTCTAGTGACGTTTCCTTTTGGATTCATTCTTTTCAGAGACTCAGACCGCTTAATGGGAAAATTAGTTTTTAGGTATGAATGCTTCTTTGACTATCTCCCATGTTACTATTGGAATATTTTAATAGGATTATAGAATTTTAGCAATGGATTTTTCCTACCATAGAGTGGCCATTGGAATAGGGTGATTACCTCGAGTTGGAACAGGGGTATGGACCTAATCTAGTTGTCTATATATCACTGGGGGAATTTTTCCATTGACCCTCTTAGATGGGAGAATTGGTGTGTTTCTTTTCTGGAGGGACATATTGATAAGTCGCCAACTTTATAGATTTGGAGATATTTATTTGACCCTATTCCACTATTTTTACCATAATGATATACTGGAGGTCTGTAGGATGTTGAATGGAATTTTTTTCATACCCTTTCACCACTTTCAGGATGTTATTAGTGACATTTATAGCCATAATATGGATATATTACAATTTTCTTGCTAGTGAAAGGGTGTGTTCCTATTCTTATCTTCTATTTACTGATAATGGATACTGATTGAACTGAGTTATGGGGGGAATGATCTAGATCTACCCCTACATTTCTTCAATACATGAGGTAATAATTCTCTGGGTGATGCTAGATGAGGCTGGTGGGAGTCTTGGATGGTGTGGACACGTGTTTCTACCTGGTCATAGGTTTTTCCTGATTTTTCTTGGAGTAATTTTTTGTATTTGGTAGGTTTTTTCTTGATTATTCTTTTTCATTATACATTTTTGTGGGATTTTCTATATTTTTTCAGACATGTTTGGTGGTAGGCTTGGTTCATGCTGGCATGTGTTTATTTCTTCTTATAGTTTTCCCCAAAAAATGATTATCGGGAATCTCTAAAGGGAAAGTGTTGTATAAATATTCCCTATTGAATTCTCACTACCCTCATAGAGACTTTGTGCAAGCATAATTTTGGATGACCTCAGCCAGACTCCTGAGGATAACACCCTCGTGATATTGAGTGTTAACTACCTACGACATTGGTGATGGTGATTTTTGGTAGCCTCTATTTAAAAGGACCACTATGGATTCTAGGTGATTCTGTTCGTAGATTATTTATCTACCACCCTAATATAAGGGTAGGGGAGATTTTTTTTATTTTGATGATAAGCTCAAAAAATGGTGAAAGATAGTGATTAGTATTTCCTTTTTTGGACCATCAACCATCACTGAGAGGATGACTAGTGGGGATTTTGGGAATGGAGGGCCTATCAGGAAGCCTCTAGTGTGGGGATGGTACCATTTTGGAGGTACTCCCATACTTTCAAACTTATGACCCAACATTATAGATGTGAGGTTGGAGATTGTGTCCTCCGATTGGATAAGGACCCAACAACAATAGTACTCAAGGAATACATATGTGAGAGCTGGTGTGATTCCATTTGGATTGAAGGGAGATCTTATCAATTGTTTCATAAATATAGGTGATAGACACAAACAATAAAAAACCTATAAAATCTTCATCTCAATAAATAAACCCATACATAATAAATTGTCTTATTTGGAACTCTTTAATTTTTAGTGTGAAATTTGACTAAAAGGTAGGTGACACCATCATCATGGTTAAGGATTCATGTCAGGTTGACCAATTTTGTTTCTTCACTGAATTACATGTGGGGTTGGAATGGGATTTAGTGGTGTTGGTGGGACAACCTTCATATCAGACACATACACCAACGTCTTTTCAGTCAATTTATAATGGGTTTTGTTCATGAAACTATTAAATCCATATAGTTCTCAAATCTATCATGACTCATGTACCTTCTTTCTATTGGTAGGAGAATGTCATGAAACATGGAAAATGATACTTAAGAACTTGAATTGGTCTATAGGATGAGAGGTTGATCTCATCACACCATTTTTGGGGGGAATTGTTACATACTATGATATTGTCTTAATGATTTAATATATGTTCATGATTCATTAACTAACTATAAAAAATGATGATTATTTCCCTTGAATTAAAAATAAATTATTAGCATGAATCGAATTTATAATATATATCTATCCAAGGTTCTTCATCGATGGAGATATCTGTATGTATTTGAGGTTTTTTTCAATGGAAACAATTCATGAACAAATTAAAGATTCTTTTTTTCATTTATTATTATGATTCTAGTTTTGATCCATATAGTAGAGGACACTAGAGTTTATCATCATCCTGGGAGTCAAGAGTTGTTTTTATGTTGGGAATAGGCCCATAAGACATGATTCCTATATATCTTTGTGAAAGGAATCATAAATCATGTAGTCTGATATGACATAACAGCTCACATAACACCATTTAATGTCTTGTGAAGAGGACCAAACAGTGTTGTTTTATATCATGAAACATGTTAATAAAGATAAAAAGTTCCTAGCCAATGTTCAGTGAAAAACTTATGTTGAGATAACCCAAGGACACTGGAAGGGATGTGGTCTCACATTCTAGAAATGAACCTATTGAGAATGTGTACAAGAGGGAAATAGGATGGATTTGGGGTGTCTATTTTGGACCTAAAAGAGGCTTCTTACATATCCCATTTGAAAGGGTATAAAATACCACATAGTTTGGTTCTTTGGACAAATTCCTATGGAGGCCCTATGGGGGTTGTCTTGTAGGGAATGCATCCCTCTGAGAGGAATTAATGAATGGTTTGGGTGTTTAAACCATTTAGGAGGATTCCCTGGTGAATAGGTCGATGTGGAATTTCTCGTCTAATAGTGATTTAGAGGTTTGGTTGGGGATTACACTTAGAAGGATACCAATAGGTTAGGGCATACACATATGGAGAAGACCCATAGGTATTGGAATCATTTGGATTTCATGATCACCACCATCCTCTAAATCCACATGAGTCATGCTTGTTGTGAGAAATAAGAGGAAGAATTAGATGCAGGAAACCACATGGATTTATTTTTTTAATGGTGGATGAGGCTTGGGACCAATGTAAGGAAAAGAATAGAGATATTCCCTCTATGTCCTCATTTGATTTCATATCCTAGACCCAAAGGGAGAGAGAAAGGGTGCTAAGGTCACTTGTTTTGTTATCCAAGATAGTCACATCGAATCCTATCTATCACCCAATATGTGAAGAGGAGAATGATTGAAACATACTATAAGAAATATTTAGGGATTTATCTTGGAGGTATTCCCTAGACCTTATCCTAGGGAAGAGTAGAGGACAAGACACTACACATTCGTGGGAAATGCAGGAATGGTTCTCAACCTCTCCCCCTATAAACAGAGGATCATGGTTTGAGAAATGACTTGGTAAGGTCATTTTCCTGACCATACTAGGAGGTCCCAAAAAATATCCCCAAGGTCAAGGTCCTACTGACCAATGGGTTTAATATCTTAATGCACTCTGATAACCCTACCCATCGGGTCAGACATGTTCATAAAAACTTTGATTGTTGGAATACATATATGAATGGGAGAGATGCTGATTTTTCTATTTCCATCGTTTTCCATGTTCTGCAACTTCGATAAAGGGTTCTATTTGTGACCCTTTACAATAGAGATCCAAGTGAAAAAAATCCCTACCATTAATGGCCTGATAAAGGTATTAGAAGCTATCTCATACATGTTATGGTTTGTTTAGTAGGAGTTTCTTCATGCATGAAATGGGATAAGTTGGAAGTTCTTCATGCAGGGGTCAGAGCTTGTGTGATCTGGATATTTCTTTTCATGATGTACCACCTTGGAAACAATAAATGAGTGAGGGATTTCTATAGGAACCAAGGGTCTCCTATATTGTCCCTAGAAGGATTTTATAGAGGTCCATGGTTTTGGAAGGGACCTATGTGCTAGTTCTTGTCCACTAGGGGTAAAAATGGGTCCCATAATAGGAGTCTTGTGTTTTAGACCACTGAGGGATTTTGACCCTGCTACCGCCATCAATTCTGTTATTTCTTGAGTAGTAGGGGGAATACCTGTGGGATTTTAGAAGACCTAGGGGAAGTGTCTTCACGGCCCCATCTTAGATGCTTCATCTATTTTTATAATATTCCAAATAATTATCCCTGTGATTCTATTTATAGGAATATATGGGACCCTGGTTACTGGATTTTGCCCAAATAGGTAACAGGTGATGGTACAATGCACATGTACCCTATGAAGGGGTGACTGGTCCATTAGTGTCATGAAGGGGGGTTTTTTGGCCTTCGGGTGTACAGACTGGGTTCACACAAGATATTTTTATGTGAGTTCCCTTAATCCTTCTAAGGGATATTCTCATCTCTAATACTTGGAGTATTGTCCTTAAATATTTTGATCCCTTATGACAAAATAGATTTTAAATAATCATTACATAATTAATGAAACTATTTTTTGACAGTTCATCTATTGAAATAAACTTTAAATTGTAATATACACATGATTAAATAATGTATAATATGAAGGGAAAAAAGATATCTTACATTAAAACAAATTAAATATCACACATGAGATATTTCCATAACAAAAATATTTCTCTTCGTATGATACATATACTAAAAATGATATAACACAAACCATAGGCTAAAATATATTATTTAGTTATTAGATTTCAATAACCCTCCAACACTATGTAATCATAATATTTATTCATATTTTAAAATAAATATTGATGTAATATTAAAATAATTGTGAATAAACTATAATAAACTCTCAAATTTTGGTTAAATATTTTTCTATAAAATAAAATATTCCTTCAAAAAACACATGTAGGACCTTATGGACCTTTTCCGTGGTGAAAATGATTATGAATTCATATTTCATAACCATAAGTAGAGTGATCTCATGAAAAGTGAAAATTTTACTCAAATTACAAAGGGGTCAAACATGATCTCTAATAAATACACATATCTCTATGCTAACATGTCCTCCAAATGAATCTAAATACATCATATGTATACTTATATAATATCTCTATCCAAGTCATTGAGTAAAACCAAGAGAAATGAAACATGTTAGTCTCCAATATGCTAACTAAAAAAATTATTCTCTGAAATATACTAGCTAATTTGGATGAACACGTCACGATTCATTCATCTATGTAGATAATCAGATCATTTGTCACTTATCTAAGCATTAGCATATATTTCCTTACTTAAGAGTAATAATACAATTCATTGGTGTAATTTAATCAAGGGTCCATATGTTATTATTATTATATAATAGGATAAATCCTATCTGGTTAAGTAAAACCTACTATATGAATATTAATTTACCTAACCACGCTTTTATCTACTTAACCACAAGGATGGAATAAGAAAAAAATCAATGAATGGAAATTCATATTCATGGTACTTTTTTATCCTCATGTTGGCATTATATTGAATGTAAAATTCGATATACATTAGTAGGATAGTATAGAAAACAAGCCACACATAGGCCTCATTATTGAACTATGTATCCCTATATAATCTTTTAATCAGCCTAGTCCTATAATTTTTTCACAACCCATGAATTTATATGAAGAGAATTGTTTAATCATTAATCAAGAATTTCCCCTAAGAAGTTAAATATCATTCCCCTATAGTGTAATAAATTTAACACACATGAATAAATGATATGTTAGAAATAATATTTAATAATAAAACCATTATAAATTATCTAACCTTGAATATTATATTACATAAACTAATTTTAAGTGATATAAAATATAAAATCTCAATAGAGTCTATCACTAACACACTGAATACCCAAGGACTTTATTTACTGATCATTTTTATGATGTTAATGATTTTCCATAGGAAATGCTACATTTTCATTTGTTCCCTCCCAAAAAATAATTATATAATCTCTCTTAATGATTTCTAAAATGATATGACAGTTGGGATGTTTTAGTTATTTAGTGATATTACACAACTTTTATTGAATGGTAACTTCATTGTTTTCATAATATAGATATATAAGTTTTAAAATTCAAGATACAGACTCATGTTTAGTAATTAAATTCTTGATCCCAATAAATTCCTTTATTGTATTTGATTTTCGGGTGTAATCAACATTCATAAAATAATCATCCATTTTTCATTTGTTATAACTTCCCTAGGTAGTGACTTTGTCATTATAACAAAACCAAAATATACATCAAGTTTGAAAAGCATTATTTTCAATTTAGAATATGGAGTTACCAACTTTATAATGAGATCTTCCTCACCTCCATAGATCAATAATACATCCTAATACTTCTCAAGTAACTAATGATATTATTTACATCAATCTTGGTATTTTTACTAGGATCTAAATGGTATTAAAGAGCTTTAATTAATTCCTAAGAGATATCAGAATGCATACACTGCCCAACATATATAATTTATTCTATCAATAGGTCATAATAAATTTTATTTATGAATTCTCATTCTATATTAGTATAATGATATAGAGAATTTGTAAGAATCATACCCTGTAGCATTAGTATAAACCCATTCTAGAATCTCCCATTTATAAGCCTCTTTAAAACTTTTATAATATATTTATTTTAAATTATCCAAACTAAAATATTATGTAATTTTAAATAGATCTTCATATCGAGTTCATAGTTTACTTCATCCATAATTTATTAATAATCATTTTTAAAATTAATCCTTTACAAAATATAAATTGGGGATATGAATCCTGAAAAGTTATTTTATATCCACATACAACACTAGATTTATGATAGTTATCTTACTAGAATACTTAATACAAAGAATCATATTTGTATTTAATCATTCCAAACTCGTTGATCAAAGAATGAAAATAGATATTTGACTTTGTGATCTTATTTCAATCAATATTCTAGTGGTGGAATGATAATGCTTACAATAATAGATGAACTGGGGTGATCAATTTGAATTTCTATAACTTATTTTTAATGAATATGTGATTAATATTATATATAATACATTTTATTCTAGTATATAACAACGACTTCATAATGGAGATATTTTTTATAATAAATTTACACGCATGGAAACAATCATTTATATGGGTCACACTATAAAACTTATTGTATTGGGTTAACTGATAGCGAAAAATCAATGTATAAATTTTCAATTTTATAAACATACATTCAATTTATGGGTAAAAATTAAATAAATTAAATATGTTATTTTTATTTATGGATTTAATGATAAGAGACAAATTCAATATTGGGATCTCTCTTTCTATATAATTGATTTTATTTGGTGATCTAGGTATTCTTGGCCTTTTAGTAGTGTGTTTTCTCAAATCACCTTAGAGTTTGAATTGTTCTAGCTTTCATGATCCAAAATTAAATAAAACAATAGATTGATGAAATCACTAGGGAGTGGGGGGATTAGTGAACAATAATTTATTTACATTTTCCCTTTTAAACAACCATAGTTATGAGTTAGATTAAAATATATTCACTTTTAAACCCACACATATTAACACAATGAAAAAGTAAAAAATATTTTAAAAGATCTACAACATAATAAGATTAGATAATTTTTGTAATGATCTTGAAAAAATGAAGACTAAAAATACTACTAGAATCAATCCTACATATTCTAGTATGTAGGGGATAACCATGCACTTGAAATACACTATAGTCTCTTGATGGTGCAAGTGAATACCTTATAGTAATGATAATTTTGATAGTTTTTTAACAACAAGATAGTATCTCATACCTTTAATCATTTAGTATGTTGTTACCATGATTCATATTACTTCCCACACACATCAAACAAAGTGTTCTTCTTCCACCTTCAATATCTTACACATTTAGGAGCAAGAACAATATTTTCTTCTTCCTTCTCACCCTTATTTCATCGATACAAAACCAGTATTCTATATGATTTTATTAGTATCAAAAAAACCCCGATATTCCTTATCCTGTAAATATATATTTATTGAAAAATATTGAGAATATTATTTCCATACATTTTATAGAAATGTAGTGATTATAGGAAGATATATGACCTCCTTTATGGACTTTTCAACCTTTTTTAATTGAGAAAAACATTTCATTTAAATATCCTTAATACTCAATATTTTAATTATCATGTGATATTTGAATATCCAAAACCCGCTATTCTCTAAAAAAATCACAACATTAATTATTTAAAAAAATATATCTCTATGTTCATGGTAGAATGCATCTATTACACATGGAATTATCAATGGGGAATAAAACTCATATCCAATTAAAGAATCTCCTTTATTTTTATACTGATACCTCTCCTTGAATTGAAATTTCCTAATTATATATAATTGATGAAGGAAAAAACAAAATCAACAAACAATTTAAATTTTTTAGAATATAAATATTATATAAAATCAGTTTTTTACAAAAAAAATTCCTTTAAAAAAATTCTTTAATTATGTAACCGACTATGAGTAAAAAGAACCTTGTTATGTAAATAATCGTTCAAGAATGATCATTTGGATTTAAAACACTAAGAATATTGGTTTTACCAAAAAACCATACTCTTGGCCATCTATAATTCGGATTGACCATATATACAACCCAATATCTATGCATATTGATATTCAAGAATAATTACTCATTTCTCTCTAAGTGCTGGATCAACTAATTTTACAAATCAATCAAATATGTTTATCTGATTCACCAAGAGTGTAACACCCCAAGATTTCATAGTACGTTATTTCTTCAAAGTAATTCAATAACTTACACTACACGCAACACCCGTTCAAAAGCGATTATGAATAGTATTAACTGAATATTGAATTATATATAATCCTTATAATTTTAGAATCAATATTATGAATTTATCAGAGATAATGTAATAACAAATTCATTTTTTAGATAAAAGAAGTATTTATTTCAAAAAAATGCACTTTTACCTCCTTTTAATGATAAACCCTTTTTAAATCCAATATTTAAAACTTTTATATATTCTATTTGACAAAATAAAATTCTTCTTTAGAATCAATACATATGAATTTAGTTTCAATAAATGTTTTGTGCTTTTTTGATAACTTTCATATTTGGGTGAATAGTGAAAAATACTATATTTTAACTGAAAACAACTTTTTTTAATCAAAATAACTTATAGTGTTAAATTATACATTTTAATGGTTTATTAGTATAAATAGATTATATTTTTACCATTTAATCCAATTCTTGTCATTGTAAGTAATTTGACTTTGAGATTGGACATAAACAAGTGTTAATCTTTTGATAGATATTGTTTCTTAAAAATACGCCTTTTGGTTTTGACAACAGGAATTAATTAATAAATGCAACTTCTATGTTTTGAATTAGGAAAAATAGACTTCATTTTCTGAATTCAGAATATCAAAATTATATTAAGGTGAATTTTGGGTATTTTTCTAAAAACATTAAGTTTTTGATGAATAGTGAAAAATACTAAATTTTAATTTAAAACAACTTTTTTAATAAAAATATTTTATAGTGATAAGTTATACTATTGAGTGGTTTTTAAGTATAATTAGGTTATATTTTTACCATTTAATACAATTTTTTTCATTGGACATAATTTCACATTTAAACTGGACAAAAGCAAGTGTCAATCTTTTGATAGTTATTATTTCTTAAAAACACGCTTTTTGATTTGACAACGAGAATTAACTTTAAATTAATTTCTTCCACTTATGTGCTTTGAATTTATAAAAATGGATTACATATTTAGAATCAATAGGTCTAAATTGTGTAAATAGGTAACTTTTATTTTTAGACATTTGGAATAACTACTTCGGTAAATATTTTATTTACCATGGTTAAAGGGTAAATCCTGTAAATAAGGGTAAAAAAATAATATTATAATAATATTAAATTGCCCTAAAACGTGTCCTAACCCTATTGGTTGATACATGTCCGACAATGGTCATCTTTGGGTGGATTTTGGGGCCCCATTGAGCCACTTGTAAGTGATAATGACACTTTATATTAATTAAGTTAAAGTAAATACAAAAATGACACAAGCATATATCTTTTAGAAAAACAATTTTTACATTGGGTTACATATGTTATATTTTTGACTATAAATATTCATTAGAATTATAATACGATTTCCTACATAAAAGTTTTTTTATTTACAATTTTTAGACATTTAATAATTAAATTTATTTATGACACAATAATGATGCAGTATTTTCCTTATTAATGAAAGAATCAAATAATTGGTATTATAAATGTTACAATAAATATACTTTGAAAGTTTTGATGAAATACATGAATTTAATTGGTTAATATGACATGTTAGGGTTTCTTAAATGAATTTTTTTGAATTAATAAAGTTTTTATGACTTTAA
The DNA here is from genome assembly GCA_963277665.1 of Viscum album. NCBI lineage: Eukaryota > Viridiplantae > Streptophyta > Magnoliopsida > Santalales > Viscaceae > Viscum > Viscum album. The sequence continues at coordinate 97,018,229 of OY728130.1, read as the reverse complement.
CAAAAATCAATTATTAAATAGTGTGAAAATTGACATAAAATAGATTTTAAAACAAATATTATATTATTAGTTAATATTCTATTTCTAAAAATCTAAATTTCTTAAAAAAGACTTATATAATGATAGGTTTATCATTAATGAACCACTTTGGGGTCTCATGGAAGTATATAATAAGTTTATTAACTATATAATATAAAATTTCTAAGAGATATGGTAAGTGTCAAACTATTTAACTAAGAGTTAAATCAAAAAGATAAAGTTAATATAGTGACGAAAATTTGTATAAAACCTATTGTTTGAGTGGTTTTCGATATATACCCACCTTAAAGTTTAAATAATCCACTTTTGAGCCATTAGAAATCGAATATGAATTTATTATAAAATAATATTTCTAGGGTTTCCAAAGGTGCCCCTCACCCATCTTATAAAAGGGCACTCCCCCTTCTCTCTAATTCACACCTTAAAAGCCTATTGGATCAGCCAAACTCTGCCAAAATATCCTCCCAACTGTCCTCCCTTCGTCCTAGAGGCCTTCCTTTAGTCAGAAATTCAACTTAAGGAGCCCTTTTGACCAAATCAAAAGGAAGAACCCGAAGAAGAGGTAATGATTTCACCACCCTCTTTCAAGTTCCTTTCTTCTTCCACTTCTTATTTCTTTGTTATTTCCATTATAAAATAAAAACTCATGTATATTATATATAATTTGATGTTATTATAAATATGGTATAACCATATTCAGTATTCTATCCATATTTTGAAATACATGTCACCATACGAACGTACGTACAGCTTACCGTCTCCACGTCATGGTGTAATTGTCATTCAAAACATTATTATTTGGATGGGTATGATAATGATTTTTAATTGATTGAAATAATAAATATAACATGATAATGATTCTTTATATGTGATATACCATAGAATTATATATTATTTTAATATCGAAAGAATGATATTGTCGCTCGTGCGTACGTACGGACTACCATCTCCACAAACGCGATGAGATTTATTCCCCATCGTATCCATTCAAGTATAATTCTCATTTGATGATTAAAAATAATGTTTAAGGGCTTTATATAATCCTATATATGAATAAGATAAAACCTATCCATAAGAAACACGGCTTATGTAACAAAACATACAAAAGACAACGAGTAAGTTAACACTCGAAACGACAATAATACTAAGATATTATTATCAGAGCAATGTTAAAAGATCATATATGATATCATATTAATTTATATTAATCTTGTATAATTTTAAAACAATTATTTCACTATTATAACGGAGGTTAAACTACCCTCTACCATGGAAAAGTACAAGGTAAGGGGTTTTCATCTCACTACGTATTCCCATGAGATTCATCCCATATTGCCACAATTACCTTTTGTGTCGTGTATGTACATCCCATAATTGTATTATTTGTGTAATACACTTTAATTTATGTGTATTTACATATTCATTGTATGATACTTCTTTCATAGGGTGTATGTTTTGTAAGTTACCAAATTGGTAAGGGTTAATTTCACAATATCTTTATTATCCGAGGTTATTTTTACGTAAGTATCTACTGGGAAATATTTATTATCCATGTCCATGTTTCATAAAATAGTTTTCAAATGGATTATTTTAAGGTAATTTTTACTAAAACATCATTTTAAATGTTTTAAATATTTATTCTTCTAAACCATTCTCATTAATGTCCATTTTTTCAAAATGGTTTTAAGGATCTATTTAAATGGACATGAATGTTTTAAAATGTTAGTTAATTTCAAAAGTTTCAAAGTGGTATGGGACACTTTTATTAAAAAATATATTTAAATGTCTTCCTTTCTAAATCTTGTGACTTTTAAATGTTTTAATGAAAAAGAGATATTTCCCTAAAATAGTTTTGATTTCATCTATGTCAACATCCTTTAATGGATTTTAATATTATTTGAAGTTGATTTATTATGATACAAAACATCCATATTGTATTGAAGGTTTTGTGATATGCTTGACTATGGATGTGTTATTTTTATACCATTCATGGTTTATTGAGAATGTATTGACATTCTGTATGCTAGTTTTAATACGAATGTTTATGTTATGTTTAAACTTGTTCATATGAGGAATGAATTGGACTTAGTAAGTGATGGGTGGAGCCCACTATAGCTCCTTGATGCATCGGTAGGTCTCATGAGACAAACTAGTGTCTTGTCACAAGGCCTTGAAAAAAATCTTATTTGTAGTCTTGGCCCAAGGCCTTGACTATGTGGTTATGATATTCTGGCATTATGCATTCTATCATTATGAAATTGGTTATTGATATTGCATTTGATTATTCGATTAGTAGAATATTCATGTGAATAAGTAAATGGAATTATTTCATTTTATTTCTTCCATATTATGTTGAAGTTCAATTTTAAAAGGCTTTTATTTTTGTTATACATTGCCTTAAATGTTTATGCTTATTTATGAAAGTTTCTACTATATTGTTATCCTTACTGGGCATCTGAGCTCACCTCATTCTTTGTTTTATTTTTCGCAAGATGTGAAGAAGTATTTTATGAATGATCTGTAGGGATAGTATGAGGGGATATGAGTGTGGTCTATGGAGACAAGATTTTTTTGTAGTTTTTCATTTTATGATGTAATGAAATCTTTATGAATGTATCTAGTGATTCCAAGGATACTAAACTAATCGGTTTTTCGAGACATGATCTTTTCTGATCATGCCAATGTTATATAATAATGCACCGACTCTGGGTAACTAGGGTCAGGGCATTAGAGTTGGTATTAGAGGAAGTTTAGTAAAAACCTTGGAAGCTAGATTTAGATAAACTCTGATTAGAGCACATAGACCTAAGATAGACTTTGAGGATTACTATAGAAGAACTTCCTATAATTTTGGTATTGTAGAGATTTTGTGAGTTTTATGAGCAATACATCCATGTCTGGATACGAGCAGGTAGAGGTAGCTCTGGCACAAATGTACCTAGGGGTAAAACCCGAAAACACCGCTTTGAGCTAGACTCGAACGGGAACTAGTGTACGACAACGGACATTGCTGCACTCTTGGTAACGACACTCCCGGGGGATATGATTTGGATAATTCTCGTTTTCTTTATAAATAATTATGAAGGGTTTATGAGTATATATTTACTCAATGAAAACATATTTATGATTATGGATTATACCCATAAACCGTTCAATTTACGTTAGGTATTTTACAAGTTTGGAATTATTCATTGCAATTCATAAACTGACCTAGTTTATGCCATTGTATAGAAATGGCACCCAATAGAAGGAATGTGAACTCCATAAATATGTATGATCCAAAGAGTAAGAAGAATCATATATTTCATGGTATTAAGCCAACATTTAGAAGGGAAATAGTCTCCCATTTATTCTTAACATATCAAGAAATAGTATCACGTGGTAATAAGATAAGTAAATAATTCTCTGAGTCCGATGGATTTTAATGGAAGCAAGAGAAGAAAAGGATAGAAGAGAGAAATATGGATAAAGGGAAGAGGGAAAAGAATAATTTTTCCATATGTGATAACTGTGGGAAGAAACACCCTGGAACTTGCTTGAAGGTAATGGGAGTTTGTTATAAGTGTGGAGAAAAAGGACACCAAGTATGTGACTATAAGGGTAAGAAAAAGGTTTCAAATGTACAATGCTTCATCTGCAAAGATTTGGGACACTATGAAAACCAATGAAAAAATAATCATAGTATGCCCCAAATGATGCTATTGGATAATAATCAAGTTATGATAATACCACAGATGAGGAGGAATGATTAGAGTTCTTATGTTGTTATTAAAGAATTATGTCATTTGAGTGTTGTATCAACAATGTACTGGTTATAATAATTATGGAGTATATAAGGATTGTACTGCAGTACTATTTCATTAAGGACTTGATATTGTGTGGAACCAATAAAAGTGACTCAATAGCAGGTTAATTTTTTGGAAAATATATGGATGGGAGAAAGATAAACCATAATATGGTTCTGATACCGAGGTTTTGATTTTGGAATAATACATGATTGATTTGGATAAATTATATTGGATATTCTCGACTACCTTGAAACTGATTAATGATTTGTATATTACATCATTGTTGGAGTTTGCAACATTTTTGTATAGAAGTAATATATCCAGTATTCTATAAGGAATAAGGGAGCATGAATGTAATCAATATGATTTTATGGTAATTCGGGATGTTGCAGTGTTTTAAAAGAATACATGAGGAAGGTGTTCACATGTTATTACGTAGAAAAAATAATCTTAATTGTGTTTACCTACCTTATAAATTTTGGACTATGAGTTTGGACAGAAGTATTTTGGATAAGTCTAGTTTGAGATTATTTTTATATTTCCATAAAAAGGATAACCCGGAGGTCGGGCGACAACCCGTCGCATCCGGTAAGGCCACGAGACTTGAACCCGAAACCGAAGGGTAATAAGGGTGTATCACCTACCACTGCCCCACGTGATGTCCTAGATTGAATAATATTGTTTTTTTAAAAGGTCTGGTAGATGAATTATAAATTCATTTTTTTGGAACCCTATACGAATATGATAAATAGAATATTTTTTTTAAGTTCTATTATCTTTTGGAGTGAAAGATGAGTTTGTGGTAGAAATTAGTTAAAGGACGGAACTCTACTTTTCAAGTATATATTTTTCTTCCTCTCTTATTCTATAAAGAAATTAATACTTAAACTTTAGTAAAGGGATCTTAAAACCAAAAATGGGTTGTCTTAATTCCTTATGTTTGGTTGAACCGATGGTATTTTAAATCATCATAGATTGATGAATTTAAGGCCCTCAATTTTAAACTTGTTTTTGATTGATGACCTCAATCACTACCTATAAATATTTACGTTTTTCCTCCCATTATATGTCTCTAATTTCCACCAATGTTCTCATAATCAAGATCATAATTTGGTGGTGACCCTTTCATTTTCATTTTCCTCTTATTAAGACTAAATTTTATTAACCTAATTTCTGATGTGGATTTTCCCAAAGGGGTTTTATATTTTCAAACTTTTATTTTAGAAGAACAATTTCAAATTGCAAGGATGCAATTTATTTAATGAGGGAAGAATGTAACACCCCAAGATTTCATAGTACGTTATTTCTTCAATGTAATTCAATAACTTGCACTACACGCAACACCTGTTCAAAAGAAGTTATGATTAGTATTAACTGAATATTTAACTATATATAATAATTATAATTTTAGAATCAATATTATGAGTTTCATAGACATAATGTAAGAACAAATTCATTTTTTTAGATAAAAGAATTATTTATTTCAAAAAATGCACTTTTACCTCCTTTTAATGATGAACCCTTTTTAAATCCAATATTTGAAACTTTTATATATTATATTTGAAAAAATAAACTTCTTATTTAGAATAGGGACATAATAATTTAGTTTTAATAAAAATTTGGTGCTTTTCTGATAACTTTCATATATGGGTGAATAGTGAAAATACTATATTTTAACTGAAAAAAAAAATTAATCAAAATAATTTATATTGTTAAATTATACATTTTAATGGTTTGGAAGTATAAATATATTATGTTTTTACCATTTAATACAATTATAGACATTGTAAGTAATTTCAATTTGATATTGGACATAAACAAGTGTTAATATTTTGATAGATATTGTTTCTTAAAAATACACCTTTTGGTTTTGACAACGAAAAATAAATTAATAAATGAAAATTCTATGTTTTTTATTTTAAAAAAATAGAATTCATTTTTGAATTTGGAATATCAAAATTATCTTTGGGTGATTTTCTTGTATTTTTCTAAAAACATTCAATTTTTTATGAATAGTGAAAAATAATAAATTTTAATTAAAAACAAATTTTTTAATCAAAATAATTTACAGTGCTAAATTATACTATTGAGTGGTTTTAAAGTATAATTAGGTTATATTTTTACCATTTAACACAATTTTGGTCATTGGACGTAATTTCACATTTAAACTGGACAAAAGCAAGTGTCAATCTTTTGACAGTTATTATTTCTTAAAAACACGCTTTTTCATTTGACAACGAGAATTAATTTTAAATTAATTTCTTCCACTTATATGTTTTGAATTTCAAAAAATGGATTCCGTGTTTATAATCAAGAGTTATAAACTGTGTAAATAGTTAACTTTAATTTTTTGACATTTGGAATAATTCCTTCGGTAAATATTTTATTTACCATGGTTAAAGGGTAAATCTAGTAAATAAGGGTAAAACAATAATATTATAGTAATATTAAACTACCCTAAAACATGTACTAACCCTATTGGTTGATACATTTCCTACCATGGTCATCTTTGGGTCGATTTGGGGACCTCATTGAGCCACTTGTAAGTGATAATGACACTTTATATTAATTAAGTTAAAGTAAATACAAAAATGACAGAGGCATATATCTTTTAGAAAAAAACAATTTACATTGGGTTATATATGTTATATTTTCGACTATAAATATTCATTAGAAAGATAAAAATATTTCCTAAATAATTGTATTTTATTTATAATTTTTATACATTTAATAATTAAATTTATTTATGACACAATAATGATGCAGTATTTTCCTTATTAATGAAAGAATCAAATAATTGGTATTATAAATGTTATAATAAATATACTTTGAATGTTTTGATGATATCCACGAATTTTATTGGTTAAGATGAAATGTTAGGGTTTCTTAAATGAATTTGTTTTGAATTAATACATTTTTTAAGACTTTAACAAAAATCAATTATTAAATAGTGTCAAAATTGACATAAAAGAGTTTTTAAAACAAATATTATATTATTAATTGATATTCTATTCTTAAAAATATAAGGTTAGGAAAAAAGACTTATATAATGATAGTTGTATCATTAATGGACCACTTTGGGGTCTCATATAAGTATATAGTAAGTTTATTAACTATATAATATAAAAATACAAAGAGACATGGTAAATGTCAAACTATTTAACTAAGAGTTAAATCAAAACGATAATGTTAATATAGTGACCCAAACCTATCTAAAACCTATTGGTTGAGTGTTTTTTGACCTATCCCCTCCTTAATGATTAAATAATCTACTTTTGAGCCATTAGAAACCGAATATGAATTTATTATAAAATAATATTTCTAGCTCTTCTAAAGATTCCCCTCACCCCTCTTATAAAAGGGCACTCCCCCTTATCTCTAATTCACACCTTCAAAGCCTTTTGGAATGTCCAAACTCTGTCCAAATATCCTCCCAACTATCCTACCTTCATCTTAGAGGCCTTCCTTTAGTCATAAATCCCACTTAAAGATCCCTTTTGACCAAATCAAAAGGAAGAACCCGAAGAAGAGGTAATGATTTCACCACCCTCTTTCAAGTTCCTTTCTTCTTCCACTTGTTATTTCCTTGTTATTTCCATTCTAAAATAAAAAATCATGTATATTATATATACTTTTATGTTATTATAAATATGGTACAATCATATTCATAATTCTATCCATCATTTGAATGAAATTTCACCATACATGCGTACATACGGCTTACCGTCTCCACGTCGTGGTGTAATTGTTATTCAAAACATTATTATTTGGATGGTTATGATAATAACATGTAATTGATGTAAATAATAAATATAACATGATAATTATTCTGTATATATGATAGACCATCCATTGATATTTTATTTTAATATCAAAATAATGATATTGTCGCTCGTGCATACGTACGGACTACCGTCTCCACGAACACGATGAGATTCATTCCTCATCGTATCCATTCAAGTATAATTCTCATTTGATGATTAAAAATAATACTTAAGGGCTTGATATCATTCTGGATATGAATAAGATACAACATATCCATAACAAACACGTCTTATGTAACAAAACATAAAAAAGACAACGAGTAAGTTAACACCCGAAACGACAATAATACTAAGATATTATTATCAAAGCAATGTTAAAAGATCATATATGATATCATATTAATGTATATGATTCCTGTATAATTTAAAAACAATTATTTCACCATTATACAGGAGGTTAAACTATCCTCTACCAAGGAAAATTACAAGGTAAGGGGTTTTCATCTCAATCCTTATTCCCATGAGATTCATGCCATATTACCACAATTACCTTTTCTGTGGTGTATGTACTACCCATAATTGTATTCTTTGTGTAATACACTTTAATTTATGTGTATTTACATATTCATTGTATGATAATTCTTTCATATGGTGTATGTTTCAAAAGTTACCAAATTGGTAAGGGTTAATTTCACAATCTCTTTATTATCCGAGGTTGTTTTTACGTAAGTATCTACTAGGACATATTTATTATCCATGTCCATGTTTCATAAAATAGTTTTCAAAGGGATTATTTTAAGGTACTTTTTACTAAAACATCATTTTAAATGTTTTAAAGATTTATTCTTCTAAACCATTCTCATTAATGTCCATGTTTTCAAAATGGTTTTAAGGATCTATTTAAATGGACATAAATGTTTTAAAATGTTAATTACATTCAAAAGTTTCAAAGTGGTATGGGAAACTTTAATTCATAAATGTATTTAAATGTATTCCTTTCTAAATTGTGTTACTTTTAAATGTTTTCATGAAAAAGTGATATTTCCCTTAAATAGTTTTGATTTCATCTATGTTAACATCCTTTGATTGATTTTAAGCTTATTTGAAGTTGATTTATTATGATACAAAAATTCCATATTGTATTGAACATTTTGTGATATGTTTGACTATGGATGTGTTATTTTTATACCATTCATGGTTTATTGAGAAAGTATTGACATTTCGTATGCTAGTTTTAATACGAATGTTTATGTTATGTTTAACCCTGTTCATATGAGGAATGTATTGGAATTAGTAAGTAACGGGTGGAGGCCGCTATAGCTCCTCGATGTATCGGTAGGTCTCATGAGACAAATTAGTGTCTTGGCACAAGTCCTTGAAAAATTATTATTTTTACTCTTGGCACAAGGCCTTGACTATGTGTTTATGATAGTGTGGAATTATGCATTACATCATTATGAAAGTGGTTATTGATATTGCATGTGATTATTCAATTAGTTGAATATCCATGTGAATAAGTAAATGGAATTATTTAATTTTATTTCTTCCATATTATGTTGAAGTTGAAGTTTAAAAGGATTTTATTTTTTTTATACATTTCCTTAAATGTTTATGCTTATTTATGAAAGTTTCCGTTATATTGTTATCCTTACTGGGCATCTGAGCTCACCCCTTTCTATGTATTATTTTTCCCAGGATGTGAAGAAGTATTTTATAAATGACCTTTAGGGATAGTATGAGGGGATATGAGTGTGGTCTATGGAGATAATATGTTGTTGTAGTTTTTCATTTTATGATGTAATGTAAACTTTATGAATGTATCTAGTGATTCTAAGGCTACTAAACTAATCGGTCTTTCGAGACATGATCTTTTGTGATCATGCCAATGTTATATAATAATGCACCGACTCTGGGTAACTAGGGTCGGGGTGTTACAAAGAGGATCAACCAAAAGTACAAATTAATCGACCATGTGGACTAAACATGTGGTAGTATTCTCTTTTTTTCTCGACATGTCAGATCAACTACCAGAAAAAATTAAATTGACCACACAAATCTATGGTGTTAGAGATATTTTTTTTGAAAAAAATTACTTTCAATTTCAATTTTTTAATATGAAAATATTTTCTTTTAAAGGAAACTATCATATTTTTATTTCATTGAAATGACTTGATAATCAGTGAGAAATTAACCTAACTGTTGATTTTAGTGTATTTCAATTAGTTTTGTCTTTCATCAATTAATTTTTTAAAACTAACTAAAATTTCAAAATTTATTTTTTAGGATTATATGTTCCTTGGGACATATTTCATTTAATTAGACCCAATGTTTAATTAACTTATAATAAGTCCCAATGTAGCTCACAATTTGGGCTATCAAATCCATGATTATTTTTCATAGAATTCAAAGATTTTCCCATATCAAAAAACAAACATAACCAAAGGATATAAAATTTTATTGTAAGATAGATATAATTACAAAGAACATTTTTTAGAACTATATAAAATTTAAATTCTATTAATTTCATGACCATAATGGAATAGTAACTCGGTGTATCAGAATTTGAATAATCATTTACTCTTTAATAATAATTCAGAGTAAATATATAATAATATTCTCAACCAATGAAAACATAAGCTCAAATTATATGGAAGAGGACTCGGTGAAATTCGTATTTTCATATATTGACCCATGAATAATGGTTTCAATAAGGTATTTTGGGTTATTAAAGTTAAAGTTGGTAATTTAGCCTTATAAAGACCCAAAATTATCATATATAAGTATTACATATCAATATATGGATATTCATCACATAACATAATGATTCATGTTAGAATCATTTAGGTCATGTTCCATTGAAAACATGGAAACATAAACAACTAATTCATAAGAAAACTAAATCTTCTCTTACTATGTTATTTATATCTAGTAACACTCTTTTTCATATCATAGATAAAACCATTGTTCATAACCTAGGGAAGAAAACACAATATAGTGTGTGCTCAAATGTCTAGTAAGCATAAACAATGGAGATACCAATGACCACATAGTAATAAAATGAAAATATTGGTATGATAACATGATTATAAAAATTTAAAACCATACCCTACATATCATTGATGATAAACTTGATTCATGGAATAAATCGTGGAAGTTCATAAGACATGAATAGTAAAAGAGTCAAAGTATATAAACTATGAGAGCATAACATTTTCATAAGTCGTAGATTTATTTCTTAAGTATAAAATTATAACAATGTGAACATAAATAAATATAAACGGGTTCACACATTTCATTAAAGAAGGAAATCAGGCTCCCTCATAATCCTATTGACATTGAAGTTGGACCACACAAAAAAATTTGAACATGAAGTTAGGTTAAGATATAACATATCATTACCCAATTATTTGGAGGGATATATAGGTCCCACAGATCATTACTTATAACTTGATCAACATCCATGGTTATAACATGACCAACATCCTTGGTTATAACATAACCAACATACATATTTATAACGTAACTATCGTCCTTAGCTATAATTTAACCACCGTAATTGGTTATAACCAAACCACCATAACATAATTAAAACCATACATATGTGTTCCATAAGATCATAAAATATTCATCATATTATATCCCATGAAAATAAATGAGTTTCATAAACATTTCATCATAGTATAAACCATGGAAAATGAATGGGTTTCACAAAAATATTTTCATTATAAAAATAAAACATGTAGATGAAGAATAAAAATGGTATCATTGGAAAATATCTCCACTAAAACTTAATCAACATAAAATTATTCTCTATTAGTTGGAAAAAAGATTTTGAATGGTCATATGAAACATTTCCGATAGAAAATATACATTCTTTAAAAATTAGTTTATAAAAAGAATAATTCATTAAATATTTTTGAAATAAATTTATTTTAAAATAACATTTTAAAATTAAAAAGGATGTTTTAAAATTTTTATTGTTCATTAAATTTGAGAAATTCCATTCATTTCGTACATGTTACAGCATATATTCATTTCAAATTTTAATTAAAATCCAAATGGGTAATTTTTGGAAAAATACATGAGGTTTCATATTAATTTTATTTAAAAATTAAAAAAATTGATACAAATTAATTTAAAAAATATCTAGAGAATATTATCACTTTTAATAAATCAATTTTATAAAACATGAATATTTATGAAAAAAGTTTTTTCGGCCAAAGAGTGAAAACAAATTAGGGTTTCATTAAAAGTATTATTTTGGATTATTTAGTATGTAAAGAGAGGTAAATTAAGGTAAAACAAGTATTCTAAATAAATATATATATATTAGAATACAATTCATGGTGTTATTGAGAAATAGATCATAATATTTAATCATTAAAAGCATAATCATTAACAATCCCGACAAACAATGAGATTGTAGCATCATACCCTTACTACTATGGTAAATTTTGAATCATAAGTCCGATGAAAGGATAACATCAATTGAAAAATTAGATATCATGAAAAAAAAGTATATTCATGAGATAACATATCAAATAGGAAATTCTGTAAACCTCTTAAAATAGTATAGGTGAAAAACATAACATATGTGTCAAATAAGGTAATTTGAGAAACAAATATCACACCATAAGTCTCAACATCATTTGTACACATTAAAAACATATGTATACTAAAAATAGTTTTTTATAAATCATTTAAAAAAATTTAATCATGTGTATCACATGATATTTGATCTACTTATGACATTTTATTACCTATTTACTAACAGTTCCTCATTAAAATCACATTTTGTGTAATAATATCTTCATATTTCATGTATATTTTAGTTTGGTATATTCAAACATTTCATTTTTATCATGGTTTCACAATATCTATAATTTTAACCATGATAAAAAACATATATATTAATTATATAATTATTTAATGTAATACATTATAATTATATCTTTAAAATGAATTACACCATTCATAGAGACAGTAGGTCGTATATATGCATAAACACTGTTTATATTTTCTCAAATGATGAAAAAAAACATAGATTAAAAAATATATCACCTTTAAATAATATTATTTATCAAACATATATAACATAAATTCATTAAATTTACCACTATTACCATCCATGAAAATCATTTGTACAAAATAAATCACATCGCATCCCAAGGCGGTAGTCTGTCGTATACATGAATATTGTCATGATATCCCCTATGAAATGGTGAGTAATAATGCTTATGTGATATCATAAATAAATAAGTATAATTATGTTAAAAATATCATACATATATATATATATATATACATATTCAACTAATCAATCCTTATTAAAATCCTAGTAAAATATAAATGAAAAACGCATCACATAAGTTCACAAGGTGGCAGTCCATCGTACGCACGAGTGACATTATTGTTTTCCAATAGGTTAGAAGATAGGAAGGTAGATGTGATATTATAAAGATAGAGGTATAATTATACCATATATATCACATATAAAAATTAAATCTATCATTATATTCATCTGTTAGAGGTGGTGTTTTAAAATGAATAACATTGGTTTGCGTTGCGGTATTCCACCGTACACACGAACGATGATTTCATTTCTCATTTGATACATGAGGATGTAGATATAAGTTATACAGTTAAAATAATAACATCAAATTATATTGGGTAAACTGATGTTATTATATCACTATAATTGATTAATATTTGTTGGATTTAGAGGAAGAAATAAAACAAAACACAAGGTTAAGGATTTTACCTCTTATTTAAAGAATCTCTTTCTGTTTATACCTAAACCCTTCTTAGTAGAGTTTAAAAATTTAATTAAGGATTATAAGAGGTTATAGGTAATTAAGAAATATATTTGGGCAGTTATTGGAAAAAATGTTTTTTGAAGTGTGAAGAGGAGAATATAGGGGTTGGCCTTTTATAAGTTTAGGAAAGGACAAATCTAGAATTTTTTAAATTAATAATGTGTACCCAAATTTTTTACATTACACGTGGATAAAAAATGGGTAATTATAGAAAACTATAGGTTATATGGTATAAATATGGCCATGAATGGGTGTTAGAAAAGTTTATATTTTATTTTACTCTTTATCTTTTCAGTTTAGCCCCTCATAATCCTATTTTAAATATAATTGTGATAACTAATTTTTTACTTTTTTTAATATTAAATTTGAAAAAAATTAATTTCAACTTTTTATATTTTATTAATTATGATAATTCTAGTAATGGAAATCATTTTTTAAATTAAATTCATATAAATGAAAAATAATAATTTAAAATTAAACTTATAGACGTAATGAAAAAGCGGGTTTCAAAAGATTAAAAACATTTTTTTATTAAAATTAAATATTAAATTGATTATGATGAAATATATTTGATTAATAAAATTATTATTTAGATAATTTTAGTTTTTAAATTATTCTAAACAAATCAATCCTTATAATTTTTTAAAATTAAAAAGAAATTTTAATTAAAATCATGTATTTTTCACTATTAGTCAAAAAATTAAACTTTTAAGAAAAATACTTAAAAATAATTCTTAGAATATATCTACATGATTATTTCAAAAATGAAGTTAATTTTTTAAAATAAATTTTATAAAATTTTCAAAAAATAATTTTATTTCTCGTTCAAAAAATGAAATAAAAATCATTTCTTGGGAGGAAAAGTATTTTTCAAATTACATAAAACTTCACTAAAAATTCAGTACTATTTTATATATATCATTATTTTACATGAAACCATTATACATAATTTTTAATATTTTTTTATTACTATTCATTCATCAAATTTTAATGTCTGGTAAATAATATTTCTGATTAAATTATAATATTAATATTATATCAGAGACTGTTAAAACTTTGTTTTCAGTGTAACCCAAGATATTGATGAAATTAAATTTATTCAAATTATATTTCATAAAATCTTCTGGTGTAACATTAATACAACTATAAAATGAATTTATCCATCTGAATTCCATCAATTTGGTATAAAACTCTGAGGATATTTCTACATCATTACATCTTAAGGTTCCCATGTAGCTTCCTCAAACTTGTGGTTTTTCCACAAAACATTAACTTGGTGAGTGGTCATATTTCCCATAAAATTCTCCATGCAATCCAGTATATACACTAGTTGGTCCCCATTTAAAATATTGTGATCCTTTTTTGATGTTTTACTTTAATACATGTCATGGATTAGGTATGTACTTGCTCGCGATTGATACATGGAACACATCATGAACTTGAGAGAGTTTTGTGAAAGCACCAATTGATAAGCTACCATCCAGATATAGTGAAGAATTTGGAAGAAACTAATTTACCTCAGGCTTATTTTTCTTTTATTTTTTAATATCATTATAGTATTTTTAGAGATATTTTTAGAGTCAAATTTTCCTCAAATTAAAATTTTAGATCATGCTAATGATTCTCATCATAACGTTTCAACAAAAAAATTTATTCCCTTATGTGTTGCTAAATAGATCTAATCATATATTTCATTTCTTAAAATTACATAGGCCTAAATAGATTTTTTCCTCAAACATTAATCCAGTTTTTTATAGCTCTATAAGTCTTTCCATCGAGGGATTTATAGGAATCCACTTTGATGGTTGAGTAAAACCTATTGTTGTAGGAAAACTTGACTAAAGGAAGGTGTTAATACCAATAAGCTTTGAAATCCATATATAATGTTCTAAGAATAACCTTTAGTGTTGGAATTTTTCTCTCATACTAAACATCTATCTGAATATGATATGATGTTTTGAAACTCATCTATGTATTTCAGGCTTGCGTAAGACTTTGCCAAAACATTGAGGTAAACCTCAGATCTCGATTAGATAAAATATAATGTGTTAATCTATGAAAACTTACTAGTATATTAATATAAATCATAGAAATATTATCAAAAGAGAAATATTATATGTCATATATGAATGGTTCTAACTTCATATGGTGATTGGTTCTAAAACATGTAGCATTATTTCCTTTAGATGTGTTGGGGGTTCTGATGAAAAAACCCATGGGGATATATTCCCATTTCCATTATGGAATTGATAATGGTGACAACATCACTTTAAACATTTTCATCTCTATATTAAATTGATGATATACCAAGAAATACTCTAAACACTATGCAATATCTCTCTTAATTCCATCCCATGAAAAATACTCTTTCAAGTCTCTATACAGCTTTATACTTCTCATATGAATAGGGAATAAAGAACTATGATCCTCCTCTAAGAGATAATTCTTCTACTCTAGTATGGATGTATCAAATACATGGTTACTGAACATTATCATTCCATCAAAATCAAGGTTAAACATTGGAACATTTATTACCTTCTTCTAAAACTCTATATCTTCCATTCCCCCACTTTAAACATTATTTCCATGGCTTGTTGACTTCTCATTTGAGAAATATAATATTTCTACATTTCCTTTAGGATTTTTAGGATGTTTATATCTATCCTTTGAAAATGTAGAAATAATAAATCTCTTTTTATCCTCATCATGGATAACCAATCATTATTCTTTTTACTCAAATCATGTTCCACCTTGTTCTCTTTCATAGGGTGGTAATGTATTGAGCAGTCATAATCCTTAATTAGCACCATCCATAATCTCTATAACACGTTCAACTCCATCTTTGTGATTATATACTTTAAACTTTTGTGATTGGTATATATATCATTTTTTTATTCAAAATTATATTTCTTTCACATCCGTAATGAAAAAATTGTCATAGATAACTTCAAAACATTTTTGGGTAATTTTACTCATGAAGATTCAATTATTGTGAAGCATAAGTAATAAACATGACATCCTTCATGATAATTCATCCCAATACCATATTATATGTATCAATAAATATTACTAACCCTATCAACTATATGGTAATACATGCACATGGGAAATGAGAAATATTTTCTTTAGTTCCATGAAATTTCCCTCACATTCATCCTTTTATAGGAACTTGGATCCCTTCGGAGTTAACTTGGCAAGTAGATTAGATATTCATGAGATAGTTTCTAAAAATCACCAATAATATCTAGAAAAACAAAGATAACTATGTATCTCAATCACTATGGTTTTTCTTGGCCAACACACAATGCCTTCTGTCTTTGATGGATCCACTAATACACACTTTCTTCAGATTATGCGACCCCAAATTCCACCTTTTTTCCAAAATTCACACTTCATATATTTTACATACATATTCACCTTCATTGTAGTATTTAGTAAAATTATCAAGTGATCTTCATGTTCTTACATTATCTTTTAATATATAAAAATAGCATCAATGAAGACTACCACAAACTTTTCATAGTATTCTCTAAAGACTCTATTCATTAAATCAATGATGACACTAGGGCAATAATAATACCAAATGCCATCATAGTATGCTTATAGTGTCCACAATTGGTATGGAATATTTTCCTTATTATATACACCTTAAAGGTTTTTTCACTAATACATGTACAAAACCAATGGGTTGTATTGCCATAAATGTCTCCCAAAATATCCTTAATCTTGATAAAATCCCATCACATAAAACCTGAAATGAGTTTTCTAGGTATTTGAACTTATGTTCAACATCAAAATCATAATCCCATGATGGTATACATAACTCTTATGTTAATATTACATGTAAACATATAAACTTAAAAAATTAACACAATCCTTATTTGTCTTATAACCCAAATTCTGTCAGCAAAAATACATTTACAACATAATCCTTAAATCCAACTATATAAATACTTCAGTACTTCTACTCTAAAGATTTACATGGAATAGATCATTCCTTATTCTAGAAGTTGTCTCTTTTGTTGGGTAATTATTTTGAATAATTCCCATCCTCCCACACATAAAAAATACTAAAATCATTGACAATTCATTAATCTATAACATTGTTTTCTGAAGAGAAAAAATATTCCCTTCATTTGAGATATTCTTCTAGGTGATTCTTCTCACCTTATTGACATGTAGGAAGCCAAATCATATTTCCTATGTTTTCATTACTATATGAACTTTCATAAAAGTCAATATTACTCTTATATGATTTTTTTTGGAATCTCATCAAAGTTTATATTGATAATGATATATTGTAATAGCCGATTAGGAATAATCATAATTGCACACTATCCATTCTGTATCTAATTTAGTTATTCCTCAATATATTTTCCATTAAATTCAAGGATAAAGTAGTTATTTCTAATTCCATCCACTGACTAAAACCAAAAAGTAGAGATTGTGAGAAACACTAATCAAAGTAGGGGAAACCTCATAAGATTGAGAAATAATTCATAGGATGTCTAAATCAGGAATATTATTATCAATATATAAAACATTAATTTTAATCTTGGTAATCCATGGTTATCATTTATTCAAATACTTCAGGATGGTTTATATACAGTTTTTGAATCTCCGATGTATATCACCCATGAGTGTCAAAATATTTTCACAATAAGGCATGTTCTCATATACCATCTATGGATCAAGTTAATCCCAACACACTATTTTCAGAGTTATTACCCCAAGGTATACCTATTCTAGAACCACATCCACTTGTATTATCAAAAAAATGATGTAATTTCTTGGAAACGAAACTCTCTAGATATCACCTATATCCATTGATATTTTCATATATGTAGAATTATCTTATAATTATCCTTATACATATCCCTAGGGCTCTCACTAATGTTTTATCATCGTAGTTTCTAAAGGTGAACTAAACGTTTATCTGATACCAACTATAAAACCCCAAACTTCTCCTACATTTATATTACATCTAAATATAGGAATATTAATTTCATAACATAATGATCAATACTATAATAATTTAGGTTTAGTGCCTTTGGATACATGGAAATATAAAAAACTGGTTCAAAGGGTAACTATATCTTCTCCCACTAAGTTCTTTATATCTAGAACCATTCATAAACTAATATTAAATAGAAACATTCTTCACACCCTTGGGAGTAAAATATAATAAATGATGATATTATATGACTAGTAAGGATAAACAAGTTATATATCAATGATCATAGAATAATAAGATGAGAATATTGTTTTGAAAACATAATCTTAACATTTGAAAACTATACCATATATACCATAGACCATAAATGTAAACTCATGCTTCTACTCATGTTTTTGAGAAGGTTGAAGGGCATTACTTGGACTTAAGGGACGTCCCCAACATTCCAATGGTTGGAAATAAATGATGAGGTTTTGATTTTACAATTAGGGGATGGTTTCCCCTTTCAAAATAAAATACCTAACCAAACATGTTATAAACAAATAAACAACTATATAATGCATTATATCAATAAAATAAAACTCAAATAGTCCATTGATATTAAAATCAAACTAAAACTAGGTATCACAGCTGAAGACTTAAAAACAACCAAGTACGCAATGTAAGACTACAAAACTAACAAAACTCGAAGACAACCATAACATCAATTCTCCAACCTCATCTATCATACACTTCAAAAAATATACCAAGTATCACTAAGAACCACTAGATAAGTGTGATACTTTACCTTTTTTCGTGTCATGATAAAGGACATCTATAAAAGAACCAAAATTCCAAAGCAAGGTTGAGTAATGAATCTTAGTATAATTTCCCCAATTACTCCCCTACTCAGGCCACTAGGATAGAACATGTAAACCAATTTATATAAAACGGTTTTTATCAAAACAAATCATAATAGTTTATATAAAAATATAAAACATTTCCATAACTATTTTGATTTCAAAAAAATATAAAATCTTAAGGAAATAAAGTAACAAATTCTATAAATACATTTCATGAATTCCATTTTTGAATAATTCATTCCATTCCACATATCCACACATACCACTAGGCATGCAACCATATGCCTCCCTATACTCATGAGTTGTGAGTTGTACATTCACTAAGACATCACTTAGTAAACCATATTTAGGGGGTTACATCATGTTCATATTTATCCCATCCTTTTTATGGGGGTACTTAATGCCCTTATCCATACCAATTTGTTTGAACACACACCACATAACCATGCCAAATGCATTCCAAAACCAAGTGTGCCAAATCCATTTCAATAAAACATTATTTTTAATAAAAACCATTTCATAAAACCTTTTTCATAAATTAAACCAATCAACTGATTTTAAAATCATCACTTTGAAATGAAACCACAATGATTTTATCACAATAATTCTAAAATTTCCACAAAAAATATAAAACATCACTAAATATGGTTTTTACCATGATTTTCATGCCAATTTCAATTAAAACAACCAATTTGAAATCAAGCATTCATATTCTAAACATAAGATCCAAGATAGAAGCTTCCTATCTTGAAAAACATGAAAAAAAATAGAAAACAGATGAAAAAATGTCAATGAAAACAGGTTGAATTTTAAAAAACTCACCTTAGATCTCTTATCCTAATTACAAAAATGCCAATTATCATCATATTTGGAATAAAATACCTTAGTTATATCCAAAATAGAAGTTTGTCAAAGAAACTGAGAGAGTGGGATAAAAAGATCTAATGAAAAGAAGGGAAACCACTAGGAAAAATGACTATCTGTGAGACTCTAGCTTTAACGTACCAAGAGTAGCCTTCATATCACCTCCAGATTGATGGGAGAGTCCTCTTTTTCCTTTGAGAGGAATAATTCCAGAGTTAGTGTCAATTTGGGGAAATAAAGAGGGGTTAAAACAAAAAACTAGAATAGATTCACTTTTTGAGGATCTTGTGTTTAAACCATGCATGTTTAGTCACATTGTTAGTCAAACCAAGAACTAATTGTGCACCAACTACTACCTCAAGAGGGAGACTCACGCGTTTTTTTCACATAGTTTCCAAACCGTTTTCCAACCATGCCAAATCCCACTGTCCCACTTTTCATGGTTTCTATAGGTTACATCGGTATTCACACAAACTATGATCCTTAACCATGTGCCTACTCATATCCCTATATCTAGTAAATCATGGATTATTAGGGAACTTACATGGTTTCTATTAAACATGAACTGACCATTCACCTTTATAAAATCCCAGAAAAAATTAAAACAGCTTCCAAACCCTCCCAAACATCACTGAAACACATTATATATATAAAATAAACAAAATAAGGGTTACTTGCTTGAAAATGATAGTGATAAATTCTTCTCACCACTTTCATTTCTATCTCCAGAAAGTATAAATAGTCAATTCCATGAAAGTGTTCTAGTCATTGCTCTTTCATTTCCATCTTCTGTTCCAGAGTGTCTTCTTAAATCTGACCATGTTTCCACATAACCCACACCAGAATGATTCTTTTTCTTTACATGATTTTATCTCACATATCTACAATCCAAACTGGAATATTAACCAATGAAGCATCCAACTCTAGTTTAACATGATATCATATAATCACACCATAAGGATCAGGATGATACTTTTTCAATTGAGATACATAAACCACATTAGACACCACATTGAACCTTAGTGGTAATGCTAATAGATATTACACCACTCCAACCTAATCTAGCATCCCAAAATGGCCTATGGATCAAGGAGGAAACATCCCCTCCATCCCAAAATGTTGATGATGTAACCCTGGAGTGATCCTCAAGAAAACACGATCACTCACCTCGAATGAAAATGGTTATTGACGATGATCTGCATAAAATATCTGATCACTTTGAGTAGTCGCCATCTATTTCCTGATCAACTAAATATTCCCCATTGTTTCATGGACAAGGCTCAACCCAACCATTGAATGAAAGTTATTTTTTATTAATACCAAGAGAAAACCAGATTACACTTCACGGGGGACGAAAATAGTGAAGGCCAAGAGAGTCCTTCCGAACCACATTAACACACTCTAAAGGAAGAGAGTTAAGGTTGTCATAAACCACCAGCGTCTCCTCAGGTCGGCCCCAACGAGCCAGCTCATCAGCCGCAAAGTTGGACTCCCTCAGACTATGGTGAACCATCCTTCCCTGATTGGTCTCCACTTTACACCAGTGACATATATACGTTAAATCCCATGAGATGTCTTGATAGCCCTGGAGAGATCTGACCAGAACCTTCGAGTCTGATTCCACTTCTATCATCAGGAGCCCCTTCCTCCTGCATACCATCAAACCTGAAAGAAGGGCTCTAAAATCCGCACCCATAGAGTTACCTGGTCCATAATAAGCACTAAAGGCAACCAGAACCGAACCCCATCAGTGTCGAAGTAAGCCACCGCCCCTCATAATTCCTCCAACACATGAGCCATCCACGTTCAGCTTCCACCCATGATTTGGAGGCTGCCATTTAACCCACCGTCCTCTATCCAACCTTTGTCCTGCCAGTCCACTAACCAGACCCTCCAATATAAGTTATTGAACACCACTTTTGAAAAGGGAGGACAGATCCACTATAACGGCTTTTATCCAGATCTGAAGATACAACAAGGACCTCTCACCACCCAACCTTACCTGGTTGCGAGCCTCCCAAATGGTCTAGTAGATGACTACAAGAATGATGATGCGCGTTGTTCTCTCCCCTGACCTTCCATCGAGCCTAGAGAGCCAAAACGAAATGTAGTCACGAACTAAGTGGCACTCCCCGCATAGAAACCTGAACCGAACAATCCGAGCCCAGAGGAGAGAAGCCCAGCGACCCTGAAAAAACAGATGGACTGTAGACTCCGAGCATGGCTGCTCGCAATAGTAGCACCGCGAGGCCATGCTGATCCCTCTCCCCTGAATATTCTCCACTGTTGGCAAGGCTTGGTTTCTGACTCTCCACACTAAAAAATTCATTCTCGTTGGTAATACCTTGCACCAAGTAGCTTCCTCCGCTCCAACCGCCGCATCATTACCATACAGGATTCTCCTATACCCATTCATGGTAAAACTTCCTGATCTCATCTCTGTGAAACAACATTTATCTGGGTCATTATTCATAACCACACTGCCGAGATGGTTCATTTGCAAAACATTAAGATTTGCATGCATGAACTCATAACTTCCACATGCCTCCTTAAACAAGATGTCAGGATTCGGGCAGCCTTCAAACCAAAGCCTCTCCTCTGTCCACGTTTCTTTCCAAAAACTGATCTCCCTGTGACCAATCACCCATCTGGTGTGATCAAGCAGTACGTCCAACCATTGAAATATCACATATTTTCACCAAAATAAAGTTGTGGAGGACAAGTATTTCTATCAATTTATTCAAATTGATCCATATGTATCGTGGCATGATAGCTTCATTTTATATGATAACTCCACTAACAGCACGTGATCTTCCCATGAGCCTCAAAAATCCATTGTACAAGACTAAAACATTTCTTGCTACATTTGTATCATTTTTTCGGATTGTCTGTCCAAATGAGGATGATACACAATACTCATTGTCAACTGAGTCCCATGGGGTTTCTGTAAGGATTTCTAGAAATGAGACATAATACTTGGATCTATTTATAACACTAATAAATTGGTATTCCATGCCTCATTACCACTTCTTAGCTATATATTTCTGAAATTTCCTCCACCGAATGAGATTCGGGAACAGGAATGAAATAAGCCAACTTCATGAGCTGATCCATTATCACTCATTTGGAATCATGTTTCTGAACTGTTCTTGGGAGACCTATTACAATAGCCATATCTTTCTACTCCCATTTTAACACTGTAATAGGAAAAGAATACAACATTCCTGCTAGTTTCAAATGCTATACCTTAACAAGTTGTAAAGTTATGAACATAAAAACAAACTCATCCTCCTTTTTTTTACCTGACTGACCAAAATTATTCATTAAACAATATATACATCTTCTGTATTCTATAATGAACAACCCATAATTAATGGTGATAATTATAAATAAGTTGTTCCTAACATTCCATAGGTACAACCATCCAATTTCTCGACCACAACATTGAACTCTCATCAAGCCTCCATCCCTAAATGGTCTCCCCACCATTTAGTTTTTACCTCATAGCCACACATTCCACAATAGATGTATATACCTCTTTAACCGTATTTAAAAAATCCAGAATAGCTGAAACTAGAAGCAAAGTCACTACATCATCATGGTCTTCACATTCCACGTGCATGTCAGCTAGGACTAACATCAACTACCACTCATCTGAAGCATCTTTTTCCAACTGAGAAAATGATTTTTTTATTAATTCATCTTCCACCAAATTACCTTTTCTTAATGTATACATTAGGATGAGGTCAACCATTTTGAGATACTACATCCATATTTCTTGTCTCAGGTTCAAATCCAGTTGTGAGAATATATTCTTCAAGCACTTTTGATTCAAGAACATAATAAATTACTCCCTGAAGAGGTAATTATGCCAAGTATTCAAATCATTGATTATAGAAGATTACTCAAAATTGTGTGTTGGGTAATTCTTCTCATGCACTAGTCACTTCCTTGATCCATAAGAAATTTAATGAACTCCCTACATGAGAATACATCCCAACCTAGATACTGAAGAGTCACTATACACCACATACCATTTTCATGATCTAGAAAGATAATGATTGGTTTTGATGTAAGGTGAACTTTCATCTCTTGAAAATACTTTTGACATTCCTCATCCCATTGAAATTGAATATTGTTCTTTGTCAAATCTACCATAGGGGAAGCTAGCTATGAGAAATCACAAAAAAACATTCGTAATAACCATATAAACTAAGGAAACTCTCTATATCGAATAAATTATTTGGTGATTACCAAGACATAATAGATTATATCTTCTTTGGATCCACAAAAACTTATCTTTTAGAGATTATATGTCCATGGAAACTTACCTCTTATATAAAAAATCATACTTTGAAAATTTGGCATAAAAATGATGATCCCTCATAATTCATAACACTGTTGTCAAGTGTTTTTCATGATCCACACTTGTCATTGAATAAACCATCATGTCATCCAAAAAAACAACAAAAAAATATTGATACCTCAAAAATATAAAATTCATTAATTCCATAAAAATTGTTGGTGCATTCATAAGACCAAATGGAATTACCACATACTCATAAGAGATATATCTACATTTGAAATATATTTTTTAGATATCCTCCTTCCCAAAAAAAATTATTGATATCTTAATCTCAATTCAATTTTATAGAACCATTGATCTCCACTCAATTGATTGAATAGATCATAAATGCATGGTAGAGGATATAGATTATTTATCATAACATGGTTAATCTTATGATAATCCACACAAAATCAAAAAGTTTCATCTTCCTTCTTGAAAAACCAGATCGGTGATTCCCATAGAGATGTGCTCAGCTAAATGAAACCTTTAATTTCCATCTCTTACAACTAAACTTTCAATTTCCTTAATTATATTGGTTATATTCAATAAGATGGAATGTAAATAGGAATGGTCCCTATAAGGAGATCAATCATAAATCCAGCTTCTCTTATATGTGGAAAACCTGTGAAATTTTAAGGAAACACACCTATAAATTGATAAACCTCTATTGGAAAATTTATATTCCTAATATCTTCCATCGATGCCAAAGTCAAATCCACCAACTTGTATGAGTTTGTTTCAACTGATGGTACCAAAAAACTCATTTCACAAGGATTTAAATTCTAGTCTCCCTGATAGAGATACTCGACACCATAATCAATCGAAAAACTAACCCATCAGGTATAACAGCCAATTTGAGCCCTGAAAGTTTTCAAACAATCCATACGTAGGATTATGTCATAGACCATTTTGAGCATTGTGAAATCCATTTTCTTCTCATCTCCATCTACTATTACAGAAAATGATCTAGACACAAAGGCTAGACATTTTCTTTTACTAAGAGGAGTTAGATGTTTTATCACAAAAGAAATTATCTCAACTTTTAAACTGAGAAAATAAATAGAACTAAAAGTATTAAAGGAATGGGATTCACTAATATCAAACAAATATTGCATAATGGTAGAATTAATAAGAATCGTACATCTCACCATTAATGGTCTAGATTGAGGATTCATAGTAACCTTCTCATATGCATATAATTAATCACTCACAACACTTTTTATTCATTTTCATAATGAAATTTCACATCCTAAGGAGTCAAGGTGTTCCTATAATAACTATGGATTTCTCTATTCTACTGATGATATTGAATTTTCTTCCCCCGTCCCATTAAAGCATATGACGCCTATGACACCACATATGTCTCCCGAACACCCGAACTTGGAGTACTATGAAAATAGTACTAATGATGCCCTATATTATTGAAGTTGTGGAATGATATAGGTTGTTCCATACACTCTCACATTATGTGGTCAAGTGAAAAACATTGGAAACATCCCACTTTTCTCTTAGGCTATGGAGGAATGTTTACTGATCTAGATATTTAATTTTGATTGAAGCTCTCACCATGGAAATAGGTTTCCATCTTATGTTTTCTCCTAAAATTATATTTCCTGATATTTCCCATGGGTATCAACATTTATCCTCTTCCCATAGCTTATGAGATGTCCCTTTCTACTACCATCACTCTATTGAACATCTCTGAATCATCCATTATACAGAGAATAAAAATCCTTTAGCGAATATCCTACCTCATCCCCGATTCAAAATGAATGCCTTCAAGGAGGCACTAGAAAAAAATTCCGGTGAAAAGTAGACTAAATTCAAACAATTATCAACATACCCCATGATAGAAATACATTTATGCTTCAAGATGAAGAAGTTCATCATTCTCTGAATTGTGAACATGTGTGGATAGAATTTTTGGTTCAAATATTACTCAAAATCCCCATTGAAATTCCTTTTTACAAATTTTCATGAATATATAAATCCCACCAATGACGTGAAAGGTACTTCAGCATATAAATCACTAGCTTGACATTCAACTCTTTTGGGATGATTTTGATGTCAAAGATTGGATTCATCTAGTTCATCCACACCTCTAGCTTTTCAAGTTCTGAATCACCCTGAGACATGGGTGGATTATTCTTCTAGAATTGAAATGAATGATCCACTTACCTTGGATAATCCCTAATGTTCTATATTTCAACATCATGAAACACTTGGACAATTCTATGAATAAGCTATTTGTTCACCAGGGGATCTAGTGCATCCACATTCTTAGTAGCAACATGTAGTTGGTTCTGATGATGCATACCAGGTTCTATTTTCTATACACATAAAAATTACATAATTCACAGTCTCTATCAATTGAAGGATTAAAATTTTAAATTCTATCACATCATACTATCACAACCATTCATTCGAAAATCAACCATTCTCCATGGAAAATCATTTTTGAAAAAAAAAATAATTGATTTTTAAAATCAAACCGTTTTAAAATTACCACAATGATTATTTTTCCCAAATTATTTCCTTTAAAAACAACATTAACAGTTTATAAAAATCAACAAATCGCATCAAATAATTACTTAAAATGAGGTATTCACTTTTATTGGGAAGTTGTTTATATAATCCATTTTATGATCTTCTTATAGGACAAACCCATGAAAATGAGATTCTAAAAACTATAAGTGATTCCAAAACACTTATGTACCCAACTCCCTAGTAACCTTAAGTTCTTCATAAAAAGGTTACCTATGTATTTTTTGTTATAAATTTCAAGTCCCCAAAATCTTCCCCTTTTTACCAACCCGACACAAGGAATAAACCCGAATTTATATCCACTCCATGACTGAGACAACTGAAGACCACTTGTTTGGTATAGACCGGACAAGATGATACCAATTGTAAAATCCTTCTTCTCCTTAATCACTTAAGGATGAATAAATAAATTTATTAGATTTAATGAACATATGAAAGACACCAAAGGCTAGAAATAAATTTCAAGGACTTCATTTATAATTGGGTGATGATTTTTCATTTTAAAATAAAATAACCAACCAAACATGTTAGAACCAAATAAACCACTACATGATGACTGATATCAATTGAAGACATCTCAAAGAAAACATTGATATTAAAATGAAACTAAAACCCACTACCATAGAATATGACTTCAAAACAACCATGTACACAATATAAGACTACAAAACCCACAAAACTCAAAGAGAACCGTAACTCCAAAGCTCTAACTTTATCCATGCTCTACTACACAAAATATCCCAAGTATCACTAAGAAAATATAGATAAGTATGATATTTACATTTCCCCATGTCCCAATAAATAGAATCTACAAAATCATAAAAGCTCCAAATTAGGGGTGAGTAATGAAACTCAGTAGTTATTACAGAAATGACCTCCCTACTAACACCACAGTATAGAACATGTTATAACATTCATATAAAACATTTGAAATAAAAAACTTTCTAATAAATTTATATTAAAATATACAAAAATTACCATACCCATGATGTTTTCATAGAACAATATCAATTTTGTTGGAAAGAAACAAAACAATTTATTAAAACCATTTCATGAATTCTATTTTCTCATAATCTATTCGGTTCCACATATCCACACATCTAACCATGCATGAAATCATGGACCTATGTATACTCAATAGTGGTGAGTTATCCTTTCATTAAGCCATAACTTAGTGAACATTTTTTATGGGGTTACATTATGACTATATCTGTGCCAACCTTTTAATAAGGGTACTTTGTGCCCTTATTCATCCCAATTCATATAAACACACGCAACACAACCACACCAAACACATTCCAAACCCAAGTGTGCCTAATACATTTCAATAAAAAACCTTTTTATTGAAAACAATTCCATTATTTTTTTCATAAATTCAACCAATCCATGAATTTTAGAATTTTCATTTTAAAACTAAACCATAGTGAATTTCTCACAATAATTCCACAATTTCCACAAAAACTAAAAACCATAACTTAAGAGAGTTTTAAAATTTATTTTCACAACAATTTCTCAAAAAAAAAGTAAAAAACCAAATTGAAATCAGGCCTTTATATTCTAAGTAGAAGAGTTGAGAGTGAAAACACATACCTGAGAAAACCCAGTGAAAATAGAAAACTACACAAAAGACATCCACGAAACTTCATTGAATTTCCAAAAACCCAATTTATATCTCCCCTCAATCAATGTATAAACATATTTATCATAAAATAAATTAAATCTATCCAAAAAGTATGTTGATCTAAGAAACCAACAAAGAGGGGAAAGTAGATCTATGTAAAACCGAGGATAACCACAAAGAATGAAAAATTTCCAAAGCAATCCATCTTCATCATACCAAGGGAAGCCTTCAAATCACATTTGGGTCGATGAGAGAGGCCTCCATAGACTTTGAGAGAAATAATTACTAATTTAGGGTCAGTTTGGGCTAATAAATAAGGGTTAAATTTGAAAATTAGTGTAGATCCATTTTTTGGGTTATTGTTTTTAAACCATGTACGATTAGTCACACTGTTAAAAAAATTGTGCATTGACTATGTTCCCACTACTACCTTAATGGGGATCCAAACACGATTAGCTCACACAGTTTCAAAAAAATGTTCTAACTGTGAAAAATCTCATTTTTTATCATTGAACAATTTCTACTGGGTGGCTACACAGTTTTTCCAAACTGTTCATCTTAACCTTGTGCCTACCCAAAGCCATCTGTCTCACTCTACATGGTTTCCTGGGGATGTTGCACGGTTTCCACTAACCATGAACCTTTATAAAATCTTTAAAATTATTCAAAAAGGTCTCCAAATCCTCCCAAACTTCACCCAAACACGTTATATACCTAAAATACATAAATGATTGGTTACTTACTTGAAACTTGGGGTGTTACAATAAACATGAGTCATGGTATAAATCAAGGCATTTTATAAGACATGAATCGTAATGGAATCAAATTCCATAATCCATGATAACCTAACCTTGTAATAATATATATATTTACGAATTAAACATAAACATATGAAATTGTGAAAATATATAAATAGAAATTGGTTCACCCATATTATTATGTTCCTAAAATCATTCCCTTGCATAATTCTATGCACATGAATGTAGGTCCACATATAATCTAGTGAACATGAAATTAGGTTACCACAAAAAATATAATTACCTAATGAATTGGTTGAAGATATATTTCTCACTTGTTCTTTGTTATAATATTACTGTAGTCCTTTGTTATAACATAGCCACTATCATTGGTTATAATGTAACCATTTTCCTTAGTTATAACATTACCACTATTATTGGTTAAAACATAACCAACGACCTTAGCTATAATTAAACCATCATCACATAATGAAAACTATACATATTTGTGTTACAAGATCATAAAACATTCATTATATCAGATCCAATGAAAATCAATGGGTTTCATAAACATTTCATCATAGCTAAACACTTATAAAAAGAATGGGTTCCATGAGCATATTTTCATCATAAAAACCCATCTAGAGTAAGAATAAATAAGTTAAAATTGCATAATTTCCCATGTAAAACTTATCTAACATCAAAATATTTCATCTTAGATGTAAAATGATTTTGACAGGTCACCAGACACATTTCTTGAGGAAAATAAAATTTCTTAGAAAATAATATTTTAAAACTAATAATTTAAAAAAAATATATTTAGAATGTGAATATTTGAAAATAAACATAGAAAATTATATAATTATGATTCAAAAAATTATTTGGTCATGATAGTGGGAAATTCTATTCATATTTTACAATCTGAAACAAATATTCCTTTCCCATTTGGGTAAAATCAAAATGGTCCTTGTTTGGAAAATAACGTGGATATTCCTTTTGAATAATTTTTTAAAAAGTAAAACATGGTTAAAATCACTTTAAACAATATTTTGATAATATTAATACATTATTTAAACCATATTTGTAAAAAATATACATGGAAACTAAAATGGTTTTCGACTGAAGAGAGAACTAATGTATTTATTTAAAATCATGCTTTTAGAATAATGAGTATATAAATAGATGAAAATGAAGGGAAACATTTATTCTCAATAAATTAAAATAATATAATAAAATTAGTAATGTTATTAAGAAATATAACATATTATTTAATCATCTAAATCATAATCACCAATAATATTGATAAAAAATGAGATTTTGACAACAAACGGTAACGGCTTTGATCACTTTTGAATCATAATACCACAGAAATAATAACATCAATTAAATATATTAGTATCATGAAAATAATTATATTCATGATATAACATTTAAAAGGGTTTATATATAAATCACATAAAATATGATAGGTTCATAACAAAACATATGTCTCAAAGAAGGAAATTTGAGACAAAAATCTCTTGCCTTAAGTATCAACTTCCTTCGTACAAGTTTTAACCCCATGTACATAAAATATACGTTTTTATACATATATTAAATAAAAATAATCATATTTATAATATATTATATTATATATTTATGAATGTTTATTACTATTAGATTAACAATTCCTTGTAAAAATCACATTTCTGGTAATTATTGTTTTATTTTTCATGTATGTTTTGGTTTTTTATATTATTTCCTTTCATTTTCATTATTGTTAAATCATATATAAAAGGTCCAAAATGATTTAATATATCATATATATTTATTAAATAATTATTTATATTAATCTAATAAATTTATAGATATAAAATGAATTACAAAATTCTTTGATATTGTAGGTCATATATACGCATGAACATTGTATCCATTTTCTCAACAGATGAATCAAAAGAAAGGTAAGTAATGTATTACCTTTTAAGAATATTTTTTATTCCAGATATATCACATATATTGATTAAATATCCCTTTATTACCCACCATCAAAATTGTTTGTGAAAAACGAATCGCATCGCTTCGCAAGTCGGTTGTCTTCCATACATACAAATGATGTTATCATATCCCTCATGAAATGGAAAGTTATAAGGTATATGTAATATCATAATTATATGCTAATAATTTTTTACAAGTATCATATACATATATTTATTTATTTATTTAATATATCCTTATTATAATCCATGTAAAATAAAAATTAAAAACACATCACATTTGTTCACAAGGCAGTAGTCTGACGTACACATGAGTGATGTTATTGTTTTCCAGTGGTTTAGGAGGTAAGAAGCCATATGTGGTATTATAATTAGATAGGTATAATAATATCAAAAATATAATATATAAAAATTAAATCCAAATAATATCTATTAGTAAGAGGTGTTGATGGGAAATGATTGATATTAGTTTAGGGGGCAGTATTCCTCCATACACACGATTGAAAATTTCATTTTAAATTTGACGGAAGAAGATTTATATATATTTTATTAATTTAAAATTATAAAGTCTCAATATATGGGATATAATGGTGTTATTATATCTATATAAATTAATAATATTTGAAGGAGGTGGAGGATTAAATAAAAAAGGAAAGGTTAAGGATTTTACCTCTTATTTGGAGAACATATTTAGTTTATACCAAAATCCTTATTAATGGGGTATCATAATAAAAACAATGAGTATAATATATGGATATGGAATTTGTGAAGATATTTGGATAGGAATTTTTTGAACCAAATGGTTTTGGAAGTGTGAATTAGAGAGGATATGGGTGTCATTTTATAATTGGGAGAGGACACACAAGGGATTTCTAATAATAATAAAGTGTACCCACATTTTTCGCATACCAAAAGGCTCAATAATGGGTCATTATTGAAGCTTAGAGGTTATGACATCGAGATATGGCCAAAAAATAAGTTTTTGACAAGTTTTAGGTCATTTTATTCCATATCATTTTAGTTTAACACAATAATAAACTTGTTTTATCCTTAACAGCATAAATTAAGTTTTTACAATTTTTACAATTAATTTTGATAGAGAATTAAGTTGACCCAAGATTATTTTATTAATTTTTCTGATTAAAAACATGGAATCCATTTTTACAAATGACATTAATATAAGTGGAAAATTTTAATTTAAAATTAAACCCACAGTTTTGATGAAAGCGTTGTTTTCCAAAGAGAAAATTTTAAATGTTTAAGATGTTTTTATATCATAATTTAATATAAAATTGATTAAATTGACATATATTGGATTAATTGTACTATAATTGAGTTTTTTTACTTATTCATCCTTTTTAACGTAAAATGGAACCTTATAATGTTTTTAAATGTAAAGTAAGATTTTAAAAAATCATTATTTTTCAATATTCATTGAAAATTAATCTTTTTAGAGAAAAAAAATAAACTATAAGATAATTTTGACATTTTGTTTCCAAAAATTATTTTCATTTTTTCACATAAATTTTCTAAAATGTAGAAAATTATTTTTATTACATGTTATCAAAAAGCACTAGAAATCATTATTTAAGAATAAAATAATCCTTTGAAGCATATAAAGACATTACTAAAAATTAATTAATTTTTATCAATATAATTTATTTATATAAAACCATTCTAATTACTTTTTGAATTTTGGTTATTCTTATTCCCCTCAAAAAATTAAATAGCTAGGTGATAATGGTTATGTTTAAATATTAATATTAATAGTGTATCATAGTTTATTTAATCTAAGTGTTATATGTAACAAAAGATATCAATGAAATTAATTATAATAAAAAAACTATTTCATTAAATCTTAGGGTGTTACAAGCGTGGGAAGGTGACCGGTAAAAATGGGGTACCTTGGTATATCCTTTAAGGTTGGGTATGGGTCCACTTTGAGGTATTATTGGTTCCATTATTTGTAACTCTAGAATGGTTCTTTCATGAATATGATTACATTCAATAAAATATTATGAAAAGTTGAATCATTATAATATAACAGTCGGAACCTACGCCTATGGATTCAGGACATATAATTGATGTGTATTTTTTTATAAAAGAAACTGACCAAATACACCACTTTTATTACATACCAAGAACTTTTACTGGTCTAGGTTTTAGAGAATTACATAAAAATTAAATCTCGACTAAAATATAAATAAAAAAATTAAATAAGAAAAAATTATTCTGAGTGCCTCTTCCTCAAGAAGAATACATCACACGTAATTCTACTAAACCTGTACAATTTTTTAAAAACAAGGAGTGAGAATTTGGTTTTCCCAGTAAGGGGTTTAGAAAAAGTTAAAAAATTATTTTAAAACAATTACTTTAAATAAACATAAGTACATAAAAATTTATTTTCATAACATTTCTATACTAAATAAATAATTTAGAAAACCATAATTTTCTCAAAATAATTACAATTGAATAGATCAATGAAATTTCTTAATTAATAAAAATAATTTTTTGTGGTTTATTTTTGATACTTGGAAGACAATATTAAATAATTAATTACTCTAGTCCTAACTCAAATGGAATAAAGGCCCCTTAATATTTATGGGTTCACTCCCCATATCATAATATTCATTATACTATTTCCATTTTTTAGATAATACATACTAGAACTACCTTTCTCAATCATGTCCCAAAACATTTCATAAACACATATACAAAATTATTTAATTTAAAAGAAAAAAAGAATTCTTAATACATGTCTTAAATATATTCTTGAGAGTTTCTAAAACCATTTTTAGGAGAATCCCATGCTTGAAACTATATGTTCTTACGAAAAAATTATAGATAAAATGCATAATAAAATAAATTAATACTTATAAATAGAATACATGGAATGCCAATGCTATGAATAATGAATGGTCACAACTATATGAAAACATTATGTCCTTAATTTCAATATAACATGATAATATTCTTAGCTTTGTAGGTTCACACAATTATAAATGTGACAATAAAATGACAATGATTATTTTATCCTTTTATATAAATATATATATAAACATGAAATTATAAGTATTAAAATTAAATAATCTTGAAAAGTGAGCTAATCATATAGATAGGTGTGTGTGTGTGTGTGTGCGTGTATTTGTTTAATATATACATATATATTACACCCATTAAAATATTTTCATCTGTTTGAAGTAAGTAAATATATTGTATGAAAAATATTACTTAACTATATACATTTCAAGCATAAACATAAAATATATATATGTATATTTATAAATCTTGAAGTACAAATATAAACATGGAATTCTTAAAAACACATATACACCCTTAAATACAAAAAATATATGTATGAAAATTGTGATGTAAATATTAATAGAGAATGGAAATAAAACTCACATATATGTACATGTTCATTAAAAATAGAATTGAAATCACAAACATTCATAAATATAAAAAACATTAAATTAGCTTCTAAAATCATAAACCAGTAGGGTTTTAAAAACATTACTTATACATGACAAAAAACATAAGGAAATCAGTCCCATTACATTAAAAATTATAAAATATATAGGTGAATAAATTTATGTATATCTAAAATTGATAAATAAAAATGAAATTCCCATAACAAAAACACATTTTAAAACTTAATTAAAAATAAAATCAATCCCTTATAATATAACTACCTAATGGAATAAAATTTTCAAAATAATACCTTTTGAATGAACATTTGGTTTATAAAATAATGTTCCCTTAAAATCATATTTTTCATAAAAATGATGAAATAATTAATCTCTTACTAATTTGATAACTAAAAATAATAAATTGAAAATAAAATAGCACCCTTAACTGAATTTAATATTATCAGAACCTTTGGAATCTATAACTTCCTCTATAAAGTTAAAATTGATATTCCAATTTCTATTTGCACATTGTAATAGGAAAAACCAATTGGTATATGTACAGATGAATAGGAATTTATTTCCACTGCTTCTTATTTACTCTACCAAAGATATATATTTATAAAAACAATAGGCAACCATAGAAATGATTTCTTTGAAATTATAGCATTGAGAAAGATAGCAGAAGAAACTCCAGTATACATACACTAATATAAATTATTTTAAACGTACCAGAGATACACAATTGTCTACTTCTAAAATAAAATATATGTATATGATGTTGGAAGAAACACCTTCAACAATGAAAATCAAATCTATTCTATTTATATTCTAATATAAAAAACTTTAATTGAAAATTGGACCATAGATAAATCAGGTTAACATTTGAGAAACAATTATTAAAAAAGATAAAGTAATGAAAAATACAAACAATACACCATTATAGTGAAGACAAATGATATATAGAAAGAAAAATAGAAACACCTACGTAATAAAAATGTAAACTTATATTTCTATGTAAAAGAATTTTTGAGACCCTCAAATCTAGATTTCCATTTGTGATTTGGAAACCCTAACTACAAACGAACCAACTTAATGATGCTCAGACCACCCTATCTTGGTTTTAACCCTCACCAGTGACTAGATGAAACCATACTGGTGAATGCACCTCGTTCCTCACTGGACATCAACCACCATGACTTCATTTGGAATCCTCAGTTAGTGCTAGGTTCAGACTCCTCTCCCTCAATCAAATGATACCCTTCTTTCTCTTGACTCGAACAAATGCCCAAACCACCAATCAGGATTTTCTCTTTTTTTTACCAAATTTTCATTTTGATTTTTCTTTAAAATGATAATCGATTAACTTATTTTAATAGTTATATAAAACAAAATGTTATAATTTTATAAATTTGATTCAATTAATTAAAAACTAACATTTCATACATATATATATATATATTACATTTTTAAAATAAAAAATATATAAAAAAAATTGATTATAATCTTATATTAATATAATTATCATTCAAAATATTCAATAAAATATCTTATAATAAAAGTATTTAATTTAAAATATTTTTTTAAATGAAGTAAAATAATATTTATTTTTAGAATAAACTCGAAAACTATAAATAATAAGTAAAATTAATTATAATTATTATAATTAACTTATAATCAAATGAATTAAAACACTTAATATTAATTAATTTTTTAAATAAAATATTCTCAAAAATATTATTAGTTTGTTTTAATCATAAATTAATTCATTTAATAAAATATTTATATAATACAACTATGGTTGGAAATTCTGGGATGTCAAATTTTTTCCCCCTTAAAAAGAAATGTACCCTCACATTTCATTTGTTAGACTCTAGAAAATTAATAATTTCCATCTTCATAATTAAGAAACCTAATAATGAAACACTCCAATACTCTTCCTCTTAGACAACAACATGTTGTATTTAATATTGGACAGACCATTACTCTAACACTATGTATAACTATCTGAATCAATGCATCTAGGTTCAGCACATATAAATGCTATGTAATTTTTTTTATAAAAGAAACTGAACATATACACAAAATTTATTACATACCAGAAAAATTTATTGGTATAGGATTTGGTCAATTACATGAAAATATTACATCTCCAATAAATAATAAAAATAATATTAAATTTACAAAGTGTCTTGAGAGTGATGCCTCTTCAAGAAGAATACATCATAAGTAACTCTATTAAACCAATACAAAAAATGATTTTAAAACATAGAGTGATCATTTAGTATGTCCAATAAAGGGTTTTGAAAACATTAATAAATTATCATAAAAAAAATTCCTTGATATAAACATACATACTTAAAAATAGATATTCATAACATTTATATACTAAATAAATAATTTTTGAAACCATTATTTTTTCAAAATAATTATAATTGCAAAGATCATAGGGATTTTTACATCAATAATAATAAATTTTAGTGGGTCATTTTTTATACTTAGTAGACCATATTAATAACATAAGGATGCTATTCATAAATCATACGGATCGAAGTCCCCTAAAGATTTATGGTTTCACTCCCTATAACATAACATTCATCATACCAATGCCAATTTTTATAAAACACTTAATCGACCTTCCTTCCTCAATCATGTCCCAAAACATTACAAAAATTCATATATAAAATTATTTTCTTTAAAAGAAAATTAATTTTCTTATAACATATCATAAACATATTCTTGAGAGTTTCTCAAACTGTTTTTAAGAGAATCCCTTGCTTGAAAATAGATGTTCTTACATTAAAATAAATGACTAAATGAATAATAAAATAAATGCATACATAAAAATAGAATACATGGAATGTCAATATTATGCATAATTCATACTCCTGAATATATGAAAATTTGACATTCTTAATATCAATATAACATGATGACATGCTTAGTTTTCTTTTCTCACTCATTTAGAAACATGAAAATAAAATGGAAATGAGCATTTCATCCATGTATATATATATATATAACTTGAAATTATAAGTCTTAGAATTTAAAATTGAAAGATCTATGAAAATATATGTATATAAACTCAAGAAACAGATATGAGCTTTTCATCCATGTATTTGATTAGAAAATAGAAATTCAGGAAACATACAAATAATACACCATCATAATGAATACAAATGATAATGAGCAATAAAAATTGAAACACCTATGAAAATAAAATGAAAACCTACCTTTCTAGGTTGAAGAATATCTAAGACCCTTAGATTTAGATTTTCATGTGTGATTTGGAAACCGTAATTGTGAATAGACCACATTGATGATGCTAAAACCACCCTTTGTATGTTTGAAACCCCACCGTCGACATGATAAAACCATATTGATGATCGCATGTTTTAACTTATATGGCATTGAACACCACAACATCATTCAGACTCCCCTTCTGGTGCTCAGCATGGCTTCCTCTCCCATGATCGAGCGCGACCCTCCCATCTCTAGACTCGAACAGACCCCCATACCCACAATCATGATTTTATATTTTTTACCACATTTTCATATCAATTTATTATAAATTAAAATCGATTATCATATTTTAATAGTTTGATAAAACAAAATTTTATTATTTTATAAATGTGATTCAATTAATTGAAAACTAACATTTCATATAAATATATATATTATATGTTGAAAATAAAAAAAATAAAAAAAATTATTTATAATATTATATTAATATAATTATATTTTAAAATATTACATTAAATAACCTATAATAAAAATAGTTTTTTTAAAGTATTCTCTTAAACAAAGAAAAAAAATAGAATAAATTCAAAAACAATAAATAATAAGAATAATTAATTATAAGTACTATAATTAACATATAATCAAAATAAATAAACACATAATTTCGTTCTTTATTTTTAATGAAAACAATCTAAAAATATTATTATATTTTTTTAATTATATATTAATCCATTTAATAAAATACTTATATAATAAAAATATGTTTACAAATTCTATGATGTCACATTGAAATATGGGAAAACTACTTAAAAAGAATAAGTTTTTAGAAAATTTAAAATTTATGAAAGAGGATTATTCTATAAAGGGGGTTGGAGGGTCAAATCTAGCCACTACATAAGTTTTATATAGTAGAATTACTCTATTATATATTTTCATGGTGCCCTTTTTAAAAGATTTATAAAAATTGGATCATGATGTTTTCTCAAAAAGCATATATGTCTTAGAAATTTTAACACAGAAGGCTCCCACCCCTTTTATAATTTAATGTTAATTTTACCATAGGGACCTCTCACTCAAGGAATAAATAATGAATGATTTGGATATATACAATGTGATATATAAAAGCTCAGACATTTAAAACCCCAATTGTGTTAAAATGTGTTCCATGGGACTTATTTATAGGTACAATCTAACATTCTAGGAATGGAAGAGTTTTAGACCCCATGATAGTATCACAACCACATAATTACTCAAATTTTTATATAAATGATGGTTTTGTTTCCTATGATCCTTATGATTTCATGAAATCTATCCCTTGAAGTCTAAATGAAATTGAGACACAAATAACCCATACTGCCACAATATGGATCTTTTTCCTTGGTTTCAAATGATATGTATGTAGCTTAAGTACTTCATAGTTGTATAAGGACATCAAAGTGGAAACCGGGTCTATTATCTAGTTTCATATTACATGGAACAAAATATTTATTTCATTTATTAAAAGAAATGAAATTCCCAAATAAGAAAGTATTTGGTTTTATATAATTATTAATAATTGTGTAATTTTTCTACGTTAAATACTCATCACTTACATTAAAAAGAAACCGAACAAAAAAATTCAATAACTTTAAATACAAGATTATATTTTAACTCAACAACCTATAAAATCAAATATAACTGGATTATTTAACCCCTATAAATGATTGAACCTATATATTAAATTCTAGGTGTTTAAAAGACATCAAAAATTAACTAAAACATCCATCTAATGATTTAGATGTAAACTCTAGTATAATCATGATAACTGGTTCTCACCACTACATTTGCAGATTGAGAAATTTTTTTAATTAATCATCATCCCTTGGTAGATGACATGTTGGGAACCACATGGAGATACCATTTATATCTTTGTTATGTGATTTTATACCTTTTTGTAAATACAATAGTTGTTTCATATATATAATGATAACATCACATATTTTATAAAAAAATACATGGAACACATTTTTTATACCTATAAGGTAAATCAAAAGTGATCGTAGATTTTACTTAAAGGATAAAATATATGATGGAAAGGTGAGAGAGGTTAAGATTAAGAAACATATAGGATGGCTGATTTAACACACTAATTTTATGACTTCAATCCCTGTTAAATTTTTTAAAATAACTATATTTTCATTATCATGATTGATTTTGAGTTTCCCCAATTAAAGTATGTTTTTATTGACTAGTTTCTGAGATTTTTCATGGTGAAAAACAAATGTTCAAGTATAGGAGAATTTGATTATCTAAATTTTAATTTTAATTTTTATCACATATTTCATTATTTAATGAAGTTAATACTACAAAATTATGTATTTTTTATGACTTTTAGAATAATTGGGAATCTTAAGACATTTTATTAAGTAAATAAAATTTTAATGTTGAAGATAAAAATTCATATCACAGTGTATATAATTCTTACATGATTACTTTTAAAGAAAAAATCTAGAATCTAAAAAAAATTATTACATTGAAAAGATACAATTTCATCGTACAATTCTTATATATGAGTTAACATGTAAATAATCATGAATATCTAATTACACCCTGAAGAGATGACCATTAAACCATTGAGTTCACATAGTATAATATTTCAAGGATATTTTCAATCCACAATGGGGAGGGGAGGATATAAAAAGAGGTTTCTAAAAAATACACCATAACGAAGTGACTATTATTGTGAAATAATTGATAGAAGAAAATTTCGAAGGTTGATAATTGGAAAAAAAATAACATGGACCATTTATATTCATTTACATATCCATGATATTATGATGTAAAAATAATCACAACGTTATAAATCATGAAGTGAGATGTTCTAAAAGGGATATTTTAGATGAGGATAGTAGAGAAAAACCAGTGAGGCTAAAGGATGTTTATGCATTATGCCTAAAAATAGTTGTACATAATGTTTTTTAGGATATATGAATTCGATTTGTTTTAAATTGTATAAGGACTATTAGAAACCGTCACTTTTATAAAGAGATGTATGATTTGAAAAAATTGGGTGTTGAAGATGTGGATTAAAAATCTACAAATAGTGATTTTCATTGATTTTTTAGGTATCCTTCATGAATTATTCTTATTTTAATATTATTTATAATTCCGTTAATATTAATTATTTATTTATGATTTATTCACTGTTAATTATGACTAAGTAGTCATATGGATATCAAATAAGAGCAAAAGGGTTTGTATGTAACTGAATATTGATTTCAC
This sequence comes from Viscum album, assembly GCA_963277665.1. Lineage (NCBI taxonomy): Eukaryota > Viridiplantae > Streptophyta > Magnoliopsida > Santalales > Viscaceae > Viscum > Viscum album. The sequence continues at coordinate 96,977,031 of OY728130.1, read as the reverse complement.
TTGTCAGTTATTTTTTTGTTATTAACATATTGAGATTGAATAATTTATTATATTGTTTTTCTATCATTGGTGATATGTTTTAATATGTGGACAAATAAATATTATAAATAGGTATTAGGTTATGAAAGTAACTATAATACTAATTTTTATTTTAATATTAAATTTTAATGCCTCTTAGTTTGAGGAACTTCTTTGGATAACAATGAATGGAAATATGTTGGACACTAAAAATAAAAATTGAGGTAATAGATTTTATTTACTTATGAATTAAGAAAATAATTAATTTTTTTTCAAGTAATGTAAATCGTGTTTCTAGAAATATCTTCACTTGATATTAATTTACTATTTTTTTTTCTAACAAGATGTTTTAGTTGTAAGATTCTATTTTTTATTCATTGTATTCTTATCATTTAAAAATTAAAGAATAAATATTCTATATATTATTATATTATGGTATTTTTAGTGGATTAATCTTCTTATAGATCAAAATTTAACTCTCTAGTATATTACATTCTTATAGTTTTAGTTAAATTAGTTAAGAAATAAAAATTCTAAACTTTGGAATTTTCTATTTGAAATAACAGTACATTTGAATGGGTAATAGTAATTACCCAATGGGGTTCTAAAATAAAACGCATAAAATTTGTAATTTGATGATATGGAATTACCACATGTTACACCTATTACTCTAAAAAATATTATCATAGAATGTATCAATGAATGCTGAATTTTATTGCAAGATGAACATATAATTTTCAAGTGGATTCAAATTTGTTTATAATAGCTTTTAAAAAATTTAGAGCTTAAATTTGAATTTTAAAAATGGGGTAAGGGTGATAAATATCCCTATAAGTGGATATATGGATGAAGGGTTTTATGGGGTAAGAAGGGAATGTAAAAGTGGGTATATGAATTCAATATAAGAGAGGATTTATAGAGGGATTTCATTGATCAAATTCTTGAAATGTGATTACTTAGAATTGAAGATTATATTCATATACTAATGAAAATGATGGTTACCATGGATAAAAAATATTTATAAGAGTTTTTTATTATATAAAGATAAAATACCTGTCTCTATATCAAGATACCATAGAGGTTGATCAAAAAAATTTTAGGTTTTCTTATTTAGAAGTGGTTTAATAAAATATAAATATTTAGTGATTAATGAAAAGATGAAAGTATGAATTAAATAAAATCAGTATTTATTTCTTGTATATACAATTAGATTCATAGGTTTTGACAATCATTAAATAATTATTAAGGATTTAACTTGGATTAAATATGGTCCTCATTATTATTTGATTGTACCTTTATCATTTTATTTTTGTGCAATGAGACCTCTATTAAATAGGATTTATTTATAAAAAATGAATGGATATGTCATAATCATTTTATTCATTAAATCATACTATTGAATTTTGCATCAGTGGGTTATTCCAAGCCATTTCAATGATGCCGCCATTCATTTTTCATAGTAGACCTCGTAATAGTTGGTGTCCTTATTTTCATGAGTTATTATTTGTTGAAAAGGTAGGTTGTAATGATGTATTTTTTCAATTATATGTCGATTAAATTTTATTTAAATATGTGAATAATTGTTAGTTAAGTTGATATGGAAGGAGATATACTCTAAAGGTTCTATTAGTTCCAGAAAAAGGATATGGAGTGAGCACAATGATCACATTGTGAGTTAAGTGACAATAAAATAACAGTCTCAGATACATAAGGGTCATCTGGAAGAGTCATGGTGTGATAATCAGTGTCATTCTATGGATAAATAAAATTTTAGGGTCACATGGGTCCTAAAAAGGGGTTATCCATGAAATGAAATTTTACCTAGTCTTCCAATTATTTAAATCACTCTACCACATCTTCACTTATCAGCAATGTTGTAAAGAGACATAATCATATTTTAGTTGTTTCACCTACTTGGATATTCACATGTCATAGAGAATGATCACTCCACAACCTATGAAGATAAAATTTGGATCATTATATGACATAGAGGTTATACTGTGTGGGGGGGTTTCATCGAATAATGGAGTGAGGATACATTATTTTATATGAAATAAGTCATAGTGAAATAAAAATTACTACACCTAAACTTGTGTGAGTCCTAAAATGATGTGACATGATCAGTTTTCGATTTCCTAGTGATTTTAATATTTGTTTTTATTGGAAAATATGGATCAGATTTTTAAATTTTTTTCATTCCATTGTGAATTAAATCACAACATAATCATATAGTTATTAATAAAGACCATGACATGATGAAGTAATTCACACTGTAAAGGAAGTAAATATAATAAAGTCTTGTAGTTCGAATTCATCATAGATTTTGTAGGGATATAGTTCAATTTATAGACAAAATTTGTGATTAGTGGTTGTTTTTAAGACCTAATAAAATGGTTACTTGTTTCCAATTCATAGATCATAATTGGGGAAGATGGATCCTTTATTTTGTAGAGTATTGATTCAAAATAGATTAGGGAACACAATTGAAGGATTGGGAAAATTGAAGTTAAGGTGAATCATCTATGATAAGATCAATTTAAGGAAATTAATTAAATGTGGAACCAAATAAAAATAATTTTTTTTGTTTTTATGGTGTTTATTATTTTTAAATAATCATTGTAAGTGATCACCATGTTTAATTTTCTTACATTCCTTATCTAAAAGTAGTACATATAGAGATAAGAAGATAGAGTGTCCCAAGTATTTATAGTGTGTCTATCTTGAACATGTGTAAAAAATAAAGTGATCAGTTTTATCCCTTAGAACATTAACACACTTTTAGAATATGATCCTTCGATTAGGCCTTTCTGGTAAAGAAAGTAAATATTTGTGTCCCCATATTTAATTTTAGAATCTGGATATTTTATGCTCTTGAAGATTGAAATGTTTATGTTTTTAATTATATAATGTGAATAAGATATAGTGGAAGAAAAAATTAATTACACATCTTAATTAACCCCATTTTCATGTGTATTGGGCCTATTATTATAACAACTAGTATCATTGCACAAGGTTTTCTCAACAAATCTATCATTAGAAGACTGATTCTACAGAGAACATTGTTAATGAAAAACAAATATCTTTTGAGATGGTTATAATTTCTAGATATGGAAGAATAAAATGATATCTCACCTGTGTTCTTCTAGACTTAATTTTTTTTCAATAAAAATTTGTGATATGCGAGTCAACAAGGTCATAAAAATTTCAATGACTAAGGCCAAAAAAATCATGATGCTGAACAAATGGAAAAAAATACATTATTTGGATCCTTTTTAGGAAATAAATATAATGATTATGAATTTCACATAATCAAACACCATATGAAACAATTTGGTAAATATTTATAATGGAGACATTAAGTAAAATGAAACAAAATTACATTTTTTATATAAATTTTTTAATTATTTTAAGTTGATTAAAAAGGATAATATTGATGGATCATTCAATCATCACATGGAATATACGATATTAATCCATAGAATTTGTTATAAAATGGATTATATTGAATTTATAAAAAAATATTCAAAGAATACCGTCTATGTACTGTAAAATATTGTTGGCTCTTGACAAATATGATCACATGGTATTCACTCTTGAAATTTTTCAAAGTAAGTTACTGACCTAAAAATAATTATGAAACTAGAAAACACATCTAGTAAATTGTAAAAATAGATTTATTATAAATTCATTTATAATATTAAGATACATGAAGTTATATGAAATACTGAATATTTTATTAATGAGTTTATATCACTAGTCGTAATAAAATTACACTATAGAAAAGATAGGTATGAATATAAAATTGTGATTGTTGGAACCTATGTATTAATACTTTAATAGTTATGTTTTGATAAATTAATATTTCTTCACATTTAATTTAATAAAAATATAATTATTTTAATTTATTTTTTATTTTTAAGTGATTAATAATTATTTCTTAAAATTTTTAATATTACAAATTGGTTTTTCATAACTTCAATAATTTTAAGAATATAAAATAACTTTCATTTTATATTTTATCTTATGTTTTTTCATTATGTAGAATTTATAATAATTTTCATGGTGGGATTTAGTGAAAAAATGGTACAACCATTACAATACACACAAGGGACATCCCATCAACAACACATGAGGGACCCGAGGGTCAATTTGGTTAGATAGCTAACCCACGAATCCTACACGGTGGCATGAATGAGGTTGGTACATGTTTTGGTTGAAAGGATAGCATTCATGTTAAGGCACATGGGCTAGGTATGATGGTGGGATAGTTCATGGAGTAATGAACCATGTGTCATGGTGTGTGTTTGTGTGTGTGTTATAGGTCTCTATCCCCAAATTCCATCTCAAGGGTGATGAGACATTGATTGTAATACATGGATGTACTCAACCAACCACATGTTCGACGTGGGATATCAACCAATATGGGATCTCATCATCAACCTTCATGTGATAAAAAATTTAAAGGGTCGTTTTCTAAGATCTAAGAGATATATATGATCATTATGGATATCATATTCTTCCTCTATCGATACCTGAGTGTTTGAGTTCCCTTGATTTGATGGAAAACCACTGATGGGAAAGGGTGAGGTCCTCATTGATTTCCAAAGCTGATATACTAAATTTATGAGACCAAAAACATCCATGAATGAAATATTCATATAGAATTTATTATGATTTAAATTTATAAGGATGGTTTCAATCCTATAAATGATAATAAGCATGTGATTCATATCGCATGCACAACACCAACATGCATAGTGCAATAGCTGACAGCAAAATCATGCGACCAACGAACTTCCATTCAACCAGCTCGACCTCACATAACACTTGTAGCACAAAACTATTTAATGGATGGTCATAAAAATGGGAAAAATATATAATATTTACTGATAGTAGTAGAATATACTATTAAACATCATTACCTCTCAATTAGTAACTTCAAACATCACCGACAGTTGTTCAGTAATGGAAGATTAACCTATCGCTCGACAATAAATCTTCCTTCAACTCCTTCAGCAAAGAGATAGTGTAACCATCATATTTACCACTCTAAAAATGTAAATCTTGGTTTATGGTAGCATTTACATGTGAAAAATATCAACCCTATCCTTCTTTATAGTAGTACCAGGCAACAATGATGATAGATTTTTTAGAACGGTAGATCATCAACGATGGTAGATCATCTGTGATGTTAGATTAACATGAAGGTGGATATACATGATGTTAGATCATCTATAATGGTAGGTTTCTTCCATCCTGTAGTTGTATCATGTCAGTAATAACAATATCTTTCTAGGTTCAGGTATTTTTATATACCACAAGAAAAAATATTTTTTATATAATTGTTTTATTTTACTTGATATATTCCAAATAAATTTTTAATTACTATTTTGTTTCTATAATGACCCAATTGTATGTTTGATTAAATATTTGGATCTATAAATTTTATACACCTAAAAAAGTAGTATATTCTAATGATTCTATGTTTTTTTTAATTTCTTATATTTTAATAAACTAAAAATGTATGCATAATATTCTAAATATTTTATAAATGTGAAAAATACGTTTTCATTATTAATTGTCATGTTTTATGTATTATGATGTTATTCCATAAATAATAGATGTGAAAAAAATTCCTTGACATTGAGTTTGGTATTTTATATATAATGAATCTATTATATGTATTTTTATTTTATAATTTATGGAATGTAGAAACTGAACAATTAGATAATCCTTGAAGATTATTGATTTAATGATGATGCAGGATTATTCCATTGGACTTTTATAAATAAATTAAAATGAAATTCATATAGTTAAATCAATAAAAACTTGTAATTATTACTGGATATATGATCAATAACACTTGTGACTTCTGTTTACTTACTACAATCCTGATGGAACTTCTATGTTAATGTCCTTACTACTGATGTAGTCAAAGATCATTAAGAAAAATCAACATCATCATTTTATATTTTTTCTAATTTTCATTTTTTTCTTTTTTTCTTTTTTCTTTTTTCTACTTGAAATCGTTATATTTATTTTATGCTTCTCCAAATCAAAATCAAGCCTGTCTCTTTGTTATTACACCACCCAAAAGGAAGTTCTTTGGTTGTGAATTTGGAAAAAATTTAGGTATATACTAGGTTAAGACACTTGTAAAATTTCTAGGTTGTTCTTCCATGTGATATAAAAGGTAGAGTTTATAACTATTTATCAAACCTCTAATAGTGAGTTTTTTCCTAACTGGTACCTATCTTTTAGTTGAGTATAGTAGTTTAAAGAGTGGACTAGGATCTTAGTGATCAGAACCACTATAAAAGTACTTTTTTCTTTCATTAAATTTATTATACACTACATAACTTGAATGGTAATGACACTATACATTATTTAAATAATAATGTATGATTGATTTTTGTTAAAAAAAATTAAATGACTATTTATCCTTAGCTTTTAATTTTTTACTTCATTTGTAATATAAAATTGGTATCAGATCCTGGTCTCTAATTTGTTTCCACATTTTTTGTTTTTAATTGTTATGGATATATTTTTTATTCTTTTTTTAAACTACTTTTATAACTAGAATAATCTATACCTAAAAGTATATAGAATAGGGAATAATTTTGTAATATGGCAGGTGTTAATGTTAATGATGTATGGATTCAACAAAGCCCCCATATTTCGATGGAGGTGACTACCAGTATATGAAAAAAAAAATAGTAGATTACCTTAAAGAGTTATGTATTGATCATTAGACTATAATGGAGAATCATTATAAGCTACAAAATGTTGATCTAGAGACACTTTTTAGTAACTATATTAATATGTTTTAATTTAATCGAAAATTTATGAAATGTTTTTTTATTGTGCTATATGTATAAGTGTGTATATCCTTGTTTTAGCTTGTAAGTTAACCCACTACATATAGAGAATAATTCATGTCACTCACTGTTGGACTGAAAACATTAAAAACCAAGCAAGTAATGTGATGAGGAGAATATCAAGAATTCAATATTTGAGAAAAATAGTTATTGAACCAGATGTTCAATTGGTATACAAATATTACAAACAGTATGAGTGAACTTGGAAAATTATTAAACAACATAGTCAAGATGAAATAGTACTGAGAGATTTACAAAAAATATGGCATAGAAATAAGGTTTCCATGAATGAGAGTAATATTGTTAAATAGAATACGTTAGATGAATAAATAGGTTCTTTTAAATAGTATGAATTAGAGTTGAAAGGCATTGTGGATGAGGATTCTATGAAGAGAAAGGGTATAAATTTTTAAACTACTATAAATAATTCATAAAATTCTTCATATTCTAAGTCTGAGTAAAGTAACAAAGAGGTAGATCAATTTTACATGAAGTTTTACAACATTATGAAAATTAAATCTAGTAGAATGTAGCTCAAAAGGAATTTCAAAAAGAATAAAAATGAATTTAATTATATTAATAATAATTATGTTTCGGAATAATAATTTTATATGTGCATGATGAAATATCTCATTAGAAAATATTATCCCAAACTCAAACATTCATATAAAGATAATGAAAAAACGAAAAATGAACGTTAATATTTTTTTAGAGTATGGGACATTTTAGGAAGTCTTGACTCGATAAGTTACTCTAGAATTGAACATGAGACAATAATGTTTTTATTAATGGCTATAAATTATGAGGTAACTAATTCACTATTCATCGAATTAAATAAACCTACAAATATTGATCCTAATTATATTTCTAAAGATGAAAATGTAATTATTTTTTAATCATGTTTTGAATATAAATATTTTTATTCTAAGTACAAACAATTTCTTAAATAATGTAAGGAATTAAGGAATTATAGATTCAATATAATTGAAAAATACACTGTTATAAAAATTAAATATAAGTTGGTGGTTAAATAAAATGATAAACTGAAAAGGGATTATGATAATTTTAATATTAATGTTTCATAGAATGATAAATATAAATATAATTATCATTATATAATGTTTAAAGTAAAAGTGGGAAATGGAATACTTAAAAACATTCTAGTAGTGAATGATAAATATTGGGAAATAAGATTTCATTCAGTTCTAGATGATTTATCTAATGTTGTGATAAATTTTAAGGAAATTGAGGATAAAATATGGAACTAAAAAACCAAGATTATGGATCTAATATGAATTTTATACTGATTTAGATACTATTAAAAATTAAAATATGGATTTTAAAAATACAGTGTTAATATTAATGAAGACTTATCTAACTTTGTTTAAATAAATAAAAATATTAAAATATGGTTTCTATGATGAAACCAAACTATAACAAGAATGGTTTTGGTTATAAAAGTTTATTACTAGGAGTGAATAAAACTAATTTTACTAAAATTACAATGGGATGTATTTCAAATGAAACCTTATCTAAACATAGATTAAAGAAGCATTACTCCAATGAATGCACTTTAAGGTTTACAAAATCTCATTGACTTACTAAAACTTTCATTTCTAGAGATATAATTTATAAAAATCCCACTAATACATGCTTGAACGTATTCTGATTCCAAAATTGTATGCTACTAATCTGATTGTACACATGTTAGAAAGGGAGACAATTCATTCTTCTTGATTGTTAAATTTTATGAAATCTACATTGGAATTCTCAAAGACTCATTGTTTTTAGAAACTGGCTACTTCTGGAACATGAAATGTTATATTTCAAATTTTCTATATTAAAATTCATGTGATAGGGTCCTAATCCCATTTTAAGATAATTCTAAAGGACATATTAAATTTTTTGGTTAAATTGGTTGTTCTGAAAATGTTATAATTTGAAACTTTTATTTGTAGATGTTTTAAATAATGATTTAAAATTTATATTACAAATCTTAAATGATTTATTAAATGTATGTTTTAAAAATGATAAATGTACAACATTGAAATATAAATCTGTTTTATTTTCAAAAAATTGAAAAGGATATTTTTATAAAAATTATATTTATGATCTAACCAAATGATATGTTAGGTGCATAAGTAATGTAGAAGCATATTAAATTATATGGAATTAGAGAATTGGTCATGAAAACTTAAGACAACTATATAATCACTCAAAGAATTTACATGTTGTACAATTTCCATAGTTTTATATATGTAATTACTTTATGTGTGATTATTGTTTAATGGATAAGTAAAATAATGAAATATTTAAATATGTAAATGATGATAGTACTAATAGATGAGTAAAACTATTACATCTTGACATATTTGGTCCCAAAAAACCCATTATTTTTGTAGGTAATAAGTAAGTGTTTTGAAATATTGATCATTATAAAATATTCATATGGATTTATTTTTTATCACATAAAAATGAAACATTAATAAAAAAAATTTCTTTCTATAAACTTATACAAAATTAAAAATATTTCAATAATATATATCCAAATAGGTAATGATGGTAAGTTTTATAATTTATAATTTGATAAATTTTTTGATAATAATGGATATTTACATTACTTTTCTACACCTATGACACCACAAAAAAATGGTTTCGTAGAAATAAAAAATATGTAAATATAAGAAATGGCTAAATCAAAGATGGTGGAATTCAATGTGCATATATTTTCTTTCATAAAAGATTTAAATAAAAAAATTCATGTTTTAAAAAAGAGTACCCATTAGACTATTGTTAAATAATAACCCTTATGAATACTTTAAAGGATTTAATCACAGGTTTGGTTTTTTTAGGGTGCTTGGTTGCAATGTAATTATCATAAATACAATAGATAATTTAGAGAAATTTGATTCCAAAAGGAATTAAGGAATATTTTTAAGATATTATAATACTAGAAAATATTATAAAGTTTTCAATAAGATAAACTTAGTCGTTGAAGTGTCTTTTCATGTCATTTTAAATGAAAATAACATTAATAAGAAGAATTCCAATTTAAACGAATATGATGATAAATTCATGGAATTTAATTTTGGTGATGATAATGACCATGATAATGAAAATAAATTATTTTATTGTATCATATCTCTTCTCAAAAGGATCCTAATGAATGGAAAACAGTTATAGATTATCCAACAGAGTAAGTAATTGGAAATGTGGTATCTGATATACCAACTAGAAATTATATTTTAAATATATTATTTCCCTGGTCATACTTCTTTTTCTGATTTTGTATCTGTTAACATTGATAATTATTTAATTTATTCGAATTGAATATATTCTATGAATGGTGAATTAAATCAATTTTATAGAAATAAATTTTGGAATATATTTAATGTACCAAGCCATAAACATATAATGAATACTAAATAGTTTTTTAATAAAAACCGGATGAATTTGGTAACATATTTAAAAATAAAGAAAGATTATTTTCTCAAAGTTATTCATAGGAAGAGTAAAATCACACTGAATATTATTTAACTCATGTTTCTAGGATTTAAGAAATATTTATTTTATTAGATTTTTCTTTTTTAAAATATCTGTGTATTTTAGATGGATTTAAAAAGTAAATATTTAAATGGATTATTTTTTTAGGAATTTTATGTTAATAAACCCCTTGATTTAAAAATTAAAAATTCTATAATCTTGTTTTTTTAAAATAAATTGTTATACAGTCATAAAGAGGATCCTCAAGCATGGTATGAATGACTAACATAACTATTATTGAAAATTATTTACCTAAATGTAATGTGGACCCTGCCTTATTTATATTGAGAACTTCAAATGATATCATAATTGTAATGATTATTTTAATTGTATAATATTTGAATCAACAAATGAATTACTTTGTAATTATTTTTCCAAAGCAATGATAAGTGAATTTGATATGATATTAATGGGATAATTATAATTTTTTATTAGTTTACAAATTAATCAAATAATAGATCATAGTTTCTTAAATAAGTCTATGTATGAAAAAGAACAAATTAAATGGGTTGATCTTTAGTAATGAAATAATATGAATAAAAAATGATTACTAATTCCAAATTAGACCTAATGAATCTGAAATGTCTGTTGATATTATACATTATAAGAGGCATGGTTTGCAGAATATTGTATCTTAGTGTATCTAAACATAATATATTGTTTTCAGTGTATTTGTGTGAATGATTTTAGACTATACCTAAAGAATGTTATCATAAAGATATGAAGAGAGTAGTTAGATTCATTAAGGTTACTATTGGTATTGTTTTATTTTATTCAAATCGTAATTATTTTGAATTACTATATTACTCCGACTCTAACTTTCTAGGTAGTAATATTGACCCAAAAAATAGGCATGTGCCATTTTCTAGTTAGAATTTTAATTTCCTATAGTTCTATGAATAAATTATCAGTTTCAGTATCTATAGTTGAGGTTGGGCATAATGTTGATACGATACATTATTCACAATGTAAATGGATTGAAAAAAACCTTATGTGATTTTAATTTTATCTTTGATAAAATTAAAATTTCATGTGATAACTATAATGAAATTTATATTTCTAAAAACCCCATGCAACACTCCAGAACAAAAAAAGAGAGGTTATGTATCACTTTTCTTAAAGATCATGTAAATAAATTTTATATTTATATAGAATTATCCCCACTAAAAAAATGGTCTAACATATTCTTTAATCCTTTTCATTCTGTCGACATTGTGAAAATGAAGTTTGAACTAGATATGTTAGAAGTTTTTTATTTTTCTTATTATAATTATTTCTTAATTTTAAAATAGGTTACTATTTCAATTATATATTTACATGTATACTTCTTTTAAATTTCAGTAATGGACAGGTGATACTATTACTATTCAAGAGGAAAAATATTAATTCTTTTTCTATTTTATAAATTTCTGAAAAAAATGGAGATTTTTTATAAATTTAAATAAATTTTTAATTTTGTAATTTACATGGGGATTTAGTATTTAAACTAGTGTATCAACAGTTGTGTTTTGAAATATTATAATTTACCTCACATTTAATTTAATTTAACTATATTATTTTATTTATTTTATTTTTCATATGATTAATAATTATTTCATAAAAATTTTAAGCATACAATTTTCTTATCATAACATCATATTATGGTACATATATAATATTTTTTTCTTATCTACTTTATTAAGTGTTTTTTATTATGTTGAGTTTGTAAAATCTTTTTTTTTGTGTCCTTTATTAAAAAAAATAGGTCCAGCCATTATAAGACACACAAGGGGCATCCCATCAACCACACCTGAGGAGCCAGAGCATCATCCCCACATTAGAGTTGACTAAAGGAGACTACATGATGGCATGTATAAGGTTGGACCCAGTATAGATCAACTAGATAGAACACCCATGATGATGCATGGGATAAGGATGCTAGTGGGCTAGAACATGGATGTGCATCCTATATGGTGTGTCATGTATGTTGTGGGTATTGATCCCCTACTATCATCTTGAGGATGTTGCAACACCAATTGTAATATGTATAAGTACTCAATCAACTGCATATTCTATGTGGGATCACTTCTAGTAAAAACATTATTCATCCAACTTAATTAAATACTAATTTTTCAAAGGGTCACCTAATGATATGCTTTAGAGCCTTTCATTAAGCATGAGGATCATATTCAACCTTTATCAACACTTGAGGGTTACATTTTTCTAGAGTAGATGGTCGGACTACTGATGATCAAAGGTGAGGTATCCATTATTGTACTAAATCAATGATATTGAATGAATGAGACCAAAAACCTCCATGAATGATGTTTTTTTCATGATTTATGAAGTAAATTTATAGGCATGATTTTAAGATTACAAATGAGAAGAAACAAGAGATTCATATCACATGAACAACACCTCCATGTACAGCATAAGAGAAACCCATAATAGTTCATGACCATTGAACTTATATTCGACTATCTCAGCCTTTCATAGAACAATAATTGAAAAAATACTTCACATAAAATCAAAAATATGGTAGAAAAATCTTCTATTTGATGAAATTACTAACATTTACCACTCAACACTATTTTCTATCCATAATTAACATCTACCATCATAGATGGTAGTTCAATAATTATAGATTGATCAATTAATTAACATTATATCCTATATTTTTCACCTTCACTAAAGACAATTTTTCACCATCAAATATTCCACTTGAAATGGTTGATGTTAGAATAAATAGGATAAATACTCTGAGATATGTGAGGTGAATTAGGGTCTAAAAAATTAAAACAGCTTCCACATTATATCTTGTTTCATTATTAAAAAAATTCTTCTATCCCTTTACCATAACAATGTATGAATAGAAATGAAATCATGCATGAGACATAAAAATTTTACTCGGTTCAACATCACTAGGATAAATGGAATTAAATGAAATGGAAATGTGCTGATGTACCAAATCCACTAAGGATCACTTCCAAAATATGATTCATCCAAGATCACTTCTATCCCCAAGCTCACTACCCATATAGTTTTTTTATTAGACTCATTGTCCCTACTAGTTTACAACTAATCACAATTTTATAGCTTGGTACTATCTCCGTTGATGTTTGATCAAAAGTACTCTATAATAATTAATTGTTTTTCTGAATCTCTAATTAACTATTTCACACATATATGAGTGTTCCATGAAGTCTTGTTTTCACATGGTAGATAAAATCTATTTTTCCACATAATAATAGTTTATGAATTTTTTTCTGAAAACTATTTAAGTCTCTTAATGAAATTCCATAAACCATCCATGAATTTTATTTCATCCTCTATGAATTGACTTGCACTATGTGGAACACATTCTTCACAAACAACCCTTTTTTTACGGATGGATAATGCATCATGAATGCTTATGCTTCACATACTAACTATGAAATGCAAACCACTTTTATTTTTAAAGCTACCAAACCCACGCATAACCTTTTTTTAGAGTGTATTCACAAACTAACTTCTTCATAGAAGTGCTTTCTCATGAAACTCTTCTTTTTTATGGAATCCTTCCTCACAAAACTCTTCTACTTCAGAGAATCCTCCCTCACAAATTACATTTGACTTACCAAAAATTATCCTATTATTATCTCTTTAATGAATTTATATCTATATAATGATCTGATTATAGGTTATTATAGAGTAAAATATATTCAGAAAGCCTACAAATAATGATTATCGAGAACTCTGATGTGTTACAAACTTTAATACAAACATGCTATGTAGTGTGCATAACACCTTTATACATTGAAGCAGCTAATGTCATCCACAAATGAAAACACTTTGAGGCTCCTTAAATAATCTCCTCAATCCACAAATGACATGCCTCCCATGAATAATGATAATCTTATGGATTGGTTTTTCTATTAGGTTCACGTAACGCACATTGCGGTTCATATATCATAGATCCCTTTGAAGGAGGTATAATTCACTACCTTCATCTTCAAATGACTACTTCCTTCATAATTCCACACACCTCCTTTGTGATCTATATAGCATAGAGAAACTACTATATGTACTATGAACTATTGTCTTCTCAGTACATTAACTGTGTTTCACAAACTACTTTTCATAAAATGTTCCTTTACCATAAATCTAATTCTCATTTTGAGGCCAAAAATTTTAAGACACTGGGAAACCATGAAACCTTAAACACATTTTATTAAACAACACCAACTATAATGAAACATGGTCATCTGTACTTTTCAATAAACATAATCACCTTAAAAACACCAAGAAGACACAGTGAGGTTCTTTTTTGAAACAATCACCCCCTTTGGGTATGTTGAAAACTCTTCAAATTTTGATACTACGTTAAAGCTTCTTTCATATTCTTCAAAAATTCCCTTATTGATATTTAGATAGTGACCTAATATTTGGTCAACACACACTCTAATTTAACATAATCCATGTTTGGAATGAGATTTAAGAGTAGTATGCCAAGTTCACCAATAAATCAATTCATCCCAAAACCACTCAATATATTTCCTCACGAACCTCATCTATCATGATATTTATCTTTCAATCGATCATATTTAGAAAATTAATATTAAAAAAAGAACCCTATAATCTCCCCCTATCTTGATGAATACATTATACCCTTTTATATTCAAAATTTATCCTCCTTTTCCATTGTACCCAAAAAACTCTTTCATTATGGTCTATAATAGGGTAAAGAATGCATATCATCATGTTAGGGAAAACACACAACACCTCAGGGAGAGGGAGTCCCATATCCATAGTTTTATAGTGTGGGAAGATGACTAAACTATAGGATCTAGTAAATTCCTCTCAAAGACAACAATAGGTAAGTCCTTCATCATAATGTCTACAACATTTAGTTCTGTAGGAACATACTCCAACTTCACAAGACATTTCGTCTCATTCTCCTTGATAAATTTATATTTGATTTCAATGTTATTTTTTCTCAAGTGATGTAATGGATTCTTTCTCATAGTAATAGTAGTTGTTTTATCACAACAGATTCTAATTAGATAATTCAAAATAACTCCCATTTCATCAACCTACTACATCATTCACAATAATTACATGAAATATTTAGTGGAAGCTATGTATTAATCTTATATAGTGCTTAATGAAATTAAATCTTTTTTATTTTTAATCCAAGAAATACAGAAACCATTATGAAAAAATAAACCTCCTTACATTAATTTTCTATCCTCATATGAACCAACCCAATCAACATTTGTGTATCCCAATACTCTTGATGAGATTTTTTAATGTATAGAAAACCAAAATCAATCATTCCCTTCATAGGCCATTATAGGAGATAGTTTCTAGGGATGAACCACATCATGCATGGTTCATTTATGGGGATGAAATATTTCATATTCATGAAAACATCTAGGTTTTGAAAAAAATCTGATAGGTGTTGATATGGGATTCCCATGCCTCGATATGTTTAATGCATCATGATCCAACCAAGAGGTATCTTTACTTAAACCATAAATATTGTTGTATGAGGATGAAGCATGAGATGCATGGGTTAATTACATGGTGTGCCTCTTATTTGTAGGTTCATGTTGAGCACCAGTGACTGGTGTAAATTTTCTAAAAATTACTTATTTTGGAGTGGAAATGGGATGACGTCACCATGGATTTTGGGATGGGAATTCCAATATCACCACAGGTTAATGACGTCTTATGGGTACACATAGAATGGTTGAAAAACATCTCCTATTTTTTCTATTTGGGAGACTTTTTTTAGTGGGTGGTCTTGAGAGGCTCTACATTCATAAGATCATATGCCTCCATGGGGTTCCACATTCTATTGTATGTGATCGAGATGCCTGATTCATGTTACAGTTCTGGAAGGGGGTTCTTAGGGCACTGATTAACATATATTGCTTTTTACTCACTATCACCTAGAGATTGATGGCCAGTAAAAGCATAATATATCTCTTTTAGGGATATCCTCAAAGCATAAATTGTATATTTTTTATGTTTCTTGGGAGAAACACTTACCTCTCATTAAGTTTTATTATAATAAAATCCTTCATGGAATCACTTAGATGGATCCTTATGAAGCACTATACAGTAGGTCATACTCTTCCATGCTACACTGGTTAAAGGAAAGAGAGGTGGTGATATTGGGACCTCATCTCATTCAGGAGAATTTATAGTACATTCATCATAGAAAGTATATTTTTTCATATTATTTTAGAAATAATTCATATACTAATTTTATCCATCAAACACTATAGTTTGAGGTTAAGAGTCAGGTTTTCTTATTAGTTTCTCCTAGAATAGTTCATAGACAGATTCAGAAACAAGGGAACCTGTCAAATTGTTATATCAGTCCCTTTATGATTATAAAGAGAGTCATCACATTATCCTTTTAGATTCAGTTTCCATAGAGGTACCAACTCATTCATGACATCCTCACTACATTAATCTCCACTAATATAATTTTGATCCATAACAAATTATTCATCTTTAAGATTTTTTGTTTCATGTAGATGCATCATTTAAGGAGAAACCTATCTATACTATTTATCATTGCATGAATCTTCAATGAGTATGACCAGTTCCTCTGGTATAGGTGATATGCATCATATCCATATATAGGACGGACTTGGGAGTGGTTGGATGGAGTTTTTCCCTAACATTTCTTTTCTACCATTGTAAGGGAAATTTAGGGATGAATTTATTTAGGGGGATTATAACAACTTGGTATTTATATGAGATACAAGGCCTTTTTATTTATTTTTTAATTCCATATTTTTGACCTAATGTGAATGACTAGTGAGGATAGGGATGAAGAGGTGGTTTACAAGGATTATATGGATCCTAGAGCCCATATTTTTTGAGAAGGTAGATGTGACTCACATTTAGTAGAAACCATGCATCCTAGTTTTCATGGTTAGTGTAAACTGTGTAGGGTGCCTCAGTGAAAAGGAAATTGGACACAATTATCCTTTAATTTGTTACTCAAGCTGCACGTGTGTTCACTTACAAAATAATTTTTAACAGGTGGAAAATGTATATTCAAGGCATGGTTTGACTAACCGTTCACCATGACTATAGAATGGGGGTCTTCAGATAGAAAAGGGAGTACATATGCCTCACCATATGGATAAACTTGTGGCCATATCATGATACCAAGTTTTTATATGGAAAATGACCATTTTCCCATAATGATTTATATGATAAAACCCTATCCACTTTTCCTATTTTCTCTAGCAGTGACCACCACATTCTCAAGTTTAGAAATCCATTGGAATCCAATTTAAGGATTTTAAATATCTATATAATGTGGACTCTATTTCAAAAACAATTTATCTCATTTGATACACATCGACGATTTCTCTATTGATCTTACACCTTTTATATTGTTCTTACAATTGATGCCACTATTTTGTTGATGGATATTATGCCATATTTTGAAGTCATTCATATGTTTGATAATTATATTCAAATCAGGACCAAATCAGAGGCAATGAAAGGATTATTACTCTTCTATAGAATTTATGTATGTGGTCTGTATAATTTCCCAAAAATACAAATTGTGTATATATTTTAGTTGTTATGTCACACACTAGAGGTTTTGGTTAATTTTATAGAAATAAATTAAACCATGATTCAATTGATAAAATCGTTTATGAGACATACTATGACACCTTTTTCCATTGTTAGATATTTTCTAACTCAACCTAAACCACCCATGGGGTGGGTTCTTAATTTTTTATCATGATTATGCCACCATTGGGGTGTGATGAGCTATCTTTGTATAATTGAAAATTGAATGGTGTATTATATTGAATTGTTAACAGTTGTTTGTACCTTATAGAACTTTTTAATTTGAATATGAAATGTATAAATTGTTTTTTTTTATTTTCCTACATAAAATTATTGATGGATTTATGAATTCATGAATGAATTCATTAGCATGAGTTAGACATTTTCACTCCTTGTATCCTATTTGACAACCTTACTTGGATTACTTGGACATTTCCACTACATGGATCAAATAATTTGATTGACATGAAATGATAGAATGAATTTTACATTTCTAATCCTTGGATTTGAAAAATTATTAAAATTAATTTTAATTTTCTACTCCATGGATCTTGGTTATATGGCTTATTTGGATTCTTTGTAAATTTCTACTCCTTGGACCCTATCTATTTGATTACTTCGATGAATTGGTAATTTATACTCCATGGAACTAGATTACAAGTATTACTTATAAATTTGTACTAAAAGGATCATGTGTAACTAGTTTACTTGGAATTCTATGTTTCCGTGATCATTTTAACTCCTTTGATCCGACTAATTAGGATTCCACAGACATTTCCACTCCTTGGATCCTATTTAATTTTTTTACATAGTTATCTCGGTTTCCTTGAAAATTTCTACTACTTTGACTGCATACCATGTGGGCCTCATACATTATTATACATCATACGATGATGAAGATGCTTTCTAATCTTTACATATATCCTTTACGGTTTAGTTTCTTATTCATAGTGAGAATTTATAGACTTGCTAACATCATTTCCAATTTTATTACTTACATGTCTATTATATCTATACATTGATTCACATTTTATGAATTGACTAGTTGGTGGTGGATTTCTTTGCGTTATATCACACTATGTTCAAGCCATCGTTCAGTACCTAGGAAGACTTCATTGATAAAATTTGGGATAGTGGGAAGTTCTACCTTGAAAATTCTTGATTGATTGTTTCATAGGGCCAGGAGAGCATAAGACTAGAATATGGATCATGATTCTTTCTAAGGATAGTTTATTTTGGTATTTTTGTTCATTTTATACATTTATTTTACTAAATTCAAATTTCATTGTATTACTTGACTTTATTATAGCATTATATGATCATTATTTTTATACAAAATTGCTAGAAATGATTACTTAGTTATTTATAAGATGGATATTCATTATTATATTTATTTATTTATTTGACTCTACTATTTATTGATATAAATATACCACTATGATATAATATGACCATGAGGGTATAGTCTCCCTAGTATCTCACCATTGAACCTCATCGCTAGTCAATAGCCTCTGGCTTATGGGGAGGTGCACTTGAGGTTATGTGGAAAATTGGGTTCAATTACTTTTGAGGGAACATGTTCTTGGATGTTAAATATATGACTATTTAAAATTCATTATAAGAACCTGATATTTGATAATAAATTTATCTTTAAATAAATTTATATCTTCAATAGATTTCATTGCATGAAACACGGAGTTTAATCAAACCATTATATACAATTAAAATATTAGTAAAAAATTATGACCTAGCCATTTGAATTAGCGAGTACGAATAAGCCTATCTATATTATGAAACATTTTTATTTTACATATATATTTAAAACAAATTATTTGATTATCAATTAATTATTAGTGAAAATAAAATCCAATTGAAGAAAAAATAGAAATTTTTAAAAAAATCTTATGAGGATAATGAATTTTTTCATGAGAAATTAAATTAATCACTATAGGGGAATTATTTTAATGATATATATATATATATATATTATATTTAATAAAATGTTTCTAGGCATGGGATAAGAGTAAAGAAAGTTAAAATGTTTAAAATATATTTTTTCTAAAAAATGGGTTTTCTCCCATATTACACGATTATTTTAATGTTAACTTCATCAAATTAATCAAATTTAATTTGATAAAACATATTTCATATTTGGAATTAAGATGTAAAAATTTGTTAAATAGGTACCTTTTATTTTTTTTAATATGAATAGTAACTATGGTAAAATTCATCACCTCGTTGAAGGGAGGATTGAGATAATCTTGATTAAAAATAACTAAAAGGCCAAAATATTTCATATTAATTTATATGGGATGAAGGTAATTATACCCTTATCATATTAGGATCTAAATATATTTTTTTAATCGACACTTTTCCATGAAAAATGGCTATGGAATATTTAAAGCAATGAATGTTACATAGTGTACATTGTTTCATTTTAAATTTCTATTTTGTGTTCATATTTAGAAAAAATAAATTTATGAGTGAAAATGATTATATTTTTTGAGAATAGAGAATTTATTTTCATGATGAAAATTGATTTCAAATTTTTAGTAATTAAATAATGTCCTTAAATTGTTCTGTAGCATTGATAAAAAATTTATTCAATTAATAGAACAAATAAATTAATGTAACATAGTTTGAGTGAATTATAGTTTTTCCCAAAAATATAAAAAAAATATTAAAAGGATTAGATTAAAATTACATAATTTTAATGGTGTCTTGATGGTAAAATTAAATAAATAGTTCCAAAATTGACATTTATGATATCTTAAAATAAATAAAATTTTACTAAATGATTTCAAATTAATAAAAACATAACTTTGGACAAGTGAATAGAATATGGGTAAAAGAATTATATATGGACCATTTATGGGTCCCTTTTAAATTTATGGTAACATTCTTAACCAATTATGTAAAAATAGTTTTTATGGCTATTAAGGTCAAAAATATCTAACAAAGGGGTTAATAAAAAAGACAAAGTTTAAAATGGAACCAAAACCTGTCTAAATATCATTGGATGATTTTATTCTACCCCACCGAGTTTTTAATCTAATTCATGTAAATTTGAAATCATTTGTATAGATAATTAATTTATTTTTATTTTTTAATCATTAATGAAATAACAATAGTGCCCCTCTTGTCAATTATAAATGGGAACCTCCTTCCCGCACATATTCACGCCATTTGGACCTCATATTTTTACTATACCATTAAAAAACCAATGTAAAATTCCATAATAAAAGTCTAGATATTGTTGTCTTCCCAAAATACATGCCCTATGGTCCTTATAGGGATATATGAAGAAGTTCATTTAGATAAGAGGTAATCTCCTTAAATGACCATAAACATTTTATATCATCACTTACACCTCCAAATATTTTTTATTTATCATAAAATAATAATTTACTTATATATAATATATTTAAATTATATTATGATTATAAAATATCCATTATTTACCCTCATTCCCATCAAATGGGAAGTAAAATTATCACTCCTTCACACATATAACTTACTGTCACCACACAATGATAGAATTCATTTCCATAACCATATTTATTGAATGTAAATTATAATTGGAATAATATTTACATATGTTAATTATGAAATAATTATACTTCATTAATTATAAAACAACATATATATTCTTACCTTCCAATCCATTGGAAAATCATAATGTTAGTCATACGTATGTATTGACTACCTCCTCCATGAAGCGATGTGACTTGTTTTTTATGTCCCTTTTACCTCGATGATAAAAATAATTCCTTTTTTTAATATTTAGGATGTATATGAATAAATAATTAATCTAGAATGGTGTGTTATTATATTATTTTCATTTATTCCATCATTTGAAACATAAATATGACATTCATGCATATTTACAACATATTCTCTACATGAACGATGCAATTTTTGTTTCTATATAATATTTTATGGATGAATATAAAGGTATATATAGTGAATATATATTATATTTATATCATGATTAACAATTTTTAGATCCTGAATCTATGATCCATGTACAAGGAATGAAAACAAAAAATCAAAATTCTCATGATAAAAAAATAGTTATCATAAAAAAATGAAAATTTTAACAAGGTATTATTAATAAAAGGTTTTATAATTTTTATAAGGTGATATTATATGATATGATAAGTATTTAAATGACATTGGTATGTAAGGATAAGAAATTTAAATTTATTTTACAGGATTATGGAGTTCTTTTGAATCAACTGGAACTCTAGGTAAGGGTTTATCATTTCAAATTTACTTCTTAGGGACATATGTTTAACATTATCCTATCTTTATTTATGAGGTAGATATACTTCCCCTTCACATGTTATATCATGATTATCCTTATGTTCATGATATTTAATATTTCATTTGAGGTTATTATTTTTTTGGGATTATGATTCACACGATACAAAATAGGTATGGATGTTTTTGTTACAATCTCATTATATAATGGAATTGTTTATGATTATGCTTATAATGATGAAATATTATTATATAAATATAAGTAAAGTCATGAATTTTATTCCAATAATTTTATTTATTTAAAAAATCATATTTTAATTTATTTTTCCTCACCTTAAGTAGTCAGGAGACAAACGATGTGATTTTAAGTAAAACATACTTCATTTATAATTTTAATAGAAAATAATTTCTCTTTCATACCATTTTTTCTAAAAAAATAAAAAATTTATTTACTATTCCGAAATGATTATTTGAATTAATTTTTCCCAATTTTTAAATTTGTATAAAACGGTTTAAATGAGATCTTCTTATTGTTTTCTGAATGATATACTTTTTGACCTTTTCTAAAAGTATTAATTTATTGTTTTTTAACTTTTACGAAATAAAAATAATTCCTTACCATCATGAATAATCAATAGTTTTAATTTTATATTAAAAAATTTATAATATTTTCCCAAATAAAATTTTAACATTAATATTATGAGGATATTTAGATTTTAAATAAGTAATTTCAAAGGGAAGGTGTTATTTTATAATGGAAATGTTCCAACTGACCCCTTAAAAGAATTTTTCACCTATTATAACATCATTTGTTATTAATAATTATTTATTAGGGATTTGATCCAAGTATTCTATCCTTATTCATTATATTTATGGTTTATGTTTGTGACGATTTTTTTATGAAAGCCATTTATTTTATATGGTTTATTCAATGATGAAATTTTTATGAAACCAATTTATTTTCCTTGTTTAAGATGTGAATAATGTTTAATGATCTTGTGGAACAAATATTAATGGTTTTTATTAGGTAACATGTGGTCCTAGAATTATAAATATCTCCAAAATATTGGGTAAAGATAGATATCTCATGATATAAATAATTTTGTAATTGGGATTGATCCCTATTTTTAAGGGACACTATCTGATATGATTTTATTAAGAGTGAACCTTAATTACTATAGTGGTTTAGTGTGTGAAGCCAATCCACTATGAATGTCTTCGTATTTAACCTTCAAAACTAAAATGGTTTGTGGAGTGAACCTAATCCACTATCATAGTCTTGGACGTGAGCCATAACTGTTAATGAAGTGATTTTATAAACATGTGTGTTTTCCAAAATACCATTAATTATTCCAATGTTATACTCTCATGGATCATTTTATTTTATTATTTTATTATTTTTATCTTATAAAAAATCATTATTTTTGAAATGACATAAGATTACAATTTTTGATATGAAGGGTATGGTTCTAAAATGCCAAGATCATGTTTTCCTTCCATTATTCTCATGTTATTCTTATGTGATAATTAATATTCTCATTATTCACCCTTACTAATAATATGGTATCAAACTTTATGTTTTTTCATTTCATAGAGTTATAAATAATGGTTTTAGGAATGATATGTTTATGATGGGTAATAATTTTAAATAACTTAATGGGTGACTCTATTGAACCAATTGTTTTTGTGTCAATGTTTCCAAAGATATTGGACCAATATGATTATTGTATAGATAATTAATATATGAAATGTCTATTTTTATAATAATATATATATATATATATATTCTATGAATAAAAATTATGGTTCAATATAGTTTAAGTTAGAGAAGGTTTAATAAAACATTGGATAATATGATTAAAATACTATAGTGAGAACCCTTGGGATAAGTATAATTGTAGGATAACATTATAAAGTGTAGTAGTAATAAGTAATATAGTTTCATAGATTTCGAATATTTTTTCTTCATTTAGACATACTATAAATGATTTTTTAGGATTGTGTGGTTTTAAAAAATGATTATTTTTACTTACACTATGAATTTTCATTTTATTTAATAGATAGAACCCGGTGTAATTATATTAATGATGAACGTGACTGACTATGAAATGGTTTTACTCATGTGAAATAAAATTTTGTGTGATTCAAATGAAAAATATCATTTCTATGCTTAAATAAATTTTTCAAGATATGATCATGATAAACATTCAAACAAGAAAATGAGGGAAAAACATTCTTTTGGGTCCATCATTAGCCAATATCCACCTTTTTTCAGTGGGTTTTTTAATCCACTAGTTTTTGAGTAATGGATCCACAATAATAAAATGTACTTTTTCATTCTCTAGAATCTAAAAGATGAAAAGTACATTTTTGTTTAATATTATTTGATAGGGAAAATAGATAAATGGTTGACTCTTATCAAGAATATGTTACAGTGAGAATATATTGACTCTATTGAGTGGGATGTGTTTAAGAGTGTACTTTTTAATAAGAAAATTCCTTTAATTAATCTAATGAAAATGAATATGTAATTCTATGAGATAAATTATAAGGATTTTGAATCTATTGGTACCTATCAGGAAAATTTTATAATACTTTCATAGTATGATTCGGGTATTGTCATCTAACCTTAATGTAATGTTTATCTATTCTCGAGGGGATTAAATCCAATCCTATAATGGGAATTATCCATAATTAAATTTTATAGAAATTATGAAATCATTAAATTTTCATTTAATGTTGAAATATATATAGGATTTACTCATAAATCTCATGTTTTTGTTAAGAAGAGAAAGATGGAATTAAAATGAAATCATAAAAAACATAGAGAGAAGAAGTTGAGCTTTCTTGATTACTCAAAGTGTGGATGGAAACATGATGGAAATAGTCTTAAGATGAATGGTAAATGTTTTATGTGTGTAATGTATGGTTATCAAAAAATAAAATAAAAATTTGATGGCAATAGGTTTTATAATGATGAAATTGGAGAGAAATCACCATAGAATGCAGAACCCATAATCCAGTGTTCCAAATAAAAGATTTATAGGAATTACTCATACCTATGATGAAAAACCATGGTAAATGAAAATGTTCAATGAAAAAAATATCTTAATCCCAGAGACAAAGGTAAATCTCATATGATTTCAATTGATTATGAAGAGGAAGATATTTATGTGGTGAATGATTCATATACCATCCACTGTAGAAATGAAAATGTCTTATTTGATTATTTATATAAGAACACTTTTATGTCAGAATAATTTTCTAAGGATATCACATTACCACATCAGATGTTAGATTTATAGTTAGTAGTAAAAAACCTAATGTTATGATTACCTCATCTTAATTCAATAATTCTTCTAAAATTGTGTTTTTTTAGAATATACATCTTGAAAATATTTTTATTCGTCATCTTGTTAAATATAATGATATCTTATGATGGATTGAATTTATTTACATAAATATAACATCCATTTCAAAGGAAGGGAAGTCACATTTGATGTTAGGAATCAACATATGATTTTATATTTGTAGGAAAATAAATATGAAATTTCTATTAAAATTACATCCGTTTTGTGGGCCCTAATTCCTATTCAAAATAACTAATTATCATAGATTGTTGGAGAAAAAATCAACATAAAATGTATTTGAATTGTCAAGGAGTTTTCTGATGTGTTTATCTAAGAATTTTATGGTCTTCCACTAAATTTTGAAGTTGAGTTCTAGATAGAACACATATATAGTTATAAAATAATTTCAAAGTCTCTATATAGAGGGTCCTTGATTTTATTGGAGGAATTAAAGAACAAATATGAGTATAATATTAACAAGGGATTCATTTTTTTAGTTGCGTTACAATAGGGTGTACTAGTTATTTTTGTTAAGAGGAAATATATATCAATGAGAATTTGCATTGATTGTTGAGAAATTTAATATATCACTATCAATATCATGTATCATCTACCATTTCTTAATGAATTGTTTGGTCGGCTATAGAGAGCTCAATACTTTTCCATGATGGATTTAGATTTTAGATATCATTAATTTATTTTTGAGAAGAAGGATATCGAAAAGTAAAAATTCATTACAAGGTATGGACTCTATGAATTTTTTGTTATTATATTTGGTCTTAATAATTAACCCAATATCTTCATGTATCTAATGAATAAATTATTTAGATATTACTTTGATCAGTTTTGTATTGTCTTTATAGATGATATTATTATAAATTTAAAGAGTATGGAAGACAATAGAGATCATTAAGGATTTTTTGAATACCTTAAGGAAGGCTAATCAGTATGAAAAATTTTACAATTGTGAATTTAGGATTTTAAAGTTTAATTCATGGATCATATAATCTCATGTGAGGGTATAAAAGTTGATCATTTAATGTAACATGTTAATGAAGGTTGGCCCGAACTAACTACTATGACTGATATTTCAAGTTTTCTTGGTATGGATGGATATTATCAACTACTTATGGAGAATTTATGGAGAATATCTAATCTACTACCCATGCTAACTCAGATAGTATCCATGTTCCTTTATACATATGAATATGAAGAAAACTTAAATTAAATGAAGATAAGTTTAGTTAGTACATATATGCTCATTTTACCCTATAGTGGAGAAGGTTTTGTAATATGTATTTATGTTTCAATTAAGTTATTGAGATGAATTCTCTTCTAGAATGATGTTTTGATAGCTTATCCATCATGATAATTAACAGTTTATAATAAAATTTACCCAACCCATGATTTGGATTTAGCTATGAAAATTTTTATATTAATGATATTAATGAATTATATTTATAGAGAAATGTGTGACATATATACTATAATAAAAAGATAAAATTATATTTTTGTAGAAATAATTGAATTTTTACTAGAGAATATGGTTGGAGCAGATTAAAGATTATTACTTGTCAATATATTACCACCTTGGGAAGATATACAAGGAGGAAGATACTACAAATCGAAAGGATCATGCTAGATTATCTCTGATGATGATCAAAAAATATTCAATATTTCTATATTTTTAATGGATGAATATTGATATCATTAATTATAGTGATACATATTATATTTTATGAATTGTTATTCAACCATTTATCCATGTAATGATTAAAGGGGTATAGAATAAAGATGAAGAGCAATGTAAGACAATGAGAAATATTATTAAGTTTTTCCTTGACTATGTTCGAATGATAAAGTTCAAGAATTGGTAATGGGTTCTATCCATACCATATTTGAATAAGGGGATATTTTATGAGTCTCATAGTTATTCAATCTCCATTCATCCTAGAATTAACAATATTTATAGATATTTGAATGAGTATTTAAAATAGGGCAGCATGAAGAGATATATTTCTAAATATTACCTCAGTTCATAGTATGTCAACATGTTATATCTGAGAGATTTAATTCGAATGGGTTGTTACAACCATTAACCATACTAGAGAGGAAATGGGAAAATTCCTCCATGGACATTGTCATTGGACTCCCCGAATCATCAAAGGGCCATAATGCTATATGGGTTATATTTAATAACCTTACAAATTCAAAATAATTTTTTTTCATTATAAAAGACTTATCTATTGATATTATTGAAATCATATTCATTAAGGAAGTGTTAAGGTTGTATGGATTAAAAAATTCAATTTTATCTGGTTGGGATTTGATGTTTTCCTTGAAGTTCTGCCAAAATCTTCAGCATGCTATGATAAAGAGGTGTTTTCAGTCTAGTTTATCATCCTCAGATAGTTTTTTATTGTAAGAGGAAAATTAAAAACACAAAGTATATTAGGAGATCTTGTTCTATGGATTTAATTGGAGGTTAGGATAAGAACCTTATTTTGGTCAATAATTCATATAAAAATTACTTTTGATGGAGAATTTAGATGGCTTTTTATGAAGCCCTCTATGAAAATAAGTGGTAAACTTCAACCTACTAGGATTAAGTTAGAATAATATTACCATTGGGGCCTGATCTAGCTATAAAATGGTAGATAATGTTATATACATTCAAAACAACATTAAGTTAGCTCAGAGACAACAAAAAATGTTAATATGACAATCATCGGTGTGATAGATAATTTGAAGGTGGTTAGAACTATTTCCATGAATATCTTTATGGAAAATGGTTATGAGATTTGGGAATAATGTAATGATTATCCACATTTATATTTTCCTCTTTCAAACTCTTAAATAAGAAGATATGGTAGAATTTGTTTGGGTGATTCCAATGAACCTCTCTAAAGTTCATAATGTGTTCTATTTGTCTCTCCTAAGGAAGTACACACCTGATCCATCACATTTATTGAACTTTGTGTTTTTACCACTAGAGAATTATATTTATTATTAATAATAAGTGGTAAAAATCTTAGATTATAGAGATAATGTTATATGGAACAAGACAATTTACTTTGAGAAATTTCTCAAGAGAAATCAAAAACATGAAGAAACTACTAGGGAAACTAAGGATGTAATGAAGTTTAGATATCCACATTTTTTTATCAGAGTGATGAATTATTAAAGAATAATTCATTTTAATGGGGGTAAAAAACAACACCCTCCGCCTACTTCTAAATCTTGACCAAGGCTATTCATTCCTTTTTCTAACCTGAGTTTTCTCTCTGTGTTCCGGGCTATTTCAATTTGCCTGAAGGTTTGAGACCTATTTGACGGATTGCCTCAGGTTGATCTATCGACATTGTAATTCTCAGAAGCTTTGGAATTTTTGAATCTCATCTGGGGTCTCAGTTTAGCAAAATCTAACCCCCAATTGATACTTTTGACAGATTCATCTTTGGTTCTTGATGATTGCAAGGTCTGGTGACCGTGGGGCTTCTAGACAAACGACATATCATGATCTGCTTCTCTTCTGAGTAAGACTTGATCTTAGATTAGTCTAGAGCTCCCCAAACATGCAATGGGTGTTGGTTCTTCCTTTTCCAATGGACCTTCGATTTCTACATGAAACGGGATACACCTACTTCAGAGTTGTGGGAATGTTTTCTAGAACTCCTACTACCCTTTCAAAATCCTACTATTCTCTATTTTCTAGGTAATCTTGTAGGTCATTATATTTGTTCTATTAGTAGAACTTAGTCTGCATTTCATCCAATATCTCTACATATTTGTATTGAGGTGGATGTTTCTAAACCGATAGCGGAGTGGGTGTGGATTGCAGTGGGGGAGGAATTCCGCTGGAAAGAGGTTGTGGTCTTTGAGTCGTGGATAGACTATTGTTCATCTTGAAAATGTCTAGGCCACTTGGTTTCTTCCTGTTGTTGTGCTTGTAGGGATCGGCATGTGGTTATTGCCTCATCAAATCATCTAGAGTTAGGGTCTAAGGATGCTTTTTCAATGATTCATCTGGGCACTAAGGATGCACCTATTATAGAATTTTTTCAAAAAGATGGAATAACTGTTAATTAGGATCCATTTCTAGTGTTGAATGATAACTGGAATAGCCCCATTGAGTGTCGAGATGTCACTCATCCGATCCTGAATGATGACAATTTGAACTCTTAAACTAGCTATTTTTAGAAAAGGTCGATACAATATAGGCCTATACTTTATGAACTGAAAGCTAGAGGTTCTTTGGGGAAGATCCAGTTCACCGCCTTTTCTCTTGACAGAGTCAAGAAGGTTCAACATGAGCATCAGGGGGGAACCCCTTTGTTGCAAATGTCTTTAGGTGGATGATCAAGGATCCGGGTGATCCTAGGCCAACTTCATCTTGTCCTCTAGGTACAACTATCATGGAAGGGGGCCAAGTGGATGATGTTGGAGATTCATCGACACCCATGGCTACATCCTATGTAGATGAAGTATGCTTAAGTCAAGGTCCTTCAGGAAGGAAGGGACCTTAGGAACCTAAGAGGCCTGCAATGGAACAAGTTGCAGCAAGGAAACCAAGCCTGATAAGGGATTCCCCTGTAATAAAGTTTTCTAACCACTTTGATATATTAGATGCTAGTCTGGACCTGGGGGTTGAAGATGCACAAATTGATCACCCCATTGAGGAGCAGGGAGACCTCAGTGAGGTATCTAGTGATGACCAATATGGTCAATTTTTGGGTGATAGTAAAGGCGAGTTTCAAGGTAAATATCTCCTTAATCAAAAAACGAGGATGGGTTAGAAAGGCATTAGGAATGGTCGGAACGATTATTCATATTTTACCCTTCCAATAGATACAATATTTGTCTTCTGTATGAAGGAAAATGAGATGATATGTAGCCCCAAAGCTTCTAGCTCTCCTGTTCGAGAAAATTCTGTTGTCTACAAGGCAGTCCCTTTCAATGTAACCCTTGATGACTCCCAGTGTGATAATCTAGGATCGATTATGCATTCGGATGAATAAATGTTAGAGGACTGTCTAAGGATCAATTCCCCATATGTGAATGCTGAAGAAATTATGGGAAGACCGTTGCATGTGGACACAAATTCTGAGAAAATTTATTGGATTAACAAGGAAGAACACATTTTGATAAGAGTCTTCAAAGTGAGGATGATCAATAAAGATGAATACATGAAAACATGGGACTATTTGGTGCATCTTTTTGAAGACCTCCTAATGGATGACCTCAGTACACAAGCAACTTCTATTTCTTGGAAATTGTTTAGGGAGCACAATTCCAACCAGCTTAAATTATCCTTCAATAATTATGTCATTTCTTTTAGTGGCTAATATTCTTTGACATTGTAGGTTATAACTTCCTCTATAAAAGTGGTTTTACTAAAAAAGTTAATTTTGAGTGAGTCTATTACACACAACATTGAGTTTAAACAAACTACAATATACTATAAATATATTATCTGATAGTTATTTTCTAGCCTTTGGAATTGGTATATATGAATAGGATTAACTAAATTTTGAATATTATATGGTTTAAACAAGTATAAAAATAATTCTTTTGTTATTAATTAATTATAAATTAAAATAAAATCAATTTATAAAATAAGAATAATTTTTATGAAAAACCCTAATACGCACAATGTTTTTTTTCTTAATAAATGAATTGGATTAATATTGGTGAATAATATTAATTAAATTTATATATTATATAAATTATATTTTTTAACATCAATATAACATTCTTCAAGGGATGATATATTAATAAACCGTGTTTTATGATTAAAAATGTATTTTTCTAAAAAGTGGTTTGTCGCATGTAGAGTACATATTTTAAAATTAATTTCTACTACAAATATAAATTGAGTTTGATAAAATGGATTCAATATTTGGATTCCAAAGGTTCAAATTTAGAAAATATGACTATTTTATTTTTGGTCAATATGAATAGTGACTGTGGAAAATTTTATCACCTCTATAAAGGGTAAATCATGTTAATATCAGATAAAAATATGTGTTAAGGTAATAATTGTTCATCCTAATTCATATTTTGTGTAGGTAATTTTATCCTTATCACTAGAGGCCCAAATTTGATTTATAAAATGGAAACATCTCCCTAAAAATGAATTGTATAATATTAAATGTAAATGAAGTTAAAAGTGTTACTCTTTTAGTTTTAAATATCTTTTATTTTTTCTCATAGGGGAAATGATAGTTATAAACTAATATAAATGCATATTTTATCGTAATGAATATAATTTAAGGATTTAAATTTTTTTCATTCTTTGTAATTAAATAATTTCCTTAAATGCATGTGAAACACTGTTATTGTATGTATTCAATTAATTGAATTATAAAATAATTGAAAGAAATACAATTCAAGTGAGTTATAGTGTTCCACGTTTTTTCTAGATAAAGATAACATATTGGTGTTGTGTAAAAGGATTGTATTCAAATTTCACCTTCATCTTGGTGTCTTTAAAGTTAAATGAAATGAATAGTTAAAAAACTAACATTAATGATATTTATAATAAATTATATTTTATTTAATGATTTGAAATTCATAAAAATCATATATTTTGAAAAATGAGAGGAATATTGGTGAAGAAGATAATCCATAGACCATTTGTGAGTTTTTTCTAAATTTATGGTAACATTTTTAACCCATTATGGTTGAAATAGTCTTTACAGCCATTAAGGTAAAAAATAATTACAAAATGGGTTAATAAAAAAACAGGTTTAAAATGATATAAAAAACTATCTAAATATCACTAGATGATGTTATTTAAACCTAATAATTTTTTTCAAATTCATGGCCTTTTTAAGAAATTTTCTAGTGAATTACTTTACTATATTTTTAATATTTTACTAAATCTCAAGAGTGATCATCCCTTCAATTATAAAAGTTCACATACTCCCCTCACTTATTAACACATTTTGAGCACCCTAAATTGACCATACACAACTAAAACAACTTTAATAAATAATTAAACAAATTATATAGGTTATGGTATTCCACAAATACCATCCCTATGATCATAAGAGGATATGTAAAGATGATTATACAACGAAGAGGTAATCTCCTTAACTGGTCACTTTCTTTTTTTACTTATTCATTGCCTCCTCAAAATATATGGTATTTTTTATAAAATAATACGTTAAGTATCTTAAATATAATGAAATGTTATTATTAATATTAAATTACCATTAACTACCCTCCATCCTAATAAATGGGAAGTTAAAGTGTCGCTTGTGCATGTGTACGACATACCATCTCCACATAGCGATACAATTCATTTTCCACCATATTATTCCATGGATGGAAGTTATGATGGGTTTAATGGTTATATGATACCAATTAAATTTTATTATTTTTCAATAATAACATCAAATATACCTTCATACCTTCTATTCTTTTGTAAAATAATAACATCTCTCATGCGTACGTATTGAATACCACTACCACATAGCGATGTGATTTATTTTTTAATCTCCAGTTTACAAGGAAGAAAACAAGGATGGATTTATTTAATATAAATTATAGAAATTATTTAATAATGATTATTTAAAGGTAATTTATAATTTTACTTTATTTACTTCTATCCATCGAAAAATGAAAGAAACATTCATGCATATATACGAACCACTCTCTATGAATGGTGTAATTAATTTTTTTGTATATAGTTTTATGGAAGAGTATATAAATGTATATAATGAATGAAAATGATATTTAAATCATTATAAGAATTATGGATATGATGGAACCATTTTCAATGTACAAGTAAAGGCAACACTAACCAAAATTTTCATGATAAACGAAATAGTTAACACTTAGAAATGATAATTTTAACTAGGAATTAATAAAAAATGGGTAGTGAAATGTTATAATGGAATCATATATATGATATTAAAAGTATATAATTAACTCTTTTATAGAAGATTAATAATTTTAAATTTATTATAGAAGAGGATACAGTTCTTTCAAAACATATGGAACTCAAGGTATGAGATTACCATATAAAATTATCTTCTTTGGTACATATGTTATGACATCAACCTATATTAATTTATGAGATGGATATAATACCATTTTTTCATGAACCAGGCCAAACCGAGGCTCATGTAGAAACTAACCCAAAACCACATGTATTGTCTAGTGGACGGTAAAAAGAGAAAAATGAATATCTTTCACAGGGAGGCCTTTTCCTAAGTACCTCTATGAACACACAAAACCATCTAGATGAAAATTTATAGAGGGAAAGAGTAAAATATGAAAAAATAACAATAATAGAACTACCATTCATGAAAAACCTATAGAACATACAACAATACGGTAGTGTAAACTGAAAAAGTAAAGTGAAAAATACACACTCAACTAGAAATTTGTCCCAACCAAAAGAAAGTGGAAAAGTAAACCAATGATAGAGACTGTCTCCTAAATCCCATGGTATGGACAACGTACATGGTCCCCAACACTCAATATCCCTAACCTCCTCTAATATCACCACCGAATTGTCTTTCATTCACATAATACATGAAATGTGTAGGAAAGGCCCATGTAAAGGTCAATATATACATACCCATTAGGACACCCTGAATGATTAAGAGTGGGCAGTAAGGGATAAAATATGAATAGAAAGATAGTTGATATAAGATATAGTAAAATAGAATAACTTAACCAAAACCAGGAGTGAATGTAACCTTTTCCAAACACAAGGGGTTCAACACAGAAAGTAGATAAACTACACAATGATTCTTCACCAACTATATCCAGAGAGTAGACACACCTAACCATGATAATCTAAACATAGAAAGCACATGACATAGACCACATGTCTTTTTCTCCCTTGGAAATAGAGTTACGAAATCCAATGTGTTCATACAGAATAATATATATATGAGTAGTCAAAAGAATCAAACATAAGAGAGTAAGGGGATATCCATCTCACTGGTCAAATTAGAAAGAAGAGTTCCCAATAGTTCCAAAAGTCAATCAATGATTCCTAATATATCACACATCTTCTTAGAAATAATAATATAATTCATGCCATGCCTCATAATCATGCCACACAGTAGAGGGACCACAAACTCAATGTAGAGGACCTAAACCCATGTATGTCCGGGTGGGGTCCACTATATATGTATCCCTAAAGGACATGCCCTCATGTCGATGGTGGTTTCCACTCTAGTGGTCGATTAACTATGCCCTAGTATGACAGGTGGGTTCAACTGTACTCATTAAAAACCCACACCCCATCCTCATCGTGGAATTGTTCCCTAGTATATCATGGGAGTTCAATCAGAAGGTAACTATAGAGTACTTGTTCCCATACTGATGTGGGGTTCCATTCTAGTGGTTGATAACCTGCATCCTAGAGTGACATGGGGTTCCATGTTAGACATCAAGGATCAACACCTTATACCATAGGGAGTTCTAATCAAAAGTAGAGGACCCTCACCCTAGTAAATCAAAGGGGTTATAATATAGTCATAAATGATCCACACCCTATCCCATAGTGGGTTCAACAATAATAATCCTCAGGTGATCCTACCTGATCACTGATATCATCATGTGTTGCTTCAAAAAATGTTGTGTGTTCATCCTTGTATACGACGTGTAGTTGGGTTTTTTCATGAAAGATATGATATGATTAAAACACATGAAACCCAGCCATTATTCTTCATTTCAATCCCCATATATTCCCAAAACTTGTATATCTATCCATGGATAATGGTTTTTATATGTAGTTTGTCAGAAATCGGATTCTGGTGGTTTATAGGGGTTCATCGTTCAACCCGCACGCACTGCATGTGACTGTGACTTCATTAAACATTGATTTGTTCACCAATCATTAAAAATACCATCTATATCTCACTGAAATCCCTGAAATTTAATTTATTAATCAATATTCCCCTCTCACGTGATTTCCTTTATGATTTTAGCGGTCTGATCATGCTCGGTACTTCCCATCAATGTCGAACTAATACAGTGGGGTCCTAACATTGACTAATGTGAAGAAGATTTGGGGGAAAGATACCATAACTATGGTTTAACCATTTTTGTACAATTGTTCTTGGAAAAAAATAATGAATATTGATATTGAGGTTATAAATCAAATTAAACCCAATTCAAATCTGGTACATAGGCTCATGCTTATCCCATCATTGGCATAGATCTATAGAAGGGATCAGTCATATCAATTGATTTAATCAAAGGTGGTATAAAAAATTTCAAAGTCATGCATGGATATTAGATTGTTCTTATTCGAATAATTTACTCAGTAACAATCATAGGAAGTTTTTGGGTTCAATGCATCTCTATCTGCTCTGATCTGATGTTTCAACATCATTTGTGGTGATTTTCCAACAAAGGAGGAAGGAGGAGCTCTGAAATTCTCCTGGGTTTTATGTGGCTAGATCATAATAATTCACCATGGTAGTATTCTTATATTAAATATCACTAATTTTAAATAAATATATTAATTAATTAATTAATTGAATAAATAATTAATCCAATGAACATACTGCTGATGAACGAGGAGTCTGAACGCCCTATGTTGACCCTTTTTATGCCACACATAGGCTAAACACCGATTTCTTGACTCAATAATGGTCATGTATTTTTTATTCAATATTCTATTAAAGAGTTTTATAATTTTATTTGAGAATCTATGTTCATTAAATATAAAATATATTTAATATTTTTATAAAATTAAATTCAGGCACACTGGTCCTCAGTATCACAATTCAACTCATCTCGTATCTCTAGAAATATTCATATAAATATTTAAATGTATCAAAAGGAAATAACCAGTTCTATAAATCATTTCCTCCTTCAATATTTTCTTCCCTAAAAAGAAAAACTATGAAAAAATCTAGGATATTGTTCCCACACATGACTCTCCCACTCTGAGTAACTCTCCTACACATTCCCATGTTTCCACAACAAAAACCATGGGGATGGTTCATTAATGTAGTGTCTTCTACTTTTGATCCTTGGTCACCCATGAGTGCTCTATAAAGGTGGATCCATCCTCAATGTCTATCTATCCCCAGTCGATAACGTGGGTAAGTTTGTGAATGTATATCTTTAGTTGTGACACATCAAAGACATCGTGCATTATCTCCATCTATGAGGGTAGGGAGAGGTGGTAAGAAATCTCACTAACCCTCTACACAATATTGAACGATCCAATGAACCATGGGGATATAATTCTTCCCTAGAAAAACCTCCATAATCCTCATCATGAGGAAACTCTTGGGAATATGTAGTCTCCCTTCTCAAACTCTGACGGCATATGATGAAGATATATGTAAAGTTGTTTCCTACTCTATGACATTCTCATAAACTCATAGATGACTTGTTATTTCTCTGTCATCACCTGCACCAACTCTAGTCCTAGACCATATGTCTTACCGATCTCTATTTTTGATAAGGGTAACGTATAGGCTTTCCCGTATAGGGATAAAAAAGTGTTCATGTCAATGGTAGAGTGTTAGAAATTACTATACGCAAACTATACCAAGGTAAAGTGATCCTCCCTACTCCAACCTAAGTCTTACACTCAATCCTTCAACATATCCTCCAACATATGGATAGTGTGCTAGGTCTTCCCATCAGTCTGGGGGTGAAAGGATATACTCATCCTCATTTGGGACTTAAATTATGCCTTCTCACCTCTTCAAAATAAATTACTAAACCATGTATCATAATCAAATAAAATCATCAAGGGAACCACATGAAGGGGAACAATATCATGTATATAAAACTTCCCCAAAATCTCTAACAAAATCTACTCCCTGATAGAAAGAATGAGTCTAGAATTTATAATTCATTGAACTATAACCCATATGGATTTATGGACGTTCACTATATGTGGAGTCCCTCTCATAATGTTCATGAATATGTCATCCCATTTCCACTATGGGATCTTAAGGGGCTGAAAAATAACTGTTGGAAATTTTTTCACAGCCATCACCTACTGACTGGTGAGGCACAAAGTGAAGAACTCAGATACAATTCATCTCATTCAAGACCACAAAAACTACCTCTAATGGTCTCTATACATATTCCTCGCATTGGGATGTGTATCTAGGGGAGAAGTGTAGAACTCTCGCATTATATCCTCCCTCAATGAGATTGGGACCAGCGTCCAACCTTGAAAAAGAATGTCTTGATTCCATCCTTACTAATAAAAATGTGTTGAGTCCTTATTGGTTATGTGGTCCATAGATACCTCAAAATAGAAGTCTTGTAGCTGGTACTCT
The DNA here is from genome assembly GCA_963277665.1 of Viscum album. Taxonomy (NCBI): domain Eukaryota; kingdom Viridiplantae; phylum Streptophyta; class Magnoliopsida; order Santalales; family Viscaceae; genus Viscum; species Viscum album. The sequence continues at coordinate 96,939,135 of OY728130.1, read as the reverse complement.
CTCACATTCTCAATAAGTGGAAGAGTGAACACCATCAACTACATAAAATTTGTAACCTCCTACTCCACTGGGTCAACTGTGAGGAGGCCAACTACTCTGAATACTCTTTCACTAAGTGAGTAAGAAACATCCTATTAAGGGAATATTCTACTATGTTTCCCTTATTGGATTATAGACTTTCTCCAAGTCATATTCCTATAGTAACTCCTACCAGAAACATTGTCTCATGTTAAGGTCTTTATGCATAAAGGTTTGGATGAGACTATGGTGGTCTGAGTAAACCAAAAAGTGCACCCCAAAAGGTAGTTCTCCTGCATCCTTAGGGAGAAAACTACCACTACCTACTCTAGGTCATGAGTCACATAGTTCTACCCATGTGGTCTCAATTTTTTTCACCCATATAGGATAACTTCCTATCACTGAATCAACACACAGTTAAGCCCATCCCTCAAGGCATCATAATACACTTTGAACTCCATTTCCTCCTATGGTGGTCACAATAAATGAGAAATCATCATCCTTATCCTTAACTCCTCAAAGGCACTCTGGAACTTCTCAGACCAGGTAAACAATTTCCCTTTCTGCATTAGGGTAGTCAAAGTGGCTGTAACTCGTGAAAAGTCTTCCATAAAAATCCATTAATACCATGTCAAACAAATAATGCACTACACCACTGATATTTTTTTAGGTGGATACCAAGAAAAAATTGCATTAATCGTTGTTGTTTATATGGATAAACCATGATAACAAATAGAATTCCCAAGAAAGTGAACCTCATGAGTCTTGAACTAGAACATAAAAAGAATTCCATAGAGCACATGCTCTAAAATAAAATCTAGAACCATACTCAAGTCCTCTAAATGATCCTCCTCTAATATAGAGTAAATGAGTATGTTGTTAATGAAAATGACCATAAAATTGTCTAAGTGTGGCTATAAAACCTTATTCATAAAATCCATAAACATGGAAGGGGAGTTTGTCACACCAAAGGGCATTATTAAGAACTAATAGTATCCTTAGTGACATCATAATGTCAACTTTGGAGTACCATCCTCATGATCCCTCAACTAGTGATAGTCATACCTGATATCAATCTTTGAAATCCATATCACAAATCAGAACTATTCAAATAGGTCATGAATCATCAGAAATAGGTATTTGTTCTTTATCGTGTCCTGTTTTAGGTGACGATAATCCATGCAATGCCACAAGCTCTCATCCACCTTTTTCACTAACAAAATTGGGGATGCTTATGGGGACACACAGGGTCTGATGAAACATTTATCTCAAAGGTCCTCCAACAGCAACCACATTTCTTGGAGCTCAGTAGGGGTAGTCCAGTATGCCACAGAAGATATTATAGTGGTCCTGGGTTTTAGTTCAATGCAAACATCCATCTCCCTCATCGGAGGTATTTCTAGAATGTCCTTAGGGAATACATTCATGTAATTATTCATAGTTGAAGAAACCCAGATTCCTGAAGATCCTATTACACCATGTTCTATACTCACCAACTGATTGGTAATGGATGTAATTATCCTAATTTCAAAACCCATATTCCATACCTTGAAATCTATCTCACTAGAAAAGGAGAATTTCATCGCATCAATGCTTAAGAATCTGACTTGTCTACGATGATAATCAATTTTGTCTTAGATAATGGACAACCAATCAATACCCAAGATAAAATTATAGGGTTATATTATGATGAAAAAATGGTCTCACGTGAACCTATCCCCACAAAACTATTTATCACACTATCGGTTTATAAAAGATACAGAAGAATTACTTTCTGTATGAACCTCAAGACGAATCTATTTGGATTTCATCTCAACTGGGAGCTCCAGCTCTCGCACCAGAAGTATCAAGATAAAGAAATGACCGGTAATTACGAATAATAATATTGAATTTAGAGTATAATTAACATTGATTGTGACTATACTCATATCATATGTTGCAGGATCATAAACCTTCAAAGCCTACAACTCTCTACAGCCCCGACTGTAACCTCTCTCTGCTTTAAGTGGGAAACTTGGTGATTGTATAAGAAGGGTATTTTATTGTCATCCACCACCCATACATCCTCCTACTCTTATGCCAGCTATGCCTCCCTAAGGACCACCCTATCCATGTGTGGGATATCCATGATCATTGAATTATCTTTGACATGGAGATCTACTAGAAAACTTCTTGTGGTTCTTAGCATTTTTTAGTAAGGAAGTATTGCGCAATGTGACCTCTACCTTCAAAAGTAAATAATATCCTCTCTAGGGTCTACCCTGGTCTTCTATGATTCCTTTGACAACATTACTAATCCTAGTCATTGGGAGGGGTCTTGTGGTGAGATCTGGGTACCTGGAATCTTCTAGTTTCTCCAGACAACTCATCCATGTGGTGCCCATTTCTAGCTCTAGTATTCTAGAAACCCACTAATTGAAATATCTCTATCACTAGTGTCTCCTCCAGTACCCTGGCATAGGTGGAGATAGACAAGGGTACCATGCTTGCATGAATCTCTCTAGAAAGTCACTAATCAATCTTCCATGCTCATAAGTAACTGTTTATGATCATATCAAGGGAGTACCTCATAATATTTGTAAACCTTGCTGCATACTCATCCTCCACAATCCCAATATTCTGAAGCTCTAGAAGCTCCTGGATCTGAACCAAGCACAAATAGGATGGGTAATACTCCAAATATAATAACTATGAGAATTTGATCCATTAGAGTTTCAACTCATCGCACATCTACGTAACAAGGATCCACTAGTAGAAACTATACCATGGAAATGGATGGATACCAATGAAAAAACATGAACTATAGGTGTTCAAAAAATCATGATGATATGGAAAACTAACTATATCAAATCCTCTGCTTCTTCAGGATCTGGCTCATAGTGGGACCTTAGTGGTATCTAGCATTGGAACCCACAAAGTGTAGTAATAATATGTGTATTCTCATCCTATTCTGTTGGGAAGATCTACTAGTCGATATGTGGAGGTGTTGCTACTTTCCCACCCAATTGATGGGGCTTGTGGGATGGACCATGAACATAAGGCTCATTTCTCATTTGATCATCATCATAATCCAAAATTGGTATACTCACTGGCTTTCAGTGTCGTGGAATCCTAAGACTTAGAAAGACCTAAAATTATCACATGAGTATATAAATATAAACAATAGTGGGGAGGTGACACAAGAAGGAAATTCTAAGACCCAGTCCAATATAATGCATGTACCATTGTTCCATGCAACAAATAACATGGTATATTGAGTCAACATGTATGTAATTAAGGTCCTAGTGAATGGATATGTTGGATTCTAACACCATAACTAGATTACCTATCCCAAGATATGCACTCAAGATAATTTGACATAGTTTCCCTAAATTCTACCAAATCTTTATAAAGGGACTAGTCCTAATAACATTATAAGGAATGAACTTTCTCTGATACTAATCTTTCATGACCCAACCGATTATGGGGCTTGATCAAAAACTACCACAATCCTACATCTATAGGCTAGGGGATTGAGATTAGCACCGAAGGCATATCAAACAAAGGGATGCCTTTGACTAAGTACCAGTATGCACAAACACAGCCCAATAAATAAAAAATTTCATAGGGAAAGTGTAAAATACAAAAACATCAAAGAGAACGACCATGCATCCAAAACATCTAGATAGTAAAAGTGTACAGTAGTTTAAACTGAAATGTAAATGGGAAAAATATACTCCCTAAAAAATATTTCCCATGATGAAAAAATGGAAAATTAAATTGTTGAGAGATCCCCAGGTCCTGAATCCCATGATATGACCACCCTATAAGGTCCCCAACACCCAGTATCCCTAGGATCCACTGATGTCACCACCGAACCATTCTTAATCTTCATAAGACATGTCATGTGTGAGAAAATCCCATTTCAGATTGGGTTTATACATACCTATTAGGACACCCCAAAAGATGAAGGGGGTAAGTGAGATATAATAGTAATATAAAGATAATATGTGCAAGATACAATCAAGGAGAAAAGTTCAACCCAAACTAAGAGTGGAAGTAACATACTACAAATACAAGGGTCTTAACATGGTGAGTAGATAACTACATGTCAAGTATTATCCACCTATAATAGGACAATATACTCATACTACCATGGGAATCTACACATGGAAATCATGTGGCATACCTCGAATGCCTTCTCCTCTCATTGAAGAAGAGTAACCAAATCCAAGGTGTGGATATAGAATAATATATATACACACACTCATTTAAAATAATCCAAAATGGCAGTGTGAGGGTATCTCTATCTCATAGTTCATACCAGGAAGAAGATTCACCAGTAGTTCAAAATTTCCATCAACGGTACCTAATATCTAATATGTCTACTTAGAAGTAACCATCAAAGCAAGACATGCCTCATCATTGTGCCTCATATTCGAGGGGACATAAAAATGAATTATGGGACTCATTCCCTAGTACATTGGGGGCACTCTATAAGTTTCTATAGAGTACCTGTGTCCATGCCTATGTGGGTTCCACTCTAGTGGTTGAGGAAACGCGCCCCGATGGGACATGGGGGTTATACTACCATCTCCATGGATCCACACCCTATCCCATTGGGGGTTTCATTCAAATTTTGAGGACCCGCGCCCTGGTACCACATGTGGGTTTCACTATAGTCATTGAAGACCCATTCCCTGGTATGTTAGGGGGTTCCACATGTGGGTTTCACTATATCCACTTTATAGTGTGATAGGGGGTTCCACTCCAGACATCGACAAATCACACCCTATCCCATAGGGTGGTTCCACTTGTATGTCAAAGAAATGACTCTAGTACAACAGTGGGGATCCAATATAGTCATCAAGGACTCACACCCTATCCTGTAAGGGGTTCCACTCTGAAGAATCCTTGTGTGATCCCACCTGATCATTGATGTTGTCAGACATTGCCTCCAAAAACCCTTTTCCCGATACATTTCAAAACATATCTCAAAATTCACACAACAGATGGAACCATCACATTCTAAACAGAAAAAAAATCAGGATATTATATTATTGGGACCAAATACAAGTCCAAAGAAAGGAGATATGTGACCTTGAAGTTTCCTCAAAATATTTTATTTGGTACACATCATGTGAGGGGGCCCACATGATGTGTAGCCCTGCTGCCCTGCTTGCTTGTGTCCATTGTCGTCACACAACTCATGATCGTGTAGGAGTACATGATGTGTGGGTGGATTAAATTTTGTGTATAAGCTACCCAGGGATGGGTTGTGTCCTTCAGGTCATATCTATGTACTGGACCCCATGTCCGTGTACTACCCTTGTGTTCATGCACATAATTGTCTGTATGTGTGCTTGGGTACATGGTTGTGTACATTTCCATGTATTTCCACATGAGATCCCACATGTCTTCCCCATCACACTAGTTTCCAATTTGGGTAAGGGGTACATGACATGTAGGAAAAATACATTTCTTTCCATCCTTATACACTCCCAAAAATCATTCCCACCTCACTAAGTGGATTATACATTGCATGTTCATTCTTGTACATGGTTTGTAGTCGGGTTTTTAATAGAAAACCAGATCCTCTTATAGTTCCTTGAATAAAATATTCTCCTTAGAATATAGACCTATATCTACCTAGAAATTTAATATCTAGACATGGATCATGGAATCAGGACTTCATTAATTGGAAATCTAATTTTAGTGGTCCATAGGGGTTCATCATTCAACCCATACACACCACACACCATTATGCATCCCTTAAACAAAGACTTATTCATTGATATTCAAAACTACCATCCTTATCTTGGAAAAACACCATATTTGTTCTTGATTAAATGATCATCTCCTCGCACATGATTCAATCACATTTCGAGGGCCTAATCGGGATTGGTACCACCCAATAATGTGAAACCGGGACCATGAGGTCCTACCAGTTATGAACATAAGGATGATTTAGGATAAAGGAACCATAAAAATGTTTTTACCATTTATTCCCAATAATTCATGGATAATGATCAATTACAGTGATACCATGGGTAGAAATCAAATCCTAAACCTAGTTAAATCTTGTAAATAGGTGTACTCTTAAGACACAATTAGAATAAATCGATATAAGGGATTGATATTCTCAATCGAATTAATCAATGAAATAGTAAATCAAAATTTTATAACTCCTAAATAGTGATTGGATCATTCATCATCAAAAAACATTCTCACCAAAAATCATAGGAATCCATTTCCTTTGCTGCATATGGATCTTCTATAATTTGGAATTTTTTCATCATCTAAGGTGATTCACTAATAAAAGATGAAAGTGGAACTATGGAATTATCCCAAGGTTTATGTAGCTTACTATGGATAATTATCCAAGTAATTATTCATATATAACATTTCTATACATTAAAATGAATTAATTATTTAATTTAATAATTAATTAATCACCTGAACGTGCTACTAATGAGCGAGGAGTCTGAACACCCCCGCACTGACCCATTTTATGTCCTCTTAAGGTTAATCACTACAATCGAGACACAAATGTGGTCTCATATTTATGATCCAATCTTCTACTTTATAGTTATACTATTTTATTTAATATGTTTCATGCACACAATAAAAAATATATTTAATATTTTTATAAAATTAATTCTAAGAACATTGGGCCTCAATATCGCACATTGTCTTAGTGCCTAGCTCTAGAAATATATATATATAAATATTTCAAATTTCTAAATTGAAAAAATAGATTCTCTACATATTTTATATGTTATATAATGATTATCATAATTTTAATTATATTTAATGTTCTAATTTATGTTATTCTAATTTATGTTATTCATTCTTGGGGATTATGATAAAAATGATTCCAAATTGGTAAGGGGTTTTATATTACAATATCAGTATCTAACATGACTGATTATGATTAACATTCCAAGGATGAAATATTCTAATATAATTATTTTGAAACTAATTACTCTTCTTCTACTCTGTTTATTTCTTAAATTTTTTTATTTAGTTTTCCACGCATTATGTACTTAGGAGACCAAAAATATGTTTTTAGGAAACATGACACTATTTATCTCTTCAATGGAAAATAAATTCTATTTTATGTCAATATGTTTTTAAAAAAATTAAAGATTATTTTTACTATTATCGCATGATTTTTTAGAGTAATTATTACCTTTGATTTACTTTTAAAAAAATCGCATAAAATGAGTCTTCTTGTCGTTTTTATAGAAGGTACTTTTTTAAAAAAAAATCAAAAGTTTAAAATGAATGTTTGAACTTATATGTAATGAATAAAATTTCATGTCTTCATGACCAATAAATGATTTTAATATTCCATTATAATTTTTCATGTTTATATTCAATTAAAATTTTTTCATTAATATTTTGAATTTTTTACAATTTAGATAAGTGATTTTAAAGAGGAAAGTGGATTTACCTTTGGAAATGTTCACACTAGGACTTTAAAGGAATTTTTAATTTATGATAACATCCTTAGATGTTACCAATGATTTACTAGGTATATAATCCAAGTATACCTTCCATATGGTTTCATAGAAATCTCTGCTCGCACATTTACTGAACGTGCCTTAAAAAAAGTTAAAAATTATTAACAATAACCCTCGACCCATGCTGGTCAAGGTTAGGATCCACCTAATGGGAACACATCTTTACAAGCTCAACGGTACTCTTGGATTTCCAATACAAGTTACCATTTAAAAGTTATAATAATTTGGAAAAAAAATTATTATTAATTTATTTATTTATGATGAAAAACTAACTTCCACTATTGTCCCATGCCGGCCAATGTTAGGATTTTGCTAAGTAAAGAATACCCTCGAAAGTTATATGGTGGTCTTAGATTTTTGATCTGAGTCTCCATTCGTGAGTTATAAGCATTTGAAAAATAAAATAATTTTATTTAATTATTGTATTTATGGTTATTCCATTTTCAGGTTTCCTCGCTAGAGGAATGCGCTGACTAAACTTTAGTCGCACCTAGGGTAAACTCACCATCCTAAATGTAACGGTGCCATCAGATTTCTGATCTGGTCACCCATGAAGAGTTATTACACTTTTTTCAAGAAAACCCCTTAAGCACGCTATTTAAAGCTTAACATTTTTCGACGGATCATTCTGGGCAATCCAGGCCTCAGAATCACGTGCTGTCAAATATCATGGTCTCAAAATAATTCCTTATAATTGAAAAAAAAAATACGGAAATTATGGGACATTACATTCTCCCAAACAAAGGGATTTACATCCCCGAAATCTGAAACAAAGGAAAATCAAACAACTGGCGGTACTGAGTATGAATCTGAGCCTCATGATCCCTTGTTATGTCATAGAGATTCCCATGTTGCCACCAAACATGCACCAGAGGAATCAACTCTCAATGAGGGACCCACTCCTATTGATCCTCTATCTCCACTAGGAACATAGCAAACATCACCCCATATCCAATGTCCAGCCGACCATAGTAGATGACATGTGATGGATCATGCACTTACCTCCTCAACTGCGACACAAGGAAAACATTATGCACCTATTGTATCTGTGGGGGAAAATCTAGGTGGTAGGCCACCTAGCCAGCTCTGCTAAGAATCTGAAAAGGTCTAATGATCCTCAAAGATATCTTGCCACCTTGGCCAAATCTCCATAATCCTCATCAGGGTGGGACCCAAAGGTAAACATGATTACCCTACTGAAAGTCCAAGGTTCTACGTCTCCTTTCGGCATAAGACTTTTACATGCTCTATGCAGGCCTCATCCACTCCTAGATGATCTTCTCCTTCTTGGTGGTAGCCTGTACCAAATCTAGACCCATGAGTGCTGACTACCTTGGGTCCATACATCATAGGGGTGATCTAAAAAGTCTCACATACAAGGCCTCAAACGATTCCATGCCAACGGAGGAGTGATATTTATTTCTATACACAAACTCCACCAGTGGTGGGTGGTCCTCCCAACTATGACCAAAATCCAAGACACAATCATGAATCATGTCCACCAAGGTCTGTATGGTCCGCTCTGTCTGACCATCTATCTGGGGGTAAAAATTTGTGCTCAAGTGTGCTGGAACCAGATACTCAGCTCTCACTTGCTAACAAGGGAGGCATTGTGAATCAAACTCTACCACCACTTTCTTCATACCTAGAAAACAGTACTGACGTTGGAGGTCCTGGTAATTCTTCGTCACACCAGGATGTACCTCTAAAGGGGATGTATGGAATTCCATTAACACCTCCTCCCATAACATCACTAGTACCATGGTGCATCATCTGAAAATGATGGTGTGCTCCCCAACTATCAAAAATCCATCAGGAGCCTGTCCTGAGGATATCTGAGCATGTTAGGCCTCGCAATAAACATCCACAAGTTGTTCCTCCCAAACTTGTTGAAGGAGTGGGGGTTGACAGTCATATAATGGAGGTAAGATGCTCCATCCCCATCCATGAAGGATATCTGCAACGTGGCTAGTTTCTTTGTCACCTCGCTCAACAGCTGTAAACCTAACCTCTTGCTGAGTGCATCTGCCACTAAATTTCCCTTCCCAGGAGTGTAGACTATATCAAATTTATAGTCTTGGAGGAACTCCATCCATCGCTGGTGTCTCAACTACTAAAAATCCTATGGGCTCCTTTCCATCTATGTGAAAGCTTATGCCCTTAACTGATTGATGTTCCCATTGATCCTTTGGTAGTTGGTACTCTCTCTCCACTACTACATGGTTTAGGTGTCGGTTGCCCACACTTAACCTCGAAAATTGGGTCTTACTAATCCTTTCCTCTACAAGTACTCCACCTACACCCCCTACTTTTCAAGCTCTACAAAATTCCTCTGATATATTGATGCTGATATCGGTGCCATCTCAGGGTATATAATGATACAGAAGTCCCTCCCCCTGTGAAGAGGTAATCTTGAAAACATATTTTGAAAGAATGTTCCCACACTCCACCACTACCGTTGGGAACTGAAAACTCAAAACATCTACTACCACGAGGGTAAGTATGGATAACTCAAGAGTGATTGGTTGCACCCTCATATGCATGAGTTTATCTTGTGCTTCTTGGGTTTCCTTTTTTTTCAACCAAGGAAAACCTCATTTCAACACTGTAGATATACCACATACTTTTACCTAAAATAGTCAATCTAAGTATGAAATTTGGATGACCAGACTATACCCAAACTAACTTCATAAGGCCTCGACGCTTCCACCAAGAGGTTCCAACCGAAACTCTCACCTAAAGGGTCAAATCACACTGTTGTCATAAGTGTGATTATCGATTCTCCTCCAATAGGTATCTCTAGATGTAAGGGTCAAGTAAACAGTTTAACCAGAAACTCTAGGACTTGAACCAGATTCGTGACAAGAAGGAATGATTATTACCTATATCTATTAATATGGCAGCTAGTAGTAGAAATAGATTGTACCTCAAGTCATTTTTGGATCCCTTGGGTCACACTCCTTGACCACATGAAGCTAATCCCTTCCCTTATCCTCCAGTTCCCTAGGCCTGGTGGGGGCCACATTGGGGTTTTGGTTGTAACATGTCGAAATGTATACCACCTCTTGTTGCTCTCCTCTCTCCCCTTCCATATCTGTTTCCCTGCAGATTCATCTGTCCCTACCAATTGTTCTTCCTAAAACATTTTACATGTCCAAGTATCTGATACTGACTTTGGTTTCCTACTTTCCCACTACTGACATTCATTGGTTGTATCTACTCATCCAAATAAATTTCAACCACAAAAGGTTCTCTCTAGAACCCTAACATAATTAGGAATGCACAGAAGAATAGTTCTGACTTGGATATCCCTAAACACATCTCACTCAGTGGTCTGAGTCTTGAAGAACTATTCGTATCGTATTCATCGAGTACCTGGAGTGTTCGGTATACCCTGACAAATACTCAACTGCTGACATGTTGTCTTGTCAAATCTGTAGAAGATCTTGGGAACACATACACCTTAGAATTTTATGTTAATAGAACCATTATCTTAGAAAGTTTCTCAAGCTATGTCCATAGAAAAGTCACATCATCATAAGATAGGGGTAATCAAAACCCTATCATCGTCCGGATGAGCCACATAGAATGATCACTACCAGGACCTCCATTTGATCTAATGGTGCCCTGGTTTTATGGAAACTCAGTCACCACCCCAGGCTAGTCCTTAGCTTCCTGTGAGTCGGGCTCGCCTTAGAACGTAAGGGGTATCTATCACTGAAACTCATGTAAGGCACTAAGCCTATATGTGTCCTCTACCAGTAGCGCCGGTAGTAACTGCTAACCAATGGGCAGTGGTATTACTGGGACACCGCCTGAAGGTACCATCTCATAAAATAGTCCTTGTAATGAATACTCATCACTCTGTAGACCATCCTCATGGTTACTCATTGGAATCTTGTATGTTTGTCTTCATGGAGGCAACTTTAAAGGGTATCAAGATGAAAAAAAATCATTAAGTTATACCTGGTGAGCTGACTTAAAATAGATCAAGAGAAAAAAATAATTTTCAAAACACATTCAACAATTGTTTTCGTGTACCGAGTCATAAAATAGAATTCAGGAAACTCAACACTATGGCCCCCACTGAAATATAGACTCTTATTTATTCTGGTAAAACTGACCTCCCTCAGATACCACTTTGTCACGACCCGTCCCCCAGGGCATGTGTTGTGACTACCCCAAGCCCGCCTTTCGTAGGCCAGGAGTTGATGACTAGCACCGAAAAGGAATATCCCAAAAAAGGAAGGCATTTCCATTAAACCTATACACACACAGACCAGGTACATGACAAAATAAAACCAAAAAGTTGAAATGATAATAGTAAAGGTGTGAACCGTAAGTAAAAAGGGCCAGTATACAAACTCAGCTGAAAAAAAAGTACAACAAAAAGGGAAAAATGTGTTCTGAAGGTCATCCACCAAGGATCCTACTTGAAGGGTAGGGAAATATCATAATTTACCATCAATTATGCTCACCATGTCTATCAATCACCTCTGAGCACCATCTAGTCATGGCTCCCCAAGTCTCAGTCAAGTTGTATGTCATATTCACAAGACACAACAAGGTGCAGGTGAAGCCCGTGTTGGGGTGAGTATAACAATGCTCCAAAGAGACCTTGATACCCAAGAAGGTCTCTTAGAATTTCTCAAAGGAAAACCACAAAGCATGATCTCAATCACAAAGCGTAAATTAAAAGACAACTCACAACATGTATATAACTTAAAGAATATAAATAATGATGATTAGTCCTAAAGTTAAATCATTTTATTCTATTGAGAAGTTCCACTATTGAACCATGAAGAATTCATTATAAGTCTTTTATCCACACAGGGTCATAAGTCATTGATCCACATAGGGTCATAAGTCATTGATCCATGACAGGATGCTCTAAGGATGGTCCTCATTGGGTTGTGCTACTGCTGCTCCACACAGGGTTGTAAGTCATCGATCCACACATGGTCATAAGTCATTGATCCACGATAGGCCACTCTAAGGTTGGTCGTCATCAGGTTGCAATACTATTGATCCACACAAGGTCGTAAGTCATCAATCCACACAGGGTCGTAAGTGGATGGAGTCCGAAGCACTGAACCTCTCGAACCCGACGGAAGCGAAAAACCCTAATCTTCGAGTCAGATCCTTTGCAGATGTGGTTGCTGGAAGATCCGTAGATGATGTTCCTCATAAGGCTGAGGCTTCAGAGCTCAAAATCTCGCCCATGCTCTTTCGGTATAGAGGGAAGGATGTGATTTCCTTCTCAGAAACTGAGGTAAGGTCTCTTGTCGAGGATTTGCGCTTTACCCTCATTGGAAAATTCACAAATCGAAATCCTTCTATGAAATATCTTCGTTCTACGCTTGAATCCATGGGATTTTCGGGTTTCAACTTAGGACTCCTAAATTCTACTCATATAATCTTTAGATTCCGGACTGAAGCTGAATATTATAGATTATGGGTCCGTAGATCATGGTTTTTTGGTGGTTGTTTTATGAAAGTTTTAAAATGGGATCCAGATTTTGATCCGCACATTGAATCACCGGTTGTGCCAATCTGGTTGGGTTTTCCCGAACTGCCATTGCACCTCTTTAATCAAAATGCATTATTTCCTATTGCTAAGATCATTGGTAATCCATTGAGACTTGATTCTGCCACAAAGTCACTTTCTAGGCCTTCTATTTCAAGAATTTGTGTTGAAGTGGATGTTTCAAAACACTTACCTTCACATATTTGGATTCAGAGTGGTAAACTTGGTTTCTCTCAGGAGATTCTGTATGAGAGATTGTCAGACTATTGTCATAACTGTCTCAGGCTTGGCCATCCCTCTAATTTCTGTAGCAAGAATCAGGGCTGTCCCAAGGTTAAAAAACCTACCTGGGTTGAAAAAGGTCATAAGGATCTAGTTGATCAAAAAGTTTGCACGAGTAGATTGGATCATACTCATAATTCTGAAAATCAACTTTCAGATTTTACTAATGCGGTTATTGAAAATACGATTACTCCCTCTAGGATTGAACCTATTGGATCCCAGCACTCTAGTGCTTCTAAGAAAACTGAACCTCAGATTCCCCTTCCCCTTCAAGAACAAAAGTATTTTGCTGTACCTAACGAAAATTCAGGGGAATAGGATCATGATGTATTAGACTCCAATGCTAAGGAAGCTGACCAATCTATTCAGATGGAAGAATCTTTCTTAAATAATATGGCTAAAAAAGGTAAAAAAACCTTTGGTAGATGAGGATGGATACATCACTCCACATCCAAGAAAAACTAGAAGACGCAAAGACTACTCAAACATAGAACATACCATTGTTACTAGATCAGTGGACATCTCTAAAGCTGAGCAAGTAGAAACTTCCCAAGAGAAGCCTCAAGTTAAGACTCCCAAATCAGAACCTGCTAATTATCCTCAGGATAAGCCTCAAGAATCACTTTCTAGTACTGTTCTGTACTACTTTTCGCCACATTTTGATGAAAATGATCTTCAGGAGTGGATCAAGCATATGGATACGCAACAACAGATTGCTCAGCAAGAGCTTCAGGAAGGTAATATTTCAAAGGAGAAATATCTTTATATTAAAAGATCCATCTCCATTGAAAAATCAAGGATGAACAGCAAATCAAATTGATTCTGACCTGTTTGATGCTTTTGTCTTGATTAACCCTGTTTTAGAGTTTTCTGTCCCATTCTCCAGATTTTTTGACTGCCATCAATTCAATTTTTCTAGTTGTCCTGGGCTTCTATATTCTGGTTTGATGCTGAGCTTTTGGGTTATATTATTTTCTTTCTTAGAACCGGTTCTGATCTGGTCAGTGGTATTCTGATTGAGTATGAGCTGAGGCTTTTGGATCAACTCAGTGCAGATCTCACTCATTTCGATTCAGGATCCTATCATGCTTTCCTGTTTATCTTCTTGTTTTGGTTGCTGTTTTATTTGAAGTTCTCTTTCTGTTTTGACTTCAAAGAGATCACCTGTTTGGAAGTATCACTGTTGTGCTCATATAATGAGCAGTTAAACTAGATGGAAGTAACACTGCTATGCTCATATAATGAGTAGTTAAACTAGCTGCTGTTTGGAAGGACTCTTGATTGATTGATTTCCAGCATGATGTATCACATTGGAGGCTGCTGTCCTGGTTGTCTTCACGTTTTTACACTATGTTCTGCTTGTGCTCATGATGATGCTGAAGCCTTGGTAGAGGACAAGTTCTATGGATTTTTTTGGCTGGATTTTCTTTGGTACAGCTGAATTCCTTTATCATGTACCCCGACTTAATCCCTGCTGGTGTAAGTTCATTACACCTCGAGTTTGTAACACATATTATTTTGATTTTAATAAATTCCTTCTGGGGAATGGATTGGGACACCAGTTCATGTCACCACTTCTCAAAAAAAAACACAGGGTCGTAAGTCTCTAATCCACAATAGACCGCTCTAAGGCTAGTCTTCATCGGGCCGCGCTACTACAGATCCACATAGGGTCATAATTTGTCGATCTACACAGGGTCACAAGTCATTGATCTGTGATGAGACACTCTAAGGCTGGTCCTCACCGGGTCATTCTACTACTGATCCACATAGGGTCACTCTGATTCCAATCCAAAAAGGGTTTCTCTTCACTTGAAAACCATCCATAGGATTCCCAAACTTGGTGCACTTGAGTTGTTGAGAAAATTCCCCTCAAGCCAATGGTAATATTTCAATAGCCACGAAGTCTCACGAAGAAGTAACCCAAAGGTCATCCTTTTTATAAGGGTTCTAATGCGACAGAAGATGTGTCAATCAGACGCATGGTCTGTAAGATATAGGCAAAAAGGTAAATAGGGATCGGTTGGATTCAAGTATGATACAACCTGTTCGTACTCCAACATCTTCAAAAACTCAAGTAGACTATCTCAAAAGTATCGTCTCATCACAAGGGTCCTAACACCACTGACAGTGCGTTAATAAAATTCCCAGTATGTGTGGTACTCAAGTTTTAGTGAAACGGTTCTGGTTGGGTCTGGGTTTGGTAGGGGTCCGGCCCGACCACCCCGTGGATCTGGCCTGACCAGCGGGTCTGACTAGGCTGGCGGGTCCGACCCACCTTGCGGACCTAGCCTGGCTAGTGGGTCTGTCCCACCTAGAGAGACTCAGCCCACATGCGGGCCGGTTGATGGATGTGCCGACTGGATGTGGTGCATCCAGTTAGGGCAACTAGGGATGCCAGTAGGGCAACCCCCCCCCCTCTGAAATGACCAACTAAAGATGGCCTTTGGTCTATCCAAGCGGACCAAGCAGGACACTCCTCTCCCCATGTGGTATGGCAGCGCCTCTCCATTCCACCGTCATGGCTCCTTCCACTGCGGTGCCTGCGGGCACTAATCCCCCATGCAGCCAGCTTCGCCGGCCACCGCTGTGCTGGGGGTTGCTTCCGTGGGCCACCGGAGATGCTCTGGTGGTCTTTTTTCTTTCTAGTCTATGCCTACAGGCCTCCTAGGTCGTTGTTTTCACTACGAGGCCCTTAAATTTTTCTTTTTACTATATTCCCCAATAATTCACAAAGAATGCACATATACCAAGAATAGTGGAGGGTATGGGCCTTGTTTGGTTTGGCTCGTGCCCTCCACGTCAGTGCTTAAACATGGGGAAGAATAAATAATCATTAAAACTCCAAAGTAAAACCCTACAAAAACCTCCTACAATAAAGAGTGATTTTTGGATCAACTCATTGGTCTGTTACTCCATGTTCTTCATATTACTCATGAACGGGAAAAAATAAATATTATACATATAAACCCCCTACTTGGAAATGATGTTGTGGAAGAATGAGAAGATATGTGTTCAATGTCGTTGTTGTTGCTCGTCGATCCCGAGAATGATTCTCCCAATAGTTGTCACTCTTCCAATATTCTTCATTGGAGATGAAATTCATCGGCATTTTGTTAGAGGTTCCCCCATGGGTTTCCAATTCCCATGCCAAAATTTTGGTTAAATAAAAGAAACTGCACCACATTGCGTTCATTAATATAGTTTATTAGTGAACCATAATTAATAAACCATCAATCTATGAATGATTCAATTACACATCCAATGGGACATGTCATTAAATGTATCTTATTTAATGTTCGTCATTACACTATGGTCCCACCATCCACCGCTCAATGGTTTCATAAAGAATAAAATAACTCATTTAGTTATTTTATTATTATTATTCATAAAAGTCTAGAAATTAACTTTTTCATCTGACCATTTATGGTCGACGTTATGCTTTGCCTAATCAAATCTTGGCACTGTAAATTCAATGGTAACCTCGGATTTTCAATATGAGCACTAGTTCAAAAGATAGAAATCCCTGCTCACACGTTTACTGAACGTACCTTAAAAAAAGTTCAAAAATTATGAACAATCACCCTCAACCCGCACCAGTTGAGTTTAAGCTCCACCTAAGGGGAGCACGCCCTTAAAAGCTCAATTGTACTCTCAGATTACCAATCCATGTTACCATTTAGGAATTATAATAATTTGACAATAAAATAATTGTAACTTAAATATTTTATTAATAGTCAAACACTAACTTCCACTATTGGACCACACTATCCAATGTTAAGATCTTCCTAAGGAAAGCATACCCTCACGAGTTCATCGATGGTCTCGGATTTTTAATATGATTCTCTATTCATGAGTTATAATAATTTGAAAAATAAAATATTTTTATTTAATTATTTTATTTTGGGTTATGCCATTTTTAGGTTTCCTCGCTGGAGGCCTGCGCTGACAAAACCTAAGTTGCGCTTAGGGTAAACCTGTTATCGTGAATGCAATGGTTCCCTCGTATTTTTGATTTGAGAACCATTTTATGATTTATTTCACTTTTTTAGGAAAACCCCCCACACGTGCTATTTAAAGCTTAACATTTTTTGATGGATCATTCCGGGCACTCTGGGCCACAGAATCACCTTCTGTCAAATTTTGTGGTCTCAAAATAGTTCCTTATAATTAAAAAATATATATAGAAGTTATGGGACATTACATTCTCCCAACCATAGGGATTTACATCCCCTAAATTCAAAATAATAGCAAATCAAACAAGTGGGGGTACTGAGTATGAATCTGAGCCTTCTGCTCCCTTTTTCTCTCCTGGAGATTCTCATGCTTCCACCAAACGTGCACCAGAAGAATCGACTATCAATGAGGGGCCCACTCCTTTTGATCCTCTATCTACACTGGGAACTCTGCAAATATCACCCCATTCCCAATGTCCAACCCGCCACAGTTGACGATGTGTGATGGATCATGCACGTACCTCCTCAACTGCAACACAAGGAAAACATTATGCACCTGATGCATCTGTGGGGGAAAAGTTATGTGGTACGCCACCTTTCCAACTCTGCTAAGAATCTGAAAAGGTCTGATGGTCCTTAGAGATAGCTTACTACCCTATCCAAATACCTATAATCCTCTTCAGGGTGAGACCCAAAGGAAAACATGATCACCCTCCTCAAACTCCAAGGGTCTAGATCTCTTGTCATCAAAAGACTTTTGTCTGCTTTATGCAGGCCTCATCCGCTCCTGGATGATCTACACCTTCTCAGTGGTAGCCTATACCAACTCTGGACCCATGAGTGATGACTCCCCTGGGTCTGTCCAGCATAGGGGTGATCTGCAAAGTCAACCATACAAGGTCCCAAACGGTGCCATTCCAATGGTGGAGTGATAGATATTTCTATACGCAAACTCCACCAGTGGTGAGTGGTCCTCCCAATTGTGACCAAAATCGAGGACACAAGCACGAAGCATGTCCTCCAAGGTCTGTGTGGTCCGCTACATCTGAGCATCTATCTGGGGGTAAAAAGATGTGCTCAAGCATGCTAGAATCTGATGATCAACTCTCACTTGCTGACAAGTGAGGCATCGTACATCAAACTCTACCAACCCTTTCTTCATACCTTGCAACCAATACTGACGTCTGAGGTCCCGGTGCATCTTCACCACACCGCGATATACCACCAAAGGAGATGTATGGAATTCCCTTAAAACCTCCTCCCATAACCTCACTGGTACCATGGTGCATTCAATGAAAATGATGATGTGCTCCCTACCTATCAAAAATATTTCAGGAGCTTGTCCTGAGGATATCTGAGCACGTCGGGCCTCACAGTCAACATCCACAAGTTGTTCCTCCCTAACTCACTGAAGGAGTGGGGGTGATAGTCATAGACTGGAGGTAAACTGCTCCATCCCTATCCACAAAGGATATACGTGATGCGCCGATCTTCTCTATTTCCTCACTCAGTAGTTGTAAACCCGACCTCCTACTGAGTGAATATGTCACTACGTTTCCCTTCCCAAAACTGTATACTATCTCAAATAAATAGTCCTGTAGGAATTCCAACCATCACTGCTATCCCAACTACTAAAAATCCTACATGAACCTTTCCATCTACGTGAAAGGTTGCGCCCTTTAACTGATTGATTTTCCCATCGATCCTATGTTAGTTCATACTCTTTATCCACTGACACTTGGTTTAGGTGTCAGTAGTCCACACATAACCTCGAACACTGGGTCTTACTAATCCCTTCCTCTGCAAGTCCTCCACCTACACCACGGCTTGTGAAGCTCTACGAATGTCCTCCGATATACTGATGTTGATATCAGTGCCATCTTGGGGTTTAGAATGATACAAAAGTTCCTCCCCTGGTATAGAGGTAATCTGGGAAACATATTTTGAATATATGTTCCCAAAATCCACCACTACCATTGGGAACTGAAAACTCAAAATATCTGCTCCCATTAGGGTAAGTATGTCCAACTCAAGAGTGATCGGCTGCACCCTCCTATGCATGAGTTTATCTCATGTTTCCTAGGTTTCCTTTTTTGCCGACCAAGGAAAAACCCATTCCAACACTATAGATATAACACATCCTTTTTCCTAAAAAAGTAAATCGGAGCATGAACTATGGATGGCTGGTCTATATCCAAACTAACATTGTAAGGCCTCGACGCTGCCACCAAGAGGTTCCAACCGAAGCTCTTGCCCCAAGGGTTAGATCACACCATCGGTATAAGTGTTATTATCGAGTCTCCTCCCATAGGTATCTCCCGACGTAAGGGTCAAGTCGAAGGTTTAACCGGAAACTCTAGGTCTTGAACAAGATTTGAGACAAGAAATAATGATTAGTACCTATGTCTATTAATATGATAGCTATTAGTAGACACATACTGTACCTCGAGTCATTCCCAGAGCCCTTGGGACACACTCCTTGATCGCATGTAGCTACTACCTTCCCCTTTCCTCCATCTCCCTGAGCTTGGTGGGGACCACATTGGGGTGGTTGTTGTAACATGTCGAAATGTATACCACCTCCTACTACTCTGCTATATCCCCTTCTAGGTCAGCTGACCTGCAGATTCATCCATCCCTATCACATCCTCTTCCTGAAACATTTTACACTTCCAAGTCACTGATACTGACATCGGTTTCCTAATTTCCCACTACTGACATTTATTGGTTGAATCTACTCAAACAAATAACTTTCAAACACAAAAGGTTCTCTCTAACACCCTAACATAAGTAGGAATTCATAGAGTAATATTTCTAGCTTGGATGTCCTTAAACACATCTTTCTCGGAGGTCTGAGCCCTGAAGCACTAGTCATATCGTATTAATCGAGTACCTAGAATAGTTCTTATGACTTGACGAATACTTATCTACCAACATGTCATCCTTTCAAAACTGTAGAAGCTCTTGGGAACACATAACTCTTATATTTTTATTGAAAGAGACCCCTTATATGAGTAAGGTTCTCAGGGTCGGTTCACGTAAAATTCCCCTCATAGTGAGATAGCGGTAATCTAAACCCTTACATCGCTATATTGATCCATGTAGAATGCTCACTTCCAGGACATCCATCTAATCTAATGGTTCCCTAGCTAGATGGAAACTCGATCACCACCTCAGGAAAGTCTTTAGCTGCCTGTGAGTCGGGCTCACCTCAGAACCTGAGGGGTATCTATCACTGAAACTCGTGTAAGTCATTGAGACTGTATGTGTCTTCTATTAGTAGTGCCGATAGTAAATGCTAACAAACGGGCAGTGGTATCACTAGGACACTACCCAAAGATACCATCTCAGGAAATAGTCATTTTACTGAATTCTCATCACTCTGTGGACCATCCACATCATCATGCATTGGAATCCTATCATGATGTCTACATGGAGGATTCTTTAGAAAGTATTAATATGAACCAAGGTCATTAAGTTATACCTGGTGAGATGACTCAAAAGAGTTCAAGATAAAAAAACATTTTTAAAACACATGAAAATAGTGTTTTCGTGTACCAAGTCAGAAAATAGAATTCAGGGTCCTAGTGTATGGATACGTCAGTCGTCACACCAACACTGGACTCCCTGGACTGAAATCCGAACTCAAGACACTCAACACTATTGTCCCCATTGAAAATATAGACTCTTAGTTCTTCTAGTAGAACCGAACACCCTCTGATACCAATTTTTCATGACATTTCCCCCAGGTCCCATGTCGTGACTACCACAAGACCAACTTTGATAGGTCAAGGGTTCATGACTAGCACCAAAGGGGCATATCCCAAAACAGGAAGGCATTTCCTTTAAATCTGTACACACACAGACTAGGTACATGACAAAAGAAAGACACAAAGTAAAACTGATAATAGTAAAAGTTTGAATTATAAGTAAAAAAGGACCAGTATACAAAACCATATAGAAATAAAGTACAACAAAAAGGGTAAAATGTGCTTTGAAGGTCATCCACCAAGGATCTTACCTAAAGGGTAGGTACAGATCATCATCTGTCATCACTACCTCTCACCACATCTATCAATGACCTCTGAGCACCATCTAGTACTATATCTCCACGTCCCAGTCAAGTTGTCTGTCATCTGCACAAGTCACAACAAGGTTCAGGCGAAGCCTGTGCAAGGGTGAGTATAACAATACTCAGTAGGGACCCAGAGACCCTAGAAGGTCTCTCAAAATTCCCCAAAGAAAAAACCACAAAGAATGATCTCATTCACAAAGCATAAAGTAAAAGACATCTCACACTAGGTATATAACTTAAAGAACAAAAATAATGATGATGATGATTAGTTGTATAGCTAAATCATCTTATTTCGTTGAGAATTTTCACTACTGAACCACAAATAAGTCATTCTAAGTCGTCGATCCACATAGGGTTGTAAGTTGTCGATCCACACTGGGTCGGATGTTGCTAATCCATGATCTTCCACTCTAAGGCGGATCTTTGTCGGGTCGTGCTCCTACTGATCCACATAGGGTCATAAGTCATTGATCCATGATGGTCCACTCTAAGGCTGATACCCATCGGATCGCTCTACTCCTAATACACAAAGGGTCGTAATTCGTCGATCCACACAGGGTCATAAGTCGTTGATCCATGAGAGGTCACTCTAAGGCTGGTCCTCGTTGGGTCGTGCTACTGATGATCCACATAGGGTTGTAAGTCATCAATCCACATAGGGTCATAATTCATTGATCCATGATAGGCCGCTCTAAGACTGGTCCTCATCAGGTCGTACTACTGCTGATCCACACAGGGTCACTCTGATACCGATCCACAAAAGGTCTCTATTCACTTGACAACTAGCAACATGATTCCCGCACTTGGTGCGCTTGAGTTCCTTAGAACCCACTCCTCTAGCCAATGGTTGTATTTCAACTGCCAAAAATTCTCAATAAGAAGTATCCCATTAGACTGCCATGTCATAAGGGTTCTAACACGATAGACAGCACATCAATAGGATGCCTGGTCTGTATGATATAGACAAAACGGTAAATAAGGATCAGTTTGATTCGAGCCCGATCCAACCAAGCCATACTACCACTTCTACCAAAACTCATGTGGAGTATCTCCAAAGTACTGCCTCATCGAGAGGGTCCTAACATCACTGACAGCGTATCAATCGGACACCCAGTATGCATGATACTCAAGTTTTAGTGAAAACGGGCTGGTCAGGTACGGGTCTGGTAGAGGTCTAGCCTGGCCGGCCCGTTGGGCCCATGGATCTATAGTTCCGACCCAACCAGTGAGTCAGACCTGGCTAGGGGGTCCGACCCGGCTGGAGGACCCAACCCGGATGGTAAGTCCGGCGTTCAGCCCTCCTAGAGAATGTCGGCCCATATGCGGGCCGGTTTCTATACGCAGCGCCAGCAGGGAACTACCCCCCTGTCAGATATGGCCAGCTGGATCCAGCTGAATGGGTTGTTCCTCTCACCACATTGCACGACAGCGCAGCACCATTCCACCAAAGCGGATCCTGCCACCGTGGCTCCTGTCGTCGCGGTGCCGGCGGGCGCCACTCTTCCATGCGTTTGGCTCAGCCGGCTACCGCCGGTTTCTGGTGTCATCGTGCCAGTGGTGTCGCACCGATGGTTGCTTCTACAGGCCACCATAGATGCTCTGGTGGTCCGTTTTCTATCCTGTATGCCCCTACTGGCCTCCCGGGTCACTGTCTTCACTGCGAGGCCCTTATATTCGTCTTGCCGCTGCGTTGCCCGATCGTGCATAAAGGACGCACATATACCAAGAACAATGGAGGGTCTACGCCTTGATTGTATTAGCCTGCGCCCTCCGCATTAGTGCCTAAACATGGGGAAGAATAAATAATCATTAAAACCCCAAAGTAAAACCTCAAAACAACCTCCCGCTATAAATAGTGATTCACAGATCAACCCATTAGTCAGTTGATCCGCGTTCTTCATATTATTCATGAATGGGAATAGAGAAATATTAAACATGTAAACCCAATACTTGGAAATAGTGTTGCGGATGAAGGAGAAGATTCACGTTTGATGTCGTTCATTTTTATTCATCGATCTCATGATAGATTCCCCCAAAGGTCATTATTTTTCCACCATACATCATTAGAGATGAAAGTCGTCGGTGTTTCATCATAGATTCCTCCCATGGGTTTCCAATTCCCATGACAAAGGTTTGATTAAATAAAAGAAACTGCACCACGTTGCATTCATTAATATGGTTTATTAATGAACCGCAATTAATGAACCTTTAATCTATGATCGTTTTGGTTACACATCCAAAGGGACATGTCATTAAAAGTATCTTATTTAGTGTCTTTCGTTACATTTCAGTCCCACTATCCACCACTCAAATGTTGCTAAAAGAATAAAAATAACTCATTTAGTTATTTTATTATTTTTTTCGGAAAAGTCCAAAAATTAACTTTTTTGTACGACCCTTGTCGGTCAAATTTAAGCTTCGCCTAAGCGAATCTAGGCACTGCAAATTCAATGGTGACCTTGAATTTTCAATCTGAGCATCGGTTAAAAAGATAGAAATTCCCCTCGCACGTTTACTGAACGTATCTTAAAAAAGTTCAAAAATTATTAACAGTCACCCTCGACCCACACCAATCAAGTTTAGGCTCCACAAAAGGGTAAAATTCCCTCACTAGCTCAATAGTACTCTCAGATTTCCAATCTGAGTTACCATTTAGGAGTTATAAGAATTTGAAAATAAAATAATTGTTACTTAATTATTTTATTTACGTTCAAAAACTATCTTCCACTGTTGGCCCACACTGGCCAATGTTAGGATCTTCCTAAGGAAAGAATACACTCGCGAGTTTAGTGGTGGTCTCAAATTTTTAATTCGATTCTCTGTTCGTGAGTTATAATCATTTGAAAATAAAATAATTTTATTTAATTATTTTATTCATGGTTATGCCATTTTCGGGTTTCCTCACTGAAGGCCTGCGCCGACTAAACATAAGTCACAGCTAGGGTAAACCCACTATCTTGAACACAATGGTGCCCTTAGATTTCTAACCTCATCAACTGTTTAAGAGTTACTCCACTTTTTCAGGAAAACCCATCAAGTGTGTTATTTAAAGATTAGCATTTTTCGACAGATCATTTCGAGCACTCTGCGGCTCAGAATCATGTGCCATCAAATTTCACAGTTTCGAAATAATTACTTATAATTAAAAAAAATTATACATAAATTCTGAAAAATTACATCTTTATACATGATATAAGTACAAATTCAATTTTTCAAATGAAAGAAGTATTTTTCAAAAAATGTTGTTTTACCGCCTTTTAATAGTGAAACTTTTTTAAATACAATATTTGGAAATTTTATATATTTAATTTGATAAAATAAACTTCTTATTTAGAATAGGGGAATAATAATTTATATTGGACAAATTTTTGGGGTATTTTGATAACTTTTATATTTTAATGTATATTGAACATACTGCATATTAATTCAAAAATGTTTTTTCATCTAATTTATTTATATTGTTAGATTATAATTTTAATTGGTTTTAAAGTATAATGAGATTATGTTTTTAAAATTTAATATAATTTAGGTCTTTATAATTTTTTTCAAATTAATATTTTATATAAAAACATGTCATTCTTTTGATGGTTTTTACTTTTGAAAAACTTGTTTTCTTGTTTTGTCAATGGGGATTAATTTTAAAATAATTAATGAATATTATGTGTATTATATTTTAAAAAATATATTCCATATTTGGAATCAATGGGTCCAAATTATGTTAATAGGTTACTTTTATTTTCTGGATATTATGAATAGTAACTTTAATCATTTTTATTATTACCGTGGTTAAGGGTAAATCGGGTAATTAAGGTAATAATAATATTATAAAATTATTGTAACACCTATAAAAATCCTATTGGATGACTAAATTAGACCCATATAACCTATTTTTAGAAATATAATCATTTAATGGACCATTTTTCAAGAATAATATAAGAATATTATGAAAATTAATGAATGTGAAAAAATGTCACACTCTCATTTCTTATAAGTATAATAATTTTAATTTAGTGGTTTTAGGAGATAAAATCGGTTATAAATAGTCTCTAGAAATATAAAATAATTAATTATATCATAGAATTTTTTTTATAATTTTTATATATTAAATAATAACCATTAATGATTACATAATAATGACGCAGAAATTATTTTATTAATAGAAATATCAAATAAAAGATATTAACAATTTTAAAATAAATAAAATTTTACTTAATTAATGACATGAAAGAATTTTATAGATAAAATATACCTGTTATTGAAATATTTGATGTATTTTTTCTAAGTTGTAATGATGGTTTTATATTTTATAAAATGTAAATATTGAATAGTATTAAAATTGATATAAATGATACTTTAAAATAAATAATATTTTATTAAATGATAAAAAATTCATAAAAATATCAGGTTCGTCCAAATAACTAGTATAGTGTTAACTATGTCATTAATTACCCAATTTGGGTTTTCTTTTGCATTGTATATTAAATAAATTAACCCTATAGTATAAAAAGACAAGTAGACATGGTAAGAGGTAAACTATTTAACTAAGGGTTAAACCCAAAATAGAAGGTTAATTTTTTGACATAAACTTTTCAAAAAATCATTGGTTGTGAGGATATAGACCCATTATCATATTATCTTATAAATAACTCACTTTTTATCTATTTGAAAGAGAAAGTCAGTTTATAATAAATTAATATTTTATGATCTTCAAAAAATGTCCCTCACCTATCTTATAAAAGGGAACTTCTCCTTCTCTTTAAGTCACACCTATAAATCACTTTGTCTCAGAACCACCCAGCCCATTTCCTCTACTAAATTCCCTAAATTTATCCTAGAGGACATACATTGGGTACAATTCCATCCTAAGGAGTCCTTTTATGCAAATCAAAAGGAGACTCTCAAAGAAGAGGTAATTGTTCTACCAATTCCATTCAATTTATTTTCTTCTTCTACTTCCAATTCCTAGTTTTTTCCATACCAAAGTCAAAATTCCAGTATCATATACATTATGATATGTTATAATTACTATGTAACAACCATATTACTCCATTTATCCATCCTATGAATAAAATTATCACCATGCATGCGTACATACGACTTACCATATACAAGTAGTGGTGTAATTTTTTATTCAACACTAATTTATTTGGATGATTATATTGTATATAAATAATGTATATAACATGATAATTATTCATTATAATTAATATACCATATAATTACATACCATTTAACCATTAAATGAATGATATTGTCTCTCTTGCGTATGTACGACCTATAATCTCCACAACGCGGTGATATTCATTCTCTAAGTTAAACATTAAAAAATGATTATAAAATTTATATTATGAGTAAAAATAATTACTATTAACTTAAAATAATTCGGGATATGAATAAAATACATCCTATTGATAACAAACATTACTTATAAGACAAACCAGGAATGGGAAAACGAAGCAGTTAACACCCGAAATAATGGTAATACTAAAATACTATTATCAAAATGATATAAGATTCTCATATATGATATCATAAATATGGATATGGTACTAGTATAATTTAATAACATTAGTTAACCATTATATAGGCGAATAAATAACCCTTGACAAAAATAAAGTACAAGTTAAGGGTTACTTTCACAATCTCATTATTATTCTAGGTTGTTTACACATAAGTGTCTATTGGGGAATCTTTATCATCCATGTCCATGTTTTATAAAATTTAATTCAAAATATTATTGAAAATTTATTAATATCATTTTTACTCAGGTTTTACATTTCATAATTTTTTTAAAGTAATATTTCCATCATTTTTCGAATGAAGTACTTTATAACCTTTTTGACAAATTAAGGAAAGAATGTTTTTAAACTTATATAGCGGAAGTTTCAATTTTCTGCCATTATGATGCCTTAACATTTTAAAATATTATTTAAAATATTACAAGTTTATTTTCAAAATAATTTTTTCATTTATATTTTCTTGGATTCTAAATGATTTCAAAGTAAAAAAGGGAGTTTTCTCTCAATGTGTTTTAATGAATTTATTAGATTATTTTCATCCATGTCAACATCCTTTATTGGATTTTATACTAATTGAGGTTTATATATTATGATACAATCTTCCATATTTTATTGAATGGTTTATGATATATTTTACTATGGTTGGTCTATTTTGATACCATTCATGGTTTATGGTTAAAGTATTAACATTTTGTATGTTAGTTTTAATATGAATGGTTATGTTATGTTTTACCACTTTCATAAGAGGAAATCATTGGACTTATTAAGTGATGGGTTGGGACCTCTCTAGCCCATAGATTCATTGGTAGGTATCATGAGACAAACAAGTGTTTTGGAACAAGGCCATGATAGTATGGTTATTTGTGGTCCTAGCATGAGGCTTTGATGATATGTTTATGATGTCCAACATTATGCATTCCCTTATTATGATATTATTTATTGGTATTACATGTGATTATTATACTAGTATAATATTAATGTGAATGTTTAAATGGAATTATTGTATTTCTTTCTTTCCATATTATGTTGAATATTATGTTTAAAATGATTGTGATTCAGTTTTATACCTTGCCTTAAAAGTTTATGCTTATTTATGATAGCTTTCTCTATATTGTTCATCCTTACTAGGCATTTGAGATCACCAATTTCTTATGTTTTATTTTTCCTCAGGATGCAAAAAATTATATTATGATTGACCTGCACTGATAGTCTAGGGGATATTATAGTTTTCAAAGGGGATATTTTTTTTCCATTTTAAGATGTAATGTAAAACTTATATTTGTATCTAATATTTATAAGGCTACTAATCTGATCGGTACATTGGGATTTAATTTTCCTATGATTGTTCCAATGTAATAAAAAATTAACATAATCTAGGAAACTAGGTTTGGGGAATCAAAATTTTTATCATAGGAGGTTTAGTACAAACCATGGAAACTGGATTAAGAAAAGACATTAATTAAGGGAAACTACCCTAAGATCGATGTAACACCCCAAGAATTTAATAATAGGTCTATTATAAAATGAATGAAACTCTAAGTCTCTATAAAACACCACTTTTTTATAACATAGTCAAATAAACATAAATT
The DNA here is from genome assembly GCA_963277665.1 of Viscum album. NCBI lineage: Eukaryota > Viridiplantae > Streptophyta > Magnoliopsida > Santalales > Viscaceae > Viscum > Viscum album. The sequence continues at coordinate 96,910,664 of OY728130.1, read as the reverse complement.
TTCCACTTCTATGTTTTGAATTTCAAAAAACGTGCATCTAGAGTTGTGACTAGTAAGTCAATTGGAGTCTGATAGAACCAACTTGATTTTTGATGAATAGTAACATACCCTTATGAATAGTAATATGAACCTTATTAATGATAAATAATGATAATGTTTTTTCCTTAATTTAATAAGATAATAAGATTGTAATTAATTTTTCAATGTGATATAAAACTAATTATCCCTTTGAAATTGTTATTTTTGAATAAATTATGATTTTATTTAAAAATTAAATTAAAAATAATTAAAATTTTATTTTCCATAAATTGAGTTCATTTTTTAATTATACATGTCAAAAAATGTTTAGGGTGAAGTTTTGGGAATTTTATAAAATACTTGAATTTTTCATGAATAGTAAAAATACAGTTTTGAGTTTTTGGTAGTTTAATGTTATCACAATGATATAATAATTAATATAAAAGGATGGTAGACTTTTTTATAGTAATATATGACATGAAGTGTCCTAGGTGGCTAAAACCATGGTCAAATACCATGGGCAAGCCCATGGTTTTTCAAAAACCACTAATGAGGTGTCCCTTTTAATTAATAAAAAACTCCCTCTAAATTACTATAAATACCCACCCATACCATCGATTAACTTCATTATAAATCCATAATCCTCAAATACCTGGTCTTTTTACCTCCCTAGGAATCCTTCCAAGGTGTCTGCAACCCCCAAGTTCCCAACTTTATGTTTTGAGAATTACTCTTCAAGGTAAGGGAATCTACCACCCCTCTCTTTTCTTAAAGCTTTCATTTTATGTTTTCTCTTTTATTTTCAATTAGATTATGTTGGGATATGTCATTACATATTCCTATTTATATACATATTATTTAAGAGTGATGAGAGATCCCATTTCTCTCATAAAACTATTTTATGAAATTTAATGTGACGTCGTTAGGCTGCTGAATTTTCATGTGAGATTTCTCAATTTTTATTTTATTTTGATTTCCTTTATTTTTTTATTTTTTCATCATCTCCCCTCATCCAAATTCTATGATTATTAAATTAAATTACATGAACTGTAATTTTATTATTCTAACGGAATATTTCATCATCATCTCTCTTTCCCCCTCCTCTTATACTAAAAATGAAAACACCGTACGAGATGTGTTAATTTATCACATTCAAGGACGACAGGTTCTTAATTTTCATTATCATCTTAAATTCTGGCCATGAAACTATTTTTATGGTTGAACCAGATCATAATATATATATTTAATCACATTAATGTTCTGTAATCCTTACACACTAATAATATAAAATAATAATACAAAACAAGTCCATTATGAACAAAACTGCCAAGTTAATCCAAACATTTGTAATTAACTTTAAATCAATGAATCATCATCTTGGTATAAAACCCAAAATAATTATAAGAACATTTATATATTTTTAATGTAATTAATAATATATATTAACAATTCTGGATGTTTAAACACATTTCAAATGAACTTCTATTCATGAATACAAGTAAACGGATCATGAAAACCAAGGAAGAAAATGCTTCCAAAACAATAAAATTGAACCTCTTAAACCCATAAAAAGGGATATGAATGAACCTAATAAGGTTATACTAAATAAATTAAATGTATATGAGGTTATGTATTATTAATTAATGAAGCTAAATTTGATTATTTAGGTCATTAAAACAAACGAATAACACACTAGAGCATAAGGTAAGGGTTTCTTCATCTCACTCCCATTTTTGTGAGATTTTCCATATTCAATACATTGTGTATGGTGTATGTATACTGACCACTGATGTAACATATCATTAATATATTTATTTTTATGATATTCAATGTATCATTTTAATATTATTAATTTTGGGTCATATGAATTGATTGATTATAAAGTGGTAAGGGGTTTCTCATCTCATTTTCACTTCCGTGAGATTTCCATTATTAGCCACTTATTTATTTTATGTGATATATTTAGTACTTCATTTTGATATATATTATCATTATTATATTTATATTAATGGTATTTTGTGATTTATTTTGTGTTTATTAGTTTTTTTTCATATGAATCGATTGATTACAATGAGGTAAGAGACTATGTCTCAAATTCAATTTCATTGTTAGTTACTTGGTATTGTGCACCTAATTTTTCTTATGTGGTGTATTCACTACCCATTTGAGATCATTGTTTATTTTAAATTTTAAATATATTATATATCTATATTCTGGTTTCATGGATATGAGTATTTTCTTAAGTTGTATACCCTTTTAAATGCGGTGTTTATTTGGAAAGTTATTTTAACTATAGAAATATTGATGAATCTCTATTCTCTACTATATACAGATATTGAGAAAAAAGATTGTAATTTTATTAAATATATGTATAAATAATGATTTTGACTTGTAGTGTTAGTTGGGGCCCTCTATATCCCCTCGATTCATCGACAGGTCTCATGAGACAAATCATTTGGCGACAAACCCTTCGAGTTTGTTTCCAAAAATCAGACAGGTTTCTACCCACAGAACTAAACCATGTTAATGGTATTATGGTATCATCTTATATATACATTACTTACAATTAATAATAATTATCTTTATTCATTATCAATTATTACTATCCATGAGGTTTTCACTACGACAAAATTTATGGATACAGATTCATTCTCAGTTTGTTAATGGTGTGAGTTTTTCATTTATTCACTATGCCTTATTGATTATGTAAAACTGTTTATGATTCACTTATTATTGAATTCATTATTCCACTATTTTTAACCCTTACTAATAATTTGAGGTCACCCCTTTCATTTTTTTACCTTCAATAGGTTATGAAGAGGAGATCATTTATTGAGTTTCTGTGGATGCAGTTTTTAGTTTTTGTTATGTATTTCATTTTGTAACATTTTTCAATGTAATTTGAGTTAAATCTATGTATATGGTTTTTTTCAAGACTACTAAACTGATCATTCCTTCTATATTTTTTTCCTTCTAACTATTCTAATGTAACAAGTAATGCATAGGATCTGACCTAGAGGGGTTAGGGTGTTATAGTGGGTATCAGAGGAAGTTTAGTAGTAAACTTGGAAACTAGATTAGAAAATGTAGATTAGGGAAAAAATACCTAAGGTAGTATTTTAGGAAAAATGTAAAATAACTTCCTAGAATCATGATAAGGAATAGATTATGTGGATCTTTCTAGAAAATACATCTCTGTCTAGATACAAACAGGTAGAGGTGGCTCTGGCGTAGATGTACCTAGGAGTGAAAACTCTAAAAAGGAGTTTTGGGCTTGACCCGGGGTATCCTGGTACACGACAACGGGCCTTTCTTCACTCTTGGTATTGACACTCCTAGTGGATATGCTTAGGATAATTCACATTTTCTTTACAATCCATTATAAAGGATTTATGCCCCAAAAGTAACCAAAGTATATGGTTCTAGTGTTTATGATGCATAAATTTATGTTATGTGTTATACCATGTTTAGAGATATTGAGAGTTCATAATTTTATGAGATAATATATAATATATAATTGATTAGAAATGTATCCTAGGATAAGAAATGAGAATTTCACCAATACACGAGATGTGAAGAGTAAGAAGGATCATATCTCTAGTGGTCTTAAGACATAATTTCATAGGAAGGTTGTCCCCCACATATCCAAATAATATGAGGAAATGGTATCATATGTTGACAATGTATGTAAATATATCTCTATGTCCTATGGCTTTGAAGGTAAGAAAAAGAAGAAGAATATGGTAGGGAAAAACATGGATAATGGGAAGAAGGGAAAGATTTATTTTTTCCAAATGTGATAATTGTGGGAGGAAACACCTTGGTATATGCTTGAGAGGAAAAGGAGTTGTCTTCATGTGTAGAGAAAAAAGACACCATGCTCATAATTTCAAAACAAGGAAATAATTTCCCTATATTCAATGCTTCAATTGCAAGAAGATGAGACACTATACGAATCAATGTCCCAAGTGTCGAATGAATATACCCCAAATGATGATTTTGGATAATGATAAAGTTATTATGCTACCACAGATGAAGTATAATGATTAATGTTCCTAGTCAAGAATCATGTCATTTTAATATTTTGTCAGTCTTGTACTAGTTGTAAGAATTATGTGATTTATAAGGATTGTACTAAAATACTATTTCATTAAGGATTTGAGTTCATATGATGAATGGTATAAAGGAAAACTTATTCAGTAGAAAGTTAAAAATTTTAGAAAACACATGGTTGAGTTAAAGACCACCCTTAATATATATATATCTCATGTTGAGATAATGATGAAGATATGATTGATTCAGATAAGTACTGACTACCTGGGAACTGATTATTGAATTTTCGAGAAGTGGTCTATGCTATCATCGATAGAGTTTATAGCAATTTTGGATTTATGTAATATATACAATAACATGTATCTTATATAAGGAATACATAGGAATGCATGTTTTCGATATGGTTTTTATGTTAATTCAATTTATTACCATATTTTAAGAGGATACATGATGATGTTATTCACATGTTTAGAATGTGAATTTTAGAGCTGCTTCTTGTTTATTAATGGTTAATGATAAGTTCATCTTTTAAATTTAGAGGCCTTCATTACAATGTGTTGAATAATTATATTGTGGAATTTTTAACCATTTACAAAATGGTATAAGTTGATCATTGTATGAGTTTTAGAGTTTTATGTCGCTGCATGATGGTTTGGTTATTCTTCCTTGACCATGTTTTTCAATTAGAATGCATTGTTTTGTAGTAACCAATTATTTTCCCTTTCCTATTATTAATAGAATATTTTAATGATATTCTTGATGTGGTTTTCCCACAATGTAATTTTCAAGTATCAACCATTAACTTTTGAAGTTCAACTTCAAGTTTCATGGAGGAAATTTTTGTAAGGGGGGGATAATGTAACACCCCTAGAATTTAAAAATAGATTTATTATAGAATAAATTAAACACTAAGTCTCTAAATAACCCCACTTTTTTATAACCTAGTAAATTAAAATTAAAAGTCTCCACTTTTATGTTTTGAATTTCGAAAACATTCATCTAGAGTTGTGACGGGTAAGTCATTTGGAGTCTGATAAAACCAACTTGATTGTTGATGAATAGTAACATACCCTTATGAATACTAATATGAATATTAATATGACCCTTATGAATAGTAAATAATGATAATGTTTTATTTTCTTAAGGTAATTAGATAATAATATCTTAATTAATTTTGAAAATGTGATATAAAATTATTTATAACTTTAAAATTGTTATTTTGGAATAAATTATGATTTTATTTAAAAATTAAATTAAAAATAATTAGAAAATTGTTTTTAAAAAATGGATTTCATTTTTTAATTCTACACGTTGAAAAATGGTTATGTTGAATTTTGGGATTTTTCTAAAATACTTGAATTTTTTGTAAATAGTAAAACTACATTTTTGAGTTTTCGGTAGTTTAATGAAATCATAATGATATAATAATTAATATAAAAGTATGGTAGACTTTTTTACAGTAACATATGACATTATGTGTCCCACGTGGCTAAAACCATGGTAAATCCCATGGTTTTTCAAAAAAAACACTAATGAGGTGTCCCTTTTAATTAATAAAAAACTCCCTCTTAATTACTATAAATACCCACTCATAACTTCAATTTAATTCATTGAAAATCCATAATCCTTGAATATATAGTATTTTTACCTCTCTAGGAATCCTCCCAAGGTTTACTCAATCCCCCAAGGTCCCAACCATCATGTTTTGGGAATTACTCTTCAAGGTAAGGGAATCTACTACCCTTCTCTTTTCTTAAAGCTTTCATTTTATGTTTTCTCTTTTATTTTCAATTGGATTATGTTGGGATATATAATTAAATATTACAATTTATTTCCATATTATTTATTATTTATGAGATAACCCATTTCTCTCATCAAACTATTTTATGAAATTTTAAGTGACGTTGTTAGGCGGCGGAATTTTCGTGATAGATTTCTTAATTTTTATTTTATTTTGAGTTCCTTTATTTTCTTCTTTTTTCCTCATCTCCCCTCATCCAAATGATATGATAATTATAGTATATTACATTAAAATTAATTTTATTATGATAATTTAATATTTCATCATCATCTCTCTTTCCCCCACATCTTATACTAAAAATGAAAGCACCGTCCGAGATGTGTTAATTTATCACATTCAAGGATGATAGGTTCTCAATTTTCATTACCATCTTCAATTATGATCATTAAACCATTTTTATGGTTGAACTAGATAATAATATATTTATTTAATCTCATTAATTTTATTTAATCCTTACACACTCATAATATAAAATAATAATACAAAACAAGTTCATTATGAACAAAACCGCCAAGTTAATCCAAACATTTGTAATTAACTTTTAATTGATGAATCAACGTCATGATATATAACCCAAAATCATTATAAGATCATTTATATCCTTTTAATGTAATTAATAAGATATATTAACAATTATGGATGTTTAAACACATTTTAAACTAACTTCCATTCTTGAATACAAGTAAACGGATCATGAAAACCAAGGAAGGAAATGCTTCCAAAACAATAAAATTAAACATCTTAAACCCATAAAAAGGGACATTAATGAACCTAATATGGTTATAATAAATAAATTAAATTTATATTAGGTTCTGTAATTATTAATTAATGAAGCTAAATTTGATTATTCAGGTCATTAAAACAAATGAAGAACACACTCGAGCATAAGGTAAGGGTTTCTTCCTCTCACTCCCATTTTTGGGAGATTTTTCGTATTCAATAATAATACTTGTGTATGGTGTATGTATACTTCCCATTGATGTAACATATCATTAATATCTTTATTTTCATGGTATTCAATGTATCATTTTAATATTGTTAATTTTGGGTCATATGAATCGATTGATTACAAAGTGGTAAGGGGTTTCTCATCTCACTTTCACTTCCATGAGATTTCCATTGTTCGCCACTTATTTATTTCATGTGGTGTATTGAGTAATTAATTTTTCTATATATTATTATTATTATATTTATATTCATGTTATTTTGTGATTCATTTGGTGTTTATTAGTTTTTGGTCATACGACTTGATTGATTACAACGGGGTAAGGGACTTTGTCTCAAATTCCATTTCATTATCAGCTGCTTGGTATTGTGCACCTAATATTTATTATGTGGTGTATCCACTGCCCATTTGAGATAATTTTTCATTTTAAATTGTAAATATATTATATATCCATATTATATTTTCATGTATATGAGTATTTTCTTAAGTCGCATACGCTTTTACATGCGGTGTTTATTTGGAAAGTTATATTAACTATGGAAATATTGATGAATCGGTATTCTCTACTCTATATGAATATTGAGAAGGCAGATTGTACCTATATTAAATATATTTATAAAAAATTATTTGGAATTTAAGTGGTGTTTGGAGCCTGCAATATCCTCTCGATGCATCGACAGGTCTCATGAGACAAATTAGTTGGCGACAAACCCTTTGAGTTTGTTTCAAAAAATCAGATGGTTTTCTACCCACAAAACTAAACTGTTTTAATGGTATTATGGTGTAATTTTACAGATACAAGACTTCAAATTAATAATAATTTTCTTTATTCATTATCAATTATTATTATCCATGAGTTTTTCACTATGAAAAAATCTATGGATGTAGTTTCATTCTCAGTTTGTTAATGGTGTGAGTTTTTCATTTATGCACTATGCCATATTGATTATGTAAAATTTTTTATGATTAACTTATTATTTAATTCATGATTCCATTATTTTTAACCCTTACTAATCATTTGTGTTCACCCCTTTCATTTTTTTTACCTTTTACAGGTTATGAGGAAGAGATAATTTATTGAGTTTCTTTGGATGCAGTTTTTAGTTTTTGTTATGTATTGTATTTTTTAACCTTTTACAATGTAATTTGAGTTAAATATATGTATCTAGTTTCTTAAAGACTAATAAACTTATTATTCCTTCAGGATTTGATTCCTTCTAACCATTCCAATGTAATAAGTAATGCACCATCTTCGATATAGAGGGGTCGGGGCGTTACAATAGACTTTGAGGATAAGTATATATAAACATCCTAAAAAATTTTCTAATGTTGAGATTATGTGAGTATTATTTGAAAATAAAACCTTTTCTAGATACTAAAATTGGATTTGGTTCTTGAAATGATTTACTGAGTAGTAACAACTCCGATAAGGTGTTCCAATCTTGACTTCGGTTAACCTGGTACACGAAAACGGGCCTTACTGTGCACCTAGTTTGACACTCCAAGGGGCTATGATTAGGATAATTTAAATTTTATTTACAAACCATTATTAAATATTTTTTATTAAATATTTCCCCAAATAATCCATTTTTATGATTATGGATTATATATTCATAAAATTTTCAATTTATGCTAAGTATTTTACTAGTTTGTAATTATTCATTGTGATTCATAACATAATATAGTGTATTCCATTATTTAGAAATGGATAATAGTGTAAGTAACAAAAACCATATAAATTCATGTAATCCATGTATGGATTTCCCTCCTATATTGGATAATGATAGTGTTTTCAGTTATACACCTGGTTCTAAATAACTTTTAAACATTTTGGGACAACTACCTTAGGTTGTGAATAATAACCTTACTTGTATAGAGGATCCTGATAAAATACTCAGAGGATCAATATTAGACTACTTCATGAGGAAACAACCCCCAATATTCAATGGGATTACAAATCCTTTTGTAGCCGAGAAGTGGATAAGTTCCTTAGAGAAAATATTTTTTTCTTTGGGGAGTAACAAAAGGGGAAAAGATGATATGGATTTTTATCATCTATTATGAGATAAAGATCAATGGTTTTAATTAATTCTAAGTATTAAATATGATATAGAGGTCATAAATATGGAATGGAGGGAATTTAAAGAACTCTTCATAGAAAAATAATTTCCTCTTGATCTACGAGCGAATATATAGAGGTAAATTATGAGTCTGAGGTAGAAGGAGGATGAGAATGTATAAAATTATAAAGTTAACTTCACAAGTTTATCAAGTAATGATTCAGACAACATATGTAACCCAATAAGTAAGATTTATTTATTCTTTGATGGGTTAAAACCATTCCTCCAATGAGAATTGGTCTCACTATCTTTCTCATCATACAAAGATATAATATCATGTGCTATCAAGATAGAGAAGAAATTATCTAAGTCTTGTGACTTTAAATTAATCCAAGAGAATAAGAGGGCTACTGAACACTCTGGAAAAGGAAATTAGGGGAAGAAGTGAAAATTTTAATTTCCACCCTACAATAATTATTGGAAGAAACACCTCAATACTTGCCTAAAGAGGATGAGAGTTTGTAAAAATGTGTGTAGAAAAATTCCACCAAGCTCGTGATTGAAAGGGGGTGAAAGATGATATTAATGTTTAGTGTTAAAATTGTAAATAGATAGTAAATTATTAAAATTATTGTTCTAAGTTTCAAGGAAACTTTCCCCAGAAAAGGCCAAGGGGGTAGGGCCTTGCTTTTACGATCAAAACTAATATGGTTGAAGTTCCTAATGATGTGGCGTAAGGTACTTTATTCGTTTCCTCAAATTTATCCAAAGTATTATTTGATATTGGATCCTCACATTCATTTATATTTTCCATGTTTTCTATAAAAATTAGATATTTCCAATTCAAAATAACAAGGGTGTTTTCAGTCAAAACCCCTAAGGGAAGTCTCATTGGAACAAAGATGTGTCAGTAAGTTCCCATTATGGCCAATAAATATGCTTTATCTACTGAATTTATCATCACACCTATGGTCGACTTATATATAATCATTGGTATGGATTGGATATCAAAATATGATGAAAAAATTTATTGCAAGAAGAAGGAAGTTGCGATTAGTGAGGAAGATATAGAACCCATTATCTTTAGAAAATAAACTTTATCACTTGATTCTTACCAAAATCCACCCCTAATAGTTTTAATAAATGATATTCTTGGGGAGGAAGAGTAAATAACATCTATTGATGAAGAAATAATTATTCAAATTTAGGATGTACCTATTGTATGAGAATATATTGATGTATTTACAGAGGATTTACCTAGAAATTTTCCAGAGTGGGAAGTTGAGTTTATTGTTGATTTAATCCCTCATGCAAGGGAAATATCAAAAACTCCCTATATAATGGCCACTATATAATTAGTAGAGTTGAATAAACAACTAGATGATTTGATTAAAAAGGTATTTAGTCTCTCTAGTGATTCCCCATGGGAATCCCCATTTCTTTTTGTTAATAAGAATGACAGGATGATGAGGTTGTGCATTGACTATAGATAAATCATTTCTATTACAATAAAGAACAAGTATCCTCCTCCTCTCATTGATTATTTATTTGATCAAATTCTCAGAGATCAATAGTTTTTGAAGATTTACCTTCATTATATATATCATCAATTGTGTGCAAAAAAGAAATATATTCCAAAGACAACATTCTGAATAAGTTATGGCCATTATGAGTTTACAGTAATGCCATTTAGATGACTAATACACTGTCTATTTTCTGGGATCTAATGAACAAAATGTTCATAGAAGATCTTAATTATTTTTTAGTATTATTTATTGATGATATCTTGGTATAATCCAAATGCTATGAAGACCATGAGAACCACATGTAGATTGCTCTAAAATACTCTTAGAAGAAATGAACTATATGGGATGTTTAGAAAGTATAAATTTTGGATTCAAGAAATTTCTTTTCTAGGCCATATTGTCTTCAATGATGGAATCCCTATTAATCCTATAAAGACAAATGCAATCCAATAATTTCTAACACCGATGAGTATAACCAAGGTACACATTTTTATTGGTTTTGTATGTTACTATTGGCGTTTCATCTAGAATTTTTCCTTATTGGAAAAACCATTAACCATGATCACATGTAAAGGGTTTTAATTCATTAGGAAAAAAGATTGTGAAAAATGTTTTGATGAATGGAAGATAAGATTGGTCAAGGATTATGATTTCACAATACACTACAACCAAGGGAAGGAAAATAAGGTGGAAGTTGATTTGAGTAGAAAGAACCAAACAAAATGAGAGTTTAAATGGATCCTATGTTAATGGATATAGTAAAGATGGATATGGTAATTATCATGGAAGGTGAAACAAAAATAATTTTTCAAATGGTTGCCAAACTATATTTACTGGAAAGGGTAAAAATTTCATAGTCTGATGATGATGAGTTTCAAAGGAAAATTAAAGTTGTGAATGATGGGAGACTGATTGATTTCATATTTAAATATTCTTTTTTTTAAATGTGGTAAGAGGTTTTGTGTTCCTATTATACCTAAGCTAAAAGGGAATAGATTGATGATTCTTATAGCTCCAATTTCTCTACACACCCTGGTAGCACTAAGATGTATAAATATTTGAAATAAAAACTTTTGTGGGACAACATGAAGATAGATATTACTGATTATGTGTCAAGATGTTTGGTTTGTCAATAGGTGAAGTCAGGAAGACAACATCCTAGATGAGTCATGTAACATCTTCCTATACCTATGTGGAAATGGGATGATATTATGATTGACTTTTCCATGGGTCTACTAAATACTCCTAGAAGAAATGATGAAATATGGGTTATTGTTGATCATCTTAAAAAATTAAAACATTTTCATGTTATAATAGAAGATTTACCACTTGAGCATTTAGCAAGTATATATATTAATGATGTTGTAAGACTTAATGGTGTACCCCTATCGATTGTTTCTGACTATGATCCTCATTTTACATCACAATTCTAGAAAAATCTTCAAAAGGGTCTAGATACTGAGATTCATTTGAGCACTACCTACCATCCTCAAACAGATGGACAATTAGAGAGAACTATTCAAATTTTAGAAGACATGTTGAGATCTTTCCCACATGACATTCAAGGTATGTTGGTTCAGTATTTACCTTTAGTAGAATTTTATTATAACAATAGCTTTCATTCATGTATTCAAATGGAACCATATGAAGCATTATATGGAAGGATATTTCATACACCGAATTGTTCAAAAGATGTTGGTGAAAGAAGAGACATATGCCCGAAACATGTTATGGAAATGACGGAAAAGGTAAATACTATTCAGACCCATACCAAAATAGATCAAACTAGGAAAAAGATGTATGGTGATAACCAAAGAAAGGATTTGTAATTTCAAGTGTGAGATCATGTTTTTTTGAATGTATATCCATAGAATAGTGTTATATGATTCTCTAATAAGGGTAAAGTAAGTCCCTGGTCTATCATACCTTTTGAGATTCTAGAACGAATTGCAGCTATAGTTTATCATTTGGAAATTCCGCCAAGTCTCTCCAAAGTTCATGATGTGTTCCACATATCAATGTTAAGGAAATACATGTTATACCCATCGCATGTAATCATCTAAGATTAAATATAACTAGAACCTGATCTGTCTTACGGTGATAAGCCTATCAAGATTCTTGATACTAGAGAACAAGTGTTGAGAAATCGGATGACTTGTCTGGTAAAGGTTCTTTGGAGAAACCATAAAACAGAAGAGGTGATGTGGGAACCTAAAAAACATATGATGAATAACCCCTTGAATATTTTTATAAAGTGATATTATAGAAATTTTGAGGATGAAATTTTTTGGAGGGAAGAATATAACACCCCAATCTTCCACAGTACACTTATTTTGAAATAAGTTAATAGCTTGCACTGAACACAACACAGAGTTTGAGCGCACCACGACTAGCCATTTTTAAGAAAGGTGTTATGAATAGTAATAAAACAATTTTAAATTTTATATAATATTAATATTCATATCATGTGTTTCATATACATGATATAAGAACAAATTCAATTTTTTTGAATAAAATAAGTATTTTTCAAAAAATAAAGTTTTAAAGCCTTTTAATAGAGAACCTTTTTAAAATACAATAGTTGACACTATAATATATTCAATTTCACAAAATAATCTTCTTCTTTAGAATCGGGATATAAAAATTTAGTTTGGACAGAATTTTTGGTATTTTTTCTGAGAACTTCAATATTTAAATGAATAGTGAAAGTATTGTACTTTAATTCAAAATTTCTTTTTCATATAATTTGTTAATATTGATAAATTATCCATTAAATTATTTTTAAAGTATAATTAGATTAGGTTTTTATAATTTAATATAATTTAGGTCATTGGACTTATTTTCACATTAAAATTCAAAATAAACACATGCCAATATTTTGATGGTTTTTACTTTTGAAAAGACAATTTTCTCATTTTCTTAATGGGGGCTAATTTTAAATAAAATATTGTAAATTCTGTATTTTAAATTATGAAAAATGGATTCCATATTTGGAATAAGTGGTTATAAATTATGGTAATAGGTTACTTTTAGTTTTTGGGTCTTATGAATAGTAACTTTAGTAATTTTTTATTACCGCGGTTTACAGTAAATCGTGTAATTAAAGGTAAAAAAATAATATAAAATTTTCCTAAAACCTATAAAAATCCTATTGGATAACTAAATTATACACTTATCACCTATGTTTCAAAATATAACCATTTAATGGACCCTTGTCCATGAATAGAACATGAATATTATAAAATTAATGAATGTGGCCAAATGTCACAATCTCATTTCTTATAAGTACAAAAACATAAATACATAGATTTACATGATATAACATCTATTATAAATAGTCTCTAGAAATATAAAATAATTACCTATATCATATAAATTTATTTTTAATTTTTAGAGATTAAATAATTACCGTTAATTATGACACAATAATGATGAAGAAATTATTTTATTAATTGAAATATCAAATAAATGATATTAAAAATATTAAAATAAATACACTTTTTTTAATTAATGGAATCCAATAAGTTTAAAGATAAAATATACATGTTATTTAAATAGTTTAGTTATTTTTTGGAACTTCTCGTGATTGTATAACATTTTTTAAAATGAAAATATTGAATAGTATCAAAAATGATATAAATGACACTGTAAAATAAATAATATTTTTTTAAATGTTATAAAATTCATAAAAATATAATTTTAATCCAAATAACTATGATTTTTTCAAATATGTCATTAAAAATCCAATTGGGGTTTGTTTTTCATTTTATAACAACTATATTGACCCAATATTATAAAAAGACAAGTAGACACGGTAATAGTGAAACTATTTAACTATGGTTTAAACCAAAAATATAAGGTTACTTTTGTGACCAAAACATATATAAAAATCATTGTTTGTGAGTATTTATACCCATATTAATCTTATCCTCTAAATAACTTACTTTTTATCTATTTTTAAATGAAAATAAATTTATAATTAATTAAAATTTTATGATCTTCCAAAAGTGCCTCTCACCTCTCATATAAAAGCGCACTTCTACTTCTCTTTAATTCACACCTCTAAATAAATTTTATCAGAAAAAACCTACCCATTTAATCTCCAAAAATCCCTCACTTAATCATATAGGCTATAATTTGGGAAGAAATCCATCCTATGGAGCCCTTTTGTGTAAATCAAAAGGAGAGGGTCAATGGAGAGGTAATTGTTTTACCAATTCATTCGATTTATTTTCTTATTATACTTCATATTCCTAAGTTTCTTCATAAGAAAGTAATAAATATAGTATCATATACATTCTGATATGTTATCATAATTATGGAACAACCATATTACTCCATTTATCCACCTTACGAATAACAATATCACCATCTGTGCGTGCGTACGACTTACCGTCTCCACACAGTGGTGTGATTTGTTATTCCACACTAATTTATTTGTATGGGTATAATTATGAGTATAATGGGTATAAATAATTAATATAAAATTAAAATTATTCTGTATAATTAATATACAATCCAATTCCATACCATTTAACCATTAAGGTAATGATACCGTCACCCATGCGTATGTACAGCCTACCATCTCCACGATGTGGTGAGATTAATTCTCCATGTTAAAAAATAAAGAATGATTAAAAAATTATATTATGAGTAAAAATAATTATTATGAATAAAATATCATTTTGGATATGAATAAAATACATCATATTCATAAAAAACATTATTTACACAGCAAAACAGGAATGATAAAATGAAGTAGTTAACACCCAAAATAATGGTAATACTGAAATAATTTTAAAAATGATATAAGAGGATAATATATGATATCATAAATACATATATGGACATGGTATTATTTAATATCTAGGTTTAATCAATATATCTGATGTTAACTCACTCTTGACAAAAGTACATGGTAAGGGTTAATTTGAAAATCTCATTATTATTTGAGGTTGTTTATACGTAAGTATCTATGGGGAAATCTTTATCATCTATGTCCATGTTTCTTAAAATTTAATTCAAAATATTATTTAAAATTGTTTAAAGTAATTTTTACCCATGTTTTACTTTTTATAAAACATTTTGAAAGGAATATTTCCAACTTTTTTCAAACGAGGTACTTTATAAGCTTTTTAACAAATTAAGGAAAGAAAGTCTTTTTAACTTATACACAGCCATCATCTATTTTCTACTATTATGACACCTTAACATTTTAAAGATTTACTTATAATATTAAAGGGTTAATTTCAAAATAAATGTTTTATTTTGTAATTGTGTGACTTATAAATGATTTAAAAGTAAAAAATGGATATTTCTATCAAAGAGTTTAAAAAAATTATTAGATTGTTTTAATCTATTTCAACATCCTTTGTTTTATTTTATGCTTAATTGAGGTTGATATAATATGTCACAAACCAGGCCAGGTCACCATCCGACCTGGCGCCTGACCTGGTCTGTGACATGGCCCGAAGGGCGTTCCCGATCCCCACGGGGCTGGCACAAGTGCCCGAGTATCAAGAATATAACTTGGGAATGATTTACCCGAATAAATAAATATAAAACAAACAACAAGCTGAATAAATTGAAACTAAATTCAGACAACCAAACAGACCCTTACAACAAGTTCATATTTAAAGTTTACAACATGGACTAAAAACTCAAGAGGAACAGCAATAGAGGAAAAAAAGTGAAAACACTAACTCAAACCTCCAAGCACTATGAGGTGCAACAACCTCAAGCTACATTCACCAAACCAACACGAGGACGCTGCTGACAACATGAACCACCAATGTTGTGCACGATTCCTCAACCTGGAATGCAGAAGAAAGAGAATCTACATACACCCAAGGGTATATGTAGGGTGTGAGCTGACAGCCCAGTAGAATGCCACCGAGAAAAGGTTCCACGCATAATTATAAAATGACAAATACATATGCATTTTAATGGAATAAAATTAAATAAGTGCTTAAATAATTTTAATGAAAATAGTTTTTAAGGGAAAACTACTCTAAATGGAAAACAACTTAAATTAACACACACACACACACACACTTTCTTGGTAACCCCAATGTCACATCTTGTGCCGACGGTGAGCGCAGAGCAAAAGAGGAGCACAATACATGGGAGAGGCCCTAAAGATACTATTGAAAAGTGGGACCCTAGAACATCGCGTCTCGGTGATCAATAGTACAGGAACACAAAAATATACGTTCTCATTCATGATCCACTTTTAGGGTAACACATCCATAACCTAGTGGTCTCCAACATCATCCAAAAGTTTAGTTAGTGTTGTAGTCGTCAATCCAGCTAAGTGAAACCGGGCCGATGCCACTTCTGTATCACTAGCACACTAGTCCTAGTCCGCCCACCTAGTACTCGGGCTTCCCGTTTGTGATCAAGTAGTTCAGAGTTCATGTCACATGCCAAACATAAATAAACAAAAAAAATTATGCGCTACCTCTACCCAACATCATGCTTGAACATGAAAAAACCATTTAATAATAATAATAATAATATGTACACTAAAAATCTCTCAAACTAAATCTGCCTCACTTACCCAATTTAAAGAAACCATAAGCAAGTTTAAAGAGACTAATATTTGAACAAACCAAAAATCACACACACAAATACCATTTTGGAAAAGACGCACACTAAAACATTTTCCAAGCACGTTTCACACCGTTCAATAAACTCTTTGAAAATTTTAGAAAAACAATGTCCAATGGGTAACACAAGACCTTGCGCACAAAACCCAAAATATATATATATATATATATATATATATATATTATGATCAAACGCACACCAACACATTTTTAAAACACAATTCTCAACCATTTCACCTTTTTAATAAACCAACTATGCGATTTAATAAAACACTACATGGTGACCCAAAGTGGATTTTTATCAAAAATGCACCATATTTCATATAAACATACCACTTCAAAAACCCAACGCATAATAAACACTCTTAAAACTATTTTTGCACCACTTAGACAATGTAATAAATCGATTACAAAATTAATAGAACATCTCCAATGTGCACAACAATGTTTTACCACAAAAAATACACTCAAATGATTCTCATTGAAAACCAATGCACACTATAACATTCTCCACACACCAATTACATTATTCAAACAATTTGACAAATTGCTTATGAAGTTCAATAAATAGTTTTCACTATTTAATAAGTTAATTCCTCAACTTCTAAAACAAATAAAAATAAATGACTTATCATGAGTTCTCACAAAAAGTGGACTCTATAACATATACACATGCCATAAAATTAAATGTGCGAATCAATTCCTCATTCGCTAAAAACTAACTTTGCACCAAACAAATAATTTAAATAATAATCTAATTTAATTAACTTGCAAATTAATTCATCAATTAATAATAAAATGTGGAACCACCTACCTCGGTGTGGACCAACATCACAAATTTGGCGCGAAACTCCCATCGCATGACAATCGCTCTGCAAGGAACCTCACATTGACTCTAAATCAAACATTTGAACCGAAATCATCAAAATAGACACCAAAAAAATCATGAAACCCTAATACAAATGCCTTCCATGGGAAAGGGAGTAACCAAAGTGGACCTCGCATTGCAAGGAGGTCCAGTAGGGGGCGTCGCGCAACTAAAATAAGGGTTGCTTCGGTGCGAGATTCGGCCAAGGGAGGGTTCCGTAGAGCTGGGCGAGGCGTCGCAAACAAGGGATTGACATGAGGAGTAGGGGCGGAGTGAGGCGGTGCGTTGGGTGTCGAGGCGGTGTGAGGAAAGGTGAGTTGGAAGGGAGGAGGGGCGTGCAGCAGTAGTTTGGGAGAGAGACAAGGGGGCGCAGGCTTGGTTCAGCTAGAAGGGAGATGAAGGGTGCCATAGCAGGGAAGGGCGCCAGCCAGGACGGACGATGCTAGGGTTAGGATGTGACGGAATATGAGGGATGTGAGTTGCAGGGATGGTGCATGGGAGATTCGTCTAGGGTTAGGAGGGGAGTGCGTCGCGAACCAAGGAAAGAGGCCGCTGCGCAAAACAAAAACTAGGGAAGAAGGGGTCTAGCGCGACGGGGAGAGAAAGAATAGTGGAAAAAGAAAGAAAAATAAATAAAAAGGAAATAAAAATAAATAAAAAGGAAATAAAAATAAAGATAAATTAAAACCTAATTAAAATCTTAACAAAATTAATAATAATGGTAATAACATAAAAAATAACTTGCCCATAATTTTACAACCATTATAATAATTTAATATTTTCTAACTAATTAAAATATTAACTAAAATAATAAAATAAGATAAATAATCCTAATATAATTATCATTGTTTTTATAAAAAAATCTTGAATTAATTAATCATTTTTCATATTTTTATTTTTCACTTAAAGTATTGTTTTACTCATTAATAAATTGATTACCCACACACCGGGTAGGTCGCACAAACATCTGACGAAGCCATGTGGCTCCGCCCATTCCTTGCCCATGCACCAGACACTACCAAGCCAAAACACTCATTTATCATCAAAATGAAAAAAATTCAAGTTGGGTCTGGCAATGTGCATGGGGTCGTGTGCAAGGTCGCGCACCCAAAAATAACACATTTAATAATAAAACATCATCTAAATACGATTTGGCGCTACGCACGGTCGTGCATATGGGTGCACACCCGTATAAGATCCCAAATCCCTTTTAAATTAGAACTGATTCAAAACGCAACTCAAAATAAAGACCAGAAATAATTAAATTAAAATAAATCATGGTTGGGGTGTGATAATTTTCCCCACCATGACACTCTCTACCCCCAGAAAGTCCCACAAAACTAGGTCAACCAAGGGTTCCAAGCAAGACCACGAAGACACCTAAAACAAAACCTCAATCGCCCGAAGACCCGGTATTCAAAATGTCCATGACCTGAAACTACAAATATCTCAAAACCAAAATCACCAAGAAACCACCAACAACAAAAAAAAATCAACTCCAAACACAACTACAACATGGAACACCCCGACCCCTAACTTAGGGATCACCAGGGTCGCTCAAGATCTTCAAGAACACTCGTCAAGAAACCCACTACTCAATCTACCCAATTTTCATGGTCGAGGTTGGGTGGAGCAGAAGTAAGGGGTTGCTTCGCCAAGCGTACTTTGAAAAAAAAGTTTTTCCACAAGTCCATCCTATGGTTGTCTCCCCACCATATTAGGATTTTTGTCCAACATTGGTTCTCCAAACCAAAACGACTCACAAGCCCATTGAAACCTTTAACACTTTCTTAACCCTCCAAGATCCCTAAGTTAAACCAAACCAACACAGGAGGAGACACCGGCGAGACCCGCACTGGGTCTCCCCACCATTTTAAAATTTCTTAAAACCATGGAACCCACCAACACGGGCCAACCTGCACGGATGATTTCTACACTGGCCAATACTCCACCTCATTGGAGGGGTTTTAACAGTAGAAACCCCTAACTAGGAGGCGAACCAGACAGGCGCACGTCAATTCCACAAGACATAAGAATCTCTGAAACAAGTACAATTTTGATCCATAACTGACCACAAGAAGGTTCACGGAGCACGCCCACCGGCTTTACAAGAATACTAATTTTCAAAACCTCTTTAAGGGCCATGAGGAACTCCCATAAAATAAGACCACGACAAGTAGACAAGGGCTCCATGCCCCCCACAACAAGAATGGCGTCTTCAGAGAGGGTACCGCAATAAAAAAATTTAATCTTTCCCCATCTCATCGCTGCGAACTTAAGTCGGATCAAGCTCATCCCATGTCCGACGAGTTTTGACTGCGCGCAAGCTTCACCCCAAGACCTATGGCTGGGGCTCTGATGTCTGAAGCATCTACCACCTCGCAGTCATAAGCTGACCACCTCTGACTGGAACTTCCTTTGCTGTAAAAGCAACATGCATACTTCTCCTCATTCCTGAAGCGGCCACTTCATCAACTCAACAGCTGATAATTACAGTGAACAACTTAGAGTGTCCGACTGACCACACTAGAGGTAGGAGATTGATCGGTCTGTCAAATGCGCTACACAAACTGATAGAAGGAGCACTCCAAGAACAAGTCCTATTAGTTCACACTCCTCATTGGACGAATAACATTCACTTTCCACAGTATAAATGGGACTAATAACTATTACGAGCTTTAAAATGATCGTTTCACACAACCTCTGAGGAATAAGAAACTCGCTCATCAAAAAGATCAACATACATCCTTCACCCTCTGTTGACTAGTCAAGCACCTATGAGATCCACCACTTTCGTTCGCCATCACTTAGGTACAACCATGGAATGATACTAGACTTGAGGGTTGCTCACGATGTCACTATTCGCAATGAAAATGGAACTATCACTGTTTGCTGGTTTAGTCTCGCTCCTCCAAACATACTCGAGACAACTTACGCGTACACAACATCAAGATTTCCTCCAAAACTAGAGTCACTTCCAACTTTCCCAAAGCACTCAACGACATCCAACTGACATCGACATCTACAAACAGTCGACACCACCGAGAAAAACCTAACTCTGCCACTCCACTGAGAGTCTGAGCCAAGCCAAGAACTAAGAGAGACCTATTAGAACCCATGGAACGTTTCTAGGGGCATATCCCAAACAAGAAACAAAAAACAGCCTTCCATAAATCCAAACACAAAACAAACATCAACATTCCAGAAACAAATCCAATAATTCCAATCTAAAACATTAATTCATTTTCAAATAAAAACACTCACTTGAAAAACCAAGCACTGCACAACAAGCCCAAAATCTATTTTGAAAATCCATCTTTACTCTAAACACAATGTCATTTTTTCCATTTCCAAAACCATTTGTGCACAAAAACCCATTTAAGAAAAAGGCCCACTTTCTAGGAAACAAGAAGCAACCTTAGAAATCAATCAACCACCACTGATATTCCATGGTGCCTCGCAAGTAAGCATTTTTGTGCCACTCAGGCACCCATCCACACGATTCACCAACTATTCATTAATCACTTCCACGTGCCCACGCGAGCATCCATAGGAATACCACTGGACAAAGCAAGGTTCTTCCACTTTCAAAAATAAAACATTCTCAATATCCAAAACTACCCTTTTTTCAAAACCATTTCAAAAATTCAAGGCAAATTTCAATAATGCTTTCCATTTCTAAAACAACCCATTTCAATTTTAGATAACCCAAAACATTATTTTAGGAATTTAATTTTCAACAAATCAAACGCCAAATTTCCAAAAACAAGGTCCAAGAGAAATTCACCCCGAATATCATGCCAATCGCACACCAAAATAAAATAAGAGCATCACCAAAGTCCGCTTCCCTTTTTGAAGGAAAACAATTTCGCGTGAATCCCAAAACTGAAGAAAGACATCACAAACATTAAAGCACCTAGACGGAGGACTAGTGGTTGTGTCTAACCCAGCTACATGGTTTAGAAGACCATGACCTAGGAAAGCACCAACCACCAGGAGTGTTGAATCGTACTCTCGGGCATCATATGGGTCGCTAATTCATGTGAGACCATGAAAAGTACTATTTTACTCCTATTTTCATCCCACATCCACAAATACCAAATCCAAAACTTAGATCCCGAACTACCCCTGGTTACTCGAGGATCAGAACGAGTAAGAGTTCGCGACACTCTTCTCGCACTTATCCCTCGAGTACTGATAGTACTATCTCCAATCCACCTGAGATCCTAAATAACAAGAACAAAAACCTCCTCTAATACCATTTTTTCAAGAACCAGGCCGGGTCTCCATCCGACCTGGCGCCCGACCTGGTCCGCGACATGGCCTGAAGGGAATTTACAATCCCCACAGGCTCGCACAAGTGCCCAGGTATCAATAATATAACTTGGGAACGATTTAGCCGAATAAATAAATATAAAACAAGCAAAAAGTTGAATAAATTGAAACTAAATTCATACAAACAAACAGACCCTTACAACAAGTTCAGATTTAAAGTCTACAACTTGGACTAAAAACCCAAGAGGAATGACAATAGAGGAAAAAAAACTGAAAACACTAACTCAAACCTCCAAGCACCATGAGGTGCAACAACCTCAAACTATATTCACCAAACCAACACTAGGACGCTGCTGACAACGTGAACCACCAATGATGTGCATGATGCCTCAACCCGGAATGCAGAAGAAAGAGAATCTACATACCCCCAAGGGTATATGTAGGGTGTGAGCTAACAGCCCAGTAGGATGCCACCGATAAAAGGTTCCACACATAATTATTAAATGACAAATACATATGCATTTTAATGGAATAAAAATAAATATGTGCTTAAAGAATTTTAATGAAAATAGTTTTTTAAGGTAAAAATACTCTAAATGGAAAACAACTTAAATTAACACACACACACACACACACACACACTTTCTTGGTAACCCCAATGTCACACCGTGTGCCGATGGTGAGCGCAGAGGAAAAGAGGAGCACAATACATGGAAGAGGCCCTAAAGATACTAGAAAGAAGTGGGACCCTAGAACATCACGTCTCGATGAGAAATAGTACAAGAACACAACAATATTCGTTCTCATGCATGAGCCACTAGTAGGGAAACACATCCATAACCTAGTGGTCTCTAACATCATCCAAAATTTTAGTTAGTGTTGTAGTCGTCAATCCAGCTAAGTGAAACTGGGCCGATGCCAATTCTGTATCACTAGCACACTAGTCCTAGTCCGCCCACCTAGTACCCAGGCTTCTCATTTGTTCTCAATTAGTTCAGAGTTCATGTCACATGCCAAACATAAATAAACAAAAAAAAATTATGTGTTACCTCTACCCAACATCACGCTTGAACATGCAAAAATCATTTAATAATAATAATAATAATAATATGTACACTAAAAATCTCTCAAACTAAATCTTCCTCACTTACCCAATTTAAAGAAACCATAAGCAAGTTTAAAGAGACTAATAGTTGAACAAACCACAAATCACACACACAAATACCATTTCAGAAAAGGCGCACACTAAAAAATTTTCCAAGAATGTTTGACACCGTTTAATAAACTCTTTGAAAATTTTAGAAAAACAATGTCCAATGGGTAACACAAGACCTTGCACACAAAACCCACCAAATATATATATATATATATATATATTATGATCAAACGCACACCAACACATTTTTAAAACACAATTCGCAACCCTTTCACCTTTTTAATAAACCAACTATGTGATTTAATAAAACACTACATGGTGACCCAAAGTGGATTTTTATAAAAAATGCACCATATCTCATATAAAGATACCACTTAAAAAACCCAATGCATAATAAACACTCTTAAAACTATTTTTGCACCACTTAGACAATGTAATAAATCGATTACAAACTTAATAGAACATCTCCAATGTGCGCAACAATGTTTTACCACAACAAATACACTCAAATGATTCTCATTGAAAACCAACACACACTATAACATTCTCCACACACCAATTTCATTATTCAAACAATTTGACAAATTGATTATGAATTTCAAAAAATAGTTTTCACTATTTAATAAGTTAATTCCTAAACTTCTAAAACAAATAAAAATAAATGACTTATCATGAGATCTCATAAAAAGTGGACTCCATAACATATACACATGCCATAAAATTAAATGTGCAAATCAATTACTCATTCGCTAAAAGCTAACTTAGAACCAAAAAAATAATTTAAATAATAAGCTAATTTAATTAACTTGCAAATTAATTCATCAATTAATAATAAAATGTAGAACCACCTACCTCGGTCTGGACCAACTTCACGAATTTGGTGCGAAACTCCCGCCACACGACAATCACACTGCAAGGAACCTCACTTTGACTCTAAATCAAACATTTGAACTGAAATCATCAAAATAGACACCAAAAAAATCATGAAACCCTAGTGAAAATGCTTTCCACGGGAAAGGGAGTTACCAAAGTGGACCTCGCATTGCAAGGAGGTCTGGCAGGGGGCGTCGTGCAGCTAAAATAAGGGTTGCTTCGGTGTGATATCCGGCCAAGGGAGGGTTCCGCAGAGCTGGATGAGGCATTGCAAACAAGGTATCGACATGAAAATTAGGGTCGGAGTAAGGCGGTGCATCGGGTGTCGAGGCGGTTTGAGGAAAGGCGAGTTGGAAGGGAGGAGGGGCATGCGGCAGTAGTCTGGGAGAGAGACAAGGGGGCGCGGGCTTGGTTCAGCTGGAAAGGAGATGGAGGGCTCCAGAGCAGGGAAGGGCGCCAGCCAGGACGGACGATGCTAGGGTTAGGATGCGACGGAAGAGGAGGGATACGAGTCGCAGGGATGGTGCGCGGGAGATTCGGCTAGGGTTAGGAGGGGAGTGCACTGCGAACCAGGGGGAGAGGCCGTTGTGAAAAACAAAAACTGGGGAAGAAGAAAAATTATCGTCTTAGGTCCAGCACATGGTCCTGAGCATCAGGTACACCGCGGGATTGCCTCTGCGTGTCAAAAATTTGATGTGGCGGTAGATGTAAATTTTAAATGAATTTGATTTTTAAAAAAAAGATAATTTATTTGAATGGGTTGGACTTAAATACCCTTCAATGCAATTACAAAAAAAACAAAAACTCATAAACATTAAATCAAAACAAAATATATAATAAGAATTTATTAATAGTAAATATAATTGGAAATATAAAACAATAATAAATATTTAACAGTAAATAAAACTAAAAGTATAACAATAGTTAAAAAAAATTATATGTTTATAAATATATAATAACTACTAATAATTTCTTTAACTCTATACACTTTTTATATTTATTCACTCTAAATTTATTGGTGGAAATTTCGGTTGAAATTTTACAATGTTTTATATATATTAATATATTATGTATGCATACACTAAAAAATTGTATTAAAAATTCCCATATATTTATAATAGGAAATATATTATGTATAGGAAATATATTATGTATAGGAAATAATCTATGGAAATTTCCAATAAATATTTTCATAGTAAATTTCCAATGGAAATAATTAGTGGAAATTTCTACTGGAATTTTTCATAGTTTATTTGTGCATTAATATTCTCTCAATTATTTTTTAAGTGGCAATCCAAATTGGAAATTTAAGATCACAATTTTCTTTTTAAATTTCCACTGTAATTTTTTAGTGCATATTTTCATTTTTTATTTATGTATTAATCTATTTTCACTTGTAATTTAAGTGGACATTCGAATTGAAAAATTGTGATGAAAATTTTCATCCTATGATCCTAGGTAGTGAAATCAAACTCAAATACATGTAAAATCTATCATTAACAGAATCAACATACATGTAATAACTTTCACTGAAAATAGATCGTATTAGGAATGCACTTGCTGCAACAAATGTAGACTTCACTGATATCTTTAAACTTTCACTACAGGTTTTCATTGGAAATTTTCAATTGGATTGTGTGACTTTCTAGTGTAAATTTGTACTTAAAATTATATTGTATATTTATATTCATATACATACATACATATATATGTATGTATGTATGTATGTCTGTATATATATGGATTCAAATTTTTTACTGTAAATTTGCAATAGAAATTTTTAGTATAGATTTATATTAGTGATAATTTTCATTGTAAATGTAAAACACCAAATTTAAATGAAAATTTACATTGATGTTTGTATATACGTAATGTGAATTTCCACTGTAAATTTCCACTTGATGATAATAATTTAATATCACCATGTTTATTTGTATTTTTATGTTTGTCTTCGTGTTTATTTAGTTTTCATTGAACATTTCCATTATACTTTGAAATTTTATTGGAAAATTTCAGTGAAAATTTGATCTATGAATTTTAAAAGATGTTGTATGGTGGAAAATATACATTGATAATTTTCACTAAAAATTTAATTGGAAATTGACAATAGAAGTTTATAGTGAAAATTTTCAGTAAAGGTTTCCAGTGGAAATTTTCACTAAAGGTTTCTAATAGAAATTTGCAATGAAAATTTCCAATGAAAATTTATATTTTTTAGTTATGTATCAATATAACTTCATTTTAATTTAATGTATAAATTTGAATTGCTAGTTGAATTTTGCACTGGAAATTTACAGTGGAAGTTTGCACTGTAAATTTTCAGGGAATGTTTGCGGTGAATATTTTCCTAGGAAATGTCTAGTTCAAAGTTTCTATTCATGATTTATGAAGTGCTTATAGACTCTTAGGAATCCCTAAATTTTACACAAGAAGTTTTTAATACAAATTTGGAATGAAAATATTTAGTAAAAATTTGCATTTTTTACTTAAGTATTAATATATTTTCATTGTAATTTTAAGTGCAAATTTGAAGTGTATATTTCATGTGGAAATTTTCATATGAAATTTCGAGTGGAAATTTACATCAGAAATTTCTAGTGGAAATTTACCTAGGAATTTCCAGTGGAAATTTACCCAGGAATTTCCAGTGGAAATTTCGATGGGAATTTCCAACAGCGGCAGTGTAAAAAAACCCAAAAATGCATAATGAGGGCATTTTTGTCCAAAACCCCAACCTGAGGGTCAGGTTCAGATGACCAACCTGAGATGATTTAATTCTAGCGCGACGGGGAGATAAATAATCGTAATAAAATAAAGAAAAATAAATAAAAAGGAAAGAAAAAGAAATAAAAAGGAAATGAAAATAAAGATAAATTAAAACCTAATTAAAATCTTAACAAAATTAATAATAATGGTAATAACATAAAAAGTAACATGCCCATAATTTTACAACCATTTTAATAATTTAATACTTTATAACTAATTAAAATATTAACTGAAATAATAAAATAAGATAAATAATCCTAATATAATTATCATTGTTTTTATAAAAAAATATTGAATTAATTAATCATTTTTCATATTTTTATTTTGCACTTAAAGTATTATTAAACTCATTAATAAATTGATTACCCATGCACCAGGTAGGTCGCACGAACATCTGACGAAGCCATGCGGCTCCACCCGTTCCTTGCCCATGCGCCGGACACTACCAAGACAAAACACTCATTTATCATCAAAACACAAAAACTCAAGTCAGGTATGGCAACGTGAACGGGGTCTTGTGCAAGGTCACGCACCCAAAAATAACACATTTAATAATAAAACATCATCCAAATATGATTTGGCGCTACGAACGGTCGAGCGTATGGGAGCACACCCGTATAAGATCCCAAATCCCTTTTAAATTAGAACTGATTCAAACCGCAACTCAAAAGAAAGACCAGAAATAATTAAATTAAAATAAAGAATGGTCAGGGTGTGACATATTATGATATGATCTTCCATATTTTATTCATGTATTTATGATATATTTGACTGTGGATGTGCTATTTTGATACCATTCATGTTTTATAGTTAAAGGATTAACATTTTGTATGCTAGTTTTAATATGAAGGTTTATATTATGTTTTACCCCTTTCATAAGTGGAATTCATTGGACTTAGTAAGTGACGGGTGGGGCCAACTATTTCCCCTCGATGCATTGATAGGTCTCATGAGAAAAAATAGTGTCTTGGAACCCGGTTGTGATGGTTCAGTTATTTATGGTCTTAGCATGAGGCCTTAACGGTATGTTTATGATGTCTAAAATTATGCATTCTCTCATTATGAGATTTTTTATTGATATTATATGTGACTATTTATCTAGTATAATATCCATGTGAATTTTTAAATGGAATTATTTGATTTATTTCTTTCCATATTATGCGGAAGATTGTGTTTAAAAGGCTTGTATTTAAATTGTATACATTGCCTTAAAAGTTTATGCTTATTTTTTAGAGCTTTTGCAATATTGTTTATCCTTACTAAGCATTTGACATCACCCCTTTCTTATGTTTCATTTTTTCCCATGATGCGAATAATTATATTATGATTGATCTTCCAGGATAGTCTAAGGAATATGAGAGTTTTCAAAGGGGATAATATGTTGTTTTTGATTCCATGATGCAATGTAAAACATTTGTTTATATCTAGTATTTCCAAGGATACTAAACTGATTGGTCCTTTGGGATTTTTCTTTATTATGATCATGAAAATATAGTAAAATAATGCACCGAATCAGGGAAACCATGGTCAGGGCATTACAGGATGGATGAAACAAAACTGAATTTATATAAATAGTTTTCCTTTCTGAATATATTTGTATCGTTTATGGTAATGTAGATGGTAAGAAATAAAATTACCTTTTCATTAATTCAAAAAATAATATGTTTATAATATTACATTTGGGATAAAATCTAACTTATGATATATATATATATATATATATATATATATATATATTTTAAATTTTCAAAATGAATTTTTAGGAATTGAATTTTTATATATTCTGTACTTATATATAAACCTAAATTTATAGTTGGGATTTGGCTTAGTGGTAAGCACCCCATAATCCTACAAGAAAAATGGGGGTTCAAAACCCATTGGGCACAGGTACTGTAGCAGTACTGTAGCGGTACTATAGCAGTGGTGGTACTGTTGATCGGTGGGTATTGTAGCAGTGGAAGGGCACTGTAGCGGTGGCGGGTACTGTAGCAGTCGGGTTACTATTCACAAAATGGGCCTTGGGCCAAAACTTTGGGATTATGGGCTATGTAATGGGCTACATACCCACTAGGCCTTCAGGTTATGTAATGGGTCTCCCTCTACCCAGTTAAAAGAGGTTTTTTCTTTGCTTTAATAATGAAAATGAGGCTTCGACCCCAACCTTTAAAAAAATAAACCTAAATTTTATAACTTATATAAGTTAAATATAATAAATTGACTTGAATATTTGGATTCATTATGCGAAAATGGGATTAGGATTAGTTTTTTTGATTTATATATAATAATTTATTTATATATTAATAGTGAGAAATAATGATTTTTTATCAATTTCACTATTATATGACATAAATGCGTGTGAAACGTATTTGATACAAACATATTAATATTTATAAAGTACAATAATTAATTTAAAAATATAGTGTTCAATTTTTAAAACCCATGAATATCATTTTTGAAAATTAATTAATATTCTATGAAAACTATTTTTCATATAATTCATTAAATATATTTGAACATGGTGAAATTAGGTATGAAAGTTATTTTAATTCCACATAACACTTATTCCAATAATATTCATAATATCATTATTTCAACAAACCATCCCAGGTCAACCTGACACATCACCTGGTCTGGATCACCCTAGGGCCTCAGGTGTGCCTTCCAGAATGCTAAAGGCTACTGACTAGTAGATAGGGTCTAAAGGATACTATGGGGAGACTATACCCTCTGAAAATAGTATAATAGTAGTGTATATAAACAAAATACATACACATGAGATAATTATTAGAGTAAAAATAATAAATAGAATAAATAGAATCATTATATATTAAATGAAAAATAAAATATAGTCATATATATTCTCATAAATGAAAAACATAAAAAAATTGGTTTCCCATAGGGCCAACCACATATATATAATAAAAAACTGAAAATAAATACAACATGATCTACTTCTATCACCAAGAAAAACAACATACTTGGTATCCCAAACACTTTATCTACACCTAACTAATCCTTAGACAACATATTAGCAACTATAATTGATCTAGCCATAAAGGGCCTTAACAAAAACCATCGTGCAACTTGTGGTATAACCTAAATGTAGAAAATATGTATTCATGCACATTAATGTTCACATATAGGGTGTAAAAAAATATTAGCCTAACCCCAATTTTGTACATATAATCTATTGTCATAAAAATTTCATGCACATGTGATATTCCCATCCTAGTAGAAAACTAATAACTACTGGAATAAAGAAACAAAATGCATAAAAATTGGGAAAACAAACACAATAATAAATACAACCAGTGGGTTCTATCCTAACACACATGGTAAATCACTCCCCACAATGTCCCATGCAAGGGGATTTATGGAATGTGGATTACCTAGCCTAATAGGAACCATCATGCCCTTTAGATTTACATAAGATCTCTAAGAAATATAAATATAATGGGAGTTAATAATAAATCATAGGTCATAACCATATGATTTCACAAGAATATGTGCATCTACTAAGCTCCAGAACTTTAATATAATGATCTGAACTTGTGATAGGAACATCTAGAGTGATACAACCCGAGAACCTATCTGTTCCTAAGGTTCTTTATAACTAATAAGGAACCACCTATGGACCCAAAAAGTAAATATGCCTAAAAAACTTTGGAGCATGAATGTCATCCATGGATCCCAAGGGAATAACAACATCCATAGACCAGAACAACCCACTCTGTGATTGTCTTAGCATATCTCAATTCAAAAACCATAACAGTGAGGGATAAAACTCAACTAGATGGGGGTTACACTCATATAGATCACTCATTACCTCCTTAATTTCATCTAAAAACATCCATCCAACAATTGAGATAAATAATTCACATCTCGTGGAAAATTCCTAATCCATAATATCCCAAGGGTCTCCTCTTCAAACCATATTACTAAGAAGAGGCAACCTCAAACATCATGGCCAACATCCAACTGAATGTGGAATGATCAAACCACAAATTCACTATATAAAAAGATGAACTTTTATTGATGACACACTCTTAAGAAACATATAACATAGTCTCTTGCATCACCTTGGATATCATCTTCCAATAGACACCCACCAATGTATCTCAACAAACCACCA
Organism: Viscum album; assembly: GCA_963277665.1. Lineage (NCBI taxonomy): Eukaryota > Viridiplantae > Streptophyta > Magnoliopsida > Santalales > Viscaceae > Viscum > Viscum album. Next base: position 96,879,582 of record OY728130.1, on the reverse strand, counting down.
CAAAGTTAAACTAAGGCTCAGAGATACCATCTTGGGGTCAGAACATAATTTCATGTCTACCATGGGACTCCCATATTGCATCCAAGCTCTCGGTCAATGCCCAGAGAAACAATATCAACATTCCCAATGTCCACATCAAGATAAGTAAACCCTATAATGGGATTTCTCTTCATCATCATAATTCATGGGACATACCTCATGCTAAAGAATCCCAAATAGCCCTTAGTATCCTCTAACTAGTCCTTTATCATCATTATGCCCGATGAGAATCCAAAATCATAATAACACTAATATGTTCATTCAAAATGGTCCTCATGACCACTTCAAATGTAGTAAAACATCCACAAGGGTTACTCAATAGAATCTAATACAAAACATGCCCTAAAATAATTCTCAACATCCAACTATAGAACCCACTCATCAACTGATCAAAAAAATCTCACAAGGGCATGCCCAAGATTCCCTCAGACTCATATCAACAACTAAAACACACACAGCCATAACCACCATCCGAAAGAATCATCCCAACCAAAAGGCTCCAAACAGCTCTGATCTAGACACATGGGAGATAAACCTCAACTATTGTATCCTCGAGAAACTGGTTCCTACACAGGGAGAAAACAATGATCTCATTAGAGATACTACTCATTCATTCATTTTTTGGATCCATATAAAATAACCTCAAACAACACAGGTTGGGATCCAAATGCCAGACCTACTAATGGAATCCCAACCCTCACCTAGGACTCACGGATCACACCTAACCCATTGGGTGATTTTGAATCCAAACCACAAGGTAATACTCCTTATGAACTCTCACAATCCAAAAAATTATATAGACTACCTATAAAAAACAAAAGGATTCATCGTTCATGATAAATATTGATAAACACTCAAAATAGACTATTCATAAGTCTAATTGTTACATCTATGTGTAAAATAAGAAAAATAGGACCATGTACGAAAGAGTTACACTATTTATACCCTAGGTACATGAAGTGTATGTCAAAATAGCTCCATATACATGTTCCATAATGTATATTTCATGTAATTTCCCAAATTTCATGGCGTTTCGTCCATGTATACGGTGTGTAATTTCACTCAAGTACATGATCATGCACCCCAGCCCCACTTGACATGAGAAACACATGATAACACGATGTGTACTACCGTTACATTGTGTATAACCCCACAAGGTTGCCTTCTTATTTACCTAGAATTATAAAAAACTTGGGAGTGTATCCTTACATAGTGTTCACCCACCATGGTGTCTCTCTATATACCATATATGGCCGAGTAATCCTGCATGGGGTGTCTGGAGGATTACTCAACCACACCCTAGAAGCCCACTATATAGTGGTTACCCCTATGATATAGTGTGTGGTGCCCAAAAACTCACCATACTCAAGAAAGAAGAATGCACAATATGTGTTCTCTAAACCACATTTCTTTACACATCTTTCCATGAATTGGAAGCTGTGGAAATGGATTTAAACACTGGATTTAACCATAAAAACCATAGATTAACTCATTAGGGGTACCTACTAACCTAAAACGGGATTTAGAAATTAAAACCACTTAAACAGATACTACTTGAAACATAAAATTTAAAACATTCCTTGTCACACTCCAACCACAATTTTATTTTATTTTTAATTATTTATCGATTTTGGATATTTTGGTTGAGGTTTGGGTTGAGTGTTCAACAAATGTCTTTGGATTTTAATGGTTTGGGTGTCACTAAATTTTGTTTAAATATTTCATGGATATTTGGGTGGACTCTCCTAGTGTTTGGGGTTTCATTTGAGGGGTTTAGAAAAAATTTCATGTCACATAGTTTGAGCACGTTTTTTCCAAACCGTGCAACCTAAACCTACATGCTACAGACCATTTCCAGTTCCACTCTCACGGTTTTTTCATGGTTTAAAAAACCATGCAGCAAAACTGTAAAGGCCATTATGACCTAAATAACGTTTATTCTAAAAACTAGATTTAGGTGATTCCACATCCCATTTGAATCCCTACTAGTTGGGTATCAACCATAGGGAACCCTTTTCATTATTTTTCATTTGGTCTATGTTTTGGGATATTTCTCACCAAATGTTAATGATTATTCATGATTTCTCTATCAAATCCTACCTTTTCCTCTTCTCCTATCTTCCCTCTATTGATTACTTGGTTTCTCTTTGTGGGGTTTTACCTTAGTCAAACCATATAATATAGGTTTTATGTGTAGTTATATTTTATTGTATATTAGGATGTGAAGATTTTGTCTCGAGCTTGGATCTACCTTCCCTTGGAGTTTCGTTGCGTCTGCACTCCACCAAGGTAGGTGTTTCCATTATTTTCCTTTCCAACTCATTCAATTGATGCTTCTGGATTTTTAAATAATATGAAAATTTGTTTCTCATGCTTGTGGTATGTTTTTACTTTCTTGATATGATGTTTTTATGTTGGAAAGAATTAGTGGAAGTGGGTTTTAAAGGGGTGATATAATTTTAATACATGGTATGAACACTAGGTGTTTTTTAAAATTTCTATTATATCATTAAGATGAAATTATTCATTTTTATTGGTGTTAAACCATGATTTTATTGTTATTGCATTATTGGATAGTGTATGTGGAATTTTATTTTTCAATTGGTTATTTTTTATGGCATAACCCATATGTATGGTTTTTGTGTTGGTTTGAGAACATGTGGTATTTTTTTTAAACAAATATTGGGTAACTTCACAGAGGCTTGTGGGAAACCATTGGATGCAAGAATATCTATGGTTTCTTGGAATGCACACATTGATGGGAACACAAATGATAATGGTCTTGAATAAAATTTACTCAATTTAAAGACATGGGTTTTAAAACACATATCCCTCCTCTTTATCTCTTCTATTAAAACTCTCAATGATTTACAAATGGATTTTTGGTTTTGTAATGATATGAATGTGGTTTTAAATTATGTTTGAAATTGTGTCTCTTTTTTTACTTTGAAAATTGGTTGGTTTCAAAGTGGTATAAAATACTATTTGGCATTATTATGTATATTGTGTGTGTTTCAACATTTTTTGGAAATTGGGTTTTAAATGGAATTGAATTTGAAATGTCAAGGTCTGTTTAGCATCATGCATATGAAAGTGGAATTTTGGAAATGGTTTGGAATATTTTTTGATATATTGGTATTAATAATATTGATGGATTGGTTGGAACCTTATGTTATTTTGGAAATGAAATTTGGTTCTGAAAGTGTAATAGTATATAGGAATCTTTGAACGTTTTTTAGAAATGTTTTATAAGACAATGTTATATGATGGCCCGATTGGAACTTATGAATGACTATTATATGATGGGAACCCCTATAGAGGGATTTCCCTATATGGGTTATCATATAGGTTGTGTCCATGTTTGGGTTTGGCAAGTGTAGTGATGAAATGTAAGGCGAGTCACATGTGTGAGGGCCTCCTAATAACAAAATATACATTTACCATGGGTTTCCTGGGAATCTTTTATATGGTCAAGTTATGGTTTCTAATCAACCCCGATTAGACGGGTTGGCATCCATTTGATGATTTAGGGGCCAGGTGGTCTCTTCCATTGGTGAGGCTATATGAGGGAAGCTAGTTGGTTATTGACTATAGAGTTTCAGTAGATGCCCGCATGTGTTCCCAAACCGAGTACGTCTAGGGATCGCTCTAGGGATATTTAGGAAATTCTCATGCATTTATATTTAGATTTTATTATTTTTTCAGCTACACTTGGTTTCCTATTTATATTTATTATTTAGTTTCAGCATGAATGGTTATTACATTGTTTAGAATTGGTTTTGGGGATTGGATTTAAATGGTAAACTATTTTAAAAATAGAAAGTGGTGTGTGTTAGCATTTAAAAAGGGAAAGTTATGTTTTTCTAATAAAATGAGAACAAAATACTTATATATATATATATATATATATATATATATATATATATATATTAAACAGTGTTAATGAACTATTTTAAGGAAAGTAAAGGTATGGATTTTGTTGTGTTTTCCTACTGAGATGTTATGCTCACACCCTACTTGTATCATTCGGTGTCAGTGGGTCCAATAAGTTCTATAGGTTCATGTTTTTGTTTTGTGTTATTGTTGTTGGAGTAGGTTGGTCTTGTTTGAGGCGGGGACCTTGATGTTATAAGGAGATCGAGTTATCCTTGTTCTGGTTTTAGTTTCTTCTTTATAGCCTTCAGTTGTTCAGTATTGTTTTGTCCCTACAGTTGTTGTATCTGGACCAGTTTATATATTTATTCTTAGTAAGTTATTTTTTGTTATTATCTTGTTCAATTTATTTATGTGATCCTAGATTATTGGAAAAATTGTTCTCCTCAGTGATTAAATTGATGCCTAATACTACTTTCTAGCCTGTGGGGATCGAGAATGCCCTCCAGGCAATGTCACAGACCAGGTTAGGTGTTGGGTAAGATGAAATGCCATCCTAATTAATGAAAAAATGGTATCATAGGAGTCCCTTTTTTATTTTGGGTTTCAGGTAGTTTGAGATTAGGACATTCAGGACCGAGGAGGAAGGTATGGGAAGAGCATCACAAACTCTTACTACTTCTGATCCTCGAGTTACCATGGGTAGTTCGGGATTTGAGAATTTTTTCTTTCTTTTGGATTGGGTAATGATAAAGGAGGAGATATGGTATTATGTCTTGATATCGCATGGATTAGTGACCCATGTGGAGTCCGAGTATGTGGTTTAATCTCATCCTAGTTTTTTATGCTTACTTATTCCATATCCCACTACCATGTCACTAAGCTGGAAACAGTCACTGGTTCCTAATTCCAGTGGGTTGGTGTGAGTAAGATTTTAAAATGAAAATCATTTTTGAAATGGTGATAATGTATTTCAAGTGGATTTGAAATCATAAAGAATGAGTTTTCAAATAAGGTTTTTTGGATTGCAAAATTTTTCAAGTTATTAGGTTTTGATAATGATATGGTAAGTGTGACCATTGGTATTCTTTATGAATGTTCACATATGTTTGGGTATGTATGGAAATTGAATGTTGGAACATGTGTATATATGATGTTTGTGTAAGTGGGTGAACACATATGTGGCGGTTCATAGGATTCCATGGGTGGGGGTTTGAAACCAATGCTTCTCTTGGATTTTTCTAAATGGTTTTTAATGGAAATTGATTTTGGTAAATTTTATTTTCTTTAAAAATGGGTTTTTGTCTTGTAAAAAATAGAATTCAAAGTTTGATTAATGGCCTTGAAAGAAGGTGGTCTTGGAAATTGAAATGAAATTTTAGTTTTTCAAAAGAGAGAATTTGATTGTTCTTGAGTATGTTTGGTATGTGAGCTAGTTGACTTGGACTGAGATATACTTTTGGATTTGACTTGATTTGATGTTTATTTTTTTCATTGTTTTTTGATGTTGTTCGGAATATGCTGCCCAGAAAGGTCCCCAATTTTTCTAGTGAGCAATTCCCAGTTCCCGATTCTTATCGGTTTTTTCCTATTATTCATGGTGATTGAGTCCCATTAGAGGCAGTGAAGTAGCTTGAGGATGTTGAGCATGTCATAATATTCTTAGGAACTCCCAAATCTATTAGAGTGTGTGCTATTCTAGGTTCATTCGTAGGTCCATATGAGGAATAATGAGAGTTTTTTCCCACCAACGATGCTAGTGGAAATGATATGGGACGTTTTTATGTCTATCTTTTTTCGATGGTTTATTATTAATGATGTGAATATGAATAAAATGGAAGAGTTTATGAGTATTCAACCAGGTAGGAAGATAGTGAAGGCCTACATTAAACAATTTGAGGAGTTGGTATCCTTTTATATAGAGGTAACTTTACAAGATATTATGAAGGTTTATCTTTTCACTAGGGGTTTTCATCCATATATCATAGATTTAGTCCTCTCCTCAATGGATCTTCATTTTGAGAAGATGGTTGATAAATAATTTTTAGCTGAGTTGGTTTCTAGAGCATAGGAAGTTAGAAATCTGGTGTCTAGTGTTTCTCATGTGGGTTCCCATATGGAAATAAGGGTGTGCCAGAGGAACCTTCTTTTGAATATTATCCTCCATTGGGTTTGACTACTAGTTCTTCAGGTCATTCGGTTGTATGCCACTAGTGAGGCTGGTTTGGGCATTCAAAGATGTATTGTCGTAATCCTCTGAATACATGTCATCATTGTGGTGTCTAGGTCATCAAGAGATGTTTTACAGGAAGTTTTTCCTAAAGAAGACATTGGTATCATAGGATTTTAATTCCTAACTATGAGGCATTAGATGCTTCAGTAATTAGGGATCCAGCTACAGGCCTCAGAGTGAAGCTCGTGCATAGGCAAGAGTTCGTCGAGAGAGCCGAAAACCTTAGCCTATTTTTTTATCCAATGTTAGAGTAGAGATATTTTATGATTCCTATTGAAATTTAATTCTTATTATTAGTTACTTTTACCTACATAAAAATTTGGGGGATCCCATTTTCTTGTAGTCTTAGTTTGAAATTTTATGTTCTGGGATCCTTTGGGTGAGTTATTTTTGAAAAATGAAAATTTTCAGGCTTGACAGTAGGTGGAACATAATTAGTAAATGGTTAGGGGAAACCATGTGCATTCACCCAAGAAATCATGTGACTTGAGTTTGGTGTCTAGGGCTTAGAGAATGTCTTGCACACTGTTAGAGAAATCGTGCAACAAGTATGTGGTATGGCTCTGGAATTAGGCAATGGTATATCACATAGTTCGCACACAGTTTTTCAAATTGTACGGACAAACCATGCGGCTTACATAGATCATTAAAAATGTTAAATACCAAGTTTCCCCCTGATGTTTCAACCATAATTCAGGTTTCCCCTTATGCTGGGGGTTCTTTTATTTTGTTGGGTGTTTCATCATTGGGTTGTCTGATGTAGTTCCATGGTGTTAGATAGGTTCCTCGGGTGGGGAGAACCCTCTCATGTACTCCACTCATTTTATGCAATGGTTTTCTTTAGAAATGGTTTTGTGTGACTTATAGAGTAAAAATTCACCCCAAGGTTCATGTTTCATTTCAGATGTGATCGAGCATGGATTCGACTTTTGTTTACATTTTAGCTGAGTGAATTTTTTAGGGTATACTATGTTTGTGTTTGGAAGAATTTTCACACCATGATGAGAGTTTTATTTTACTTTTAATTATTTCTTGATATTGGATTTTTTGTTTTAGGTTCAAGATGAGTGTTTGAAAATTGTATTTGTATTTTAATGGTTTTGGTGTCACAAAATTGTGTTTTAATCTTTCAAGGATATTTGTGTGGAATCTCCTAGTGTTTGGGGTGTCATTTGAGGGTTTTGTAAAAACAATCTGGTCACATAATTTGACCATGGTTTTCCCAAATTGTGCAACCTAAATCTACAAGTTGCATAACATTTCCAGTATCATTCGCATGGTTAATGCACGGTTTACAAAACCATGCTGAAAAACCATGTAGTCCATTATGACCTAAATAAATTATATTATAAAAACTTTATTTAAGTAATTACAACTCCCATTTGAAGCTCTACATGTTGGGTAACGTCCATAGGGACCCCCCTTCATTCTCCTTTGATTTGGGACAGTTTTCAGACGATTCTTTACGAAATGTTAGTGGTTCATCACGATTTATTAATCAAATACTTTCCTTTCCTCTTCTCATCTCTTCCCTATCTTGATTACTTAGTTTCTCTTAGTGTAGTTTCACCATCTACGAACCCTATAAGCTAGTTTGGATGTGTATTTTTATTTTCTTGGATGTTTGGGTGTGTGGATCACATCTCAGTCTTGGATCTCCCTTCCCCATGATTTTTATTCCATCGACACTCTGTTGATGTAGTTATTTATATTATTTTCCTTTCCAAATCTTACCATTTATGCATGTGTATTTTTAAATAATATGAAAATGTGTTTATCAGGCTTATGGTATGTTTTCCTTTATAGTTATGATGTTTTTATTTTGGTAAAAATTAGTGGAAGCGGTATTTAAAGGGGTTCTCTAGATTTAATACATGGTACACATACTTGGTGTTTGTAAAAATTTCTATTGTATATTTAAAATGAAATTGTTCATTTTTATTGGTGTTAAAACCTAATTTTATTATGATATCATTTTTGGATTATGAATTTTTCATTTTATTTGTGAAATTGGTGATTTTAATGGCATGACCCATATGTGTAGATTTTGTGTTGGTTAGAGAACATGTGATATTTCTTTAAAAAGTATTTTTGGGTAACTTCACAAAGGATTGTGGTGAACCATTGGATGTGGGTACATCAATGGGTTATTGTAATGAACACATGGATTGGAACATAGATGATAATGGTCTTTAATAAAATTTACTCAATTTAATGACATGGATTTCAAAACACATATCCCACCTCTTCCTATCTTCTCTTCAAACACTCATTTTTTTACAAATGGATTGTTCGTTTTCTAATGATATGGAATTGGTTTTAAATTATGTTTGAAAGTATGGATCATTTTGTACTTCGAATAGTGGTTGGTTTCTAAGTGGTAAGAAATCTCATTTGGTGTCTTTAAGTATATTGTGTGTGTTTCAACTTGGTTTTGAAATGGTGTTGGAAATGGAATTGGATTTTAAATGTCAAGGAAAGTTTGGAATCATTCATATAAAAGTGGTATTTTGGAAATGGTTTGGAATATTTTGTGATATATTGTTATTTATAATATCGAAGACTTGGTTGGCACCTTAGGTTATTTTTGGAATGAAATGTTATTTTAAGTGTAATGTATGGTTAGAATCTTTGAATGTTTTTGAGAAATGTTTTATAAGACCATGTGATGTGACTGCCCGGTTGGCACTTATGAATGACTATTTTATGATGGGCACCCCTATAGATGGATTTCTTTATATGGGTTATCTTATAGGTGGTGTCCATGTTTGGGGAAGGAAAATGAGGTGACAGTGTGTAAGGTGATTCGTGCGTGTGAGGTCCTTTAACTAGCATAATATACTTTTACCATGGGATTCATGGGCATATTTTAGAGGGTAGAGTGACAGTTTCTGATCATCCCTAATTAGATGGTTTGGTACCCCTTGGATGATTCAAAGGCTGGGTGGTCTGTGCCACTAGTGAGGCTATATGAGGGTAACCAGTCGGATATTGACTATAGTGTTTCACCAGATGTTGGCAGGTGGTTCTAAACCGAGTTTGTTTAGGGATCTCTCTAGGAATGTTTAAGAAATTCCCATGGGTTTTTATCTATATTTTCTTATTTTTTTTCTTCTATAGTTGGTTTCCTATTCACACAACTTATTTATATTCAGCATGATTTGGTATTTCTTTTTTTTATTTGGGTTTGGGTTTTGTCTTTAAATGGTGAGATGTTTTGAAAATAGAAAGTTCCATGTGTTGGCCTTTAAAAAGTGAAATCTATTTTTGTCTAATAAAATGAGAAAAAAATAACATTTATACATGTATTTAAAACTAGTGTTAATGGTTTGTTTTCAAGAACAGAAATGTATGGATTTTGTGGTGGTTTCCTATTGAGTTGTTAGGCTCACACCCTACTTGTACCATTCAGTTTTGGTAGACTCGATCTATTTTGAAAGTTTGGGTTTCTATTTCATGTGCTCTTCATTGGAGTAGGTTGGTCTTTTGGATGATGGTGACCTTGAGGTCACACAAAGATCGAGTTATATTTGGTATGGTTTTAGTTTCTTCTTTATAGCCTTCAGTTGTTCAGTATTGTTCCATCCCTACTATTTTTATATCTAGAATATTTTATATATTTATTTTTATTCAGTTATTTTTGTTTCTTCTCTTGTTCAGTTTATTTAGGTGATCCAAGTTTATTAGAAAAAATTGTTGCCCTCAGTGATTACTTTGATGCCTGACACTAATTTTCGGCTTGTGGGGATCGGGAACCCCTTCGGGTCATGCTACAGATCATGTCAGGTGTCAGGCTAGATGAGATCCCATTTTTTGTGATAGGACTACCTCTTCATGGAAACTACGAACGGTTTGTTCTGATTTGTAATCTATAGCTACCACATGATGATGCGACGAGACTGGAGCTATGTGGTGGAACCTCCCCTATCTATATAGCTCCCTTCTCTCCCTCTACCTCTCTCACCTGAGTGACACCCATAGTGGGAGAGACACATATATTAAAATAAAAAAGAGTAAGGTAGAACATAAAGGATAAAATAAAAACAAATAAAAAATAAAACATTGTTAAAAAGAAAGGGAAAGGGGCCCAAGCCCGTACCTGGTGTATGTTGAAAGGTTATGCCTTGCTTAGGAAACCCCCCACTTCTGAGTCAACTGTGGATATAGATTCTCAATATAATTATATGTTTTGAATATATTACCAAAAAATGCATTAACATATTAAAATTTAATTAATTAAATATTAAATTTTTCATAAAAATCCAATGGCTTGGATTTCCACATAAATACTTCCCTGGGATAAGCAACATATTCTAAGACCAAAGTGCAGGTCATAAAAATTATTTGAGATCATCTTATAGGTGAAAATGGCATTTTTTTACTAAGAAACATTCAGGAATAAATGTTTCTTATTTTACTGATTTTTGAAACCCATGATGATACGATTCCTCACAAACTCACCCCCACAAATATCCCCCCCCCCTCAAGAAGCCCTGGTAGACATCTAAAAACCATTTTATCCCCAATGAACTGGTGAAACCAATTCTTTCTCAACCATCCAACTTATGATCTTACAATGCAACCAACTCTCTCCTAACACAAGATATGTTCCATTATAACCGATTATATTATCCCCACCACTAGTGTTTCCATGCCATATCCATACTAGCCAATGACAAACCACATATACCAAGCTATTTACATCACTAAATTCAATGGAGATGGAAAAAATACTCACACCTGAGCATTGACATGAAACCTCTCAACCTCTATACTCAAAAAACTTATTAAACAAGTCATGTTAACTCCAACATACTATAGTAAACTCTGCACCATTATTCATTCCTAACTCCACTCATCCAGCACACAACAATACTTGCACTCACATGGGATAATTCTTAATGGGACAATTATAACACTCTTAAATTAGTTGACCATGCTTCTTACACAAGTTAGTTCAAGAAAACTAGAACACCCTCAACATTCCCCTTTAACATCGATGCATCTTCCTAATTCCATGATCAACCACCCTCTACTTGGGATTTGATCCAATACAACAAGCATCCAACCACACACCCACTTAAGTACCCAAGGCATACAGAAAAGAGCAGAGCCATAGGTCTAACCAAACCTACCCTCTTAGGTTATCCACGCGATATGGTTCACTCCCAGCACACCACTTATGAAATAGTATTCATCCTTATTCATGACCACATTCTAGTGGTTTTAGACCATAATTAACCATATAAGGAAAAAAATCACACTCATGGTATTGGTGATTTCAGGAATATTAGCCCCACTGCATGACCTTCTAGTCAACATGTGGTAAGAATAGTTCCCTCCCAAGGAACACAAACATGGTATTTCAGGGGAACCACCAGCTCAAGAAATCATGAAACCAATATAATGAGCACTCATTCATTTTTTTCACTCCTTGAAAAACTAATAGGGAACTCATAGAAAAATTACAATGCACATAGGTCTCCACACATCCCTCGTCGAAGGGACTACATCTCCACCTCTTGTGAACCTCTCCACAAGATCCATATGACCTACCATCATAAGAAACTATATAGTAAAAAACCACAAAAGTTAATTGTCATGTGAATATTACATTACTAGAATAATTCATGAACATTGGCCTCATTCCCAAGGGCTATGATCCAAAAACTAGAATAAACAATAAATCTATAATCTCAATTGCATCACATCAGGATCAATCACGTAACTATAAAAACTAATACCATGAATAAAAATCCCATGACTGGGAATTTTTTTACTTCCCATCAGCAAATGCATTCTCAGCACACTATTCTGATATACATCGTAATTATTGACACATTCACAGACCACCATTATTCTAAATCCTCAAATCAAAAGACCAAAAATATATGATACTATTTTCTAGAAAAATAGATCATATCAACTTGAAATATCACCTAATCATTCATTCCACATAGAATCAAGCATGAAACCCAAAACACTAATGGTTAAAGACCAAAGGAGATTGTCTAAAAGATATTGTGGAGTGACTATGACATCTAGTCAGAGAGAAATAGTAGCATAAATGACCAAAATAATTATATATAGGATAATATTTACAGTATGCATAATAAATAACTAAAATATATGAATGTTATAACAAATGAAATGCATCATACATTCATACATTTTCACAAGTATGGAAAACATACAATAGTTGATCTCCCACTGGTCTAACCACATTTAAAAAATAATAGAAATGAAAATATATTCAATAAGGTCCAATAACAACATTGAACCAAACCACATAACCAGTCTCCATGATGCTTGATATTTACCATCCCAATCCTAAGACTCCACATGAGTAGTTTCTCTTGATCTAATATCACTAAATCATAGCCTTAACCCTCACACAACCTGTACTCCAACCTAAAAGTAGACACTAGAACTATACGCACACCGCGGTTCATAAAAAAGGGTTGAGAAATAAATATTAACAGGAAACCCCTAATTAAAGGAACATAACTTGCTGTCATTAAAATTTTATGCACTCATGATATGCCCAACATATCAAAAAATTAATAATAGCCAGAATAATGAAAAATGAATAAAAAGAGAAAAAATTTATGCACTCGTGATATGCCCAGGTGTATATGATATTTTGAAGTCGTATTCCTATAAGAACTTCATCCACCGACGTTGTTGTAAGTTCAAGTCATGCTGGGAGAAAACATACCTCAAACTCTTATGATTGGTGAAAACCACAAAGTGCTTGCCAATGTGGTAATGTCTCCACAACTTACCACGGCTGCCAACTCAAGATCATGGGTGGAATAGTTACATTCATGGGGATAGAACTGTCGAGACCCATAAGAAACAACTGATCTCTACTACATCAGAACACAGCCTAACCCCATATGTGAAGCCTCGTAGAAAACATCAAACTGAACTCCCTCAGCTGGAAGACAATGAACTGGAGCACTTACTAACTTCTCCTTTAGATACTCAAAAGACACCTGACCCTGATCAGTGCATATGAACGTCTGATCCTTCCTGGTCAAAGCTGTCATATGAGTTGCAACATGAGAGAAATCAACTACGAACCTCCTGTAGTAGCCTGTGAGACCAAGGAAACTTCGCACCTCTAACACTATCTTGGGGGCTGTCCAAGACACAACTGCTTATATATTTTATGGATCCATAGATACTCCCTAATGGGATACAACATTCCCCCAGAAACGGACTTCTCGAGCCCAAAACTCACACTTCAACAACTTCCCAAACAACTAATGTTGACAAAGAGCTCCCAAAACGATGTGTAGATTCTCTACATGCTCCTCCTCAAATGTGGAGTACATGAAGATTTTGTCGATGAAAACCACCATGAACTTGTCCAGGAACTCATGGAACATAGAGTTCATCAATACCATGAACACATCTGGAGAATTCATCACACCGAATGACATTACAATGAACTCATAATGCCCATGACGACAACGGAAAGCAGTCTTCGGGATATCCTCATCCTTCACACGCATATGATGATATCCTGACTGCAAGTCTATCTTTGAGAACCAACTTTAACCCTTCAGTTGATCGAATAAATCATCAATCTATGGTAGAGGATAGTGATTCTTCATTGTCACTTTGTTTAAGCGATGATAATCAATACACAACCACAAACTGCCATCAGCCTTCATCACAAACAAAATTGGTGCACCCCACGGTGACACACTCAGCTGATCAAACCTGCACTATAACATACCATCAAGCTATACATGTATCTCTCATAACTCAGAAGGGGTCATCCTATATGGAGACATAGAGATATGAGACGCTCCTGGTTGTAGCTCGATCCCAAACTTGATCTCTCGTCAAGGGGGTAAGGCTACAACCTATTCTGGAAAGACATCAGGGTACTCTTCTACGACCCTAGGAAACACCAACTACTGAACCTCTGAAGAACTCAGCATCAGCTCAACCATCATGGATGATAAGGACAGAACACGCCTCTGACACATCTGAGGGTCTCGCTCGCCAACGAACATCACTGGCTCTCCATCTACATCATAGAACACAACCTGTCTCTTAAAGTAATCCACGATAGCCTACACCAAATAAAACCAATCCATGTCAAATATGACATCATATGGTTGTATTCGTAAACATAGGAAATCTCCCCAAGAGCGGTGTTGCCCCAACACTAGCTCACAGTCTCTACATACTTCAAACAATTCAGCTCGACCTCCAAATGGCGTAGTCAACGCCAAAGGCACTGGAAGCCTCTCTACCTCAAGTCCCAAAGCATGGACAAGGGTAGGTGATATGAAGGAGTGTGTCATGCCTGAATCAAATAAGGCATACACCAAGGTAGAAAACAAGCAAAGGGTACCTTGAACAACGTTTGACTCACCTGGAGCTGGCAACACTAAATCATGAAGCTAGCCATGACCTCCTCCATGGCCTCTCTGACCCTGAGGACGACCACCACCATGGTCACGCTCTGATCTATGAGGATGGGGAGCATCATAGGGATGTCCTCTGCCTGCCCCATCTACCCTCTGCTGATCTAAAGTTGGTGCAACCTATTGTTGTTGCCTCGGCTGGAACTGCCTCAACGGAGGAACATGGAGCAGAACACCTGGTGCACGATGACTGCTCTGAATGGTCGGCACTCTCACTGCTGCTGACCTCGACCACCATAAGAAAAACAATCACCTGATCCCTTGGCATAGGCTTAAGAGATGTTTCCCCCGGAGAAATGAGATGCTGAGGGATGGGACCTACCCCCGGCCGAACGGAAACTCTTCTGCCTTAAAAACCAACAACCTCAAACCACAAAGCTGCTTCATGAGAAATCACGATGACTCCCATCTTATGATGATCCGGTTCTGGCCAATGTCCTCTCGACGACCTCTACCCTCACAAGCACCTCAAGATATGTCTTCAGCATAAATGGGGTGACCTGGCGCTGGATCTTTGGACGCAAAGCCTCCTCGAAATTCCTTTCCATGTCCTCCTCATCTAGAAACATGTCTGAAGCATATCATAAAAGGTTCCTAAAATGGATTCCAAACTCTTGCACACTAGAGCTCCCCTATCGAATGGTAAGAAGCTCCTGGTGACTGAATGCCTTAGCGGTCGAAGAAATAAACTCGACTCTAAACTTTTCTCGGAACTCCTCCCATGATATCGCTGACTCCTCGTGATCCCCGAGGAACAAGAACCACCACTTCCTTGCTGCTCCACACAGCATCATCACAACCATGGACACCCAGTACTCCTTCTGAGCACGGATCAAACTGAAGCCTATATCGATCTCCTCCAACTAGTCTTTTGTGACGACATCTGAAACGGATCCCCCGTACTTCTGTAGACTCTGGCGCTAAAACTCTCAGAGTGTCCTCCTCCAATTGTCGCCACCATCAACCTCTACCCTATGGTGATCTATTGGAACAGCCTTCTGGAAATCTTCTATGCGATCCTGACGAGGACATCGACCTGGAGCCATACCTGTAAAATAACAAACAGTTAGAGCTCCTAAACCTAGAATAAGGAAGACTCATCAATAATTAATTAATTTTTTTCTTTTATTCATTTTAGGTTAACCTATCCTAAGGTCTACCCATTCAAACACAGGCACAAGGAAGAATGATGCATGATCATTTCCTAGGTCTCTACCCTGAAACTAGTATCACCTCATTCAGTATCCATTGTAAACATAAAGTTCCGTACATCAGATCATAGGGGGGCCTAAATTCCCATGTATCAACCGGTCTCCAGTGTTGACATCACTTGCTAAACTTGACTGCCACTTTTTCCCTACCAACCCATGCAACCTCACTTGTTCCTAACACCAAACTTCATCCTATCTCTCAACCAGACCTCTGATACCACTCCATCACGACCCCCTCCCCACAACGTGTACCCCTCCTAGGCCGGAAATGTGAGAAGGGAGATAATGACCCCGGAGTCCCACCTCAAGTAATCCCGGGGTTGGAAACTAGCACCGAGGGTATAGTAAAAACACAAATGGAAGGCATTACCCTCTAAGTGAACACATGCGAAAGAGAGAGATAAGACAGAAACCAACCAACTCCAACTCAGACTGCAATATAAAAGAAATCCCAAGTGCACATATGTAATGTCATGAAAAACTACTGCAACTAAAAGGGGAAATATGAAAGTACCCAAAAGAAAGTGAAAACAATAGTGACCACGAAGCCCAAACAGCTCCTGCAACCCCAAGCTAGTAGAAACTATCCTGATCTCCAACCTGCTCCAAGTGACCTGAAAAATAGTTTATATATACATGGGGTGAGTATAACAGTATACTCAGTAGGATCCTCTCTGAAACCTCTCGTACAAAAGTAAAGAAAGCATGTTAAAGCATAGTGAACAACAAGTAAAACTAACTCGTCACCAAAACAGGTATACTAAGTTCTCAGCCTCACCATGGATACTCTCACAAAGTAACACATAAAAGTGTATATAATATAATAAAGAATATCAAGGGTACCCCTCTACTACTTCCCCACTGGTTTGCCGCTTTTCCCCAACGTCGCACGTCCTAAGCATCTCTCTCCAAAAAGGCTTGCCCGCAGACACCTGGGCGAGCACCAAAATATGCACCTCGTGAAACAAAACCACCACGTCCATGCAAGAAAAGTAATCAGGTAGTTTCCAGGAGCCACCACAGCTCGCATAACATGTATTATACATCAGACATTATACCTCAAGCCATTACAACCCACACACCGAGTAAGAATCATCAAACTGTCACATCCTATACACATTAGGCCTATAGTATTCCACAGAAAACTATATCCATAATATATGTGTGTGAATAACCACAATCCATTACAGCTCTCTACACACATATATGGGGAAAACTAACTGTTGTTCCTACTAGAACAATTAACTACCAAGAGAAGAGAGTGGGGCCAAAGGGGGTAGTCATCCATCCATCCTCCCACCGTAATGTTGGTGAAAACACCCCCCAGGGCTCAGAATCCCCGGGGTGTTAGTTGCCCTAACTGACGGGGTGGAGTAGCGTATAGAAACACAAAAGGTACAGAATATACTATAGCTCACAAACACACTATGGGCATAACCTAGTCTTAGACTCAACTGCAGCTAACGTCTCTCAGACTCCCAGCTTCCACTTCTAAGACTAGGTATCCAATAAGCACACAATCATTTAAAGATATTTATTACATTACTTCATTTCCTTTTTATCAGTTTCAATTTATGTTAATTAATTCTTTAAACATTAATTAACCATGAACAATTTCCACATTATATTTCATTAGCATCACACCCAAAGTTCATTGTTCCTTCAAATTGCAACCTCATCATTTCACCCCAGCAAGTTCCAAACCCCATGGGTTGACATCATTTATTCAATTATTTATTTACAGCATTACTTTCCCATATTTCCAGGCATTCTAGAAAAAAATTCTATGCTACTAAACTCAAGGGGGGTCAACACAGTGAGTAGATGAACTACCCGTTGAGTCTTTCCCGCCTATAGCAAGATCATAGACCCATCCTACCTTGAGAAGCTAAAAATAGAAATCACGTGGCATACCCTGCGCGTCTTCTCCCCTTTCGGAAGAAGGGTAAGCAATACCAGCTACCTTGTGCAGTGGAGAATGTAAAGCAGATAAACAACCAATAAGAATCATCAAGCATCTAGACATTCACATCTAACCCTTTTCATCATCCCCGATGTCCTTCCCAACTCCCACATGCATAAACCGATGCATCTCGCCACTATAGGTGTCAGCTGCTACCACAACCAATAGGCCTCCCTACCCCCACATATCACAATAGCCTTCCAGGCTCACATCACAACACAAGTAGCAGGAAAACAAACATCATACCAATTGAGCTCTTGGCCCTTAAATAAGAAAGAGGGTAACTCAGAACCCTACAAAGAATTATGTTTTACCAAACTACCAGTTCTTTGATCCATTATGAATTAACCAATTTATTATTCATAGGTTCCAAATTTGGGAAACCTAAACAGTAAGCTATCACAAAGTGATTAAACATGCTTACAACATCAATTTGATTAACATCAAATTACAATAACAACAATCAGATTCATCGGCATGCCTCTTTATCTTTAGCCAAAAAATTATCAATTAATTCCATCTTTACGTTCATTACCTATTTCCATCAAGAACAAAAAGCTAAACAAAGAAAGCATAGATATCACACTATCTAGCAAAATAAGAGGCAATAACATACGATCGATATCTATTTATTTATCCCATTCAAATATTTATTATGTCAATTCCATTGTGATCCATTGGGATAAAACATGCTAACTATACAGTTGCACGTAAAAGAAAAAGAGAAGCAATGAATCCCCTACCTCAAATGGTTCATGATGTTCTTTATACGAGAACGAGCCAAACAATGGGTTACGATCACCTCCCACCGTGACAACTGTATCCACCTGAGGATGCAGAGACACCACCACACCGGTCAACACCCAAGAAAAGCCCATTAGGAAAATGGAGATAGCATTCCATAAAAGGGAAAGGAGAAACAGAAAGAGATGAACCCAAAAGAATGACGATAGATCATACCTTATATCAAAGATTGATCGATACTGCTTGGTTGTATCAAAAACATAGGGGAACCAATCCAAGGAGAAAAGTTTGATTACACAACTCCTACGGAATGGACTGAAAGGTTCAAGCATCTCACAGCTGAGAACAAGGAGGAAGAATTAGGGAGGAAGATATCTCGCCCCTTTAGAAGATTTAATGGAGCCGCAATTTAAGATACGTTGGATTTTCCATTAAAAGAAGATCGCATTAAACCACGCTATTTGACCAAGTAAAAACATCCCGAGCCTTAGGAAAATTAACATAGGAGTTACGGCCTTTGAATTGGCCTTAGAGTCCTTAAAACAAGGCTTTAAATGCATTTTATGTCAAAGGAAACGTCAATGGGGCGAAACTGTAGGAAGCTGGAAACACTGTTCATGAACTCGAAATTTGGAAAAGGAAAGAGGCTACCGTTGGAACGTCACCGTTCTGAAAACACTGTTCACGAACTCAAAATTCGGCAAAGGAAACAGGCTACCGTTAGAACCTCACTGTTCTGGAAACACTGTTCAGAAACTCAAAATTTGGCAAAAGAAAGAGGCTGCCGTTTGAACCTCACCGTTCTGGAAACACTGTTCACGAACTCAAAATTTGGAAAAGAAAAGAGGCTACCGTTGGAACCTCGTAGTTCTGGAAACACTGTTCACGAACTCAAAATTTGGCAAAGGAAAGAGGCTACCGTTGGAACCTCACCGTTCTGGAAACATTGTTCATGAACTCAAAATTTGGCAAAGGAAAGAGGCTACCATTGGAACCACACCGTTCTGGAAACACTATTCAGAAACTCAAAATTTGGCAAATGAAAGAGACTACCGTTGGAACCTCACAGTTCTAGAAACACTGTTCACGAACTCAAAATTTGACAAAGGAAAGAGGCTACCGTTGGAACCTCACCATTCTGGAAACACTATTCAGGAACTCAAAATTTGGCAAAGGAAAGAGGCTAGCGTTGGAACCTCACCGTTCTGGAAACACTGTTCACGAACTCAAAATTTGGCAAAGGAAAGAGGATACCATTGGAACCTCACCGTTCTGGAAACACTGTTCATGAACTCAAAATTTGGCAAAGGAAAGAGGCTACCGTTGGAACTGTTCACATTAGGCTACTGATGACACTGTTCACATAAGGCTACCGATGACACTGTTCACATAAGGCTACCATTGCACTATTCACCTAAGGCTATTGATGACACTGTTCGCATAAGCCTACCGTTACACTATTCACATAAGGCTACCGATGACACTGTTCACATAAGGTTACTGTTGCACTGTTCACATAAGGCTACCGATGACACCGTTCACATAAGGTTAGCATTGCACTGTTCACCCAAGGCTATCGATGACACTGTTCACATAAGGCTACCATTTCAATGTTCACCCAAGGCTACCGATGACATTGTTCACATAACGCTAACGTTGCACTATTCACTCAAGGTTACCTCCAATGGAGGACACTCCCTTTATCTTACATGAATTAGATAAAACATATTCTTTATACTCACAAGATTTTACGTGAAGTGTGTGAGATAATTCTTAGTATGATACCACCATAAATAAATATAAATAATTTCTTAAGAAAGAATTAAAATTCTATTTTTAAAATAATGAAAGGATATAATTTTTTTACATATACTTAATGAATAAAACATAAATAAAATTATATTTTTCATTTTTCATTCAAATAAAATTACACTAATGAAAAAATAAATGGAATCATATTAAAATAAATAATAGAAGATAAAATATAAACAATATATATTATGTCATAATATGGGATAACTACCTCAAGAATGTGAAACAATTTTAGACCTCACTTATAGGGCACCTATATAAGACGATTATGCAATCATATAAATATAGACAATAACTTACCCTCTCTATCCTCAATGGAATATAATTACTTGGCTACAATATGAACTACACTAGGGACACTAGGCATATTGTAATAATAAAATATTTTAGCATTTATCCTAAAATCAACACACAGCTTCCATGATTACTTTATAATTCTTGTGAATTCAAAATACGCTGAAACTAATGAAATACATAAATAACTCTCAGGTAATCTCCAAAACACCCTGATGAAACATTCCTTTTATGAAGTACATAACATAATGATCAATATTTCAAAATCCAATAATTTTATCAATAATTCCAATAGGGAAAAATAATGATAATTAACAATCCAGAATATCATCAATTATGTGAAACATAATTTCATAATACAAAGAAATTTGAAACCATGAAATTTTCATTAAAATGTTCAACCATCATTAAGAACATCAATTATAATTCCATTTAAATCATAATACACCTAAATGAAATTTTATCAAACACCTCATATACGAAAAATGTTGATTTTTGATTGTAATACCCAAATACCTTTTAAATTAATTTTATAAAAAATAATCAAAATAAAGAAAAGGGAATCCATTTATTTTTTAATCAAATATATTTTATATACACACCAATTTGATAAGATAATTTTTTATAAATCACAATAACCTTGATTTATGTCAAAAAAAATTAATAACATAAGAAATCTTGCCTCAATATATTGAAATCGAATTTCCTTATTTGAATAATAAATGATTGAGGTGTGTGAAAATATTCACGAAACATGGAGATCAAAACCCCCATGACTTCGAAATACCCCAACCATTAGTTTGTCAACCATGGACATTAAGGGAAAAATAAATTAAGAACAACAAGAGGATATTAGATAAGGAGAATAGAGAAAGAGATTTTAGGGAGGTACATTGGTGGGATAATTGAGATTAGAGGGAGGAAGACAATGGAGAATGAATAAGAGGGAAAGTAGTTTACAATGAGGATCTCTTAAAAAAAATTGGGTACAACCGCAAAAGCGGCACACACGCAAGTAGTTTACAATCAGGATCTCCTAGAAGAGGCATAAACAAAGGAATTTCAAGGGAGGAGCAATTAACACCCCACATTTTTATTCCTTTATTTTGTTAAATATATTCTTTCACATGCAACACCAAATTAAAATCAACCATGATGTATTTGATTGAAATAAAATATTACATTACAAGATAAAAATTAAAACATTACAGGATTGTGACATTAAAAATAATTGCGATAATTACAAGGGGAATAAAATGAAAAAACACCACAAAGATGAAATTATCATCCTAAAGGTTTTCCTTGACAACAAAAACATAGATTATATCAGGAAATACATAAAAATTTATAAATATAATATAAATTGTTATAGAGAAATCAACCAATCAGATGAATAAATTGTAGTGAGTCATGCAAGGTCATATAATGGAATGTAATGTGATTATTATATATATGGTCATTGGATATATAACCATTAAATATATGTTAATTGGGTATATGGTCTTTGGATATCAGGTCATTGAATATTCATGTATACAATATGTATATTGTATATTTTATTTTCATCGGTAAAAAAATCAACACATAAAATATCTAAATTGTAATTGAAATATAATAAAATCAAATGAAACCAATTAATTTGAGAAAATTTCAATTATTTTAAATAAATGTTATTTGGCATATACTTTTTTTTAAATTAAAGTTGTTACTCTTAATGTATCATATTAATAAAAGATGTTGAAAACATTCCATGAATTATTTGTAATATAAGTATATAAAAAGAACGGTGCATACCATGGGTTATCAGCCCATGATCTCAAAATTTATTAAATAAAAATAAAAATAGCATGCATGGTGGAGATGGCATAAAACAACCAGTTAAACAAACACTTCTACAAAGACCAATGCATGCCAAAAATAAGAGAGCGTCATTAATGGGAGAGATGACTTCCACCTATGCCACATGGATGTCGTCCTCTCCTCCATGTCTTAGGCTGTCTCCATATCCCGTCATCCACATGAGAGACAGTATTCAATGCTCCCTTGGCAGATGAAGATTCTGACTCTCTAACCAGATCAAAGAACTCTAAAATGACATTCAAATCATCACCCCCTGCATTGATCAATTCAGAGCCATGAGCACTCCCAAATTCAGCATGGAAGACCTCCCTAATACTGAATCTATTAGGAATGTCAAGGAGACTAAGGACATTTTCCCCATCCTCTTGCACGTCATGCATAGGACTAATAGCCCCTTCTCCCTTATGAGGGACTACAACTGCATCCCAAGAAGACACCAGTGGAGCTACCATATCAGCGGTAACCCCAGTCTTGTTTCACTTTGGATGGAAAGGGGAGTCAACATGTTTCCCTTTTCTATTTTTAGAAGTGTCGCTCCTCCCAAAACTGAGAGTCATCTTACATTTTGGAATCATGTTCTAGGTCATACTCATCACATTGATCTTCAACAATGGATTGCATCACTTCTACAAGAACATCACGAAAGGAAGCAGTATCATTTTTCTTACCAAGGTCCTAACACTATTTGGGAACAGAACTAGATGGAGAGAAAACCCTCCCCATTGTAGAGTCTGTTGGTGCATCAATTTCTGCATTTTGAAGTACCCCTTCATGCACCCCTCCTTGACTAGAAAATTTCCGATCAAGAGGATTTGGCCTATCCTTGATGGAGACAACCTCCTAGGTTGCCTTACCACCAAGTTTGCCTCCTTGAAGGAGCCACGGGACTTTTTTCCATGGGCAGAAGGCCCTGATTTCATATGAATTTTTCTCTCATTACTAAATTTAGAGACACCATTCCCACCAACCTAAAATAGTTAAAAAAATGCAAGTATTAACTCATTCAAATTCCACCTCAAATTTCTCACCATTGGTCACCAATGTGGTATAATCAAGTAAAGAGTTAAGCATGTCCACATCAACCAAAACTCTAGAAAAATAACCAATTTTTCAAAGCACCATATTCTCATCCATCCTCATGGGGGCACAAATGTAGGAGACCAAATCATTCAAAATTAAAAGATGCCAAAAAATATACCTTACACCATGAATTATAACCCAAATCTGAGCATTAGAATGCCTTTGTAGGTTCTTATTAAAATTTAAGTCCCAATCAGACAAACAAATGATTTGTGGATTAAGAGAGAAAAATCCATTGCTCTATGCCCTCGATCTATCATTGGAAGATGAAAAGTTGAGGAAGTAATCTCTTCCAATAGGGGTTATCCTCCAATCTGAAAAACCCCAGATTCGGGTGAGTCTGAGTTTCAGCTCCTCAGTGTTCATCGGATTATCACCTTTAGAAATAATTAACTGTCTAATAAGGGATAATATGCAGGCCTCATTCCGTTCCTTAGCGCCATAGGATGTGAAATGACAATAAATTTTCCATCATAGGATCTGGAAATCTGGGAGTCCCACTGACCAGAAACCATAGAATCCAGAAACCATAGAATCAAGAACATCAGAAAAGGAAACACTTTTAAACAAAGATATCAGAGAAGAACCTTTGGCATCCCAGATCAAGCACTCGGGATCCTTGGGCACAAATGATGCAGAAACTCTCTAACCTAAACCCTTCATCATATCTGCATCATAACCGAAACCCGCACCAATCTTCAAAACCAGCACAACAGGGTTCGTGGCCAGATCCAATGGATCTGAAGCCGCAATATCAACACATCCGTCGAAGATGAAATGCCGATGGAAGCGTGAATCGAGGCGGAAGGGCCCAAAGATGCCAGAACATGCCCCACATCCACACCCCTGATCGTAGGTCCACCTGAAATTTCTGGAGAAACAGACCCCACAGTCGCACGATTCCTCGCCACGCTAAGAGGTACACCTTCTGGAGTCGAATCAGGCCAGATCATGACACCTCCCGAGCTTACCGGTAGCACCTGCACTCCATGAATAGAGCCGAAAGGCCTCACCTGCGAAACCCTAGGATCACCATCACCAGGCACCGCTGAATTTCTCCCCACACCGCCCCATCTCCAAAAATATAAGTATATAAAATCCATTGATAATAAAAGAGTTCTGTAGAATTATACATTAGTGTTTGTTATTCATCAAAAAAATATTTTATTTAAATTTTTTTATTATATATTATATACAATTATTTAAAAGATATGTTTCTCATATTTATTGTACGTAATTCCATGAAATATATCTTTTACACACACATATATATATAAACTAATATTCCTTTATGTTATTTAATTGTAATAATATAAGAATACAATCACGTTTACACTTAAAATATAGTCTTCTAAATGATTGTTTTTATGTATTTTTTATTAAGAATTAATTTTAATCAGTTTTAGAAATAGAATTAGAAATATGTATTTAATTTTATGGATTAGGTCATTTAAATTTGGTAAGAGGGTAAATTTCATTATTGCAGAAAAAATACATTATTAGGGTAAAAAGTGAGTTTCCCCGGTAAGCGTAAAATGAGGCAATGTGGGTTAAAAAAAGGGATAAGTTCCATAATTATCTCTAAACATAACTTTAAATTATTTGGATGAGGGGATTCACAACCCATATCCATCATTTAATTTCTTTGGATCCAAATTTCATGTAAAATTACATTCTTTACACATTAAGGAATAAATATCAGTTCAAAATCTACTTTGACTCGCCTATAAAAGGGATCGCCCCATACAATCATTAAATAAAACACACACATTTTTCCTATTTAATCAAAATTAAAATTACATCTTATAAGTTATTATTACATATTTTGTATCTTTTAGTCTCAATAAGGATAATTAAATCCTTCATTTTGAAGTAACTCGTTTAGAGAGGGAACGAATCCATTATTGTAAGAATCTAGTTCTGCACCATATTTTTCAATTACATTATCATATACACCTCCTATAAATATTATTTACCACAATAATTTTTTTATTATAATGTAATTATTCTTATACATAAATGATATTACCTAAATATAATTCTATATGTTTACTCATTCATTAGTATAACATGTTCATTTTTTATTCAATTTAACTACCTATATAAATGATGCTATTATATTTTAATAATTTCAATAATGAATGAATATAAGCACATTAATAATTTTAATATATTCTATTATAAAAGGATTTATTTATTAATATTATTCTAGAAGGGTGGCAGAAAAATGAAGGGTCATTATAAACTAACATGTCATTATCAGTGAATTACCTGAAACATTCTGACTGTGAATTCCATTTTCATGAACCATATATTACATTTTATCAAATAAACATGGGACCATATACATAATTTAACAAAATTATTCTAGTACATTGAAATATCTATCAATTAATTACTTCTTATCATAAAATGAGGATTGACAATTCCATTTTTTAACTTGAATGAAATAGAAAATACTAACATCTAATGGTGAAAATAAAAAATAAAAAAACTAATATATTTAGAGTCAATTATTATAGAGAATGTTATAAAAATTAATAGATGTTATTATGGTGTAAAAATAAGTTATTAACCCTATTTTTTAATTATATTGGAGTTTAATGTGCTTTTATAGGAGTCGTGAGTAAATATAACAGTTTCTCGTCTCAATTTTATTTCATTGAGTTATATTCCAAATTCACACACTATATTATTTAGTATGGTGTATATACTACCAAATTGATATATTTTTTCATAAAATTATTATAATTCATGGGATTTTAAAATAAATAACATGTTTTTTAATTCAATGGATTTTGATTCAAACATTACCAATTTTATAAGGCTTTACTTTCCAATATCCCTTTGATATCAACATTATCAAAGTCTAAATTTCAATTAGAGTGAATTATATGATATTTATCTCTAAAACTACATCAATTTTATTATACTCTGGTATGAATTTAGGTTTAAATGTAATCTTTCAATTTTTACTCTCATTGATTCTCAACTTACCGAAAATAATTCTTGTAAAGATAATTTCCTTTACCTGTCACTACCATAATTTTTTTTTACATCCCTGATCTAAAATTTTTGTAGTAGGCCTTGGGACAATGGTTGTATCCTATGGACATGGACCATGAAGACTATATAACCTATATTCATTGAAATATGACTTATAATATGTCCATGGTTTGTAAACATGGCTATAATGATGAACCTCAACAGGTGGACCATGGCCATAGGGTGTCTGTGACCATGGTTATGACTATGGTAGTAGCCTTTAAAAAATCAAACACCCCAATGGAATTTAATCATGGTGCCTCTTATAAACATAAACTAAGAATATATAACCATGAAATAATGGATTGACTATATAAATATATACATATCATTACATAAACACACACATATATATATATATGATTATATAATTTTATACAATCGTAATTATTATATATTTTTAAAAACAAAAACAATGACGGATCTTGGAAACTATTACCATGGATCAAATTTCTTATGGTTGTAGGTGTTATGAGAAATGCATACCACCATGGTCTACATGGACTACTGTCTTAGGATATTACCACTCCCTTCCCACATCAATGAAAAATTCTATCATGAATTAACCCACTAGGGTCGATATGGCTGGCAGTAAGATAAGAGTGACATCTCAAACCCACCTCGAATAGACCATGTGAAAACAACTAACACCATTCATGCATATTACACTCATGTGATGCCTTATCATAATGTAACTATATGAATTTACACATCTCCATGTACTAGTATGTTGAAAAACATAAATAAATGATATTATAAAATAATTCATAACATCTAATCCAACATCAGTGAATGCAAAAAGAATATAAAGAATAAAATGAAACCAAATTCAAGCCCACCAATACTACAAATGAGTCCACCAACTAACAAATTAGGACTAATAAAAAAATGAAATAGTATGATCTATTTGTGGTCTGTCTAGTACAACTACGCTCTATTATCTTCTAGTCCACCTATGACTTCATTGAAAGGCATTTCATATAAAATAGACATGACATGCCTGAGAAAATACCATACAATGGTCATAATAAACATACCCAATATAACACCATGAAATCTCAAAAAAGGAATCAAAGTTGGAGTCAACTATAAATCAAAAATAAAGTACGATAATGAAGATATCCTAGATATTCTCTTGGAAAACTCCGCATCTCATGGTGAATTTTTTCTTCACATATAGTTTAGGTATCCTTCTTGAGGGTCCAACATATGCCTCATCTTAGAGAACTCACTCCATGTGTCTTCCTAACACTAATGGGACTCATCTAAGAGGTTATATTCATCAGGAATTTCCATGTCAAAGGAAGAGGATAATACCTAGGGTTGATGAGGGATATATAAAAAAAATACAAGGAAGGGTATCACATTCCAAGGATGTAAGATATGGGATACCTAAAACAACATAGGGAGGATAATGTGAATGAGGATCCAACCCCATGCCTCATAGAGGGATACCATGTAACACCCTTAGATGTTTATAATTATAACAACATGTTCTATTGTGTGTATAACATACAATAGAAAGCTCATAAAAGAATATTACATCCCAAGACTTTATGATACATTTTTTATAATAAATTTAATCCCACTGATATTTTCGATGCATGAAATTCAAGGTTTAAAAGAAAGATGATACTCTATTAAAATATTAATATTTTTACATGACCATTATAACCTAGACATTAAGATAGAAATTATGAATAGAAATAATTATGTTATAAAATTATATGGTCTACACATGTATAAAATAAATTAAATGGATATCTATTTATTATAAATAAAATAATAATCATTTGAATATAAAAGAAGTGTTTTTTGAAAAATAATATTTTTCAAAGAAAATGGATCTGTTGCTTTTTGGGAACTTATAATAAAATTAAATGTTGAAAATTTTAAAAAATTTGATTGAAAAAGTGAACTTAATTATTGAGATCTAAATTTTAATATTATCATTGGGATAATTTTTGAGAATTTTCAATAAAGATAATTTTTTTGATGTGTTGTGAAAATTACTGATTTTTATTAAAACTTTTATTTTTGTTTAAATTATTTACAAGATAAAATTATATTTTAAATTTGTTTTAGATTATCATTATTACAATTATATAACAATTTAACTAATTTATGATATTTCAATTTTGTTAATATTTAATTTTGATATTAAAACCTTCTATACTTATGATAATTTTCACTTTGTAAACCCATTTTTCACCCCATCTCCATGTAAAAAGTATATTGAAATATAAAACTTATGTGAATTGAATATATACAAATGTATTAAATATTTTGAATCAGAATAATTTATATTTTCTAAAATGGTCAAATTAAATTTTGACCAAAATGAATAGTGAAAATATTAAAAATTAATTATTACTGTTAAGGTAAAAATGGGTTTACTGTGGCGTTAAAATAAGAAGAGAAGGGTAAAAATAACCAACTAACATGTAAAAATATATTTTTTCTAGCTATATTTCCACCTTACACTATTCTAAAATCTATCATAAGGTTTTTAGGAAACTTTTGGTTTTCAAATTACTAGTATTTTGCAATCTGTTGGGAAATTTCTAAGTAATTTATAAGTGGTTTCACTTTTTCAACTTATAAAATGGAACTACATCCCCTCACTTATTCAAAACCCTATAGACCATTTTTCTAAAACAAACCAAAAAATATATATCATCAACATCATCATACATATTCTAGATCTTTTGGAACTGAAAAAATTCCATCTATTTTGTCCTTAAGAGGATATCCAAAGGAGGTTTCTCTAAGAGAATGTAATTTTCTTAACATAGATCATTCATTTTTTCTTCTTTTTCCACCTTAAATTATTTATTAATAATTAAAATATAATAAAACAAATATCTAAAATGTATTTATATTTTAATATGTTGATGTAATAATATTTATCTATCTCTACATCCATAAAATGGGGAAAAATCATTGATCGTGTTTATAGTGGACTACCACCTCATAAAATGATGTAGATCATTTTCCATATCCACAATTCAGGGTTTGATAAAAAAAATTATTTACCAAAATTATATTATAATTATGATATCATTTTTCTATTTAATTTTAATATCACACATACCTTTTTTACTTCCAATTAGTTTCAAATACGATAACGCTGCTCCTATGTACGGTGTACTACTGCCTCGCAAAGCGATGTAATTTTTTTACATTAACAATTTACAAGGATTGTAATAAGGATTAAATTAATGAATATATATATAAGGTAATAATTATTCTTTAAAAATAATATATCACGTGTTTCCTTACCCTTTCACTCGCTATGGGAATGACATCCTCACTCATGTGTACGTTTAGCCTATTATCTCCAAGAAATGATGCGATTCATTTTCCTTTTACAAAATTCATAAATGGTTCTAAAAATGTATATAATTAGTAAATATGATATTTATATCATAATTATCATTTAATATATTATATATAAATATATATCATATTCACATGAACTGTAACATTCATGGAAAAATGTGAACGTGATAACATGGAATTTAACACCTGAAACAATACAGTTAATGAAATATCATTATCAAAATGGTGGTTAAATTTTATAATAAGATCATATATGATATTATAAATATTAAAATGTGTCTATTATAAATTAATATCATTCTTAAAACAATTATATAGTAGGTATGAACACGTATGAAAAAAATTAGACAAGAGGTATGGGATTCTCATTTCATATTTACTTCCATGTGATATACGCCATATTCACCACTTATGTTTTTGTGTTTTATATATACCTCTGATATTGATACCTTATATAATTAATCTATCATTATTAATTCCATTTAATGTTTCATATGATGTCATTTCATTTATGGGGCTTATGATCCAGAATTTAGAAAAGGGGTAAGGGTTTATTTCACAATACCAACATTAGTCGAGATTGTTTATGTTTACGACTCCCTTATGGGACTTTTTTGATATTCATACATTAAAATGACTATATTTTCTTTAACTATGGGTTTTCATAAATGTTTTATTCAATAGTACAATTTTTCACTCTTTGGTACTGAGAATTATTGAGAAACTATTTTTTTGGAAAATAAAACATTATTTTTCTCTTTGGCCAGAGATCCTTTTTCATCAAAACCCATGTTTTGAAAAAATGTTTTACAAAAAGTTTTTAACCTTTTAGAAATGATTTATTATTTAAATTTCACTCATTTTTTAGTTTTAATAAAATGTTTTTAAATGAATCATGATGACTTTTTCAAAATAGTGTCTGTTTGGATTTTTCCTAAAGTGTGAAAGAAATGATTGTTTTAACATGTACTGCATGAATAATAATTTCCACCATCATGACCAATCAATGTTTAAATGTTTATTTGAAAAAAATTTAAAAGGTCATTCTCATTGAAAATTATTTTCAAAATGTTTTGTGACCAATTTATTTTAATAGGTTATTTTAAAAATGTATAGATTATTTTTCTATAAATTGGTTTTAAGGATAATTTCTAGGTATTTTTAGTTATCCATGACGTCAAACCACTTTTTTACATATGATACACTTAGGATATGTCTTTTTTATACCATCATTATTATTTCTCTATATTCTTTATCATTAGTTTGATTGTTGATGTAATGTTTTATTACCATTCAAAATTTTACCTTGGATGGTTTATGGTTATGTTTATTTATTTGGATAACTATTACCATTTCTCATGTTAGTTTTTAAATTTGAATTTTTTTTGAATTTATTTTACTAATTTCATATGATGAATTCAATGTACATTGTATTTTATGGTCTATTCCCACTATAACACCTTTCTTATTTAGTATCTCTCATAAGGAAAACATGATTGGGTTCTGGATGAGGCTTACCCATTTATTTAGCTTTCATAAAGCCTCCACAATATGTTTTATATGTCTAAAATTATGCATTCCATAATTATGAATTCTGATATTGATATTCAATTAGATTATTCAATTAGTTAGATTACCCATGTTTATGTTTTAAAGATAATGTGATTTTTTGTATATAATTATTTGATCATTATTTTTTACAACCAAATTATGCTTATGTTATTGATTAAATAACATGTGTTTACGTTATTTACTTGAACATATTGATTATGTCTTAATTATTCATAGAATCTGATATGTATATATCCTAATTAAGTATCCAATCTCTCCCATTTATTATGTTTTTTCTCCCTAGGATACCAATAAGTGTTTTGTGATTAATATACAGGGATACTTTATGAGGAATAGTGGTGTTATTAAAGAAAATACTTTTTGGTTTTTTATTTTTAGTTGAAATAATAATTTAAAGTATGTATCTATTTTACCAAGAGTAGAAAAATATTTGGTCCATTATGATTCAATTCCTTATATATTATGCCAATGTATTGAAGTAGAAACTAGCTATGGGATACTGGGTTCAGGGTCTCAAAGTCAGTATCATAGAAGTTTAGTAGAAGCCATAGGAACTAGATTTAGGAAAATTGATATTAGGAGACATAAAACTAAGATTAGATTTGAGGTTAAGTATTGAATAACAAACTAATGTTTTTGTGCAGAAGATATTTTGTGGGTTTTACTATAAATGAATCAATGTATGGATATGAAAAGTGGGTGTAGTTCTATAATATATTTGCCTAGGGGTAATAACTCAGAAATGGGATCATTGGTCTTGACCCAATCATCACCTTGTGTTGGAAAATAGGTCTTACTGCACACCTTATTTTGAAACTCTAGGGGGATATACTTAAGAAAATACACATTTTCTTTAATAAATATTATGATGGATTTGAAATTAATGATATCCCCAAATAAATTATATTTATAATTATGAGATTGGATGCTCATGAATTTTTCTATTTATGTTTATTGTTTCAATAATTTAGGGATTATAAATTATGTTTGATAATTTTATTCTCTAATCTAGTATATTTAATTATTTATAAATAGTTCATAGTGGAAGGAATGTAAACCATATAAATGAATTTAATCCAAAGAGTAATAATGGTTTTCTAGTTGGGATAAAACCAATCTTTTGAGGGTAACTAATATGAAAAAAATTCTCATCATATCAAATAAGAGTATCATGTTCCATCAAGACAGAGAAGGAATTATCCATGTATTATGGTTTCAAAGGGAAGCTATATAACAAGATGAATACAAAGAAATTAATGGATATGGTGGATAAGGGAAATAAATATTTTCCCACATGTGATAATTATGGAAGGAAACACCATGGTACTTTCCTGAAGGAAATGAGAGTTTTATTCATGTGTGGAAAGAATGACCGCCATGATCAGGATTAAAAGGGTATGAAAGAAAATTACAATGATTTATGCTTCAAATTTAAGGAGATGGGGTTCTATGCTAATGAATTCCCCAACAGTTAAGGGAATATACATAAAAAGAATATATGGGGTTAATATCATGAATATACTATTACAAAAAATGAAGCGGAATGGTTAATGTACTTTTTTTTGGATTTATGAATTATATTATACGACTATTTTATTAATTATTTTCTTGTTATAAGAATCATTAAATGTTTAATTATTGTAATTTAGTACTTTAGCACCCTCACTTTTTGGTACATGCCCCATTATTTCTATATTTCATGTATATATAATTTATTGGGGTCTGTTTTTGGAGATATATAATTTTTTAATTATTTGGATGGTTTTCTAGAGTTTCATGGTTTCGAAACCATTAGTAAACACCATACACCCCATATAAGAAATAGTGGGGCTTGTAGTAGAAGGGATAGTAGTTTTTCACCGTTGGAACATGGTTTTGAGAATACCTAATGATATCTAAGAGAATCTACATATGTCTGTAAATAAAAGAAAAACATAGTTAGTGCATAGTTTTTCTAACCGTGTGATCTAACCATGAAATGGGTTGGCTTAACCTAGTATCACTGCATAGTTGTTGAATGATCTTCCAAACTGTGAAACCAAACTGTGTGGCATACATTGTCATATCTAAAATTTGTGAATCTTAATCATATTAAGACACAAGACACCTTTCATTTTCCCAATATTTAATAATTTGAAACTCATTCTTATCTCAAGTCCTGATAGATGTCCCCTTTCAATATTTGTGAAAACTTTTAGGTGATTCAAAGAATGTTAGAGATCCATATTTTTAGTAATTTTCCATTCATGGTTGTTCTAATTAGATCGCTTCTCATATGTTCTCTCAAAATCATGGATCTAATCATCTTGGATAGATCCTTGTTCCTTGATTGATGATTTATGAGATCTTGATGAATCATTACTTGATATAGGTATGGGATTGTACTTCATGATAAGATATATAGAATCGTTTTGTCTTACTTCACTTTCACCAACTGTTGTGAGGTAAGTGGATACGATCTCGACTCCACATGATTAGAACATGAAATATTTCCATAAAATAATTTTTTTTCTAGAAACAATTGTGAAGATACCATGTAACTCCAGTTGTAAACCTATTTAGTGATGGTTTTGATAAATTGAAGAAATTAGATGATTTGGTTGAAAATTCAATTTGATGATAATTGTAAAATAAATACATTAATAGTATGGTTTTGATTTGATACATGGAAAATGGATGTTGAGATGTCCTAAAGAATGAAATGTTTTACGTGAAATGGATTGATTTTTTGTTGAAAATACATATTTTTTGTGAGTATATTCTTTTGAAATGATCCTAAATAAGGGGAATGTACCATTTTGGTACGTGATATGAGACCCTAGATAAGGGGAGTGTTCCATTGGGGTATAAAGATATTGGAAACCTAGTGATGACTTTGTGGATTGATGAGAGACTGCTCATGAGTATGGAATTGTCACATAGGAATGCATGTGTGGATGTGTGGATGTGTGGAATCATGGAATAGGTATTCCAAATAGGATGAGAAATTTTCAATGGTTTTATTTTATTACTTTTCATGGAAAACTATTTTCGCATTGATATAAACTAATGTTACTATTTTCAATTTTTTTCCATAATTTTTTTAATCGGTTCTTATCCTAGTGGTATTAATTTGGAAGTTATTGTAGAAATTTTAATGAGTACATATTCACCCCTTTTTTGGATGTATTATCAGTTTTTATATGTCATCTATCGAGGTTTAGATAAATCCATGGTATCTCTATTCTTTAGTGATGCTACTTAACAATGTTATTATAACCTATTGAGTTGGAGCTTAGATAAGTTTGGGAGATTAATTTTTGAAGTCACATTGGTATGTTTGAGTTTTTTTGGTATTTTTTCCCTATTATACTCTGATATGGTTTTTTTCTGGTTATGTTGGGTTGTATTTAATACTCATGCATCATTCAGAGGATTGATTGTTTATTATTATTTTTTTTGGAAATTATATCTTATAATAGAGAATCATTCAAACAATTTTATCAAAGAACATGGAATTTATTTACATCCTTCTATGTCTTGGGTATGACACACAATTCTATTAGAACCACCACCACTTCCCATGCTAATGGGTGAGGAGATGCATTTTAAAAATGGTATCAGTTTGATCGATCCTTGGGTATTAGTTTTGTTCTGTCTTGGAGTTGGAAATTGTATCAGTCATGATATGTTATTACGTTTCATGAGATGATTGAAAGGAGATTTTATTGTCGAAACATGAATTATTGAGCATAAAAATGTGTATCTAACCTCATTATGATGAAATTCAAGTTACACAGGAGTTTGGGTACATGAGTGTAATTAGACACTTATATGTGAGTTTTCACCTCATCGTCATGGGTTTATCCAGAGAGAGTTTTATGAAATTCATTGATAGTATGACTTCCAAATGTGTCATTATTTTTTTATTTCTTAGTTAATTATTTTTGTAAATGATAAGAAGTAATTATTTCTAAAATTAGTTGATAATGATCTCAAATGGTGATATTTTAAAAAGAATTGATGGTGGTATTTTTAAAATGGGTAAACTGGATTATTGTGGATAAACATTATTGTGGAAAATTTTGAAATGGTATTTTGAGATAGCTAAGACTTAAGTTTCTAGAGAGTGATACTAAATGGAGTTTTTTTTGGTTATAGAGAATCGAAACATGTAAGCACCATGAGAACCAACCAAAAGAGGTTACTAGAAATGTGGTTTAACCTGAGCCACTGGTGATCCAAAATTTGGTAAAAAGTATTATATATTATTTTTATACCATGGATAGGGTGAATAGAAAGGATAAACCAAGAAATGTAGATCATTTGGTTCAGTTCCAAAAGATACATCCATCAATTGTTTAGGGTGTCTCATAGCTAAAAAAGCATAAGTGTGGATGAATAGGATAAATCAAATCATCAATTTCCCTAGAACTCTAGTTGAGCTGAAACTGAAGTTTGATATGTATATGATGGGTGATATTGCATGCTATTGGAGAGATTTAGTGATTTAGGATAAATTTGACCAGGGCATGGCATGAGAATATTTTGAAGAATTTTAAAGAAAACAATTCCACTCTCAGACATTCAAAATTGATAAAACAATAAAATTATTCAGTTTAAGAAGGATAATCTCTTAACAATAGTGTATGTGGATAAATTCATGAATTTAGAATCCTTTTCACTACAATTTTCCATTCATACATCCTTAAAGGCCCATATTTTTTGAGTTGGGGTTAATAATATAAATTCTATAAAATATTAAAAACCATTTTATTACAAATTTAATAGATTTGTTTAATAGAGAAGATATGGGAGAAAGAGACATATCATGAAATACAGTTGGATAAATCAGGTTTATTCCTATAGGAATATAGGTATCTCTAATGGTGGAAATAAGAGGAGAAGGTAAACTAATTTTCAATAGGGTGGTATATCTATGAATCATAAAATGGGATCTCTCAAATTTCCTCCTCATAAAAAGTGTAATTAAATATGTTTTAAGTGTTGTTATTTTGAGCATGAATAAATATTGTATGACACAACCTAGAGAATTTACCAATTTCAACCAGATGGTATATCTTCAGTGCTATTGCTGCATTTCGGCATCGTTGGGTGTTAGGGACACATCTCATGTTTCATAGAAATCATATTCCTCAATGGGATGAGTAAACTCAAATACCTCTCATCATTAGAACTATGTAAGCCATGGTGATTTTAGTAACACCATGACTTCTCATCCCTTGAAATACCAATAAAGAAACAAAGAGAAAAGTGTAACATGTAAGAAAGTGTAAATAGATGGGAAAGTGATCATGGATGATCAATCAGGTTCATTGATGATGAGAGGTATGATTCTATTGAATTATAACCTTATTAAATATTTGTTTGATATGGTAACATACCATTCATTTACTATTTTTAATGTCATTTATATAATGGGTTTATATGTGTAGATGATGCCTTATATTTTGAAACTCAAAACAATATCATGATAGTAAGAGTGTGAATCCTTAATATGTTTAGCATGTTCGATAAAAATCAATGGTACTAAGTTTGTATGAGATTTATATTTGATAGATATGGATGTCTATGACTTGATTCTAGAAGTTTATTAGATTACAAACATTGAGGCCCATATGTATTTTTCTACATGACATGTCAATTTCAAAACTTGTAATAATGTTAGGAATCTATTTAAAGTAGAATAGACAATAGATTCAAGTAGATAAGGACCCTTGGTTAAGGCTATTAGAACTATCTATTATTATTTAACAAAAGTTATTTTACCATGGGTAGATGTGATAAAAAATAGAGATTTTTCAAACCACAGTTGGCCAATTACTTAATTTCTTTCATGAAACATTCTTGTGGTTGACACCTAAAAGGGAATTGGATTTAATAATTGATCCCCTATAGGGGACCAATAATATTTGTCTTCTAACTTATCACATGGAACAAATAGAATTGTGGGAATTGAATACGCCTCTAAGGGTATCACCATCTCACTTTTTGAATAAATAGGATGAAACTCTTAGGAATTTTGTAGATTATAGAATGATTATCCATGTTAAAATAAAGAATCTGTATCCTCTTACAGATATTGATTTTCTATTAGATCAATTGAGTAGGGTGAAATGGTTCTCTGAAATTTAATTACACTCGGTATATCACCAGCTATAGGTTCAGAAAAAGGATATTCTGAAGATAGATTTTAGATATAGATATGCCCATTTTAAGTTTCTTGTTCTAACTTTTGGCCTTACAAATGAACTAGAATTATTTATATAATTGATGATTCAGATATTTCAAAGGTATCTGGATTCCTTTGTGGTTGGTATTAATGATATATTTGTTTATCCATTCACAAAGGTAGATCATGGGAAACACATGGCAATAATATTAGATATCTCAAGAGAACATCATACGTATTGGATATTATTAATGTGTGATTTTTTGATACTATAGGTGAATTTCCCTATCTATTTCATTTATGAAAAAATCATTTATACAAATCCTGGAAAGATAAAAGTTCTTATCTCTTGGAAATCACCAAATAATGTCTTACAGACACATAATTCCCCTAGATTAGTGGGAAACTACATATGTTTAGTAGAAGACTAATCACATTTGGAATCATTAATTATATCCTTGATTAGGATATGAATTAATTTCTTTTGGAATGATTAATGATAGAAGTAATTTAATGAAACCATGGTTAGTCATACATTAGAACCTATACTTATGTTTCCAGAGTCTAGATTTGGCTATTTAGTCTATTGTGATTCTTCACGATCTGGGTTGGGATGTGTTCTCACATAGGGGCATTATGTTTTTTCTTATGGGTTATAGAAGTTATAGATGCAGGAGAAGAACTACCCAATATAAGAATTGTAATTGGATATTTTAGTCTAGGATTTGAATAATTTGTTTCATTACCTCTTTGTTGATAAATTAATGGAGTTTATGGATCATAAGAGCTGGAACCACATTTTCATATAAATATATTGAACATAAGGATGTGAATATGGATAAAATAACTTTAAATACTTGACTTCAATTTGATGTATATATTGGTTAAAGAGAATTCAGTGGAAGATTCATTAATTAAGAAGTTGTATAATTAGTTGGGTAAATAATCATTAGATTAGGGGAAAATGATATTAGTAATAGCAGACATGAATCTAGAGTGTACCAACCGGGGTGATGTTGTTATTCTATTCCTAGTTTAATTTGATCCTTATTTGGTTCAACATGCTATCGAGGCTCAGAATTCTAATACTGAATATGTTTATATGATTTCAAAACACAGTGGTGGTGTGACCATCATGGGATGGAATCTTGATGGGAATTCATCTTTATGATTTAGAGATTAGATCATGATACCGTTGGTTTTCCATGAACATATTATTAATGGATGTAAATCCTAGAATTATGAAAATATATTGAAATATAAAAGAAGAGTTTTGGTGGGAAGGCTTGAAAAGGGTAGTGGAATATTATTTTGTTTGTGATGACTCACCTGTGAAGTGGTCAAGGTATAACACCAATGACTAGAGAGATAAATTAGTAATATTATTGGATGAATGGAAAGGGAAACAATCCCGGGGAAGGATGAAAAGGGACTAAAGAAGTAAATTCCAAGATAATTCTTAATATAAATATCAATACCACATGGGGGAATGGATCTAGTAGTAATACACTCTATGAAAGGTACCTCCTGGGAGGTCTTAGATTCCAGGAAGTTAGCTGCATGATTACCTTCTCTCCACATATGAAGAAGCTCAATACCATTGTTCATGGAGGATTTCCATTTATAGATTATATAACTGATTTTATAGGGAGTGTAAGGAGACCTATAAGAGGTATCCATAAGATCTTCGAATCAATTTCCACTGTTATCATAGATATGTTTTAAGAGTGACATGGATAAAGTAAGTATAGGGTTTCCCTTCCATCCGCTCCAAGTGAGTCATCTTCCCCATAAATAGAGTTGAAGGAGAAAATCACTAAACAACTTGGATCATGAAAAACTCCCCCTACATGCATCGATTACTACAAAATACATCATCATTAAGATCGAAACAATGAGAAGTAGGATTCCATATCTCCTAGGTACACATCGGTGATGATCTAGCAATAGGAGAAACACCACTTTGAGACAGGAAACATATTAATGAGGGAGACTCATACCAATTATTTAAAAGCTATGAAATCTCTACCATAAGACAAAGAGTCTTCAATACTATTGAAGTAGCCAGATATTAGAGGCCAGTATGTCGATACCAGTGAAGAACCCACTTTGTGTATGGATTTTATTTTTTGTCAACTAATTGTCATGGGGTTTAAATACTGTTCAATAGGATAACAATATCTCATTTTGGTGAATATGATGAAGTATTTATAAATTTAATGGAGCTTGGATGAAGTCCTCAAGTCTTGATATTCTAAGAAACATGTGAAAAGATTGAAGACTTATAGTTTCAAAGTGATGCCTAGAAAATCATTATGGATTCATTAGATGGAATTGGATGTCAAGGTTGAATAATTCTCCTAGTTAAATATGATGATGATTTGTTGTTCTATATTTCAAAAATATCAAAAAAAAAATAGAGAACTTGTGATGCATGCTTGGAGAAGGAAAAGTGGAGTAAAGGTGTTTCCAACCATATTCTGGTTTGATTGGAATGAAAAATATTACTGGAAGATCAGGAAGTTAAAATTAATTCCTTGGTAAATATGATGATTATAAAGGTGATCCATCAAGGATTATATATCACAATAGATAAGTTTTGTGATGAAAGAAGATGATTGTTGAAAATGATGAATGACTGTGAATCAATATGGTTAGTGTTGTTGAAACATATTTTTAAGGTGGTGTTATTTCCCAGTGTTTTCCAAAAAATATTCCTAAAAATTAGGAGTTAATTTTTTTGGAAAAGGAAGGTTTTATGTAAAGGTGTTCATGAAGAAAATTTCACAGATCACAAAGAATAGTTTGCAGACCACATAAGAGGTATGAAAAACAAAGATGAAAAAACATTAAAAGAATAATATCCTCTTAGAATTATTATGCGAACTGCGAAGCATGTTATGCAAAAAATATATGAAAAATATTATGTGGGAGTTTCTTTGTATGCACAAGACTTTAAGCTTGTGGAAGTCTTGAATATGTAAAAGATGATCTTCATTTTTGGAATGGAGGTAGTGATTTTGGCTATCGCAAAGGGGTTTTTTCTTCAGAAGTCAACAACCACCACAAATGAGAAGAGTTTACAGAGGACATTTTCCGAAAAGAAGGAATAATTTCATATAAATCATTTTCAAGATAGAGACAACTCACATGAATAGTATACAGAATCTGTTTTCTAGGGAAATGTAGCCTGCAAAGGAAAATAATCTGCATAACACAGTAAACAGTGAAGGCTGTACCACATTAAAATTTTGGGCAAATAAAACTAGTGGGTTTTTTTTAGGATTTTTTTGCCTAGATAAAGAACCATAATATCATTATTATGGGAGATCATATTTTATTAGGGAAGAGAATATTTTATTAGAGAATATCATTACTGGTAGAAGAATTAGGGTAAGTCTGAAAGAGTTATAATGCAAGAATTTCCATGAAGGATAAGTGTTCTCATAGAGGCATTCTATGAATGAGTGTAGTTCGTGGAGGAAACATTTTTAAAATTAGGAAGTTTCCCATAAAAGAAGTTTTATAGGTCACTGAATATCACAAAATAAAATGGGCCATAAAAGAGAGTTAGTCTATAGAGTGAAGGTTATCCATGGTATGAAGACAATTCATAAAATCAAAGAGGGACATCATAGCATAGGCGGTATGCAAGGCATCAATAGTCTATGGAAGAAGAGGAAGTTCGTAAAAGATAGGGCAGTCCACAGAAAAGAGGTAAGTCCATGGAAGAAAGGTTAGTCTATAGAATAGAATATAATCTAGAGAAGAGAGGCAGTACACGGAAGTAGAAGTAGTCAGTAGAAGGAAAGGATGTACGTGGAAGAAAAATGTAGTCCATAAATAACTATGATTCATGATGCCAGGAAGTTTGCATAAGATATATGATAATTCACAAAGGGTAAATACATTATAAATGTGATTGGTGTTTAAAACCACATCATTCTTTGTGAATAATAAATCCATGGACACTTGAAACATGTTAAACTCACAAGATTTTTGTGTTTCATGAAGAACAATTCTGTGAACCAGTTCATGGGTATAATAGACCCACACCGTGCCCTAGAATAATAGATTCTTCCCATATCAAATACTAACTATTATTTAGGTTATAATGATTTGATGATGCTATGTTGAGCTGATAATTATTTTTTTAATAATTACATAGGAATTTTGTGATTCCAATAAGAATTAGAAGAAGATATCTCAGTGCATTTGGTTTTGCACTAAATAAGAAAGTGAGAAGAATAGAAGAAGAAATGGTGACCAAATTGATAATAGTTAAATTTAATTTGGGTCAAAGAATGTTCAATATTAATTATCCCACAACACATTCATATTATTGTGACTGATAGAAGAATAAGATTATGAAATTTTTAGTTTTTTTCTGGGAAGAGGTAAGAATATTCACTTACACAGTGCTAAGAAAGTTACAAGTGAAGAGCGTAAGATCAAATAATTCCTGTGGCATCCAAAAAATAATAATACATGGATGAATTTATTGTTGTTACAAAACTTTAATAAGGAATGTACTATCTTAGTAAGAAGTATAAACATCCATCCAAGTTCCATAAAATTTGTTCTATTGGATTATTTTCATAGTACCACACGAGTCTATGGGTAGATCCTACTCATTGTAACCAAATAAAAAGGATTGTTTTCTAGTGGTTGTGTGATTAGTATTATTTTAAAACCATGAAAAAGACTAGATACTCTTATTGAGTAGTGAACCTTCTAAAAATATCATGTTCTGTCTTTACTACTTTCATATACTTGCATGCAACATGGAAAAGAGAATAAGAGAATCAAGATCCTTACCGAGCAAAGAGGTACTAGAATAAAATGTATAAATTGTATTAAAAAATCCCCAACACTAATTCAACCCATATCAGTGTTAGTTGTGTCCCAAAATAGTCCTCTTAATCTATTCCTCACCTCTGAGATACACCAGTAACCAGCTACAAGGTTAAGAGACCGAGCAATTTTTTCATGAGCGTTAATTCTAACACTGTTGAACCACCATTGAAGAAGTTCCTCAAAGGAAAGCACCAGCCCTAATGAATCATAGAAATCACTGAGATCCACCCACATATTTATTTCTAATTCATTGTCAAAAATGTGTTGTAGATTCCTCCTTGTGTGAAACAAAGTTGGAGAACATAAAATCCAGAAGAATACCCTTTCCTATAATCATTGCATTAGTGGGTAATGCATAGTTCTGAATTATGTAGAAAATAAAATTGTACATGGATTTATTTATTTTACATAAGTGATTATCACCCCATGTAACACTAATTTTTATAGAAAACATCATTATTCTATATTCCTTTATTGATAATTTTTTCCGGACTCATTGCCTTCAAAAAATCAATCATCTTGAACATCCTACATCTTAATTTCATTAAAAAGTTTTTTATGGAGGGGGTTTAGTATTTATTTAATGATGGAGGGGTAGAAACTTTCTTGATTGAAATTTAATTCTGACCTTGGGAATCCCAAAAATACTAACACATTTCACTCCTAATTGGAATTATGAAAATTGATCTCCCCATGGATAATAACCCATTTACTATGTTGAAGAAAAACTGGTATATGATCTTGAAGAGATTCACAAAGGGAAGAAGGTTTTACATTGGACTTGACTAAAAAATTTCCATATTTACCAGTGATAAAATTTCTCTAAATGAAACATTCTTTATAACTTACAAGTCTAGTTTAACTTGAATATATTGCATCACTTCCTCTGCATTCCTCACATTGATACCATCATGATCCACTAGTTTGGAAAGCCTATCCCATGAAGCCCAATGACACCTACCTTCCCCTTGGGAATCCAATATAAAATTAGTTATTAGGTTATCAATTTATTTTAAAAATGTTTTGGGAACCCTGAGAATCGAAAGGATGTGCATTAGAATAGAATTCAAACATAGTTAAAAATGGTGATCCTCCCTCTAAAGGAAATAAATAAGTTCATCCAATTTATAATCTAACGGGAGATATTATATAAAACACCTTAAATGTGTTTTCTCTTGACCCTACCCTGAATGAGGGGTGAACCCAGATACTCCATGGGAAAAGTATTCTTATGGATTCCTAGAATATGTTCAATAACTTGTCTTCGCCTATGAGGGAATGAGGTTCGTAAGTACACATATCTTTTGTCTTGGTCAATAATTTGACCACTCCATTTGGAGTAGCCCTCTATGATGTTTCTCAACCCCCTAATAGAGAAGGTTCTCCCATTCAGGAAGAAGACCATGCCAATGAAAAAATAGGTGTGTGACTCTGTTGATGCGGGACCTATAATGATAAGGAAGAATATTACCATGTTTCATAATAGATGCAAAGAGCCTGATTAGAGCATCTAAAACAAGGATGAATATGCTGGGGACAATTGACCTCCCAGTCTTAGGCCCCTAACCAATTTTAAAAAACCACATTTCCTCCCCATGAAGAGAATGGTGAACTAAAGAGAGTTGAAACATATGAAAAGAAAATCAATGAACTATTCTAAGGACCCTATTCATGTCACCACTTGAAGGGTAAGGTTCCACTATAGGTGATCATATGCATTATCCATATCCATTTTGATAACAATGTTGGAACCCACCACCATCCTATTGACATATCTGATCATCTCTTAGAAAATTCCAATGGAACCTTGAATAAAATGTATTTTTAATAAATTCATGTTACTCCTTGGAAATCTAGTTATTAGTATCCTTAGAGTTTTAAATTTATATTTAAGAAATTATCAGATTGTGGGTTAATTTTCACATAATTATGGGACTATATTTTCTAAAGGAGCACGGGTGTTTCATTTTAGGAAGAAGCACCATTGTAGAGGCACATGAAA
Organism: Viscum album; assembly: GCA_963277665.1. NCBI lineage: Eukaryota > Viridiplantae > Streptophyta > Magnoliopsida > Santalales > Viscaceae > Viscum > Viscum album. The sequence continues at coordinate 96,835,036 of OY728130.1, read as the reverse complement.
CCCATGGAAAAGATACACCATGAAAGAAGTATTGAATTGATTTAATCAAATAATATTTAATGATGTTCTATGAGCTCATATAAAAGGAGTTGGGGAATCCATCTTGTCCTGGAGAGCTCTCCCGATTGAGGGATATATCTAGATTCCATGTCTTTTTATTCCCTTGAATATATTCAAATATTTCATTGACATATTGCTAAACAACATTTGGAATTGAATATAAAATATCCACTATGATTTCAAAAATTCTTGCATGGGATATAGTTACATAGTATGGTTTGAAATAAGAAACAATCATACCCTCAATCAAATCCTGGTCTCTAGAAAAGGTCCATCCTACTCTGAATGTTCTTGGTGGTGCCATGAAATTTTTATTTGAAGTATGCTTGGAGAATACAATGTTATGATATCCTTATTTGATCTAGGTGGACCTATATATTTTTCATAGACTTGTTTCTTCTCTAAGGATCATCTCATTAAATTGGTTTTTATGAGATTGATGGTAGAAAATGTGTCATAAACCCATGAATCTTCCAAACTAGTCTCTACAAGATCTATCTTAGTTTTCATTATATCCATATTTTTTTTACAAATGGAATTGAATTGGATAAATTGATAATATAATTTTTCAATATCTCAAATTAATTATGAAATCCAATCCAAAGGGTACCCTATTATGGCTTGTTCTAGGTGTCTTGTACCACCGTATAGTAGTCATGCCGGTGTACCCATAAGTTAGAGGAATAGAAGTAGCCTCCTCCATTGTGTCTTGCTTTCAGATTGATGGTTAAATGAGAAAGGTCAGAGATTCATTAATTCATGTGAATAACCTCCATGATAGGGAAGGAAACAACATATTAAAGGTTGGAAATAAAATGGTTAGACCTATAGAAATTATTCCAAGAACCTCTCTAGTTGTTTCACTAGGTAAAATTATCACCTAAAAATTCGATATCGAGGAGGAAATTTTGATCTGCAATGTGTTAGAAGGCCACATTATCCCCCTATAAAAATAGGCTTCCACAATTCTTCTTTGAAGAATCCATAATAGAATTTAATTAGCCACTAATTATTATTGCTAAATCCCCCAATTTTAATACTTCAAGATCCCTCCAGAGATATTCCTTTTTGTTTGGATCACACATTAAATAAATAAATATAAAAAAACACAAGGGTTTCTTGTACTGACTTTCATCGACATGTGATGTTATGAGACTTCCAATTTCTCTACTAATAAGGAAGGTTTTGAAAAAATACAAAAATAGTGATTGAAGGGCTCTCCATGCATAAAACTAAGCAGCCCAATTGTCCTAGTATAGTCCCCTATATGGGAGAAATTTTTCTTTGAATCAAAAATCAAAACAACGGGAACACTATTCTTGGACACCTCATTATATAGGAATTCCATTTTAATCGAATCTCAAAATCCATTATCATTTCATATAAATAGATAAATCATTGAAAAATGGATTCGTAGAACTGTCCCCATGTGTTAAAATCAGTATTTCCTCTGAATAGAAAGGAGATAACATCTTTCCTAACATATATAGGGTCCAAACACTAGATGTATGGTTGGAAGGAATAAGGGGAGTGTAATTTTATTCCAAAAGTAATGAAAAATATCCATGGAATGATCAGGACACAAGTTTATAAGTAACATACATTCATGATCATGAAATAATAAAATATAAATGTTAGATATCATCACTAGAGAGGAGGTTGGGGGACCAGGGCATTGGAGTTGAACGGGTTGTCACAAAGAGCCAGAGCGAGACACCTTTTTACATTAATTTTTCAAGAATGAAGAAAATTGAAGGGATATGGATAGATTGATGGCCAGAGGATGTGGGGAATTAAGTAGGATGAAATTGACTATCTCTATGCATGAAGAAACTGAATAAACTGACTCTAGGGAATTCAAAAACGAGGTTGTTGAAATGGTTTCTGAAGGTGGATACAAGGATGGGTCAACTATTTTGACATTCATCAATGTACTATAATTGGATATTTTATAACACCTTATAGAGGGAGGAGGAGATATGTGTCAGGGCAACAAATTTGGCTAATGAAGAATCAACTAACATGATAATTGATTTATGTAGGCAGATAATAAATGTTCATGATTTTGACACAATGAGTAGTAGCGGGTCATCGAAGGATAAATAAGTAGTTGTTTCCATTCCACCAATACTTCAAAATGTAATGGAAGATGTGATGGATAGGGAGAAGAAATATCCAAATCCACATGGATTTTCATTGAAAAATGATTTTGAGGATTAATTGTATAATAATATTTGAACATGAACTATCCCAGAGAGTTCCCTATTTATTCCAGAAAATGGGTGTTTTGAAATGGGAGCTGAATCAAAGGGAGTTTGATATATAGCACCAACACAGGGGATTCCATACCCCTATGAGCTTCCATCATCCATCAACATAGCTAAAAATTCCAATGATTAAGAGAATAAGGACATAAAGACTAGTATTTAATGGTGTCTTATCAAGAATCCAGAATAATGAAGAAGGATTTCTTATTTATTTCGGAAATGATTTTCAGACATTCAAGTCCCCAGGAGAACACAAGATTATGAAACAATACTATAGAATATTTTTCAAGTACAAATTCAGAAAATAAAGTCCACATGAGGAGAGATGAAGCCTCATTAAGAGTAGAAGTCAAGAACTTCGGGATTGGAGCACCTTCAATTGATCCTTGGTAATGAGATTCAATAGAGATCACTACAAAAATATTGGTAGGTGTTTGAAGTGAAGAATACCTGAGTAGAATGTATTTCTGAGAATTACTAGTATGTGGTTTGGTCCTTAAGGATGAGGGATATATGGTTGATAAGAAGAGGAACCTAGGATAGTGCGGTCCGAGTGAAGGGACTGGGGAAGATCCAACGATTCCAATACCATATAAGAGGGTGAAACCCCCATTATGGTAAGTTAATTTTGAAATTATGGTAGTGTTTGTAGTGCATTCTCCATAAGACAAACTAAATTATCACCAATGACTAGCAGTCATGTTTCAGTGTTTACAAATTCCCTTATATTAGTGGGAGAATATAGCCATGTATTTTATGGCAATATTACTAATAATTGTAAGGAAACATGATTACATATGAGTAATTTTGGATTATCTCTTGAATTCATATCATTTTATCCCTATTCAAGAATCTCATATGGTGAAGGAAATGTCCAAAATCTATATCCAAGAACTTTTTATAGTTGCATGGTGCTCTTGTATCGATTATAGATAACTGATACCCCAGGTTTACATATCATTTTTGGATGTCCTTATAGAAATCACTTAGGAGTCAGTTGACTATGAGAATTACGTATTATCCTCAAATGGATTGATAATTGAAAAGGATAATCCCAATGTTTCAGATCATGATTAGGTCTTGTGTAGTGGAATATTGTGGCCCTTGGGAGGAGAAAATACTATTAATGAAGTTCTAGTAAAATAATTGTTATTAAGAATCAATACATATGTCTCCTTTTAAAGCATTGTATGGGTTCCCTTGTCTTTAACGGTTTTTTTTGTGTGGAAACAATTGAGATCTCAATGGTTGGGTCCATACTTGTGAAAGAGAAAAGGAAAAAGATTCATATAATCAAAAAGTGTATGGATAAGGCTTAGAGTCATCAGAAATCATATGAATATCATCGTCAATGGCTGTTGTCATTTGTAATGGGTGATCATGTGTTCTTAATAATATCTATAAGGATTAGGAAATATCATTTTAGTAATCATGTAATGTTTTTTCCTTAGTATATATGTTTTTTTAGATACTTGAATGATTTGGTGATGTAGAATATTGGTTTCCATGCCACCAAGGTTAAGTTTAATGCATAAGGTGTCTGATGTATCCCAATTGAAGAAGTATCAAATTTATCCTAATCATGTGATTTGATGGGATCACATTAACCTAGATCCTAATGCTATGTTGATTTATATGTCTGTTTAGATTGTGCATATAAAAGGAAAAAAATTCATTAGAAAATCATCATTATAGTTCTCTTTTTATGGAAACAAGATTGGATTCAGGAAGTAAAGTGGGAGTTTGAAAAGGAACCGATGGGTTAATGGCCCGAACTCTTCTAGGGATACTCAAGTTTTCAATTTTTCTCAGACAAAATTTTTAATGCTTGGTAGAATTTATAACACTCAGTTTTAGGTATGTAGCCATTTATTTATGTATTATATGTTTATATTTTTTATTAGGTTATGTTTTGGGAGGTTTGAAGGAGTTTTGGAATTATTTGGTGGCCTTTATGGAGGTTTGTGGATTGAACATGGTTAGAAAAAACCATACACTCCATATAGGAAACTGTATAAATTACGGTAGGAGGGATAGTATCTCCACATGTTTGGCACACATTTTGGAAACACTATGAGGATGTAAAAGGGAAATTGTGTATGTTTGGATATAAGTGAAAATCATAATTGGTTCATGGTTTTTCTTACCATGTGATCTAACCATGAGGTGGAGGGGGTCTTATGGAATTATCTCTACAAGGTTGGTGCATGGTCTTTCAAAACATGTTGCCAAACCATGTGGTATACAATAATTTATTAAATATTTGTGGATCAAAGTTGGATAATGTCCCGAGGCCCTATTTATTTTCATAATACTTCTTACTACCAATCTCCTTTTACTCCCAAGTCCAAAGATATATTCCCTTTTTTACCTAGGGGAATGTTTTAGGTTATTCAAGCCTGTTAGATATCCATATTCATTGGTGAGTCTATATTCTCAGACTTTCTTCTTAGATCTCTTATCCTCCACCCTCCCAAAAACATAGATGTAATCTAATGTGGATAAATCCTTATTCTCTAATGTATTCTTGAAAAAATATTTATGAATCACCACTTGATTTAGGGAATTAAATTTGGTTCCAGATAGGATATAAATATTTGTTGTTCAATTATTTTTTGTCACCAACCATTTTAAGGTTGGGGGATTTTCTCTTTCCTCCACTTGATTTGAACATGAAGGATTAACTTGAAATAATTTTTTTCCTTAAATGATTGTGAGAGTCTTGGGTGATTAATTTCGGATACCTCTATAGTGAGTGTTTTAATAAATTTTGGAAGTTAGACGGTTTTATGGAAAATCCACATTGTTGATAATTTTAAAATGGTGATTTTAGAATTTTGGTTTTGATTTGATACATGCAAAATGGTTCATAAAATTTTATATTGAAATAATGTTTTTAAGTATGATTGTTTGGAATGTATTTTTGGAATTCATGGCTTGTGTGAGTTCATAATTTCCACGTGAACCTAAATAAGAGGTGTATACCATTGGGGTACAAGAGATGTGAAACGTGATAAGGGGAGCATTCCATTGGGTTGTAAGGTGATTAACAACTTAGTGGTGACTCAGTGTATGGATGAGAGACCACTTATGAGGACTGAACTATCACATGAGAATGAATTTATAGATGTGGGGATGTGTGGAATCATGGAATAGGTTTTCCAAATAGAATGATAAATGATTTAATGGTTTTTTTATATTTATTTATAGGTAAAATTAGTTTTACCCTTATATAAAATAATGTATAGTTTTCAATTTTTTTCTATACAATTTTGTAACTTGTTCTTGTCATAGTTGCATGAGATGGGAAATCAATGGGGAATTCCTTCAGAGTATATAATCTCCTATAATAGGGAACAATTTTATGTTTGTAGCTGTTATCTATGGAGACATATGCAAAGTCAAGATATCTTAGTTATTTAGTGTTTGTTCATGATACCATGGGTATGTCTTGTCTATTTGGAGCTTGGATTAGGTTGGGAGTCACTAGGTTAATGTTGGTTTTCTTTCTTTGAGTTTTTATGGTCTTTTTGTTTCCCCATAAACTCAGATATGGTTATTATTATGGTTATGTTTAGTTTATTTTGTACACATGCATCATGTAGAGAATTGTTTGTTTATTGTTATTGTAGTTTGGATGTTTTTTATTCTAAGGAAAATCATGCCCCAAATTCTCTCGATGGCCTTGGGGTTCATTTCCAGCCATTGGTATCCTGGGGATATCACCTTACGCAAGCAACACCACCACCTCATTCCAATCCAATGGGATAGGGGTGGGATGATATAATTACTATTTCTTAATGAATATGACAGAATATATTGATGGTGTGAATTACCAAGGAAAATGATTCAACGAAAAGTTAAAATTATTGTAAAAGGCATTATTAATGGAAGATAAACCTTAATATGATCTCTATATTGAAATAATAATGATAGTGATTTGTTTATGGGATAATATTAGTTATTATAAAATTGGTCACTAATTTGATGGTTTATGTTATTTTTTCTGGAGTTTACTACATGTCTGGATCTATGGAATATATTCAAAAACTTAAGATTTTATTTCTTGTATTATGAATATTTTCATTATTGTTTTATGATGATCAAGATATTCCCATTTTTTTAATGTGACATTAGGAGCCATTTTATATTTCCTTGGGAATATAATGATGATTTTATGAACTTCCTTCAAAATATATGGGATTTTAATTTAGTAAGAAATATTTTGGATGAGTATTAAGGTTAACCATTCATGAAATGGATTAATTATGATTTTTAAATATACTATTAAGGTATTTGAGATCAATGAATTATATTGTATAACTTTTGATAACCATTTTGGTTTTATTAAAGATAGTAGGAATAACTGGTTACTCTTTTTTATATCTTACAATCCATTAAAATTTAATTTTAATACCTTAGAAAAACGAATTCATATTGGATATTAATTTCATAGAGTATAATATAAAGTGTATATTAATCAAATCACAACTAGGGGATGAAATTTTAATTATATTTTCTAGTGTTATCTATAATAATAGTAAAATAATTTCTCTACTTGTCACGACCCGTCCTCGGGGCCCGTGCTGTGACTACCTCAAACCCGCCTTCCATAGGCCAGGGGATGACGACTAGCACCAAAGGCATAAATTTGATAACTGGGAAGGCATTGCCTTTATAAAAGTAAAAGAAACACCACAAAGTACAAGCAGAAGTAAAACACTAAGTACAAACAGAAGTGATGAAAGGTAAATGGGCCAGAATACAAACCCAAATGAAAGTACAACTACAACTGAACAAAGTACAACAGCTAGAAGAATGGAAGCGGCTCATGGGTCGTCCTCCTCGGATCCTACCTGAAGGGTAGGCACAGATAGACTCCACAATGCTCTCGCCCGTCAACCTCCACTGAGTGTCTTCTCGCCGTGAAGTCCACCTCCGGATACTGACTCGTCGTGTAGTCCACCTCCGGGTACTGACTCGTCGTGTAGTCCACCTCCGGGTACCGTCCAGTCCTCGAACACTCGGCCTCCGTTAGCACTGCCCGTCGTCTGCAACCAACACAACGAGGTGCGGGCATAACCCGTGCAGGGGTGAGTATAACGATACTCAGTAGGGACCCCGAGACCCTCAAGGTCTCACTAAAACCAACAAGGATAACCACAAAGAAGATCTCAATAGATAACCTCTACTTAGGTATATACCCATACATATACCTAATTTATCAAGTAACTCATCTCAATCATGAGGAAACAAAAAGTCATAGACTCAGCTCAAACCATGATTTTCATTATTGAAACCGTAACTACTGAAGAGCCCCGTCTTTGGAGTGTATAGTGGTCCTGTCACGACTCCGAGGTACTGCTCACTAATCCAAGTCTCTGAGGTACTCCTCCTATCGAGTATCGCGGGTCTGCTGCCAAATATTGGGCGCTCCGTCCGCTGTGGGTCTGCCGCCAAATACCGGGCGCTCCCCCTAATAGCCTACAGAGGTACTCCTCCGGTCGAGTACCGCGGGTCTACTGCCAACTACCAGGCGCTCCGTCCGCCGTGGGTCTGCCGCCAAATACCGGGCGCTCCGTCCACTGGGCTAGTCGACTCACTCCAAGTCGAGTCGGTCAAGCAGTCGTCAGGTCTCAGTCGTCTAAACGGTCTCCGTACTCCGTATGCTCGTCTCTGGGAGGGACCGCTCCACGAGCTACTGGTCAATACTACAAGTATCACAAAGTCCCACGAAGATGTATCTCAAAGGACCGCCTCGTCATAAGTGTCTCAACACAACAGACGTCGCGTCAATCAGACGCCCGGTCTGTGAGTTATTAGCCTTTTCGTCCTAGGGGTCCAGTTGGTTTCATGTGAGAACCAACCCGGCCGTATCTCAACTGTACCCCGAACTCCCATAGGGTATACTCAAAGGGACCTTTTCTCCACGTGATCACCAACGCCGCTGACAGTTCGTCAAACGGACGTCCAGTCTGAAAGATATCAGCTTTTCCGTTCCAAGGGCCCGGTTGGATTTCGGGTACAATCCAACCCGGCCATTATCCAAAATCAACCAAAACTTAGGATAAGTATGCCAAAAGTTCCGTCTCATCAAAAGGAATTCAACGAGACTGACGACACGTCAATCAGACGCCCGGTCTGTGAGTTATTGGCTTTTTCTTTCCAGGAGCCCGGTTGGTTTCGTGAGCGAACCAACCCGACCGCACTCCGACGACATCCAAACCTCGAGAGGAGTAAGCCAAAAGATTCATCTCACTTAATCCATCAAGGTCGACAGCACGTCAATCGGACGTTCGGAGTTCAAGTTATGAGCGTTTCCGCTCTGAGGGCCCGGTTTGTTCCGTGCACGAACCAACCCGGCCGAACCCAAAGTATTCCGAAACCTTGAGTGTAATATGTCAAAACGACCGTCTCGGTTCAAGTATCGCATCGCCACTAACGGTGTGTCGATCGGAGGTCCGTAACCCAAAATATGTTCATTTGACCGAAAGTGATCCGAAAACGGGGGGTCTGGGCCCGGACCGACCCGGCCCAACCCCCTGGGTCGGCCAGAACCGGGTCGACCCGACCCGGGTCCGGGTCCGACCCGACCGACGCGCTGGCATCGGCCAGGCGTCGCGTAAGGCAGCCGCACCCCCCCCGCGCGGGGGCCGCTCCGTGACACCCGGACGCGGCTTAAGCCGCGTCCCTCCTCCGCGGTCCCGCGCGGCCGCGGGACCAGACAGCGCCGCTGCGGTGGGTCTTCCCGGCGGTGCGCCGGGCGCCGCCTCATCCTGGCGGCCGGCCGCTGCCGGTCGCCGCCTCCAGCCGCCGGCGTGGCGCGCCGGCGGGGGCTTCTGCGGACCACCGGACGCGCTCCGGTGGTCCGATTCGCCTGCGGTCTTTGCCAGTGATCATCCCGGGGCCCGACCTTCGCTGAAAAGATCCCATAACGCCCGTGCGACCTCATTTGTCATTTTCCGGCGCGGCGCGACGGCACCGTGTCTTGTTCAACTTCATCGGTGCGGCGCGACGGCGCCGCGCTTCTTAGCCCTTCCTCATAATTTCCGCGCGGTGCAATGGCACCGCGCCACCTTTCATGTGCCGCAACAAATTCAAACAACAAGGGGGGAGGAGGGTCACCCGTGTTCATGCGGTCCGACCTCCTCCTGTTATAATGATAACAAGTGGCCATCTAATAGAAGTCGACGTATGACAAGAAATAATTCACGGACAAAAACAATAATCCTCAACATCAATCCGCATGAACGAATGATCCGTGGATCAACCTGGAATTGGTTGGTCTGCGCTCGTCATTCTTTTCTCAAAAGATAAGAGAACACCAAAATAAATTCCCCTACCTCGATTCAAGGTTCGTTCATCGTCGGCGCGGAAATCGGTGTCGCGAGAATGACGTCGCGGGGTCAGACGTAGATTCCGTGGACGTCGGGGTGCGTCCGAGGAGGAAATGACGTCTCCTCACTTGTTTCTATGGAAGAAGAGGATGGAGAACCTTGGACGCTGAGTCATTCTACGTTGAAGGAAATATGTTCTTCATCGAAGAAGAACCGTTCTTCATCGAAGGAAAGTTCTCTTCTTCTTCACACCAAATCTCTCCCAAAAACTCTAGGACTTTGCTAAAGTTTTCTCACACACCAAAAGCTCTAACTCAAAATAATATCCCATGATATTATTTTTATTCACACCACAAAGATTTAAAATTCAAACCAAACCACTTAATTAATCAAATGAAGAGACTCATCTCATTAATTAAGGCATGTTGGCATGAATTAATGGTGGAAGGAAAAGGTGAAGAGTTACACAAAATAAGAGGAGCTAACAAACTTAATGGAAGAGGAGATTAATGGGGAGTTTACACATTAAAAGAAAGGGAGTTTAAGGGGGGGGGGGTTTGTAGAGTTATACATTTAAACACAAGGGGTGTTAAATGGGGGGAAGTTCGTGGGGGTTAAAGGGAAGGTGAAGGGTTGGGGTTTCGTGCAGACCCCACCACCCTTGGTCATACCCTCTCATGGGAAGTTAGGTGGGGTGTGGCCCCACCTCCAACTTCTCTATGAAGAAATTAACTTCCACATAAAATAAATTGTAACACTACAATTTAATTAAGACATTCCGAGCACCGGTTCAAAAGATAGAAAAACTCGCTCGTTCGTTCACTGAACGTACCCGAGCCAAACTTTAGAAAATGATTCCGGGCACACCGGGTCTCAGAATCAGGCGCCGTCAGAAACTGCGTTCTTGTAAAATTCCAAATAAAATTAAGAAAAACTTCTCCTTGAAATTTCCGGGTCTTTACACTAATCTAGGGAAAGGTTCCTAAAAAAATATTATCCCATTACATTTATATATGATGAATCAAGCGGACCCTTAAAATATCATAGATTTATGGTTTTATGATCATTAACTTTATATAGATCACCACATTTATTCTGATAAATTATCTCTATCACTCTCTATTAATCATTTTTGTGTTAGTATTTTCTTTCATGTCTATGTTTTCATTTCCCACCAATGTTCTCCTACATGGAAACCTAGTAATCTTTTATTCTAGATGTCCTTTTTACTTACCATTCTCTATTATTAAGTTTTTTTTCTAAACTTTTTATGATGTGGGTTTTCAATGAATGTATTTCAAAATTTCAAACCCTTGATTATCATGATTGAGAATAAATTGTGAGAACACAATTAATTTAGGGTGGAGAATATAACACCATCAAGATTTTCAAAGTAGGAACATTATTTTTGACAACATGTATGAAACAAAAATAAAAGTTTAGAATAAAATATAAAATCACAAGACTTCATTATACATTTCATTTTTTAATAAATTCAATCTCTTTGGTATCTTTTAATACATGCTACACCAGTTTTAAATGAAACATGATACTCTATTATACTATTATTATTTATACATGACCATTAAAACATAGACATTTTCATGAAAGGTATAAATAGTAATAATTTAATTATGAAAATTATATGGTTTAAACATGTATAAAATAAATTAAATGGATATATATTTGATATAAAAATCATTTAAAAGTAAATGGATTTTTTTTCTAAAAAACTGTATATTTTAATGTAAAATGGATCTGTCGCTTCTTATTCATTTGTATTAAAATTAAAATTGTCACTTTAAGAAAATTTATTTGATTAAATGAACTTAATTTTTGAAATATCCATGTTAAAAGTATATTTGGTTAAATTTTTATAATTTTATGAAAAGTTAAATTTGTTCATGAATAGTGAAAAAATGTTTTTTATTAAAAACTACCTTTTGGTATAAATTATTTATGCGAATTATGTAAATTAAATTTTGAACAAACAATTTAATATTTTGAAAAATAATAATTTATATTATATAATACATTAAATATAAATTTATACTGAAATTAATAGTGATAATAGTAATAATTAATTACACTTGTTAAGTTAAAAATGGGTTTACCGTGTGGCTAAACTATGAAGATAAGGGATAAAATGACCTAAAAAATTGAATTTTTTTTATTATCTACCCATATTAACACCTTATCCTCCCCCAATATCTAACCTAATTTAATTTTTATGATATTTCTAGTGAAGTTCTTTATCATTTTTGTTTTTTTTTGGGAAATGTATATGTAATTTCCAAGAGTGTACCCTTTCCCCACTTATAAAAGGGCACTCAATCCACTAAAATATTCACAAAACAATACTTTTGGCTCAACTAAAACCTAAAAAAATATATCTTAAAAACCTTATAAATATTATAGATCTTTTGGTCCTCCAAAAAGGGCATCCCTAGGGTCCTTAATTAGAAATTGAAAAGATGTTTCTCTTAGGGAAGATAATTATCTTAACAAAGAACATTCATATTCTTTCTTATTTTCACACCATAAATTATGTCATAAAACATATAGTATAATAAAACCATTTTACCCAATATAATATTATTTTATTATTTTTATTATATAATATTTATCCCTCTCCACTTCCAACAAAGGTAACCAAAATCATCGATCATGTGTATGATGAAATATCGGCTTGTGAACTGATGTAGTTAATTTTACATCACAACCATATAAGGAAGGTTATAATGATGGATTTGATAAATATATATAATAAATATTATGTCATTATAATTAAGTAAATTTATTATCACATATACCTTTTTATGACACATTCTATTTTAAATACGGTTTTGTCAATCCTATGTATGGAAGATTACCGCCTCATCAATATATGTGATCTATTTTTTAAAATACAGTTTACATGGAAGGTAATAAGGATTATGTTAATGAATATATGTTATATATATTATATTATAATGATGTTTTAAAATTAATATATCACCCATTTACTTACCCTTTCACTTGTTAAGGGAATGAGGTTGTTGTTCATGCGTACGTACGACTTAACATCTCCACGAAGCGACTCTATTCATTTTACATGTACAAATTTCATAAATAGTTCTAAAAATGTATATAATACATAAATATGATATTTTAAAAATTTTATAACTATTTATATTATTTATATATCATATTCATAAGAACAAGAAATTTCATGAAAAAACATGCATGAGAAAACATGGCAATTAACACACAAAACAATGGATATAAAAAAATATTATTAACAATTGGGTGATAAAATGTTATAGGAGGATCATATATGTTTATATTAATATTATTATGCTTCAGGTAAAAATTAATAACATCATTAAAACTATTATTCAATCCGTACAGTCATGTATTAAGGAAATCAAACATGATGTAAGGTTTTATCATCCCACCTTTACTTCTGTGAAACAAAAGACATGTTCAACTCTTATGAATTTGTGTGGTGTATATACTAACCCATTTTATATTATTTATTATGAATATATTTAAATTCTTAGTATTTGAAATCTCATTTTATTTCATTCATTTTATGGGGCTTATGATTCAGATATTACAAAAGTTGTAAAGGTTTATTCCACAATTTCATCATAATTTGGGATTGTTTATATTTTTGTCTCCCTTGTAGAAGATATTTGATATTTATATCATAATTTATATATTTTATTCAAATATGATTATTCAAAAACTTTTTTATATAATAGTACCATTTTACCCTATTTTTTACTTAAATATTTTGGGAAACGTTCTCTATGAAAATCTGAAATTATGTCTCTCTTCTGTTGGAAATCATTTTTCACCAAATTCAATGTTTTATAAGAATGATTTATAATTTTAAAAATTAGTTATTAGAAAAATATTTATCCATTTTTACTCTTTATGAAATGTTTTCAATGGAAAAACCATTTTAATTTCAAAAAAGGTCATGTTAAATTTTTTCTAAAAATATAAAAAAATACTTGTTTTAACATGTACATCGTGAAAAATTTTACTAACGTCCTGAACAATCAATGTTTTAATTTTTTTTAAAATATTAAGAGTGTTATTTTTAATGAAAATTATTTTAAATATGTATTTTTATCATTTATTTTTAAAATCCCATTTTCAAAATGAAAAGGTTATATTTCTCAAAAAACGTCTTGAAGGATATTTTCATTGTATTTCTATTCATCAATGATATCAACCCTATATTTTACATATTATTTACTTAGTGTATGTTTAATTGATGAAATACTTATTATTTATTCATATTTTTTATGATCAATTTTAATCGGGATGTAAAATTGTATTCCCATTCACCAATTTACTTTAGATGTTTTATCATTATGTTTATTTGTTTGGGTAATTATTAACATTTAGAATGTGAGTTTTTCAATAAGAATGTTTATATTGATTATGTTTCACCCATTTCATATGAGGAATTCATTGGAATTATCATGTGATGGGAAGTGCCTTTTATAGCCCCTTTATGCATCAGTAGGTCTTATGAGACAAACTAGATTGGGTTAGGGCCAAGTAATTATGAATTCATTTAGATGTCTTATCATGAGGCCTCAATGGTATATTTTTGATGTCCAAAATTATGAATTAAAACATTATTAATTCAATTATTGATATTACTTTGGATAATTAGATTATTAATAATATCCATGGATATGTTTTCAAGATCAGGTGATTATTTGTGTGGAATTATTTGATCATTATTTATTCTTAACCAATTATGCTCAAGTAATTGATATAATGGAATGTGTTTTAGTTATTTAACTTTTCATATTGATTATTCCTTATTTATTCATATATTTTATTGTAAAATTACCCTTACTAAGAATATAATATGACCATGTATGTTTCATTCACCCCAAGATACCATGAAGTTTCTTCTTATTGATATGAAAGGACACGCTATAAGAAATAATGGTGTTATTAGAGTAACTAATTTGTAATTTTTATGTTTTCAATTGTAATAATAATTTAAAGTATGTTTTTAGTTTACAATGAGAAATAAAAGATTCATTACTTTTAAATATGATTCCTTGTATCTTATTCCAATTTCATAATGTATACATAATCAATGGTCTACTAGGGTCAGTATTGCTACATACCTCCTCTAGTCAGCTGAGGGGATCTTATGTGTAATGCTTAGGACTAAATGCCAAACTAAAACCTCATGGTGGAAGACTAAGGAAAGAAACCCAAGAAGAATGAGGATCAATAATTATGAAAAATAGAGTGGGGATGAAATCTAGATCTACTTAGGGGATGAGAGACCCTAACCTTCCTTAAAGGCATTACATTATGTGTACCAGGGACACACAATATGTCCTAATAAGTCCAGTCCTTCTCATGTTTTTTCCTATAGACTTCTTTTCTTCATGTACTCGGACCCTATCCTTGCACAATTTTAGTGTTCATTACAATAAAATTTAGATAGTACATGATGATCTATTGACCTTGGGGTCAAATGAAATTTATCCCAATTACACGAACATGTAATATTTATTATTTTATGTAAAAAAATATCTACAACACGAAGGGTTCAATAGGGTGTGAGAACTTTTTAACTATTATGTAGATCAAACGTTCACAGAATGTTTAGATCATCATGTTTATTCAATCATGATCATGTCTACACCTATTATACTATAAAAATAATCCATTAATTCTAATCATCAAGTTCATCAAACCCAAATCATCAAGGGTGATTAGATTCTAGCCACTCCTTTCATAAAAATCGACCCTCATCGCACCATGTGTCACCCACACTCCAAGAAACACATCACGAGAATAAATAAATCTATAATGTTTCATACATAATAATCACAAGAACTCCATCATATTTCTAATTTCCATACCAAATACACATAATCAATTAACATAAATAATTAACTATTCACACAACCAATCAGGTTCTCATGTATAGTTTAATAACCGACCAATAAAATACTAGTGATAAATAAATAATGGCATGAGTCAAGGCATGAATAATATAAGTGAAAATGATCATTGGACACATTTTGGGTTGGAAATTATTCATTGAATAAATAATGGAATATCCATTGGGGTTTAAAAATTATTATCAATTACTACTTCTAAGAAGACAATAATTAAATCAAAGACTATCCAATAATGAATGATCAATGAAATAATTTTAGATGAGTTAATTATTTTTTGTCAAAAACATTCATCAACATGGTAAAAAATAATGACATAAAAATCCCTACTATGGATTAGATTAATGATTGATTATGAATGAATATTAATATTTTTTATTGATGAGAGTGAAAGGGTTCGTTTCCTGTTCAACATCAATCATTCATTGCTTCTCATATTCGTTCATCTCTATAGTGTTCTACATCATAGTTATCTCTACAAAATATCTATATTTATGTGTCTAACCCAAGGATTGTTCTTAACCATGCTTAAATAGATGAGGATTAGGCTTCTAAAATTTAATTGAAAATAAATTATTTAATTAAGTTATTCATCTATTATTTCACTAGATATTGTAGTTAAATTTAGCATATAACACACACAAAATTATTTTAGGCCTATGGTAAAACCCACATTTCAGAATTAATAGTGGTCTTAATTTTCTTATTGAAGACTAAATTTTGGACAAATTACTTTATTTATGAAAAACTATGTGTTCATAATATATTATATTTATTACATTTTATATGTGAATATTGAGACATCATGGAGCCAATAAATTCATGCACACTCCAAGTTCCACTCAGATAATATTATTTAAAATATTCCAAAGTATCATATAAAAAATGGAGTTTTTAAATTCTTCCCACATCACATATTTCCATTAAAAAAATAAAAAAAACTTTCTCAAAGAGATTAGGATAATGATATCAATTTTTGGTTCTCTCACTCCCACATATTTTCTTGAATATTTATATACCACAAATGAACATACAACTGGGGAATATTTAACCTAAAAAGGATCTTATCCAACCAATCCTTGATGACCACTATTTAATTTTAAAATATAACTCAATCTCAAATTTATAACTCACTCTAGTTGATATGGTATCATGATCTATGTATATATTTCCTTAGTTGGGACATGGTGAAGAATCATTCACCTGATATAAATATTGTGGTATCTCTAAGTTCTACGCCACCTCACCAATCCAGTGTCTTATATGTAAAGTTATAATAAATCATATAGATATCTTTCAACCTCAGCAAAATACCTAGAGTCTTCACTGAGGTGATACCTTCATGAAATCTTGGTCCCCCTCATTGAAATAAAAAGACCTCCATCATTGGTATTCATAGGCCTTCTGATAGATCTGGTTAGTCTTAATTCCAACATTGATGATCTGAACATTCTCTATCATCACATTCACTGACTCTATGCCCATAAGGGATGTCTCTTCTTTCCACATCCAACATAGTGGTAAAATTCATGGCCCTTCATAAAATTAATCAAATGGTTTGATACTAATGGTGTACTAGTAACTATTGTTATATTATAATTATAAATATGGTAAATGAACCTCCTAGTTATATCCAAAATCAGACACATATGCCCACAAAATGTCCTCAAGAACATGAATGGTCCACTCCATGTTGAAATATATATAGGCGTGTAACACCATGCTAATCCAAATATAATTCCAAAAAAATCCTAATTTAATCCTCTTATAAATTGATATAGAATTTTATTATCATGCTCTGAAGAAATTTCTAATGGAAATCCATGAATTCCAACTTCATTATGTACATATCGGAATCATAATATATCCACTAAATTCTATTTTGAAGTGTCTAGGAATGGGACTTCATATTAAGTCATTATACAATCACCCAAATGGAATATTTAACTATATATGATCATATAATTCCTATTAAAAAAATACAAGGTGATTCCATTACTCTTTTAATCTAGCACCTCAAAGGGACATGCTTAAATCGATGGTATCTCATTCTTTTCCTTCACCTTTTAGAATGAGAGGAATCTAGAAATAAACATAGAAATTCCTTATTTCATCCCTAGACACAAATACTATCTAAAAATATCCAAGTAAATATTTTCCATTCCTTGATGTACCACTAAGATGGATGTATGAAACTCCCTCAACTCCCCCTCATGAAGTGTAACTGGTACCATATCCCATCTTTGGAAAAGGATTACATACTCCCCACCTTTACAAAATTCATCATGATAATTTCCTATGGATATCTGGTCACATATGAACTCAAAATTGATCTATCAAAATTCTACATCCATGATGTGATGGAGAAGTCGTGGGACCACAACCATCGATAGTAGATATGATACTCCACCATCATTCATAATGATCAACTATAAAGATTCCAACTACTATGTTTCCTCACTCAATAGTTATAAGAAATATTTCCCGTTAGGTGCATCATCCATAATGTTACCCTTCCCTTGAGAATAGAATATCTCCAAATCATTTTCCTAAAAGAAATCCAACCATTTTTGCTACCTCGAGATTTGATATTTCTATGAGATAATCTACTTTAAACATTTATAATTTGAATATATTTTCAATCCCTCTCCAATAGTTTAGCTTCTCCAATTCATTTTGTTGAATACTATGAGTGCCAGCTCCAAATCATGTCACGCCTAATTATTCTTAGGGGGTTCCAGCTTTTAGGACCCATAAAAAATCACCACATACTTATGCATCTAAATTAATCCAATCCTAGCTCTAGAGTAATAATAGGAAAAAAACATACCCAAAAACCTCTTATGGATATCTCAAGATGGGGGGTTCTTTCCAACCTCTACCAAAACTTTTTAAATGCCTACTAAAAATTATCAATACACATGAAATGAGACCCCTTTTGGGTAAAGGTAGTTAGAGGTTCCATGATCGATGATAAATTAGACATGGATATACAATGATATCATACTAACTCATGTAATATATGCACCATGTTACACTCTTGGGTTTCCCCCAAGATAGAAATATGTAGATCTTTGTTGGGTATACTACCAATCACTCCCATGAGATGAAATTTATAGAGAAGTGGACTATTCAAATGTAGAACTAACACACTATGATATTTCTATAAATCAGGTGCTCCTAGAGTATTTCTGTATCATCCCGGATCTGGGTGCCACCCAAAGGTGCCCCATACCCGGTTGGTCACATGGTCTCAAGTGCATTTCCCCAAATTCCAGAGGTTGTCGACTAGCAATGAGGGTTTTGGGTGTGATAGTAGGGAAACTATGACCTCATTGGCAGAGTAACACAGTGGAAAAAACTGTAAATAGTAGCAGAAGTTGTAATACCATACAATAGAAGTAAACAATAGAAGACTGATAGTATAAAAAACTGTAGAAGAAGGGAGATTTTCCTTATCTATAACCATAACCATATAATCTATTTGGGTTTAAAAGCATGACCCAAATATGGCGTGAGATGAATCCCAATAGGTAACCACCAAAATATCTATGCCTAACTGTCAGTGAATATATATATTAGGAAATATGAAAAATGAAGCAATAAACTAGGATGTACTCAAAAGTAAAAAATCCTACAGTTTCTAGTTAAATTAATTTTTATATATTAATTATTCAAACTATTGAATAATGAATCCTTGGGATCTAGCCTAAGCTTTGTATCCCCCTGTATAATATAACAAATAGACATCTCAGAAGACCTTATAAACTAACTAATATGACAGAGTCCAATATTATTCTTTGGATTGTAAGACTCTTCACAATAATTATATAATTTATAAGAACCCCTCTAGGAATGTTCTTGCAGTCTAAACCCTTTGGTTTAACATATAATAAATTCAATAAGATAATAATGATCCTCTGAGAAATCTCACACAGTCTAACTCCTTTGGTCCCACATAACACTAATCAATTACAAACGACCACCTGGTGACTCTCATGGACAATACCCCTTAGTCTCCATAACAAAAATAATTATAATGACCCCCTGAAATCTCTCTTGGTCAATGACCTATGATCCAACATTCATTTAATAATGACCCTCTATGTAGCTCTCACGGTCTATACCCCTCTGGTCTATGACCACCTGCCATCTCTCACGGTCAATAGCTCAGGGTCAACATAATAACAATTATATATAACATAACCTATCTTAGGAAGCTCTCATGGTCAATTCCCCTTGTTTATACTTTCACAATGCGAAACACATGCATCTCATATAAATAGTAACTCTATCCAAACAACACAAGGCATGGAAAACAAAGAAATCCTAACAGGAAATTCTATACCAAATGGACATAAACGATCAAACATGGGAAAATACATCCATAATCAAGGTATAAAAAATTATTCATAATCAAACAACCCTTTCTCAATAAAACACACCATAACAGGTCTTAAACAGGGTTAAATTCCAAAATATGCAATACCCTAAACATGGGCATTCAACACTTTTAGTATATTCAATCCAAAAAAATTAAAAGAAAGATAGAAACCACCAACCTCAATGTTGTACGATGAACACTATTGAACGTCGGCCCTTGAATCAGACTAAAATGGTGTAGATCTACAAAAAGTGTATAAATGACTAACCCCCAATAAATCATGAGAGGGGATAAATCAGGAAGAGAGGCTTTAGGGAAAGAGATAAATCACTGGTGGGAATCCAATACACCCAACAACGTCTCAATTGGAGCTCGGATGGAGGAATGATAGGAGCTCTAAGATCTTCAGATGTACATCACTATCCTATATGAAACATGGGAAGAAGAAGTACGTTCTGGGGATGAGATGCAACCCTACTCCAACTCATTAATTAAAAAGACAATTACACGACATGTTTACTTAATGTACACGTCGTGTACTAGCCTCAACCGACCCCCTCTTTAGGCAGTCTTCTAGGTCACCCACATGGCCATGTACTCAGCCGTTACATGACCAGTACATGGTTACACGCGGAAACCTGGTACACAGTGTGTACTCAATAATACACTTCATGTACTTCAAAAATTTCCCATTTCTTTCTTTTTCTTCATAAACAGCCCGATATAAAGATTCATACCTGAAATGAAGATCTGAGTTCTTACAAACCTCCCACATTAAAGCAATTCATCCCCGAATTTTCCTTCCAAGGGTGGCGAAGAAGAAACTTCAAACAACTCTAGACAATGCAACCGTACGTCAGCCTCCCTCTCCCAAGTCTTGTCCTATACTCACCTGTGCTGCCATAACACCCATGACATAGAAATAGACTGACCATGAAGTACCTTCATACTGCGATCCAAAATCCGAATAGGGTTCTCCTCGATGGATGCATCCACCTCCAACTCATCCTCCTTAGGTTAAAAAAATGTGATATGGATCTGAAAAGTAACTTTATAGCTGAGAAACCTGAATACGTCTTGCATAGCCCAGTACCTCTAAGGTAATTTCAACTGATAGACAACCATCCTGACTCTCCCCAACACCTCAAATGGACCAAAGTATCTCGGTGAATTCTTTCCTTGTATTTTAATCCTCTAGTATCCCAACCTCAGTGTGACACATAATAAAACATGATATCTGACCTTAAACTCCATAGGTCGTCACCGTTGATCATCATATGATTTTTGGAAAGACTGTGTAGTAGCCATTCTATTCCAAATCAACTACACCTACTCAGCGGTCTCCTAGATAAGATGAGTTCCTATCATAGCTGCATCTCCTACCTCCATCTAATACTGGGTTGATCGCCATGCATTACTATACAAATCCTCATAAGGTTCCATCTTAATCATCACATGGAAACTATTATTATCAGAAAACTACACTAGGAGAATGTGTCTCTCCCAATAGTCTCCTAAATCTAGGATGCATGCTCAAAGCATGTCCTCCAAAACCTAAATCTTGCACTCAGACTAGCCATCTTTCTGGAGATAGTAAGCTGTATTCAGATGTACCTGTGTACCCAAATCCATCTGTAGTCCCTTCCATAAACGAGAAGTAAACTGGGCATCCCTGTTTGAAATAATAGAGTGTGAAACCCCATACCAATATACAATCTCTTAGATATACAACCTTCCAAGATCGTCAACACTGAAGGTTTTCTTGATCTAAAAGAAGTGTGCAACCTTTGTGAGCCTGTCGATAACAACCCATACTGCATCATTCCCTTGAGGCGAACTTGGTAAACTTGTCACAAAATCTATCGTGACATCATTCCACTTCCACTCAGGAATGGGTAACTACTGTAAAAGCCATAGACTTAGTTATATACAATATCGAATAATTGTTAGATTGTGAAATAATCTCTAACCACAAGTTTGAATTATTTCTCATGTTTCATAAAATCATATATAATAACTCTATATTTATTATGAATAAATTCCAAAAACATATTCAAATATATCATAACATATATGATTTACTTATAAGACTTCATCACAAGTTTATTAATAATCCTCTTTAAAAAAAACTATTTCGTGTAATAAGAAAATTATTTCTCATGTATGTTTTTTTTCTGCAGTTTAGGTTGTTATAATTTTTTAATGGTTACATCATCCAATTTTTTTTAATAATGATATAAATATCCTATATATTATTTATAAATTTATTTATAGCAATATAAAAATGAATTACACCATTAATATAGATGGTAAGTCGTATATACACATGAACGTTGTTTTCATCTTTCAATGGATTGAAAAAAAGAATGGTAGATATTAATTCATATTTGTTGAATAATTATTATAAAATAAAATAAAATAAACCATTAAATATATATTTATTAGCATATATATAAAGTAGAAATAAGAAATAGATCACATCAATTTGTGGAAGTTGTAGTCCACACTTACTCACGAGCGATGTTAACCTTTTCAAAAAGATTAAAAGGTGAAAAAGTAGGTATTATACTATAATTAAAGAATCCAAAATATGTTATATGAATCATATATAAACAATAAACCCATCATAATAACCATCCATAAATAATAGTGATGAAAAATTAATTTTATCAATGTGTGGAGATGGAGAGTCATATGTACGCACGAGTGATACTTTAACTTCACATTTGATATAAAATATGGTGGATATTTATGGTTCAATAATGATAATTATATTTAATTATATTTAGTATAATGAGGTTATTATATTATTATAAATAATGTATACTTATATGAGGTAAAGGAAGAAATAAATTGAAAGAGTTCTGGTCAAAAGATTACCTCATTTTTCAGAGACCTTTTTTGATCATTTCTTATGGGACCTAGGGTTTGAATTTTAAAGACACCAAAACATATAGAATAGTGATAATTATTATGATAAGAGACATGTAAATTTATTTTTTGATCTTCATATCTTAAGGTTATTTAATGAAGTGATTGAAGGGTTGTCGTTTTATAAACGAGGGAAATGGCACAACATGAATTATTAAAATGATTAAAATATAACTAAGTCATCATAAAATAAATTCTTCCAAGTCAATATATAATCATATATAATTTTTATATGGTTCATATATCACAACCAATATTATTTTGATATTATTAGGGGAATTTTAAACCATATATTTTGCAATAACCCCTTAGTTAACCAATTTTAACCTTTATGATAGTAACAAATTTTTCAATATTAAGGGTATATAATTTTACTTATAATGTGAAATTTGACAAAAAAATGGAAAATGAATTAAATTTTCACACATATATGATCCCCTATTAAATTTTAATATATTAATTATTTTTAAATAATTTTGTAAAATATAATTATCATAAAATATCATTAGTTTCATTTTTTACATTGTTCATTTTATTTGAATTAAAATATATAAATAAAAAGATGTAATTCAAATATAAACCTTTAACATATCCCTAATATGATATGTTAATCTATGAAATGTTGGAACCAGGTTCTTCAAAGCATGATTTGGTGTATGGTTTGTGTTTGTTGTCAATCCTCAGTGGAAGTTCAGGGTGTGTACCAACAAAGTGATCATACCGTTCAAGCAGAAAACAGTAGTGAAGGTGGCGCTGTTTCCCAGTGTTTGCCAAATTTTTGGGCCTAAAAGTCGGCCAATAAAGTAAAGTGTTTTTGGCAAAGGTACTTGCGCGCCGTGCTCTTGGAGGATGAAAGACTTGCGCGCCATATGATTTTGAGGATCAGAACATCAAAATTTGGCTAAGGCAAGAAGGTCGCGCAAGTGTTGGTTGGGTCGCGCAAGTGAGTTGCCCGACAGAGTTTATTGAAGACAAGACTTGCGCGCCGTCGAGGACTTGCGCGCCGCCGCGCAGGGGGTCCAGTTTGCCTATAAATACTGGACCACCCCTCCTCATTTGTAACGAAGTTCAAGGCCGAGAGATTGTTCGAGCTCTCGTTGCGCAGGTGGTTGAGTCGCGCAGGTGGTTGTTTTGTCGCGCAAGTAGAGCTTGCGCGCCGGTGTTTGGCTGTGCGCCCAAGGTGGTTTGGAAGAGAAAGGAAGTGGACCGCGCAAGTTTGTAGTTGGGGAAGGAAGAGTCGCGCAACTGTGTTGATGACACTTGCGCGCCAGTGTGGACTTGCGCGCCGTAGTGGGACTTGCGCGACTGTCTTGGAGAAGCGCGCCTGGTTTTGCTGAAGTCCACTGGCGTGTTTGGAGCTGCACGAAAGCCGAGAGACTACTCGGTTCATTCGGGGAAAAGTGATATTCTTCTGGTGAGAATCGGACTTCAATAGAGCATCTACATACAACAAAGGATGCACTCTTATGCAAATGAAGAAGAGACCTTCACGTCTATAAACTGAGTGGGACTTCACCAACGGCAGTGAGCCAGGGGGAGTCAACGGGAGTGACCCGAGGGACACAGTGAGCTATCCCTGAACTATTGTAAAGGCAGTGAGCCTGGGAAAGAGTGTCTGTACCCGAACTTTTGTATCCGCAGCTAGTGAAGCATAGTGGATTTAGGTACGACCGGCAACCTGTCGGCGTATGCTCCGTGGACGTAGCCCTTAGTGGTGAACCAAGTAAAAATGGTTGTGTCTTCTCTGTGCATGTGAATGTTTTCATTTTGATCATAATCATCATACAGGTTCAACAAGTTCCTACCAACATGGGAACAAGATCCAACACATTAAAATAAAAAGTGGTCACCCTGATTCACCCCTCCCCTCTCAGGGTGTCCCGGGGTCCTTCAAGTGGTATCAGAGGGTAAAGGTTGCTGGCGTTGAATCTGACCTTCTTCATCATGGAAAACGCGATCAATGTCAGGGGAGTCCCTCACTTCGATGGAAGCAATTTCCAGATCTGGAAGAACAGAATGAGATCTCATCTAAGATCTCTTGGAATGGAAGTTCTTTTTTCTACTGTTCAAGGAATACATGTCACTGATCCAACAGGTCTGGCTATGACTGAAACAGACAGGAAACTTCTTGATGCAGATGCTAAAGCACAGAATGCTCTCACTGCAGCCCTTTCTGATCAAATTTACCTGAAGGTGATGAATTGAACCTCAGAAAAATCTATGTGGGATAAACTTGAGAATATTTATGAAGGTGATAGCAAAGTGAAGGAGGTGAAACTACAAGTGCTACACAATCGGTTTGATGATCTGAAGATGCATCCAGACGAGAATGCAGACTCTTTCTTCAATCGAATTACTGAAGTGGTTGGAGCAATTCGGGGTCTAGGCGAAGAAATCAAAGACATTGATATTGTAAAGAAAATATTAAGAAGACTTCCACCTCTGTATAATGCGAAGGTGTCAGCTCTTGAGGAAAGAGATCTTTCCAAACTTTCTCTAGATGACTTACTGAGCAGTTTGGTAGCTTATGAAATGAGAGTCAAACCAGAAGATGCTACGACTCGGGTGAGCAAGGAAATGGCATTCAAGGCCATGGATAAATTGAAAATCTCAAAGGATAGTAGCGGTGATGATGACGAAGAGAAAGAAATTCTTTCTCTCATTGCAAAGAAGTTCCAGAAGGGGAAAGGGAAATTCAAAGGGAAGTTACCTCTCGCATGTTTTCGTTGTGGAAAAGTTGGGCATATTGATTCTCAGTGCTTGAAGAATATCAATGATGATGACAGTGAAGATGAAAACTTCAAGAAGCCTCAAAGAAGGTGCTTCAAAAAGGGAGACTTCAAATCTGGTAAGAAAATGCAAAAGAAGAGTTTTGTCTGTGAAGAGGAAGAAGATGACAATGAATTCTGTGATGAAGAAGAACCAGAATTCAAAACTGGGAACCATGCTTCTATGATGGCCACTGTTGAAAAGTCAGAAGATACTGATGGTGAAAAATAACTGAGAACTTGTGTAGATCCTGAGGTGCAACTTAAGGATGCAATTAGTAAGCTTAAGATTAAATGTAAGAGCTGCAATAAGTGGAAATCAATTATGGAAGAATCAACTGAATATGTTGATCAACTTGAAGCTGAAATTGAACGACTGGAAGAATTTGTGAAGGTACAGTCTAAAATAATTGAAAGCAATGATGATGCAGTTGATCTGAAGCTGAGAATTGAAGAGGAGGCAAAGGTCATCAATGACCTCACATCCAGACTGGATGAAAAATCCAAGACTGTTGAGGGTCTTGAGGAGGAAGTAGTTACTCTAAGGAGTAAAATGGAGACAGAATCAGTTCCAAAAGAATCAAGGAAGAAAATACAGTTCGGAAGATTCTCAGATGCAGAATTACTTGCAAGAGCCAAGTGTGGTTCAGATGGGGTTGGAAAAGTCTTGAGTGATCAAAGACCTGCTTGCATGGGAAAGAGTGGAATTGGATGTGAGGCTGAGTCATCAACTTCTGGAAGTGAAAAGATCCAAAAGAAAGACAAGATAAAAGTTGAACATGATGAAATGTTACCTAGAGTGCTGAAAAAGGAACCCTCAATTCAAACTAAAAGGAGACCTGAAAATTATCCTCAAACTTTCAAAAATGGCAGACAGTCTTACTATTCTCCCAAGGAAGAAGCTATAAGGAGAAATTCAAGTGAGAAGACATTTCCTCTCATTAAGTGTCAGTTCTGTGGCTATCTGGGCCATACCATGTCTTATTGTGAAGAGGCAAGAAGATATCTAAATGGAGAAGATATAGATGCTCAACAAAGGAGAACAATCTCATATCCTAATTCTCATAGAAGAAATAATTTATATGGATATTGTTTTTGTTGTTCTAACTTTGGTCATAAGGCCGTTAATTGCAGGCAAAGAAGAGACATAGACACCTCATACCGAAGTTCAAGACAAGTCAAGTCTCGTCAGCAAGACAGTGTTGCTCGTTTAAACAGGTTCTCACCTCTCACAGAAGACTTTGACTATGAAGAACCTGGGTATGCGGAAGAGATAGTTGAAAGGCCATCAGTCCTATATACTCAATCTAATGTCTCATGGAAGGAAAGGAAGAAGATTGAGAAATCGAACCTTGCAGAGGTAGCCCTCAAAGCTACAAATAACAATAGTACCTGGATTCTGGATAGCGGTTGTTCATCTCATATGACGTTTAATGCCGGCCTACTAACGAATGTCATAAAGAATGTTGATGGTACAGTAAGATTTGGTAATGATGGGGCTATGAAAATCAAAGGGAGTGGAAGTACCCAATTAGCTAATGGAGAACTAAAGAAGACTGAAGTCCTTTACGTAGATGGCCTACGCCATAATCTCCTTAGCGTGAGTCAACTCTGTGACTCAGGACTTATAGTTACTTTTAATCAGAAAGGCTGCACCATCAAGGGAAAAACCGGCAATTCACTTATGAAAGGATGCAGAACAGAAGGCAACTTGTATCAGGTTGATAGTGAAGAAAATGTATGTTACATGACTGTTGAAGAAGAAAACAATTTGTGGCATCGGAGATTGGGACACATCAATCAACAAGACATGGAGAAAATATCAAAATTGAGAATTGTCATGGACATCCCCAACCTGAAGCGTGAGCGTGAAAAATCCTGTGATGCTTGTATTCGTGGGAAGCTGGTCTGCAGTTCATATCGGCCAAAGAAGAAAAAGGCATCTCACCTTCTTGATCTGATTCATACAGATGTTTGTGGTCCAATAAATGTTGCCGGAACTCATGGAGAAAGGTAATTTGTCCTTTTTATAGATGATTACAGTCGAATGGCATGTGTGATGGTCATTCACCGGAAACGACAGGTCCTTGACTACATGAAAACATATCGGCGAATCGCCGAGAATGATACTGGACGAACAATCAAAGTGTTGCGATCTGACAATGGAGGAGAATACACGTCCATTGAATTTGAAAATTATCTGGAGAAGCATGGGATACAACATGAGGTAGCTGCTGTGAGAACTCCACAACAAAATGGAGTTGTTGAACGAAGGAATCGACAGGTGAACAACATGGCACGAACTATGCTGATTGAGAGTCGTATTCCACGACATTACTGGAAAGAGGCTGTTCAAGCTGCAGTGTACATTCAGAATCGAACAGGACTTTATATGGGTGAGACGAAGACACCATATGAATTGTGGCATGGACGGAAGCCTTCTCTAAAATACTTTTGTGTCTTTGGAAGTAAGTGATTCATCAGGAACAAAGAAGGAAATCAGGGGAAATATGGTGACAACGCAGATGAAGGAATCTTCCTCGGTTACTCAATGAACAGCAAAGCCTACAAATGTTTCAACAATCGTTTGGGAAGGATTGTGGAAAGCAATGATGTTAATATAATTGAAGAGAAAACCACAAATGCTTCACGGACGTCATATGCTGATGTGATAGAAAGTCATGAAGAATGTGGACATGAAGAAACTACAAATGCAGAAATAAAGGAAGCTGTTCAAAACACTCATCAATCACATAATGATGTTGACTCAGAAGAAGAATCTGAAGAAGAAACTATGGCTGAAGAGAATTCTACTGAACCTCGCAGGAGAAATCGAAGAGCTGAGATTGACCCATACAACATAATTGGGGATAGGAGTGCACCCACTCAAACCAGAAGGATGAGGAATACCACGCAATCTGCATTTCTATCAGTTGTAGAGCCATCCTCATTCGAAGAAGCTGCAAAAGATGAATCTTGGGTGAAAGCCATGAATGATGAATTAGATCAGATTGATAAGAATCAGACATGGGATCTTGTCCAGAGACCCGAAGGTCACAATGTGATTGGTACCAAATGGATCTTCAAAAATAAGTTTGATGAGCATGGAAGTGTTATCAGAAACAAGGCACGACTGGTATGTAAAGGATACTCCCAGATTGAAGGTATTGATGTTGAAGAAACTTTTGCTCCAGTTGCTAGACTGGAATCAATCAGGCTTTTCCTTGCCATGGCACTCCAAAGAGGATATAAAGTATATCAAATGGATGTTAAGACAACATTTTTGAATGGTGTACTTGAAGAAGAAGTCTACATTGAACAACCGGTGGGGTTTGTCTTGGGTACCGATGAAACAAAGGTCTGCAAACTAAAGAAAGCTCTATATGGTTTGAAGCAGGCACCACGGGCATGGTACTCACGGCTAGATTCATATCTCAAGAAGTTGGAATTCAAAAGAGGAGGAGTTGATCACAATCTCTATGTGAAGAATTCTCCAAAAGATCAGTTCATGGTTCTTGTCTACGTTGATGATATCATTTTTGGTGGCAGCAGGCAGAAATCAGTGGATGAATTTGCCAACCACATGAAATCATAATTTGAAATGTCTATGATTGGGGAGCTCACATATTTATTGGGGTTACAAGTGATTCAAAAGAAGGAATACACTTTCATTTCTCAGGAAAAATATGCAAGAGAGTTGCTGAAGAAGTTCAATATGCAAGACTCCAAACCAATGTCAACTCCGATTGCTGTTGGAACTAAACTTGGAAAGCATGAGGATGGGAACTCTGTTGATCCCACCATGTACAGGAGGATCATTGGAAGACTACTGTATCTGACAGCGACAAGGCCAGATATTGTCTTTGCAACATGCCTTGCGGCCCGCTTTCAGAGTAATCCAAAGGAGGAACATATGTCAGCAGTAAAAAGAATCATGAGGTATATTCAAGGCACACATAACTTCGGGTTATTTTTTTCTGCAGGCAGGGACAGTGAATTATCAGCGTTTTCTGATGCTGACTGGGCTGGGGATGTAATAGACAGAAAGTCCACTAGTGGTGGAGCTTTCTATATTGGGCATAAATGTGTTGGCTGGTTGAGAAAGAAGCAAGAAAGTACTTCTCTTAGTACTGCTGAAGCTGAATATATCTCCGCCACAAAAGCATGCACTCAACTTCTTTGGATGAAGCAGCAGCTAACAGATATTGGTGATAAGGTGCAACAACCAATTGTGATTTATTGCGATAAAAAAAGTGCAATTGATCTTACGAAGAATCCGGTTCAACATTCTCGTACAAAACATATTGAAATACGGTATCATTTTATCAAAGAAAAGGTTGAACAAGGAGTGATTAAAATGGATCATGTTGGAACTAATGAGCAAGTGGCTGATATCCTAACCAAGCCATTGTCCGCGGCTGTGTTCGAGAAGCATCGGTTTAACCTCGGTGTTCGACCACCTCCTACTGCATAAGGAGGCACCGGAAGTCCCCTCTCCCCGTTTGTTTTAACTGTTTTTATCTGCTTATGGCTGTGATGCAGGTTTATGGGGGAGATACTATCCAGGGGGAGTATGGCTTGAGCTGAACGTTGAACAAACTTTTCGGTCTTTGGTTTTATTGTCAATGGGGGAGAAAGGCATAAATTCAAGGCAAGAAATTCTTTTGTGATGAGAAGTGTAAGATTGTGATGAGAAGTTTAATAAGGATAACATCGGGCGTCATGGAGAATTTCAAAACACTAAGACCCAATTCAAGCTTTCTCTCTTGTTTTCTACACCGAGCATTGCTCACGTAGACTTAGAGTGTTGGCTGAGTTGATTCTTGCGTTTTGGATTTGCTCATGGTTGGAGATCTATTGAATTTATTCTGATTGCCAACAAACCCAAAGGGGGAGATTGTTGGAACCAGTTTCTTCAAAGCATGATTTGGTGTATGGTTTGTGTTTGTTGTCAATCCTCAGTGGAAGTTCAGGGTGTGTACCAACAAAGTGATCATACCGTTCAAGCAAAAAACAGTAGTGAAGGTGGCGCTGTTTCCCAGTGTTTGCCAAATTTTTGGGCCTAAAAATCGGCCAATAAAGTAAAGTGTTTTTGGCAAAGGTACTTGCGCGCCGTGCTCTTGGAGGATGAAAGACTTGCGCGCCATATGATTTTGAGGACCAGAACATCAAAATTTGGCTAAGGCAAGAAGGTCGCGCAAGTGTTGGTTGGGTCGCGCAAGTGAGTTGCGCGACAGAGTTTATTGAAGACAAGACTTGCGCGCCGTCGAGGACTTGCGCGCCGCCGCGCAGGGGGTCCAGTTTGCCTATAAATACTGGACCACCCCTCCTCATTTGTAACGAAGTTCAAGGCCGAGAGATTGTTCGAGCTCTCGTCGCGCAGGTGGTTGAGTCGCGCAGGTGGTTGTTTTGTCGCACAAGTAGAGCTTGCGCGCCGGTGTTTGGCTGTGCGCCCAAGGTGGTTTGGAAGAGAAAGGAAGTGGACCGCGCAAGTTTGTAGTTGGGGAAGGAAGAGTCGCGCAACTGTGTTGATGACACTTGCGCGCCAGTGTGGACTTGCGCGCCGTAGTGGGACTTGCGCGACTGTCTTGGAGAAGCGCGCCTAGTTTTGCTGAAGTCCACCGGCGTGTTTGGAGCTGCACGAAAGCCGAGAGACTACTCGGTTCATTCGGGGAAAAGTGATATTCTTCTGGTGAGAATCAGACTTCAATAGAGCATCTACATACAACAAAGGATGCACTCTTATGCAAATGAAGAAGAGACCTTCACGTCTATAAACTGAGTGGGACTTCACCAACGGCAGTGAGCCAGGGGGAGTCAACGGGAGTGACCCGAGGGACGCAGTGAGCTATCCCTGAACTATTGTAAAGGCAGTGAGCCTGGGACAGAGTGTCTGTACCCGAACTTTTGTATCCGCAGCTAGTGAAGCATAGTGGATTTAGGTACGACCGGCAACCTGTCGGCGTATGCTCCTTGGACGTAGCCCTTAGTGGTGAACCAAGTAAAAATGGCTGTGTCTTCTCTGTGCATGTGAATGTTTTCATTTTGATCATAATCATCATACAGGTTCAACAAGTTCCTACCAACGTGGGAACAAGATCCAACACATTAAAAGAAAAAGTGGTCACCCTGATTCACCCCTCCCCTCTCAGGGTGTCCCGGGGTCCTTCATGAAATTCATATATCACACTAACTCAACTAAATTGTCTTACATTTAATATTTTTAAAATAATTTATTATATTTTTATATTAATTTAATAATTATTATTTCATCATTACATAATAATTTAAGGTAAATATATAATATCTAAAAATTAGAAAAAATACCACCTTGATAATAATGTTTTTATAATCAAAATAAAAATATATATTTATTCACCACGTTCTTTTTTCTCTATGTGAACACATAATAGATATTTAAAAGTAAGTGGGGAGGAGCAGTTCCAAGTAGTTAGTCTAGGTTGTATGTAATGTCTGAAGCCTACAGGAAATTAATTACTCTAAGGCCTACGGTCCATGTTATACTTACGCCTACGGGCCTTGTAAGGGTTCCACCTCACCCCTTGAAAGGTGGATTATAAAAATCAATAAAAAATAAAGGCCTTCGGGCCATTGGATGGAATATAATATATTTCATTTTCATTAAAAATTTTCCCTTATATAGTTGAATTTATAGTCTATGGTTATAATATTACAATTCACTTCATCCAATTTTAATTTTGATGATAAATGGTGACATTAATACTTGGTTTTAATATATGTTGGTCCAATTTACCCTTTACTGAGGTGATAAATTATACCACAATGACTACTAATAATGAATAAAAATAAAAGAGTCACATTTAAAAAATTTATATGTACTACTTCCAAATATGGTTCCTAATTTATTGTTTTTAATCACTATATGTGGAAAATAATAATTTTAAAATAATTGTGAAAAAACACTGTAAAAACATCTTTTTATAAAAAAACATTTTAGGC
This sequence comes from Viscum album, assembly GCA_963277665.1. Classification (NCBI taxonomy): domain Eukaryota; kingdom Viridiplantae; phylum Streptophyta; class Magnoliopsida; order Santalales; family Viscaceae; genus Viscum; species Viscum album. The sequence goes on along the minus strand of OY728130.1, from coordinate 96,802,375 downwards.
ATAAAACTCACTATATTTTAATCTCACATGTAATAAAGCAACATTTTATTGAAAGTATAATATATAAATTTAATTAAAATAATTAAAAAATAGTGATTAATTTGGTATTTTAAGATTAAAACATGTTGTACTAATAAAAATAATTTTATGGAAATACCTCTTCTTTAATTTCAAATTATTTTTATATCTATTTCTGTTAAATTGATAATAAATTAATTGATTTTATACATAAATTTTTTATAATTTATATAGTGATATTCATACCATCCAAGCTGACGTCTTGGTTATAATGGTATTATATTTTACATTTCATTTAGATACAGGTTTTTATTTACTACATTCTATCAAAATAAATAAATATTAAAATCTTAGGGTGTTAGATTATTCCCCCATTAAAAGGAATTTTACCCCCAAAATTCCATCACTACAATACAAATAAATGAAGACATATTTTTTTAATTACATCCTTGGGTTTCCAAGTAACTTTATCTAATTTATGATTCCTCTAGAGAACTTCAATCGGGTGAGTTATCTAGTTCTGTAGCATATTATATATATTATGCTAGATTTCTTATGGATGTTCCTCAAATTAAATATCATGATATAATTTTATATCATATTATTTTTGAATATGTGAAGGATTATTTATGTACTTATTTTGGATAGATAAATATAATTCTTTATGAACTATAGAGAGGTTTGGTGGAAGAACCTAATGATATTCTACCATTCCCATTCAATCATGGATCTTAAAAGTTATAATATACAAAGAGATATCCTTTCCCTTTTTCATGATTCTCAAAATCTTATTCCATAGAATAATTTAAAGAAAAACAATTTCACAAAATTGAAATTCTATAACGCACCAATGATTGTCAACACAACATTTATGTTGACTCTGATTAGACTTGGTGTGTTATTGAAATACTATAACTTTCTATATCATTTCCTAAACTAACTCATACCACAATAACATTCTTTCTCCATATTCAATCCAGATGTTTGGAGTTCTACACTTCTCTTCATAAAAGGATTCATAAGGATCCATCTTAATAGTTGAGTAAAACTTATAGTTGTAAGAAAACTCAACCATAAAAGTGTGTTTCTCTCAACAGTCTTTGAAATCCTTATAAAAAGATCGCAAAACATAATCTAGTGCTTGAATAGTACTCTCAGAATGAACATTTTTTTGATGATGATGAATTTTACTAAAACTCAACTATATATCTATATCCTACTAAAGACTTCATGGGATTATCATAGTAATCCTAATATCCCAATCATATACACTAGGAAATGGTATTCTAGTAAACCATACCACCTCCATAATCTATATTATAAAAAGTTGACCAAGAGAAAAATATTCTCTGATATCCATCAATTTTGCTAAATTCATAAGGCAATTTATAACATCCCAAATAACTGTATGGAATTTTTATGTTTTTAGGAGTCTAATGAAAAAAATCCATTATGGTGTATTCCTATTTCCATTCTAGTATGGAAAATGGTTGTAACACCCACATATAGTTTAGTCTTCTATCCTTGACTTTATAACATTATATGAACCATGATAAATACTCTAAAATATCTATGTTTATTATGTACCATAATAAGTTATCTTTTAGAACTGTATACATATTCATAATTATGGGATGATCAGATAATGATGAACTATTTGTGTCATCTAATACCTCATTTTTCATGTTTTTTATTGATTGTACAGATAGTCTATTCTTCATTCTTATCATTGTAGTATGGTCGCTATTGAACTCAAGAACATTCTTCAACTTAATTTATAATTCAATGTCTTCCTTATATGCCTTTTAAATCATTTTTTGGATGGATTATTATACATTCATATGAGTGGATAATATCATACCCCATTACTCATTATTTCATGATTTTTATTCTAAAAATCATAAAATATTTTATCTCATTCAATTCTCATCATGAACAAATATACATGGTATTTACAACTTAGAGAATTTCCATCCTTGTTCACCATACCAGGGTGGTAATTTATTGAGAAATCATAATATTCGATTAACTCCATCCATCTTTTATAAATCATATTAAACTATTTCTATGTTAATATGTAATTTATGACTTTATTATTAGTATAAATTGCACACCTTTTACCATAAAGATAACACCTTCATATAGTCAATGAAAAATATATCCAATACCAAATTGAAATCATGATTCGGGTAATTTTATTAATAAAACTTCAATTGGAAATATTGGTAAGTTATACCCATATAAATATACATAATAACTCATCCCACTACCTTATTTTTCACATAATTATTAATCATGATCTTTTCCCCATTTCAGGGTAGTGTAAGTATAGGAATGCTGACAAACATTCTCTTAGTTCATTGAAACTATGTTCACATTAATTTATCCATAAGAACACAACCCCCTTTTGATTCAAATTAATCATCTTATTAAGTATTAAAGTGAAGTCCCTCACAACACATCATTAGTATTTATCCATGAAAAAAACTGTAGATCATAATTATAATGGTTTTCAGAAGACATTTCTCAATGACTTCCATCTTTTATGAATCAACTAATATAACCTCACATGAAATTATATGACCAAAAAATGATACTTTTAGAAGCCTAATTCCATATTTGATAAATTTATAAAACAAATTTTCCATTCCCATAGCCTTCATCATAATTATAAAATGTTATTTATTCTCTTCATTTCTATGTGAATATAAAAAAATATTGTCTATAAAGACTACCACAAACAGACTAAGGTAATCTATAAAAAATCTATTCAATAAATATGTGATTATAGTAATATAATTGTTAATCCAAAATGTAATTACTATGAATTCATAATGAATATACCTTATATGAAAGGCCATCTAGGGAATATAGTACTTCTTGGTCCATAGCTGATGATATCCAAATCAAAGAACAATATTGTAAAAATGAACATCACCTCATAATTGATAAAACAGATCATCAATATGATTTAGAAGATAAAATTTCTTAATATTAATTTTTTATGTTCTCAATAATCAAAGAAAATATGAATTAATGCATCTTTCTTATTAACAATTAATAAGGTGCACCCTACAGTGACGTAATGGGATGCATGAATACCTGATCAATATTCACTTGGAGTTTCTTCTTCAATTACTTCTACTCAAGTAGGGACATTCTAAATTTATTATTTTAAATTGGTGTAGCATCAGGTATGAGTTCTATTAAAAACTCAATATAAAGACTCTGCGGTATATTAGAATAAAATAACTAAAAAACATCACTATATTCTAAAAAATAGGAACATTTTCAATATTGTGTTTATGTATAACCAATTAAGATAAATTCTCCTCATTAATAAGTAGAAAATTCCAAATGATGGAAGTAATTTCCCTTGGGTGTTCAAGAATATACTAGAACTAATAGATCATTGAACGCTAAATCAAAATATCAATTGTATCTTCCCTTAATTTATAGTTAATTTGGGCACTATAATAGAAGAGCCAATACATAAACAAAATTATATAAAATTAAAGTATAGAAACAATAAAAATATTTTCAAGAATAGTTATCCAAAAAACTTCCATTGTAGTGGAGGTATATATTTATGATATGGTAATCTGAAAATTAATAGTTTTCTCCATCAACTCAATTTCATACTGTTGAGTTAGAGATGTGATACCCACAAATTTTTTTTGATATAAATGATTGGGTAGAAACTGAATAAAATAAAAAAAAATTCAATTCTATAATGGATGATAACTCTACCTTTCCTAACATCTCAGGAAACATCTATATTTTATGTAATAATAGCATAGGTTTGACCTTATATCATTTCTTTCTATTATTTTATGTTACCTTGATGTTTGGTATTTTTTTGAAATAGTGAACCATATCTTTATAGCTAAATCCTTATACATTGATGGATTCACCCATAATAGTTCATTCATGAGCATGATGACCTTTTTATTCACACATAAAGAAAACACCTTTTTCTTTTAGGCATGTACAAAGGTGTTTTCTTCAATAGGTATCTCATGTTGGAAATAAATTCTTTCTCATCTTCATATTATCCATTTTTTTCTCTTACACCCTATTCTTATAATTCTTTCCTTTGAATCTATAAGACACCAATAATTATTTCCATATCTTGACAGAACATGATAACACATCCTAATATAACTAGAATTTGTGGGAGACTAGGTCCCTACATGTTATTAGATTTAACCAATCAATGAAATTGTAAACCATAATCATTGGATTATATAAATAGTGTGAATCATGTCTTTTACTAACCATGTATAGTTAGATTCATACTTTGAAAAAATTACTCTTTAATTTCTAATAAAATATATAATTGCCTCTCCATATCCACATATTATTCAGGAGGAAAATATATTTTAATGAAATGTTACATAAAACCCTTCCATTCCTTACTCACTATTTTATCCTCATCCTCATCATTATGAATCAATAACCATCATTCATAATCATCCCTTGATTCATGAAAAAATTATATAGAAACCATCACTCTTTATTTACTTCCAAAATTGTGTAATATCTTAAATAAGGAAGTCATCCATTTCAACTATATATGGATTTGTAGTCCCATTGAATGATGGTGGTTGATGACGCATGAAGTGGTATAACATAGTCACAACACATTCTGGATCAATAGGATACTCTATATAGGAATGGTTATTATGATATTCTGAATTACCCTAAGAGGGGAGTGGTAAATAATGGTGTCAAGTTTTTCTTATAATTATATTTATCTTGTCCTAATGTTAGTAGAAACAAATAAAATATATCAAAAAGGAAAAATTAATTCACCTATCTCACGTATGAAAAGAAGGAAACCAGAAACAATAATTTAACATAGTTCATGGCTTAGGTCTAGTATAGGGATAAAACATTTATAGTGTTCTGGTCATACCAAGATCCTATAAGTTTCACTAGATTATCAAGATTACAATTGTTTGTTCTAGGTAACATCATCCTAGGCCCACTTCCTTTACAATAATTTTATGGATACCACAATACCTTCCTCAAATCACTTCCATTAACTCAACCATTCTCACTATTTTGGGTAAATATTTTCATAGTTTATCAACATCCTGGCCTCCCCATATCTAACCACATGAGGATAATCTTTTGAATCAAAAAGGTCCAACTATATTCTTAAATAAATTACAAAATTATTCCAAATATCATTTACTTTAGAGTAAGTAACATTTACAAAAAACGTTTTTTTTGTGAAACATGATTCATTTTATTTAAAACTATAAACTTTTACAAAAATAACAACATTAATGAAATATTAAATTCATGAATGTATTGTCACTCAATAAACCCTCTTCACAAAAATAAATTTTTATAAATTAGTTATTAACCATTATTTTAATGAAAACTTTGTTCACATAAAGTTCCTGATTCATATAAAAATTAAATTAAGGTATAAAATTCATGAAATCAGAGAGATAAGAAATCCTTAAAAAACATTTATCATTCAAATGATTATAAGTGGCCTATTTATTGGTGAAAAACACTCCTTAAAAAAACAAAAATTACTTCATTAAACATTATGTATTTACCAATAATATATCATTTCGTAAAACCAGGTTGTCTCTAATTATATAATGTTAAATTATCTTTTATGAGTTCACAAAATTTTTACATTAGTGAATATTTTTTTTCTTTTATTCACAAAACTCCGTAGAATTCGAGAATCTCTTCCTTTTAGACATTAAAAAATCATTGTTTCTGAAAAAATTACTTTCATCAAGATTTTTCTTTTCTTTATATATTCATGGATGTAAATTTTTCAATCACTGGAGAACTATTAAATATTCAAAACTAAGTCCACATTCCTTAATAACATCATTTTTCTTGGAAACTCTTTGATTAACCTATTATGGATTGAAAAAAATTATAGAATTTGTTTCCAGTTATGAATACCCTTGGTTCCAATGATCTAAACATTATTATTAGTCTCTAATATAATATAAATTAAAGAAATCATCAATATATATTAGTCTATATATGATAATCTCAATGTATATAAGTGGAGTTTTAGGAGACAATTTCATGCCTCGAGAGACTTCATGTCTAGAAAACCTAATTTCCTTTGAAAACCATTATTAAATTATTCTACATTTCTAGTATATCCAAATAATCTATATTATTCAGTGGAACCTAAAAGGAAACCCCTATATCATATCTCCCCATGAAACATGAACCATCTATATAAACAGATTAAAATAGTTGAAAAGCATTTAGATGGGTTAAATATTAAACTCCTAATGTAATGGGGGTGGATTAACACTGAGGTTACACATATGTTTTTTAGAAATTGTTGTGGCCAATAGTCTTGTGACAACCCATTAATTTTATTTTTGTATCTTTTTAACTAAATTTAATATCCCTGATATATTGTGTTGCATAGTACATCAAGCTTAAAAAAACTAAAAATATTATAATTTTAACAAGGTTGTTATAACCTCGGTCTTAAATTCATGGGAGTCAATAATATTTACTATATTGTGAAATATATAATTGGACCAATAATTTTTAATTTTTAAATATATAATTTTTGAATTAGCACATAATATTTCATGAATTCGTTTTATTCCTTAAATAAATGTTATCTTTTAGAAGTGATTTAAATTACTTTCTATTAGAAAATAAATATAATTAATTTTTGAATCATTTATAAAATGTATTTTATAAAATTAATGTAATTTTTTTGATTTATCATGTCAATATTACATTATTATGATTTAAATTTTTCAACGACTACTTAAAAAATGTCATTTTTTAATAAAACTCTCATTTTTATTATATTTGAAATTAATTTTAAGATTTTAAATTAATATTAAAGTAACATAATTACATTTTAGTGATATTCAATCCAATAATTGTATTTAAACAATATTTATAACTTATCATGGTGTAAGTACATTTTTTTTTGTATGAAAAACATATATTTCCAAAAAAACATTTTTTTTCATTTTTTATGGTTTGTTTTTAAATGTAATTTTGAAGAATATGAGTTTTGAATTTTTAAAATTTTATTAAATATTTAGATTTAGGAGGTCCAAATTAGATATTATGGTAATTTTCATATATAGGAAAAAAAATTACCATTTTAAAAAACATTTATAACAATATAGGTAAAATAATGTAAATGGTTATCAATTAAAGGTAAATACTTAAAATACCTAAAAACAATAATATTAAATGGGTGTTTGATGTGTTTCTCGACCTTGAACATCCATTAAAATAGTAATTATTATTCTACTATTTGAATTAATTACACCCAAATGTGGTTGGATTTAAAAATAATATAATCATTATTTAATAACTTAAAACCACCACTCCTCAAGTATAAATATCACTTTTCACCACCCCCTTTCTCCTCACATGTATTGATGCTATACAAATATATATCAAATCCTCTTCTACCCACTCTTCCAATGTATGAGTGATTCTGATATCACCCAAATAAATATTCCATATTCCATAAGGGTTAAAGGAGGGTGGTGTATTCAATAGGATGCTGAACTATGCCAAACTAAAGGGAAGCATGAGCTAAGGGTATCTTATCTTACTTTTAATTCTGTGATATGTATTCCTTATTCACCAAAGATTTATTTTGTGTGCTATTTATAATTCTATTTTATATTTTTTATCATCATGATAATTATCTTTATAGTATTTGAGGTTTCATTTTACAATTATTACTTTTATGGGGCGTACGATTCGAATGATCACAAAGTGGTAAGGGATATCTTAACACAATTTGAAAACATTGGGTTAAAATTCTAGTTCATTGACTATTCCAAGTTAATATTATGTCTGATTTGAATTTGAATAATATTCTATTTTATTTCCACTTAATTTATTTATATTTATAGCTGATACACATAATCTATTATTTTTATTATTCATCATTTCAATGATATTACATTTATGAGGAAATTTATTTAAAAAATATATATTTTTATAAATTTCTATTAAAACACTATTTTTCTTCCATTTCCATGTTTTCTTAAAAATTTCCCAATTTTTTACTATGTTTTTATGATTTCGTAATGATGTTTTTTCTCATGTATTTATTTTTAAAAAATGGTTTGAAAGGATTACTTTTTTTCATTAATGACATTCTTTGTGAATTATCTAAAAATAGTATGGAATTGGTGTTTTTTTAAATTATACAAAATGCAAGAAATTTAACACAATCATAACTCTTTAATGATTTTATTTTTAATTTACAATCATATAATATTATTTTTGTACCAGATATTTTCCTTTTTAATTTCCCAGAGCTTCAAAAAAATATTTTGAAAATGGAAATGTATTTTTTCAATAATTCATTCAAGTGATCTATCAAAATTATCTTTCATCTATGATAATTTTGTTCAATGTTACATATGATTCACTAAAAATATTATTCAATGATATTATCCTTATTATTTTTATGGTTGGATTATGTTTATGATTGCATGATATTTATGAGACTCATTTCTTTTTCAATGATTATTCTATGATGAATATTTTATAAAACCCATTCATTTTCAAATGTTTTATAATGATGAATTATTTACATTCTTATGGAACACATATGTATAGTTTTCAATATGTGATGGGTGTGACCTATATCACCCTCCAATACATTGGTTAAAACATTATATCTCATGAGATAACAATTGGAAATAAGTTGATGGGATTGATCCACTATGAGAAAATATTGTGTCCTGATCCACTATAGGGAATAAATGCATCCTTATCAACTATGTTGATGGTCTTGTAAGTGAACCTCAACTACTATTATGGTTTGGGGATTAACCCATTCTACTATAAGAAAATATATTCCACTGGGGTTGATGGTGTTTCCTCTATAGGAGGTGTATTCACCCATACATTTTCATTAATTATGAGTATTCCACATTTTCATGTTGTATTCTAATGTTATTCTCTCATGGATCATGTTCTTCTATGATTCATGCCTTATGAAATACTATGATGTATTACATGACTCCATATTCTAATCTTGATAAATAGAGTATTATTTTCATATTTTAATTTGATGATCTTATTCCATAATGATTATATTAGAATTGATATCTTCCTTTCATATCCTTACTAAAAATTCTAGCTCACCATTTTCTTATGTTTCATTTACAAATGACATTAGTAATGGTATTGACTATGATATGTAACATGGGTTCTTGTTATGAAGGAATAATATAAATATGGTGTAGATGTTTTATGAACAAGTTATTCATGTTTACACATTTTGAAAGAAACTAAGTAGATACAGTTACGGTGTGAAATTATTATATGATGTAATTAATATTAATTTATTTATATGTAATACCTATGTCTCAAAATTATGGGTTTTTATAGTTGTTATCTGAGAAAGGTTTAAATATCTTTAGCAAACTAGGATGATTAATCCTTTTTAATAACCATAAGGGCATGTCATGGTTATAATATTAATTTTTTGGTAATTATCATGAATACCATATGTTAAACCTAAATTATAATATATTGAATTTTATAAGTAATTTGTGTTTATTATGAAGTTTTTTTTATTTATTATTAGTGTTGATCACACTATTATTTTTGGTTTTATTTAATGGATAGAACCAAGAGGATTCATGTTAATGGTGAATGTTTTGGATTTTGGAGTGATCTCCCTCATGAGTAACCAAATGAAATGTGAGGTGGGAGGTGAAACCTTTTTATTATTCCTAATTATAAATCTCATGATATGATAAATAATCATCACTTTGGTGAGTTTCTAAACAAATCTAATAATAAAAAATAGAGTTTCATAGAAATTATGGAGGAATTAAAGTTAAATCTCCTTATGTAAGGAATGTGGAATGAGGCATCATAGTTAATGTTTCAACAAAACTAAACGATTCACTGGGTGTAGAAAATATGGACATAATGAAATTAATTAAAAAGAAAAAGTGAAATGTTCATCTAACACAATTTATGAGAGTAATGGTATTCCTAAGGAATCATCAATAGTTAAATGTTTTAAATATGGAATGTATGAGAAATATCCAAATTTATTCCCTATAGGGAAATATCATATAGATATTTGGATATTTTTTTATGATTAATGGTTATATTTCTGGTGATGAAGTGACTATGAAGGACATATTATATAAAATAAGTATTAAAGAATAAAACGAAGAATCATGGTTAATAGTTTAAGCATCATGTATAATGATTGAGTGTTTATGTATTGTAATTCAAGAATAATGTTGTAGATATTATTTTATAGTATTATCGAATAACGAAACATCATAGGATTATTCCACTGTATATTTTATTTATGTATTTTAATGTATATGTTGAATGATACTAATAACCATGAAAAGTGATTGAGGTGGTATGTGGTTATATTTTTATAACCCATTATTAAGGGAAATATAACCCTTAATATGTGAAGGATGTTGAGATAATAATGAAACAAAGAGATTTTTGGAAGTATTGATGACCTTTTATATGATTAGTAATATGATGGCATAATAGTTTTTGGACTGATGTTATTGAATTTATTCATTTATAGTATGGTGAAGGAGTTAAATATTGAAGGCATTAATGTTTTTAATATGGTTTTATGTTAACTTAGGTTATCAAAATGTGTCTTGAGAATACATTATAGTGACCTCCACATGTTTGGTGTTTGAGAATTAAGAGATACATCATGTTTTTAGGGGATTAATGATAAGTAAATTTTTCAAATTTGGTGACTTTATTATTGATGTTTTGTATTTTAATTTTTATATTGTTTATAAGGGTAACCATTTATGAAGTTTCCTATGTTGAACATTGGAATAGGTTTTATAGATTAATGTATTTTATAAAAATATGTGGATTTATGCATATTGGATAAGTTTTTCTCACCATTTTTTCTATAATGATAACTAAAGACACAAGGAATGAATTTTCATCCCATTTTGGATCTTATAATCCACTTGTTCTTCAAGAATTAAAATTTCAAAATCATTTATTCAAATATGTAATGAAGAAAAAATTTATCAAGGAACAATTAAAGAGTGAGATTATATTTATGAGAGTAAATAATGTATATATATCTTCTAATATGATTCTAAAATAAAATTTTATCCTATTATCATCATCTCCAATTATGTCAGTGGAAATTTTCAAACTTATTTGGCCTATGATTTTTTGGAAATTAACCTTATATTTTCCATGTTCTTTTTCACTCTCTATTAGTTATTGGGGAAAATTATTCTATTATAAATACATATTTTATTTTTCTAGGAAAAACTCCCTATGTCAAAACTGAGTTTTGTGTTACTTGTGGTAAACTTTATGTTTACAACTTTAAAATTTAATGGAAGTTTTATTAACCATTTTTATTATGTGTGATTCCTAGAATAGATTTTTAAAATACCCAACATTGATTTTTGTAGTGAAATATCAAAATACGATGATGTAATTTTTTGAAATTCTTGATTTTATTACGGAAGTAGCTTTTAGATTCATGATTCCACAAAATATCTCTCAAGTTTGTGATGTCTTATTTGTATCTATCTGGAGGAAGTACATACACGATCCTTCAAATGTACTAAAATCAAAGGTAGAACATATATACCAAGATCTTTCTTTGAATAGAAGCTTGTAGATATTTTTTTCATAGAGATAATTTTCCATGAAACAAGACCACTCATATTGTTAAATTTTTGTGGAGAAACCACAAATTTGAGGAAGATATATAGGAACCTAAGGATGTGATGAGGTAGAGGTGTCCTCATCATCATATATCTATGTGGTAAGTTTAGATGGAAAAATTTATTTTAAGGGGGTTCAAATGTAATACTCCAATATTTTATGGTATGTCTCATTTTAAATAAATTTAATAATTTTTAATGCTTATGATGCACAAAACACTGATCTCAAATGAACTATAAAATATTATTATTTTTACACGATCATTATAAACTATAAATTAAAATGATGTTAATGAATAATATTATCCACATTATTAAATATATAGTTTTTGTACTAATGTTTAATGTATTAATTAATGATTTGTGAATATGAACATGATTTTTTATATAGTCATTTTATTCTTCATATAAATGTCCTCTTCAAAAAGAACATTTTATTTCATTCTATGAGAAAATAAATGTAATTTATTATTGATACTTTTAGAAAATTTATTTAATAATATGAACTTATGTTTTGGATTTAGTATGTCAACATTATCTTAGGATTAATTTTTTTGAATTTTCGAAAGAATTTAATTTTTCACTAATTAATAAAAAAATACCAATTTGTTTATAAAGATTTAATTTTAATTATATTTAAAAGTTATTTTATTATTTTATATTTATCTCAAAGTAACTTTATTATTTATTAGTTATATTTAATATAATTATTTACATTTAGAAAATCTTTATACCTTACATTTTTATAGGTGTACTTTTTGGATTAAAAACTGTTTTTTCCAAAAAAATATTATTCTTCAATGTGTCTTGAAGGTTTAATTGTAAATGAAATTTTAAAAATTTTGTGATTTTAATTTTTAAAAATGAATTCTTTATTTGTAATAATGTGGTAAATTTTTTGTTATTTGTTAATTTTTAAATTTTAGGTGTAAAAAAGTTACCCTGTTATAAAAAGATTTATCATAGTATAGGTAATTTAACATGGTGGGTTAAAGTTGAAAGGTATAAACATAAAATTACTAAAAATGAAAAAATTAAATTTGTGGATGATGTGTTTCTCAACCTTAAGTACCATTATAATATTAATTAACAAAACAATTATTTGGAATTAATTCCACCAAAATATGGAAGGATTTAAATATTAAATAATCATTATTTAATCACATAGAATCACCCCCAAGTATAAATAGCAATCACCACCACCCCATTTATTCTCACAAGTTGAGAATCAATTAAAATATTTACCAAACTCTATCATCTCCACTCCACAAATTCAAGTGCTACCGGTCTCACCCATATACCAATTCCTTGATCATTAAGGGGACTATAAAGTAATTGATATCAAAGAGGAGGTTGAAGTATACCAAACTAAATGGAACTATACGAAAAGGGTTTCTCCTCTCAATATTATATCTATGAGATAAATTCCTTATTCAACAATTATTTATTTTATGTGGTATATATATTGATATTTCATATATTTTATCATGAATTTAATTATATTCATGATATTCAATGTTTCATATGATAATTATAACTTTTATGGGGCATATTGTTTTGACAGATTACAAAGAGGTAACATATTTTTTAACTAAATGAATGGAAATTAATTGTTATTAAAGACCCTCCTAATAAAGGGGGTTGAAATTGATATAATTATAAGGAATAATATCTGAAAATAGTATTACATTCCCTAGGATGTTACCCTATACTATGGTAGTTATTTGAGCTGTCAGCAGGAATCCCTTTACATTCAAGACAACCAGTAGTGAAGTTTCCCTCTCTCCGGGTGTGAAGAATTGCAATGTCAATGTGAATCAAGATGTTTCATCTCCTAAATATGTAAGATAAATACCATAGGGGGATTTTTTTTAATAAAGAATTATTCCAGAAGATTTGAGTCTAATTTGAATATTGAAATGGCAATGTTGTGATCTTGGAATAAAGATAGGCCATTGAGGAGGGATCTGGATTCTGATTCAATAGGGTTTCTCAGAAAATAATGAGCATTGAATCTAAAATTCATGAATACCCTTTCTTCATAGACTCCCCTCATAATTCCTTGAATGAAATATCCATCCATGTTAAGCATAAGATCATTTATGGGGGGTTTCATTTAACCGACCTCCCTTTCACAGATTTCTAGCCTCAGGAGGTCTAGATCACTAGCGTCATCCATTTGTGAAGAAGTACCCTATGTTCCTCCATTATAAAAAGTAATAGAACCCTAAAAAATTTATAATACCTATGGGTTCCTTCATTCTATTTGTTTCTAATTTCTCAGATGACCCAAAAATCTAAAGCACATGCTATACTTTGATGCTTAATCTCATGAGGCTCATTATCCGTTATTTGGAACTACAAGGAGAAGAAGGATGAAATGATTTCTCCTAACATCAGAGCACCCATCCATTTTTTAGCTTGGTCTCATGCATATATTGAACATTAACATTCAATGAAAAAGTTCCATGCTGAATTAGATCTCGGGTTGCTACATCACATGCAACGTGAGGCGATATTCACGCACTTATTCTATATGTTATCATCTGTCGGGATAGACCTATTGTGAATCCTCTGAACTAGGAAGTTCAACTTCATTGAAATATCATGGCACCAAAGACGACCTTCCCACCTACCATTCCACTCCTTGGTGTGGATCAATGAAATGAAGGTATAATAAAAAAACACACCAAACACTGAATTAGAGTAAATTCAATTCTCTAGGACATCAGAAAGGATAATGTTCTCATATATATTTCTTTGCTTTAAATCTTGGGTGGTTGAAATGAAACTAGCATGGAGATGATCTTGGTTGAAAGAGATCTATAGAACATGTAATCCCATGAAATAATGTTTACATCCAGCCCATTTATCTTTCCAATATTGGATATCACCTTTGACTATCACCAATCAGGCCTTGTCATCAATCATGGTAAAAGAGTCGCAAATTCATTTTTCTAAGGTAGAGATACTGTGAGTTCAGTTTCCCCATATTCTCCAATCATCCCCACATCTATAATGGATGAATCTTACCCCATTGATTCATCACCTCTATTCTCACCCATGCAAGTTTAGAATTCATTCCCTACATTCTCTCTGAAATATTTGATAGATTCAAACCACCTTCATCAAGATGCATGGCCATCTGATTCCATAAATCTTAATAGTAATTCCCTTCTTTCCTATTGTACCATATGAAAAAATTAAGGATTTCCTTAATCTATGAAATGGTTCCCTAGGTAAGGATGATAGCAGAGAAGGAATGAACATGGATGGATGATAAAAAACTATTGCACAATGTGATCATGCCCCCTAGTGAGAAAAACATGTTCTTCCTGTTGAAAATATGGGTCTTGATTCTACATACCATCTTATCAAACACATCCTTCTTAATTTCTCGTTCAGAAATCAGAACACCAAGGTATTCCATAAGAATATCACTTCTAAAAATTCCCAGCTTCTTCTAGATGGTCTGACCATGATGACTAGAACATTATCTTGGAAGATAAACACTTCTCTTTGACTAGTTAACCTATTTTCCACTCAAACTCATGTAAATATTCATGATATTTTTGTTGTACATCTCGAACCTCTCATTGTTTGATTTTCATGATCACAATCACTTTCATTTTTATCTAACATTGTGTTTTAAGTGTTTGTGTTGATAGGCATTTGATTGCCAAGAAGTTGACCAAGGAAGAGGCAGAAATGGACTGAAATTCAGTCCACCGGCCGACCGGTGGCTTCACCACCGGCCAGCCGGTGGCACCCAGACTCAAGGGGTTGCTACTGCCTCCCCACCGGTCGACCGGTGGCTCTGCCACCGGTCGACCTGTGGCACCCAGCTCAAATAGTGTTTGCTACTGTCTTGCCACCGGCCAGCCGGTGGCTCTGCACCGGTCGACCGGTGGAGCCTGGACCAAGACTCTTCTTCTCATCCAAGGCACCGGCCAACCGGTGGGACTGTACCGGCCAGCCGGTAGCCCAGTCAAACTAGCCGTTGGGGTTGACCAGTCAACCTTCTTTTGGCCTCCAACGGCTCCAAAGCCTTCTCCAACGGCTCCGAAGCCTCCCCAAAGGATCCTAGCCTATAAATAAAGGCTGAGGAAGCCCCGGACACTAACCGGAACATTTACAAAGCCACTATACTCATTTTCCATCTATTGGCCAACCTCCGGTGGACTTCCTCAAAGGATCCTCTAGTGCTCAATCCAATTCCAATCCAAGGAGCACCTCAAGAAGCTTGGGAGAAGCACGCTACATCAGCTCCACCAATCATTTGGCGCCCAAGTCTTCCTAAATAACGGTTTTTATTGTTTTATTTCTTTTTGAGCTTTAAAATTGGGTTTGTGCCTACAAACCCCAAACTCTTTCCTCATCTCCCTTTCTTTGGGTTCTCACACCACCACTAAGGTGTGAAGAGGTTTTTCAAGCCTTTACTTTTAAAGGGCTTGAGTTGTCGGTGAGCTAGCCTTCACCCGTTAAAAAGGCTAGTGGGTTATTGCTTAACCATTAAAAGCATTGGGTTCTTGCTTAACCAATAAAAGCAAGCTGTAATAGGTCCTAGTGCTACCTCAAAGCCTAGTGGGTTTCTTGCTATAACCATTGAAAAGCAAGCGGTAGGAATCTCTCAACGGTTGAGTTGGGAGCGGAGACGTAGGCCGGGTTTTGGCCGAACTCCGTTATCAATTTCTTGTGTCTTGCCTTATTTATTTCCGCTGCATTCTTTCACTTTGATTTTTAAATTGTTAATTAATTTTAAAAGGCAATTCACCCCCCCTCTTGCCATCTTTCCTCCTTGGGGTATTCTTCCGACCCAACAATTTTGGGAACCATTAATCAAAATTGACCTTCCTCTCATGAAGATGAATAATTTATCCACATATATAAGGTGAATCATGATTCCTGATCTAGATATATTCCTTAATGGGAGAATATTTCCATTGGATATTTCACTGTGTATGTTTCTTGATAAAAAATCTTAGACTAAGATAAACAAATTGGGGGAGTTCAGGTCCCCCTTCTGTAAGTCAATAATGTATTAAATGAATCCAAATAATCATCCCATGAGTGCCAAAGTAATCCAAAAATAGGAGATGAATCTAAATATCAGGTCATCGAATCATTCTCTAAATCAAATGTGATTCATATATTTCAAAATGAAGCTCCACCCAATCCTATCATACACATTTTTTATATCGATTTTAATCATGATGTTAGACCCATTGAACTTATTGTTGAGGTCTTCCACCATATCTTTTAAAATCCCTATCACCCCTTGAATGATCCAACCCTACATGAATCTATGTTTCTCATTAGAAATGATTTTAGGGAGAAGATGATTGAGTATTTTATTTATTAAACATTCAAGGTTATTCTATGAGAAGTTTCATAAGAATATGGGTCTATATTTACTTAGAGTGGTAGGTTCCCTAACCTTGGGTATCAACACCAGCTTGGAAGCACAAATAGATCTCTAGAGAGATCCTCATCTAATGTAATCCTATAAAACCTCATTGATTTCTTCTTTAATGACATCCCAAGAAACAACATAAAACATACATGGGAATCCATCATACCCTGGGATGATTTCTAGCTTCAATGTAAGGATTAGAGCTTTGATATCTAGCTCATCAGTGATGAACTCCATCTTTTCACTATCTTTCTCATTGATCAGATTGGGAATATTATGCAAGAAACTTACTTCACTGACTATACTCATTGAAAATTTATCTCCTGATTCATGTGGACATGCAAGGAGTCTTTTGAAGTGGTTTTCTGTATTATTTGTAGCCACATCTATATCCCCTATGTATGTTCCATCATCCAGCTAGAGATTAACTCTTCCAGAATCACTCTTCTCTATAATTTTGGGAGATTAAATGTGAGTTGAATTTTGATTATATTACATTGTATTTCAACTTTTTATGTGTATTTACAACTAATACACATAATATATTCATTTAATTAATTATCACTCCAATGATATGATATTTATATTGGACTCAATTTAAAAAATCTTTTTTTTAAATTTCCCATTAATTTGTTTGTTTCTTCCATGTCCCTAATTTATAAATTTGTTTTAAGAAATGTTTTTCATAATTCTATTTTGATTTTTAAGTCAATTTTAATCATGTGTGACTATTTAAAAATTGATTGAAATGATTTCTTTATCACTTTCCAAATGATTTTATTTGTGACTTATCTGAAAAATGTATAGAAGGAATATTGTTTAATATATATGACATGAGTGTATTTTTCATGCCTTCATGACTCCTTGATGAATTTTTTGTTTCCATATATTATTACAAGGATTATTTTCATTAAAATGATTTACTTTTTAATTGCACATCTCTTTAAAAAGAAATAATTTGAAAATAGAGATGTAGTTTTTTTATGAATTACTTCAGGTTATATCTAAAACTTATTTTCCATCTATGATAAAATTTTCTTATGATAGATATTATTTAATAAGTATATTATTCAAGGATAATATCATTTTTTATAATCAATTTATGTTTATGGTGAAATGATATTTAAGAGACCAATTTCCTTTCCATTCATCATCCTATGAGAAATTTTTTATAAAACCCATTTATTTATATGGGTTTTGATATAATGAATTATTTATCTTCTTATAGAACAAATAAGTAATATTTTTATTATGCGATAGGTGTGAACTAGATCTCCATCCATTTTATTGGGTAATGAATTATATATCATGAGATACTAATGGGAAACAAGTCAATGAGATTAATCCACTACATAAAACTAGTGCATCCTAATCCACTATGGGAAACATGTGTGTCCTAATACACTTTTTTGATGGTATTGGGAGTGAAAATTGACTACAATGATGGTTTTTAGAGTGAACCTATTTTAATATAAGAAATGGGCTTCCATTGAGGTTGGTGGTGTGTCCTACCCAGGACCTGTAGACACCCATAGATTTTCTATTCTTATGTGTTTGTCACAATTAAATGTCTTTTTTCAATGTTATTCTCTCAAAGATCATGTTATTTTATGAATTATTTCTTATAAAATATTATCATTTATTCCATGTATATAGATTATTCTCTTTGATATTTAGGGAATAAATATCAAATGTTGTGTTCATATTTTATGCCCTTACTCTTATGTTATGATTGATTTCTCCCTTATTGACCATTACTGAGCATCTAAGATAACCCCTTTCTTCTATTTATTTTTACCGTGATACTATGAAAGGTATTGAGTATGATAATTAAAAAAGGGTTATAATTATGAAGTAATAAGATGGATACAATATAGATTTTTTATTAACAAGTTGTTTGTGATTCTATGTTACCAAACACACTAAACCCGTAAGGTTATTGCGTGGTTTTGTTATTTTTTGTATTGAATATTCCTCTATTGAGATATAATATCTTTTTATGAGAATATTTAGTCATTATAGGATTAATAATTATGTCATCCACTTGATCATTAGTTCCAAAATTCCATATTTTAATCACTTATTTTTCAACTATTATATTGTAAAATTGATATATTGTCTCAATATATTTGGAATGATAGTGTTGAACTAGATATTTTGTGAGTTAAATCATGCTCTTATTGTCATATAATATCATTATTAATGGTTTCAAATAATCATCAATATCATTAAGTCATTTCTTCTTCCACAATAGCTGAGTGAATGGATTTTGTATAGCGATAGACTTTGTTTCAACCACACAAAGAGAAGTGATTTCCTATTTATTGCCCAACAATCACACACATTTGTTTCTAGTGCATATGTATCCCCCACTTGAATTATTTTGATCCACCATATATCTATACTAGTAAAAAATATAAAATAATAGAAATTCATTATAAATTTACTCTTTAATGTATAGTCTAATGATGAGAGTACCTTGAATATATCTATTTATTCGTTTAACATTTAAAAATCATATTCAATTATATTATTTTGGAAGAGATCTACCATACATTTTTAAAGTTATATATATAGACTTATCATATTCAACAATAAGAAGATTCTAATGATACTCTAGTACATTGTGGGATCCATATATTTCAAACCATCATACTTCCCACGTTTTTTACTAACAAAAATTAGGGACAATAACGGTTTGTAATGATGCATGTTGAATTTATTCTAAAGCATTAATACATAATTTGACTGAGAAATGAAGTTGTATTCCTAATTTTGAATCAAATTTAGCCTAAAAAAATATATTAGTTCACTAATCATGGACATTTTAAATTTTAATCTCATTTGATTAGAAAATTATTCCACTAATCCCTTCTTTATTCCACTAAATGTGATATAATACACATACATAATAACAATAAATTAATCTTTCTATGATTTCCTCACATAGATATTATGATTAATTCCACCTATATTAAATTTTCTCTATTTTAGATGTCCATACAATCAGAAATATCATACCCATGGTGCCTACATAAGATAATATAAATACTTCTTCAATATAAAAACATTTGTTTCATCATTTCTCATTGGAAATCCCACTGGTTGATCAATATAATCATCTTATTTAAAAATAAAAATAATGAATGCTTCTTGGAAATCCATATGACAAACTCTTTACCATATTGTAATTTACATGGATTAGAAGAGTCTAATGGAATATATTCTAGATAAATTAAAAATATTTATTTAACATTGATGCCTTAAATATGTGCATAGACTTTACACAATATGTGTCTTGATTTAGGTCACATTTCCTTTCTCATCAAATTTGATCATGATGATGCAATTTTTTATAATAACATTGTGATTATCAGACCTCTTAACTAGATCTATTGTCTAGTTTATTCATTCAATCAAATTCATTTCATCATTGTTGGACAAAAAATATGATTCAATTTTATTTATTCTTTAAAAGGTGTTGTTTCAATCATTTTTAGTAGAGTAGAATGTGCTATATTAATAATTATTTTTTTTATATAGGTTCTTTCTAATCCCCAATGATATTGTATTGATCAAATTATCTTATTCTTATTTACCTATGAGGTTGTAGTTGAGTTTCTTTAGAAATATTTTAAACTTATGAATATACTTATGAATACTTCACATTTGGAGAGCCATGAATTTTAAGAAATAATTCCACAATGTTTGTATTTAAATATACCCCTTTTCCAATTTATTCTTCATATTCAAACATATCAACATATGATATCCTTGAGTTATCCATACTCTTATACTCAATGTTCTGGAAATAAATTCTCTCCATAATATTTCTATATTGGTTATTATAACATTTATAGGCTTTACTCATCATTGAGTATCTAAGGAGTGTTACTTTATCTGAAGCATCATTATACCTTCCTTGATTTCCATCTTTGTTTTTGATGAAAATTTTAGTTCCAAAAACATGGAAATACATTACTGATGTCTTAATTCTATTACATATTATATAGGGTGTCCTTTCTACTCCTAGAAACAGACCTATCCCATTTTTAGTGCACACAACAACATGAACCACCAATTTTAATAAGTGACGAGAAACAATACTCTCAAAAATCAATACTCTTATGAAATCTACAATATCTTCTCAACATTTATGGTTGATTCATATATATCATATTATTCTAAAGGGGAGTTCCTATTTTCAAGGTGGATTTTGAATGGTTGACCTATATTCACCTATCTCTAAGTTCTACTATCACAGTTTCTACCATGACTATACCTACCATGAATTTACTTATGGAAAATGTTATATCAATAAAAAAATATCCATAAAAATTATTTATTCCACATGATAAATTATGTGGTATCATTATCATCTTTCAACTTCTCAGTGATTTCCTATTTAGGTAACTCTTTGACACTTCACAGTAAGACAATGTATGGATTAAAAATCCAATGAATTGAAATTTTATAAGAGGAAAATTATTCCTGTGTAAATCCCTCTATATGTACCTTTTTTTATATACATTTAGTTATTCATTTTATCTTGATAATGGAGGATTATTTTTAACTCACTTACCTATTTGGTTCTAGGACTTTGTTTGGTTTTATTATTCTCCTATTTGAACAACAGGAACCATTGTGACATGACCAAACATCTACATCTATTTGTTTAGCCACAAAAAAATTTCATCCACTGATGTTTATATATTACAATAAATTCTAATTATTCCCATAAATATTGGTATTTTATCATTCAAATATTTCTACACTCTTTGAAACTGACATTTGACACTTTCCAAAATCACCACATCTGAGAAAATTCCACAATGATGTTTCTTTCTTGGATACCCTAATTTTGTTTTAGTTTTTAATTTACTCTAAAATTTAATTAATTATTATTAATTTCCCTCATCTAGGAAATTATTTTCCAATATCCTTGAATTATTTTCATTGAAAAAAAATCATTCACTTTAAACATTTTTTAAACTCAACAACTTTTCCTAAACTGTCAAGTTTCTTAAAATGACCTTCTACCTCTCCTATCCATAAATAAATCTCTTATTTAAACTAATATACACACTTTTATAATTATTTAAAAAAAATACACTCTTTAAATATTTTATTTCTATTAATATCAATTTTTTCAAGCACATCCTTATGTTCCACTTATAGATCGATATCACCATCTGCTTGATTATATTCCCCATTTTTAATTTGTACCTTTACAACTTTATTCATAATTATTTATTCAATATAATATTAAAAAAATGTTTCTAATTACTATAAAATTTATTTATCAACATTTATCCCCTTTTTATTGGAACATTCCTTTATGCCTCTATAATATTTCTAATTTACTTTCTTCATCATCAAATTTTCTTGAGGACCAAACAATAATATTCCTTACATTACCACATCAAAAAAGCCTATGAAATCCTTCCATATAATCTCCCTATTAATCTCTAAAATTTTATATAAATATAAGAATGAAATTAATTATCCCCATCTTCTCCATTATCAATAACTTTATTAGTTTCATGTTTTTTCATGGATTTCAATTCCATCTCCTTGCATGCTTGAATTTTTCTCTTCATGTTTCACTCCCATTTCAAAAGAAACATGATTGGCTAATAGATATCCAAGAGAAATCATGGGATGATTCCTTTTCTAATGAGAGGAAATATTCAAGTTATATATAGATGTAATCCTCCCCAATTTTTAATTTTTTCAATTTCAGTTTACTTAATTTCATTACCAAGACATCAAATTTCTTAAACAACTTCAGTAATTAAATTGAAGAAAATATGTACATTTTCATTAGGATTTATTTTTTTTATCAAAATAAATATTGTTTAGAACATATATTACTTACTCATTTACATTTTTATTTACCTTATATATATTTTACAATTTCTTCTACATGGTATTTCTCATAACCCATAATTTTATCAATGGAAGTTATCTTATTGTAGTTATTTCATATAATATAAATCACAAAAACTACATAGAGAAAAAAATGATTTCCATAAATGTAGAATGAAAAATTATCTAGAAAACAATCCAATAAAATTCCAAATATTAAAATAGGGAAATTAATATAAATTCAGATAATAAGAATAGGATATTTTGGATCTACTCGATCCACTAGATTGACTGCACTCAAAAACAAAGCTGTAGAAATAAAACAAAATGTTAACAATAAAATATTCATTTTAGTGATTAATATATATTTAAACATTATAGTAAATAAATATTAATGTATAGTAAATGAAATAAGTGGTATTTATTGAAATTAAAGAACATATACCATTGGAATAGTTTCTTGACCATTGCAATAGTAATATGACCATTAGGAATTGTTATCTAGCCATTAGAATAGTCACCTCACCTATGAAATTATAAATAATATTTAGGTATCTTATAAATGAAAATATGGAATAATTATATAAAGGTATAAGTAAGTAAATGTTTTAAATGTTATATATTAAGTCTTGGTATTTTGTAAAAATGTTAATTTCTATTTAAAATATTATAAATAATATTACTATTTAAATGAATATATAATTTCTAAAAAATAGATTCATAAATTTATATTTTGTTGTATTAAGAATATAATATAATTTTATGAAACCATGATTAATTTTTCAAAGGCTCATAAAATTGATTATAATATTAAAATTGATATTTTTATAATAAATGATAATTTTATATATGAATTAAATTTATAAAATTTAAAAATAAATTTTAATAAAATGGAGTCTATTTTTTGAAATATGAAAATCAAAAATTGGGTAGGGTTATGTTTTTGTATTTTTCGAAAATATTTGAATTTACATTGAATAGTGATATACTTTAATTTACAATATTTAAAAAATATATGAATTTTTGAATCATGGATGATGTTTAGATGATGTAAGAACCAATTAATTTTACTCCTCTGAACCATTTAAAATATTTAGTAATATTAATAAAAATTATTTTTTCTTCATAAAACATAACAAATAAATGAATATAATTATAAAAAACATGCCTCTCCTCCACCTATAAATACTATCCTTTCCCATCCCTTATTATCCAACCCCATAAGTCTTGAGGATTGTCTAAATTCTTCCCAAATCCCTTCCCCATCTTCTTCCCAATTTCTAGGACTGGTTTTAATCAACAAAGGACCAACCTAAGGAAATTTAAGAGTTTCTCAAGTAGGAAACATTCAAGAGGTAAAATCCTCTTAATTTCTCTTCTAAATTCTTCCTTTATTATACCTTATCCTCACCTACCCTATCAAAAACAACATGAAAATTATAGTATCATATATATAACATAATATTACTTTTTTAATAGAATATAAATCATCAAATATCTTCTCATTTACCTTTATTTTAATAAACAAAAACATCATCTGTGATATGTCGATTCGCCGCCTTTGTGGAAGATGATTTTTCATTATTCATTACCTCTTATAGGGCTAGTAAAAAAACTTATAATGGTGAAAAGATATTTTATAATTTATATTATAACTTTTTTCATGTTTTTAAACCAATATATATACATAATATTAAAAAATAAAACAAATATAGTTAGCAATGATCGAAAAAACTATAAAACAAACTAATCATTTTTTATTAACATTTAATGAAATGAATCATTATAAAATCAGAAAAAGTTATTATATGGGACCATTTAAAATTATGGAATTATTTTAATAAAATTTCATTCTACTTTTATAGTTTTTCATCAATTTGACATAAACTCCCATAATTATAGTCAATGTAACCGATTATAAAACCATGGAATGAATGCTTCCTGAGGAAACAAATTAAAAATAATAACCCATAGAAATGGACATAAATGAACTTAATAAAATTAAAATAAATAAAATATACATGGATAATATTATTAATTAAGTAATTAGTGGATCTAATTTTATTATCTAGGACATTATGTAAAATTGAAGAACATATTCAGACATAAGGTAATAGATCTCTCTGAACCTCCAAATTACCTTTGGGTTACATTTTATCTCTATATTTACAAATGTATTTATTCCATAATCTTATATTATTCTTTTAAATTCTATGTATATGTTCTAAAAATATATATCCAGATCAATTAATCTTTATTTTATAGGGAATTGCATGTTTTAAAAGGTTTCCTTATCAATTCCTCCCTATAAGTAAGCCCGATTAAAATGATCTTATCCATTTCTTACCCATAATAATGTACACTCCATAATCTATTTTAAGACACTAATATATTCTTAAAATAAAAAATGTCATCAATAAAAAATGCCGTAGATCATTATTTGTTTTATTCATAATATAATTTATTCATCCACATTAAAGACACTTTATTCTTTTCCCCAAAATCAAAATTGAGTGGCACATTTCTAATAATATACAACCAATAATTTTAATGATTTAACATCAGTTTTATTTAATTTTTAAGGATATATCTTATTATTCCATTATTAATGTCTATGGATTAATTAAATACCTTATTTTATGGATATAATTATTATACTCCCATTGGTTATGGATTATGACATGATTAAGATACCCACTTAATTCCATGGGTAACCATTATGTTTACCCCTTAGGTTTGAATCTTCATGAGGAACACATATGCATGAACACATTATGATGGGTGAACCTAGATATTTCTCTATTAAATTGGGTTATATCTAGTCTCATGGGACATCATTTATAGGATTAGAGTGTAAACCTAATCCATTATGGGCCTCTATCCACCATGTGATTTAGTCTTCAATGTTTCCCTTAACTCATGTTTATGTCATGTTATATTTTTCAAACACATTCCTATGATCCAATAACCACATGATCCCATGTTTTATATGTTATTATTCTATATGATTATTCATGTGCCGTGAATTTTTATGTCATCGTGTTATTACTTTCAACTCATGTCCTATTATCTATTCCTGTGTTTATTCTCTTACTGTGATTCTTAGCTCATCTCTTTAATTATATGTATTCCCCAATTAATCCTATATAGTTATAGGATCTCAAAGAGAGTTATCAGTTCATTATGGAGATTAATAATGTGGTTTTTTATTCTAGTTCCATGTTTTTAGTTTTATGTACCAAATTTCCCAAAAACTCAAAACATTACGATCCTTGGTTAGTATTTGATGGATAATTATTCTTTATATCATGTAATATTATGTGTAAAAGGATAGGGCCACTATAGCTTGTATCATAGGATGTTCTAGTTATTTTTTTCCATTCAGATTAGAAATACATAGTAATAACTATAAGGATAACTCTACCACCATAAATAATTAGGATTTAAAATTAGGGAATCACATGTTAGGATATAATTTTTATTTACATGTTTATCCTTTTATGTTCAATGATTCCTTTTTATATACTTATTATTTGTATATTCAATCCCCTGGTTTTTATTTTATTTCTTATTCTTAGTAAATGGTGGGAAATAGGGTAACTTGTTACAAAAATTAACGTTATATAAAATGTGATGATTTACATAATGAGATGTAAAATTTGATGGGAATGAGAGTTTAGAAATTCATGATAGTACTAGCTCAAAAATTTCAGGTTATGAATAATAACATTACTCAAATAGAACACCCTAATTATACTAATAATTAGAATGTTTTGGTTTAATCCTTTATGTGAGAAAGAAACCATATCTTTTCTAGATCATCTAATCCCCTTATCATGGAACAATAGATTGACTCCATTGAGAATATATTCTCTATCCTTTAATGCTCAGAAGAGGAGAAATTCATGCTATTGATTTATCACATTGATGGGGAAGTTCATAAATGGTAGACAGAGATAAAAAAATTATGTCTTATGAGGAAATTTACTACATGGATTGGGAAGGATTCAAGAAATTATTTTTCACTTAATATTTTCCTTGAAGTCTCCATCTTAAGATGGAGAGGGAGTTTCTCGAACTGAACAAAAGGAAGATGAGTTTATCTAGGCGTAGGAAGAATACATAACAAGAATTTTATGATATGACTTCAGCTTTTTCATTAACATTATATGAATAGTGGATCACTTCATTATTGGACTAAAGTCGAGTCTATAAAAATCCTTAGATATTCAAGACACTTAAATTTATGAAGAGATTATTTGTTGTTCTATTAAATTTGGATTGAAATTAGAGACTCTCAATTGTCTCATGGGATCAAAGATGAGAATGGGAAAATGGAGATTAATATGTGAGTATAAATAGAGAAATCCCTAGAAGGAAATAAAACCATCATCCCACTTATAAAATGAATAGGATGAAGCATCCAGGAAACTACCTAAGGGGAACCAAGAGATGCTTCAAATGTGGAAGAGAGGGTCATTAGGATAATTTTCTCTGAATGGATTTTAATAAGAACACTAATGTAGAATAATAAAGGATGGTTTGAACCAAAACTCATCCTATAGTGGAGTGTTTCAACTACAAGGAATATGAGAATTAGGTTATCCATTTTCATAAGCTAGGGGTTGTCATAGGAAATCAAACAAAAAAACCACTAAGATTAGAGGGAAGGAAATATGTGACCACTACTATTGAGGTGTATCCTACTAATGATTCGGTGATAGGTGCATTTTTATTCATTCAAAAATAGATAAAATTATTTTTTATTCTAGTTATAGACATTATTTTATATCATAAATGTTTAATAGAACCCTTTAAACACCACCTCAAAATATAAAGGTTGAGTTCTATATGACAAGATCAGGTGGCAGTATTATTTCATCCAAGGTATATAATTCCTCCCCTATCAATGTTAATGGACTGAATATATTTTTTATTAGAAAATAATATTTTTTATTTCAAAATCACTTTTGAGGAAAATGTGGGAAACCTGAATTAAAATCATAAAAGAATAAATAAAAAAACAAATAGTAATATCCCCTCCCCAGCGACTACATACTTATATCAAGCCTCCAACTCACATGACCACTTATAAAGCTATTCTGTGTAGGGTTTTAGGGGTCTAGTACCGATGGTGAAGCCATACCCTATATTTATTCCATGTTTGAATGACCATTCTCAATGAATGCTTCCAACTTTGAATCCTCATCTCGAGTTGATCCTTGTAGAGTATTGGATGCTTTCACCATCAAAATACAAAATAAAACAAAAATATAAATATTGTCTCAAAGCCCGCCAAAAAAATATTTCAAAAACTCCATGATTGATAATTTTATAAAATTCAAAACCAAAAGTTCGCGAAAAAGTTGAAAAAATGAGAATCGCTACTGATTTCCCTGAACTGGCCCCTCAAATTCACATCCCAATGGACCAAGAAGAACAACATGCTGCTCCACCTTGGAGAGAATGGATGAAACCTATAACTATAGTAGAGAACTAAGAAAATATATGTGCAGAGAATATATGAAAAAACCCCCATCAACATCATCATCATTACATTAACTCAAGCATCACCATCTTGATAAATCATGATCAAAACTAGTGCAAGAAAAAACCATCAGAGCGGCTTGAAGCGCATCACAGAGACAACTTGAGCAACCGAAATGCACATCATAGAGAAAATTAGAGCAGCTAAATAGAGCATCATAAAAGAGACTGAAGAAACCAAATACGGGCATCACCGAGGCCTTTGGAGCAGCGTAAGAGCACCTCATAAGGCCGAGGACTACAACCACCGCGTCTGGACCACCACTGATGCCACATAAGCCAAACACCAACAAA
Source organism: Viscum album (assembly GCA_963277665.1). NCBI lineage: Eukaryota > Viridiplantae > Streptophyta > Magnoliopsida > Santalales > Viscaceae > Viscum > Viscum album. Next base: position 96,773,536 of record OY728130.1, on the reverse strand, counting down.
GCTAACCAGAACCAATGAAAATCCAATAAAAATAACATTCCACAATCGATGTAGTAAAAGGGATTAGATAATTAAAATTCACATTATAGAGACATCTGGAGAAACAAAAATGCGCATTAGAGAGGAAATAGGAGTTCCTAAAAAGAACATTATAGAACAACTAGAGAAACCAGAGATGCACATCAAAAAGGCCTCCAGAGCAGCGTAAGAGCACATAATCAGGATGATAATCTCTACCACCATCCTACTACCTACAATCACCATTAAAACACCAAAAATAAACTATCATTGTTTTTAACACAATCAAAAAATCAACCAAAATGGTCACTGGTGAAATTGGAAGAACCATCCTACCAACGGACCAAACCAGCACCAGAACAAAATCAATTTTTAACCATGAAGCACAACTCCTAATTTTTTCCTAGAAAACCACCATGGAAAAAAAGAATCATCACAAGTCCAAATCCCATTTTATATACTCCATGGACTCTAACCACCTAACCACAAAATCAAGCAACATTGCATATATGTGAGAAAGAAAATGAACATACCCCACTGGAGAATGATGATGAAGCCCACCAAAGCTATCAAGATGGAGAACCACTTCAATTAGATCTAACACATCACCGGACATATAATTTCTCACATCATCCATAACAACTTGGGCCATCCGAAGTAGAATACTAATGAGTCACCACACCCATATCTGACCCCTTACTGAATCTGCGCACATCATCCATAATGACTCATGTCATCTGATGACAATTCCCAAGAAACTACCATAACAAACCACGAAGAATATCAAAGTTGGATGAGTATAAATGTGCGAAGAAAAATTCAAATCTGTCCCATTACACAATCGATGAAGCGGAACCATATGAAGTTGATTCCCAAAGAATCGTTGCTGTAAATAGAGGAGAGCCGTAGCCGAAGCCATGACCCCCTTTGTGGACTAAATCTCTCAGTACATCTTATCTTACTTTTTTTTCTATATTTTCATGTTATATTGGGAATGTGTTGAAAATAATTATATAAATCCAAAATCAACTATTTGAAGAGGGAGAAAACTATTCACATCAAAGGCATCCCCCAATTCTATGAACGTGTAAGAAGGATAAAGAATCTTGTTTGGAATCATCTAATTAATTAGGGATATTATTTTCTTATGAGAAAGTATTTTTATCTCCAATTATTGAGTCAATGGAGAGGATCATTATTGAATACATTCCCATTATCAGGGACTATAATGATGTGTTCCTAGAATAATTGTACGTTCTTCCTCCAAACCAAGAGGTTGAGTTATAAATTGATCTTATACATAGATCTCTGCTTATATCAGAGAATCTTTATAGTATGGTGACCATTGAGTTTTAAAAACTAAAGAATAAGTTAAAATGGAAAATAAATAATGTTTTAATATGTCAAAGTTCCTTACCGTGGGGTTCCGAAATCCTCTTCATCAAAAAGAGGGATGGATCATTGCACATGTGCATTGATTATCATGAGATAAAAAAACATGATAAAGAATAAGTACCCAACTCGTGTATTGATGAATTTTTCAACCAAATATGTGGGGCTATGTATTTCTCTACTATAGACCTTCAGTTGGGATATCACCAACTAATGGAAAAGAAGGAAGATATTCCCAAGACTGCATTTGGAATGAGCTATGGACAATATGAGTTCACAATGATACCCATGAGACACACTAATTATGTAGAAATATCCAGGGACATAATGAATATATTATTTATAGATTTCCTTGAAAAAATTGTGGTATCCTTTATAGAAGATATTATGATATACTCTAAGAGAAATAAGTAACACGAGGAATATTTCAATATTGTGCTAATGAAATTTTGATAGGGGAAACTATATGAAATGTATAGTAAATTTGATTTATAGATTGGGGAAGTATCATTATTGGGTCATGTTATCATCTGGAAAAGAATATCTCTAGACTCTTCCAAGATAATGGCCATCAAATAGTGGAACATGTTAAAACCTATAAATGAAATCCTTAGTTTCCATGGTCTAGCTGGGTATTATTGACATTTTTTGAGAAACTTCTCAGAATTTTCAAACCCACTAACCGATCCAAATCATAAGAGAGTAGTTTTTTTGTAGAGTAGTGAATGTGAATACAAATTTAAAGATTTAAAAAATAAGCTAATCAGTGAACCAGTATTTACACTAGTGAGAAGTGTGGAAAACTTTTGGGTATACAATGATTCATCAGAGTAAGTATTAGATTTTATATAAATGAAAATTATAATTTGATCTCCTATTCCTCATAGAAGCTAAAATTTCTTTATAAAAACTATCCCATGCATGATTTTAAGTTAGTGGTTGAGATCATTGCATTGAAAATGTGGAAAAATTATCTCTATGGGGAAACAAGTGATATATATATTTACTATAAGAGCCTCAAATATATATTCACATATAAGGATATTAAAATGAACCATTGGTGATGGTTAGATCACATCAATGATTATTACTGCTCAAACCACAACCATCCTGGTAAGAAAAATTAAACTGTGGATTATATAAGAAGAAGTGATCCTGTAACTTTATCAATGATGAGAGTTGAGAAGGATTCAATCTTCCTAGAATTGAAAATTATGGACATTGTGGTCATAATGGAAGGTCCTACATCTCTTCTTTCACAAATGACTTATCATCCATCCCTAAATAAGAAAATAAAGGATTCTCAAAGAAATGATGTGGAAATTAAAAATTAGGTGGATTTTAAAAGAAATGGAAAATCCTTAGATTCAAAAATTGACAAGGAGGGATTTATAATATTTGGGCCACGAATATGTGTACTATCAAATAATGAGACAAAGATGGACCTTTTGAATGATTCACATAGCCAGAATTTTTATATCTTCCATAGAAGAAAAAATATGTATTGATACATCCAAGAGCACTATTGGTGTGATAATATGAATAATGATGTCATTAAATATACAACAATTTTCAAGTTAGGTCTACAAGTGATGGATGAAAAAAAAGTATAAGGGAATAGTGATATCATTACCCATACAAACATGGAAGTTAGAAGACATCACCATGGACTTTGTCATAGGAAATTCAAAAACATCTAGAGGAAATAATTATATATGGGTTTTTCTAGATAATATTACAATGAAATATCACATTATTTCAATTTGTGAGGATTTATCACTTGACCAACTTGTAAAAATATACATCAGAGAAGTATTGAGGCTTTAGGAAGAACCATTATTGATTAAATGTGATCTTAATCTAAGATTCAACTCCAAGTTCAAGAAAAGTCTCTAACATGATCTAAAAATTAAGATGAACTTCATTATGGATTAATTTCCTCACAATGATGTCCAATCAATGTTAACACTTTAGACATTTAAAGACATATTGTGTGAATGTTCTGTGGACTTAAATGAATTATGGGATCAACATATTATACTTTAAGAGTTATATTAACACAATAGTTTCAACTGAAGAATCTAAATGGACCCATATGATTCCCTTTATGGAAATATAAGTAGAAAAGTGACATGCTGGGATGAAGTTGGTGAACCTAATCTATTGGAACATGAAATGGTCAAAAAAATTCTATAAAAGGTAAAAACCATTTAGCATCACATCAAGGGATCCCAAGGTTGATAGAAGTGATGTGAAGATAATCATCAATGGGACTTAGAGTTTGAGGTTGATGAAAAAGTATTCATTTTCTTCTCTCCATGGAAGAGGTTCATGATATCAAGCATGAAAATAAAGCTATTCCTAGGTACATCGACTGCTTTGAGATTATTAATTGATTTAGATCTATGGAATATTAACTATAGCATCCACAAAACATTTCTCAAGTACATGATGTATTCCTAAAATCCCTACTAAGGATGTACATACTAGACACATCACATGTACTAAATTCAATGGTGAAATAGTTGGAAAATTATCTCACTTATGACATGTGGCTGGTGAATATCTTCGATCATAGAGATAATGTTCTACATAATAAGAAAAATCACATAGTCAATGTACTATGGATTAACTATAAATATGAAGAGGAAACATGGGAAATAGAGGAAGTGATTGAGGAGATATATCGTCACCTATTTTCACCTTAGTATGTAATGTAAAATTCCTAGGAAAAATTACCATAAGGAGGGAAGAATGCTACAATGAATAATTTTACGAATAAAAATTACCTTATTATAATTATGTAATATAAAGTATTATTCTTATAAATGAATAACGATACATTAGTTATAAAATAATAAAACATGAATTATAAATATTACTTCAAGGATATAATTTGAATATAAAACTATAAGAACAAGATAATTTAGATCTTCTCAATCCACTAGAATAACCACACTCACGAGAAAATCCGTAGAATATAAACATAAGTTTAACAATAAAAGATTCATTTTAAAGATGAATTACTATATAACATTTAAAGAAAATATAATTTAATAGATAATGGATGAAATCAATGATATTTATAGAAATTAAAGAACTTATTCCATTGGAATAATAACTAGACCATTGGAATAATAATATGACCATTAAGATTAGTAATATGGATATTAGAATAGTAATCTCATCTATTAAAGTATAAATAAAATTTATGTATCTTATAAATGAATAAATTATATTGTTATATAATGGTATAAGTAAATAAATGTTTCTAAAATAATAAATTATGTATTGGTGTTTTTGTAAAACGTAAATGTTTATTTGAAATTTTATAAATAATATAATGGTTTAAAAGAATATATAATTTCATAAAATATATTCATAAATTATTATTATGTCATATTATAATTATAATATAATTTTATGATACCATTATTAATTTTTCAAAGGGCTATAAAATCAATTATAACATTAAAATCGTTATTATTCGAATATATGATGATTATATTTAATACTTAAATTTCTCATATTTAGAAAAATATGTTTAGAAAATTTATTCCATTTTTAGAATATATATTTCAAAAAATAGTTCGGGTGAATTTTTGGGATTCTTCTAAAATAATTAAATTTTGTGTGTTTAGTGAAATACGGTAATTTATTGTAATTAAAAAATTAATGAATTTTTGATTCATTGTTGATGTATTTATAATATAGGAACCCATTAGTTTGAAATGAACTGAACCATTTACTGTATGTTTTCATAGGAATCTACAATATTGATATTATTGACTGAAAATAATAAGCAAATTAATAAAATAATCCAAGACACCCTTCTCCTCCCCGATAAATACCACCCCTCACCACCACTTCTCCTCACACCTCCTAAGCATTGAAGTGTGTCTATATTATAACAAATTAACTTCCAAAGCCTCTTCCCCATGTCCAAGACCAACTGGTGTCAACAAAATTCTAAAACCAGGTTCCTTATAGAGTTTCTTAATGAGACGACGTGCAAAAGGTAAAATCCTCATTCTTTCTATTTTAAATTAATTAATTCTTCTACCTTATCCTCACCTCTCCTAACCAAAATAGAAAGATGAATACAATATCACATATAATCATTATTTTTATTATGTTAATATAATATATATAATAAAATATATTCTTTTCACCATTTATCATAGATTACGAAAGTAATGTTCATGATATATCGATTAACTGCCTTCGTGGATTATGATTTTTCATTTTCCATTACTGGCTTCAAGGCTATTCATAAAAACATTCTTATGGTTAAACCAAATCTTAAAATATATATTATAAATTCGTTCATGTTTTGGAACTAACACACACACATATATATATATATAATATAATATAATAAATGAAAACTAGTTTTGATGATTGAAAAACCTCTAAAATAAACTGATCGTTTTTCATTAACATTTTATCTAATGAATAATTATCATATCTAAAAAGTAACAGATATATAAGACCATTTAAAATTAAGGAATAATTTTAATACTATTTTATTCAAATTATTATTTTTTCTCTTCTATTTTACATGAACTCCCATAATAATACCCTGTGGAACCGACCATAAAACCATGAAACGAACGCTTACGAAATAAGAACATTAAACATTATAACCCCTAAAAATGGCCTTAAATGAAATTAATAAAATTACAATAAATAAAATATATGTGGAGAAGGTTATAAATTAAGTAATTAATAAATCTAATTTTATTATCCATGACATTAATTGCATGTTCTGAACACATTCATATATAAGGTAAGGTATCTCTTCAAACCAATAAATTGCCTTTGGGTTACGCCTTATCTCTCTCTACAAAAATTTATTTCTTCATTAATAATATATTATTATTATTATAAATTATTATTTTATGTTATAAAATTATGTATCATGATCAATTAATATTTATATGAGGGGTAATTACATGTTTTAAAATGTATCCTTCTCAATTCCTCTCGATAAGCAAACCTGATTAAAAGGAACGTCTCTACTTCTTACACATTTAAAAGTACAGTCTGTTATATTTTTTAAGCAATCAATATTTTTATAAAATCACTATTTTTATCAATAAAAACTCTATTATCCCAATTTTATTTTATTCATGCAATTATGAGTTCATTCTCTTGAAATACACTTTATTCTTTTCACTGAAACCACACTTATGTGACACAATTTTAATATTATCCACCCACCTCAGTTTTACTTAACTATTCACGATATACAATTTTATTTTTATTTATTAATGTACATGAATTATTAAAAACTGTTATTTTATATATACCATTATTATACACCCCTTGGTTATGCTTTATGGCATGATTACAATACACATTTAATTCCATGGGTAACCCTTATGTTTAATCCCTTTGTTTGATTACACATGTGGTACACATATAAATGAACATGTTATGATGGGTGTAGCTAGATGATGATCCAATGAATTTAGTAACATTTTGTCTCATGAGATGTCATGTATTGTATTAGGGAGTCAACCTAATCTATTAGAGGACTTTTTCCACCATTTGATATAGTGTTAGGAGTTGCCTCAACTCATGTTTATGTCATATTATATATTATATTCACATTCATTTTTCCAATATCCCATGATCCCATGTTCTAGATGTGCTTATTCCATATGTCTATTCATGATCCATGTCATTTAATGTCATCATGTATTCCTTATAACTCATGTTCTATGTTGTATTCCTTTATTTAGTCCCTTGCTAGGATTTTTATCTCATCCATTTTTTCTATATATTCCCAGGTTATCCTATGTAGTTATAAGATCTCAACAGGAGTTTGTATCAAATTATGGAGAATAATATATAGATATCCTATTGTAGTTCCATATTTTCTGTTTTATATACCTAATTTCCCAAATACACAGGAGTTAGTGATACTTGATTTTAATTTGATGGATAGTTATGTGTAATATCATGTAATATTATGTGTAAAAGTCTAAGGAGTCTATAGTATTTTTTAGTGAAACTCATCACCTTTAAATACAAATGATTTGATAAAAGATACATTAGAAGTATTTTGATTTTTGGAATCTTCATTATGATGTTTATCATCTATTTCAGTCATGGATACCTATGTTCCATCCATAGAATGAATCTCTTGAACTTTGGAAAAGTAAACATCCATCCCATGTGATCATAGGTGAGATATCATTATACTCTTCCAAATATGGATATTTAACTATAATAAGGTTAAATCCCCGTATGTTTATTGATTTTTCCATATCATCTAGACCAAATGATAGAATTAACACCTACAACCCAATCTCTCTAATACCACTTATGATAACCCAAAACCCCAAGAGTGGGGAGTGGTGAATCAGGGTGGAAAATTTTTATTATAATTAAATGGATCATGTAACCATATTGGTAGGGTGTAGTGACATATGTCAAAATGTAAAAACCAAATAACTTAACCCATGTATATGGAACATGAAACCAGACATAGTAGTTTCAATTGGTTCATTACTAAGGATATTCCATAGAGAAAACACTGATATTGTGTCGATCATACCAAAATATGTTATGATCCATTAATTATATTCATTAATTTTTTTAATCTTGTACAATTCATTCTAGGCTTTCTTCTATTATAAATATTTCATGGATATCACACTTCCTTCCTCAGATCACTTTAATTAACTCATCATTCATCACTTCCTTGGGTGAAATATTTCATAGTTTATCTAATTGATCAAATTCACATCCATATATTAGCACATAGAGATGATTCTTCTCATCATTGATGTAAACCTATGATGCTTCACAAAATTAATAAAAAATCCTCCAATTTCATGTGTTTTTAATTAAGTATCTTCCATGATACACTATTTTTCATGAAACTCCTATCCTTTTCTAAAAATCTAAAAGGTTTTTATAAAATCCCAAATTTCCAAAAAATTAAATTTCATTAAACTTAAACCTTTTATGAATATTCCTTAATTAAAATCCCTTTTTACCAATGACATCTAAATGATTATTTTTTTGAAACATGTGTTCATGTAATGTCCCTGATTCTAATAAGAATTATGTTCCTATACATTTTTAATGAAATTCGTGTGATAAGACCATAATTTAAAAAATTATTTCAAATGAAGAGTATCAGCCGGTTTATTAGTGGAAAACAATATTTCATAGAACACTATAGAGTTATCAAAACTCCACATATTTTGAAAAACTATAGTACCTTCATAAATAATGTCACCTCTAATTATCCAATGTTAACCTATCCTTCCATAGATCACGAAACATGTGCTTTTAAAAACCTATTTGAACATTATTCAGGAAAACTATATAATTTCTAAAAACTATTTCTTTTAGACATTACCCATTAATTATTTTTGAGAATAATAAATACATTATATATTTGTTTTTCTTTAGATTTTCATAGACAAAAATTTGGAGAAATCTAGATAACTACCCCACATTTAACACTAAAGATACATATATGGTAAGATCACTTATCTTGTAAACTCTTTGATAAAAAAATTATGAATTGAAAAAAATATACCATCACTTTCTAGTTGTGAATACCCTTGTTTTCAATTGTTAGTGTTCATAAAACGAGTTATATTTCCCAATATAATTTTAATTTGTTCAGATCCAGCTATATCTATTACTCCAGTATTATTATCTTTCCTAAGAGGAAAATACCTATATGGATTAATTGAATTTATATGCTTTACATTCCTTATAATAGTAGAAATTTATGTACAATGGACCAAATTATATTAAATAATACCATTATTAATCACATTGTATAACTTCAAAAATAGCGAAACAAATAACATAAACTAATTTTTTATAACTAATCTCATGGTCATTTTCTTAGTTTCATTGGGAATATTCTCAAGGTTCTTCAAAGGGTTTAGTACACTATAAATTAATTCCTAAATATATTTCCAAAGGATTTGGTAAAACATTTTCTAATATAAAATGTGAACACCCGGACCCTAGTCACCCCGAGTTGATGGTTATATTATTAAATTGGTACTAAATATATTAAATCACATTCCAATGTAAAAAATTCATAATATTTCTTGGTAAACTAGATATATACATGAATCTCAAAATACCTAAGAAAAAAAATACAAAATATGATTTTCAATAGGATAATCATAATTATATATATAATTTCTCTAAAAACCAATAATAATGCATTTACCAATATCCTAGGGAAAGGAAAATGATGAAAGGGATGAGATCAGATGCTCTTTAAGGGAATTCATACATCAAAAGTCAAATAAGCATCATTAATATGGATAGAATAAATGATGATCAAATAATTCCACATAAATAATCACATAATATACAAAAGTAACCAAAGATATAAAATAATTCAAATAAATCAAGGGAATAAATAAATAATTTAATAGTGGAGGAATGAATAACGCCCAACATCATAACTTACCATCAGGGCCTTGTTCCACAACTTCAAAAACATAATTTCGAGGTCTTATACCAAGATATAATACGTAAATGGGTAAGGACATAATTAAGCACCCAATATATTTTGTCTCATGATACCAAATGATGTGTCTATGGTATATGTAATTTCTAGTCCCACCCATCACTTAATATGTCCAACACATTCATCTAATTAAAAATCCACATAAATTAATCAACATTATTTAAGAATCAATAACTATCTATATTAAAAAAAACATATAAAATACCAATACATTCCCAAGTAAAGTTGTTCATAAACCATCCAAATAAATATGGGGGTGGTATCAAAAGTATTTAACCTCATTAAATCATAATATTTAATAACATATGTCTACATAGAAGAATATACTTTCAAAATATCACTAAAAATTATTTTGAGAAAAATACCCTTTCCACTTTGAAAAAAATTATCTAATGTTGAGAAAATTAACATATATTAAGAAAATAATTCATTGAAAATAATATTTTTAACATTTAAATGAACCATAAAATCATCGAGTGTTCATGATGGTGGGAAATCTTCTCCATGTCATATAAGTTAAAAAAAATCCCATCACACTATTGTAAAAAGGCAAAAAGTTTCTTTTTCTGAAAATGATTAGAAGATTCATTTTAAAATGCCTTATAAAAGTTTATAAATGGTAAAAATATCTTTAATAGATAATTTTAATATTTCATAAACATTCTTATAGTTATTTTAAATAAAATATAGACACAAAATAAAATATTCCTAACTGAAGAGAAAAAAAGGTCAATTTTCCATAAAAACATCATTTCTGTATCATAGTTAATTAAAGAGATGAAAATGAATGTGAAATAAGAAATTTAAATAAAAAACTATTTCATATTAATTTTTTTTGTTTTTATGATATAAATATCAATTAATTCACCAAATTGTGAATTAAATATAAAGAATCCTTAATGCTGATGAGATTGTGAAATAAACCCTCCTCTCATGTTTGACTTCATTCATATGTGTATGAAAATACTATATAATAAATATTTATTTATTTTAAATATATTATAGAAAACTATTCATATATATAATACCATATATTATTTAATTTTTAACTTTTATTAACTATTTATTATCAACTTTTTGTTGAAATCATTTTCCCGGTTAATAACAACATTTTTCATGTATGCTTTTAGTCTAGTAATTTCAGTCCTTATAATTTGAACATTATTACACAATCTCAAGAATTTTAATAATTATATACATATAAAATATATTAATTATGTACATATTTAGGGGTATGATAAATCATAAAAGTATAAAAATGAATTACACCATTCATTAAGACAGTATGTCATACATATTCATTAATATTTTTTCTATTATAAAGTAATAGAATGAAAGAATGAAATATAACAATTCATATTTTCAGAATAATTATTATAAAATATAAATCACATATATATTCCTAAAATATATCTTTATTACAATATATATAAAACAAAAATGATAAAAGAATCACATCACATCATGGTGGTATTAATCCACACTTATGCATATTCGACATTAGTATTATCAAACTGATTGGAAGGTAAGAAAGTGGATATTATATTATAATTATAGTATCATAAATTTTTAACAAAAAAAATATAAAAATAAATGAACCATTAAAATACCCATCTGTTATACATGTTTATGAAAAATAAATTGTATCACTATGTGGAGATGATATGTTGTACGTAAGCACGACCAAAAAATTCACTTCCTATTTTATGAAAAATAGAGTTGATAAATGTTTTTTAAAAGTCATAATAAAATTTAATTATATTTAGTATAATAAATCAATTGTTTTATGATAAATAACATATATTTATAGGAGGTAAATTAAGAAATAAATTGATAGAGGTTGGGTTAGATTACTTCCTCTTCTTCTCAAGAACTCTTTTGAATCTTTCTTAAGAAACCTAGGGTTGGTATTTTGAGGATACCGGAACCTCTAGAACATGTATAAATATGTTTATAAGAGAAATGGGTAGTTATTTGTGGTGGTTATTTTTCAAAAAAAGTCAACAATTGATTAAAGGGATTTCCTTATACAAGTGAAGGAAATGAAACATTCAAAATTAATAAAAATATTAAAATATATCTTAGTCAACCTCAAGAAAAATGATTCCAAATTATATGGTATCATATGGAATAAATATCATCATCCAATAATTTTTTTTATGAATTTATTAAGTATATTAACACTTATCCTTTGGTTTAACCCCTCAGTTAACTTATTTTAACCTTAAACATGGTGACATGATATTCATACTAAAGGGGCTATAATTTTATATATAAGGTGAAAATTGGATAATAAATGGATAAGGGATATAATTAAAGACCATATATTATCCCCATTACCATATTTATAAATTTTATTAATTTCAAAATAATTTAATAAAATATTATTTTCATAAAAAATCATTACTAACATTGTTTACACAATTCAATTTAATTGACTTCAAATATATCAAGAAAAATATTAAATTTTAATATAAACCATTAAAATATCCTTATTATGTTATATTTATCATAAAAATTCATGTATCATAGAAACTAACCAAAATTGTATTAATTTTAATATTTTTGAAATCAATTATTTTATAATTTCAATAATTGAATAAATATTGTGTTAGAGTTGGATAAGAATACAAGTTAATTTTATAATACCAAAAAATTATAAATAAAATAACAACATAAAAATTATTTTATTATTATCTAAATAATAATCTATATTCATTCATTGCATTCTTTTTTCTATATGTTCACACATAAGAGATATTCAAAAGTAATAGAGTGAGATTTTTTATTTTTTATTCCATTAAATATTATATATGTAGTTTTCATGAAAATGTTTTCCATTAAACAAATAAATTATGAGTATAAGGAGATATTGGTTAGGATACCCTTACTCCATAGTAATTTTAATGACAAATGGAGACCTTATCACTTAGTTTGAACCCTGATTAACTTGATTTTACATTTTTCAAGATGAAAAATTTTACCATGGTCTCTATTCATAATGTTAAAAATTGAAATAAATTTATTTACCAAATTATAAAATCATCATTCCAAATAAGAAATCCATTTTTTAATATTATTTAAATATAATTCATAGAAATTATCTTTAAAAATAAGTTCATAAAATTGGATCAAAACCATATTTTATAAAACTACATTTTTAAGTATAAATCAGGATTTATTCCCATATCATACCAAAAAATAATATTATATGAATGTTAGAAAAACATTATGAAAAAATAATATTTAAATTTAGTTAACATCATTCACCAATAGTTATTAATTTAATTTATAATGATAACAAAATTGCATAAATAAACACAATGTGTAAAATAAATCAATCTCTTACATTAAAATTAATATTATTTCTATTTAAATTTCTCTCAAATTTAGAGTCTATTAATTAGATATATTCACACAATATTCACTGTTTATACAGTATTAATTATTCCTTCTAATTTATCGCTAGGGTTATAATAGTATACTATATTACTATTCATTTAGACTTCGGGTTTTTTGTATCGCATGGTATGAAAAATATTTATTTGAAGAGATATATATTTTAAAATGATGGGGTATTTAATGTTCTTAAATTAAAAGGATTCTTCATTTTGTACATTCCCACGCAAAAAATCATCAGATATAATTTCATGGAAATTTCATTACCTATAATATTTGTATGGTGATAAGGTGATTTTTCATCATGTGGATCACACTCCATATTATGAAAAAACATTTACATCACACATTTTATACAAAACCATAGTATTAAAATAATCATGAAACAATCTATCCATAAATATTTTTCAAAAAAAAAATATTTTTTTGTCTTTTTATGGTATTTATTTACATAAATTTTCACCCAAAAATTTAGATACACATATTTTCCATTCCACAAGATTTAGCCTATAACATGATCTTCTTTATTATTATAGAATCATTGAATGGACCACATAGGGTATTTTTATTTTTCAATATAAGTTTATTAACGAAACATTATATCTTCCAAATAAAATGTTATAAAATACATAATAATTTTTTAGCATATTCCATTTAGTAGTTAAAGAAAACATGTTTAACGAAATTTGTTGTCAAAAAATAATTTTTTTTATGAAAACATCTTAAAGGATATTAAACAATATATTATGTAATTAAATGTCATGCACTATCAAACAATTACACATAAACACATTTAAATTATAATGTGTATAATTATTTTGATTATTGGAAACAAAATGGTTTTGAAAGTCCATATCTCGTATGTAGTTCCAAAATTTTATATAAAAAAATAAATATGAATTTAATTTTCATAAACCTATCACATGGAGTGTAATATCAGTAAATTACACATAGGAACATGTTTATTGGTTTTAATATAGTTATTATTTAATTATAATTTTTTATAAAAAAGTGAATACACAGTATGCACCATGCTGATACACACCATGTATTTAAATTAACTACTTTCCTCAACACACAACTATAGATTTTGAATTTTCACCTTCCATGGAAAATTATGAGGTATAAGGTGTGTAATGAATCTATATTCCATGTGCCTTGATGTTACTTGGCTATCAGTCACATGTTTTGTGTAGTAAATACATCCCACATCTTTGACTTTTGTTTTTCCTCTATAAAATTCATAGAGTACATGGTGTGAAATATTTTAACTTGTAATGTTATCCAAAAAACATTGTTGTATCCATTTTATTACAAAAAATGACATGTAAATGTATTTATTATTTAGGAACCTGATTTGTAGTGATATTGGTGGAATGGTCTTAGTGTGGTGAATATGGGTTCATGGTGTGTATCATTTGGTTACATACTCTTTAGTCTTATGATATCTAGAAATTAATGTCGACAATTGAGGAGGGGTTAATAAGATATTAATCATGTTAAATTATCCTATTCATTTGTATATAAATTTCAACAATGAAATAGAAGATAATATATCAATGTTCAAAATAAAGTAATGAATTTATCAAATTTCAAAACTAATGTCACATGTTTATAAAATCAACTAATAAAAACCTATTAGAAATTTTAAAATGATTTTACAAATAACACATGATTGTTCAAACAATTTAAGAGTATCCTATTAAATCATAGGTAGGCTTAGCATTACCTATTTTAGAAAATTATACTGAAATTATATGATGAAAAAATTCACTTCCAATAATTTAAATCGATGAGGATTGAAAAATAATTCCAACCTCAATATGAGATGATATTTTCATGTTAAATTTATAATTAATATAAATTACAAATTACCTTAGTCATGGAATTTTTTCCTATAATTTTTTGATGTTCTAAACTTAATTCATTTTAGTAGTTATTTAATTATGGGGAATTAAGAATATAACCCCCTCCCCAATGAATTTATCAAAAAGTGACCCTTTAATCTCGAAATGTTTCCAGTGGTACTGCGGGTTTTGGTGTGGTAGTACCGATCATCTCGTGTCACTTCCTTTGCTAACTACAATGGTCTACTATGTTTAGAATAATCCTAACATGGTCTCCCCAACTTGATAATAAGTAGGAATAATGTGACCTCTCTAATTCTTTAATGACACCCTTAAAATGTTCTTGGTGGAACAAAATCTCTAGGAAGGAGAGGATAGGTGTTTTGCACAATAAAAGTTTGACAACATGACAAATGAAATAACTACGTATATAGAGATCCAATGATAGGGTCTATTATTAATTAAATTAAAAATTAAATTAATAATATTTTAATCCCATAATATACCTCATTCCATGAAAAATAATAATAATATTATTATATATCATGGAATGAGCTAACTAATGTAATAATAAATATATTTTTTTACAGTTCAGTAAATAAATATTTCTTAGAAATCCTAAAAATCAATCAAATCATGATATTTTATTTGTTGAATTACGAAATAAATAATCAAAATAAATATCATTCATTCATTAAATAAATAAATATTATTAATATTCATTTTCTTTTGAGTATATATTTATCTTAATATTCATGATCATTAAATTATAAATACTAATTATTCCTAATGATAAAGAATAATATTTACTCTAATAATTAAATTTTAGTATAATTTACTTTATCATAATAAATACTTTATGATTATGACCATCTATACTTATTCTTAGTGGAATTAAGAGAGTTATCCTAATGTCCTATATTGGAATATGTTAACACATAATGGAACCAAAGAGAAATAATTTCATGCTGCAACATCGACAAACAAATATGAATGCTCAAGTTATAATATAACATTTTATCTGAGATATCTCATCTAATAGGTTTCATAATTGTTTCACCGACATATATGAAAGATGGATCTTCTTATATCTTCATGAAAATAACTCATCATTACCCCATGGATATTAAATTTAATGTGATGGAACCATTTTAATAAAAGGTTTGAGATATGAACAAACATAAATATGGAAGGGACAAAAATGATTTTTACTTATTAATTAATAATATAATATTCATGATGCACCAAATGTACCCCAATTCTCACAACATATAGCATCATGATGTTGGTATTATATAAAAGTACATGAATCATGATAGGTATTATTATTAATAATAATGTCTAAATATAATAACACATGCTCGCATATAGGAATATCCAATGACATGAAAACAAGAGGAATTAATATAGGTGGGTCTTTCTTCATAATCTCTAATCATTTAGGTTACTAATTGTGACCTTCATGAGATACTAGATCATCTTCTTACGAGTACTAGAGATTAAAAATCTACACCATATGTATCCAATTTGATGACATAATGCAATAATTTGACTATGTTTAAGAATATTTTCATAGAATTTAAAGGATATAATCATATAAAGGAGATATTTATAGCCATTTTTAATGAATTACATACCCTAAGACATTAAAAAATTATATTTACCCAAAATAGAAACTGATATGTGAATATGGGTTTATTAATGATGAAATAATTCAATATATAATATTAATATGAATAATAAATTAGTTGTTTCTAAGAAACCAACATAAAAAATGAAATCATTCTCTATTTAATCTAATGAATGGAAGTTCCTCAGGTTTTGTAGGAGGTCCATGTTGGGTCCTTTGAGGATTACTAGTTTGGATTGAAGCTCTCTCAACAAATCTTAAGGTTAGGATATTTTTTTCCACTATGGTTCATGACTTCCTAGAATTATCTATAAAGTTTTATTCATAAAACACTCCTATTATCTTCATGCATCAACTACTAAATATTAACCCTACCACAAAATATCATTTTCCCTTTCCTAAATGAGGTCATGATGTCATAAGTCACTACCAACCAGTGACAGCCCAACATTGCACATTTATCCTTAATGCCACCAATTTCATTTAAAAGTGGGTTGAGTTTATTACCCTCATGAAAGACTATATTAGTTTCATCCTTTTGTTCTTGTTTTATCACATAAATCAAATGGATACCCCTTAAAATATTCTCATTGATAATAGTACCAAATTTTGAGAGGTCAAACGGATTTTTTTATTCTAAATTCAAAATATAGTCCAACCACACTCCCCACCATCACACATTAGTTAATGTACCTATTATGGAACTTAAAAACCCTATGTATAATTTTGGGGAAGGTGTTGAAACAAAAAGAGAAGAGTAAGCCTAAATAGATATCCAATACCATATGGTCATACTGAACAACAACACAAACCTATACCCAGGTGACTCTTTATTCTATTATCTATTTAATGGAATAAATGATTTACATTGAGGTCCATCTATCATCACTCCAAACAACCTTCTTTGATCATATAACACTATAAAAGTGGTTTAATGTCCATCTAGTAGAGAAGGATAACCAAAATGAGATCAAGAAATAAGAATTACTGAAGCTATAGGTCCCCTAGAACTATATGGCTTGAGCATTAAAAAAATGGTCCACCTTCACACCATCTGAAAAAGAACATTTTTTCTATCATTGAGGGAAAAAATGATAGGTGGAAGGAACCCACTGTTATTAGATCTCAAAGGGGAATCCCATTCAAATTTTACAATGTCTGCTTCAATTTTACATACTAGTTTATCACCATAGATGGGGATCATATCTCTACTACCAATAACCCAATATTTACTAATAATTACATTGTTTAGATTTCATAATGCTTCATACAACATTGATACATGATATTGTGTTGAAAATAACCACATCCTAGTTATACAATGCTATTGGTGTTCAATGCATGATGTTAAATGGTCTGATAAATTCCTTCACTATAAGACATTAAACTATATATTTGTGGCCCATGTCACATGGCCATAAACTAATGGCACTAAATAAAATTCTTCATGATGTTAAACTACTCATATTTTCTCCTACTTTCACAAATATAGATTTCACAGAACTTTTTCTTAGATTCAAGACCTTAAACTACTTATCACATTATCCTTATCATACTATATTAGAATTATTGATAAATATATTGGTTATATGTTGTTAAACTACACCCCTTAGGTCATAGCTACAAAACCATACAACATGTAACTACTCTATATTTATACAAATCATTATCTACAAAATAGGCTCACTGTCCTGATGAAAGAGGATATACCTATACTTTTTGAAACCTTTATCATACCTTTTCAATCCCTAGAACTATTTATGGAATGATTATCACTCCCCAAGATACATTGGGATGGCTATATAATCATCCTGGACATAAAAAAATGACACCTATTAGTATTTAATTATCCTCACCTTTCATAATGAGAAATGTTATCCTATCATGTTCTGTTTTCTCACATGACATCAAGAAAACACTTCTCTTAGGATAAATCATTGTCCCACCCTATATCTAATACATATCATGATTAATCCAATGTTATATGATATAACACATAGAGTGTTGAACTCTAAATGAAAATCATCTTTAGCTTGCCATTACATTTTGGGTATAAATTAATTTGGATCCCAATTGACCCTTAATTTATAAATGGACTCCCAAATTATAATATAACAATTTTCTAAATTCTCACATCCTATCTAGGGTATAGGTCCTAGAGGAATTATGAGGTCAATACCATGGGACCCAAGATTCAAATACATGGTCGGATATTGAAACTCATTTTTCATTCCTTGATTTATGATAGTGAAATAGTGGAAGATGTATTTTGAATACATGGTCATCAATTATATTGTCACCCATCATTGTGATTCAATCCATAGAAGTCATGATTTACATTTTCCATCATTAATTATTCTAGAATAATTCCAATCCCCTTGGTATTACCCCACTCTTGTGTTTTATCACATTATTGAACCATGTTAGTCCTATAGGGTCTATCATTTACCAAACTCCTTTTTTGGGTCACTCCCAATTATTGATGTGGTACTCTAGCCACAACCAATTTTTATATATTGTGTAAAATTAAGAGACATAGATTATCCTCTTTCACTTCTTTTTTCTTACACCAACCATGACTCAAATGGTCATATAGGTTTTAATAGTCCACTAGTAGAGTGATCAATGCATATACTACTTGTTATAATTTACCTTCATTCCACTATACATGACATTAAACTACATGACTTCATATTTTCCAACCATAAAAAACTTAATTTGGGTGAATAAACTTCTATGGATGTTTATATTATCATTATTCCTTATGAATCATCTTGTGTTTCCATATACTTGGATGAAACATAGAAAATCCCTCCCCATTAGTAAAAAATCATGAATATAAAGTTTCTATCACCTTTAACACCTTCTGAGGGTATCTATAACCCCAAACGTTTTTTTGTAAGACAATCTCACCCCATTAGTTTTCCAAAAAACAAGACATTATTCCTTAGTATTCCCAATGTTCAACATATAAAGACAATAAAATGCATGAATCCTCTTTTGATGTTATCTATATGGCCCAAAAATCATTTATCACTCTGTGATTCCATTTACCTTATCTTCTAAAAATATCACCCCATATTCTTTTCATCAATGTTATTTGAAATTAAACTGAAGATGAACCCATTTCTTCACTCACCATATGATGTTAAAATACTTGGTAAATATCCATGACTAAAGATGATATATTTCATAGTATAGATTTAACATCTTAGATTTTTCATGTATTACTTTTATATATTATATGGATTGATTTTGAGACCAGGAGATAAGAAAAAATGTGATTTCGAGGCCCGGTGTGCCCAGAATAAATGTTTCAATAATATTAAAATTTTTAATAGTACGATCATTAATTTTTCCTGAATAAGTAAAATTACTCATAAACCGGTTCACAGATCAGAAATATTAGGGCACTATTGAGATTCAAATGGCAGATTCACCCTAGGTGTGACTTAAATTTAGTTGGTGTGGGTCGTCAGTAGAAAATATCATAGAGGACATAACTGTAACTAAAATAATTTAATAATTTTTTTGATGTAATGTCATTCTTTTTATTAAGTCTTTGTCAGGAATTAAGGGTTACCATAATAACCCTCGAATTCATCTAGAGACATGGAGAAATAACCTCTTGAGAAACTATTGGAGGATGAAGAAGGATCGATCGAATGACACACCTCAGATTCGATGAACCTTGCCAAAACTAACAAATATTCTTCACTCTTTATAAGTGATCAAACCAAATCGAAGTGGGATGTCTTATTTTGAGTTTTTTTACCATTTATGAAATATATAATGAAAAAGAACCCATCCAAAAATATATTGGCCCATGAATCAGTCATTGTAGAGAGATGGGATATTATCTTTGGGATTATCGGGAGAATGATCATTATTCGTCTTCAATTATCTTTCAAACCAAAATGGATTGAGGCTAAAATGAAAAAAGTTTTAGTTTCATTTTGTAGGGTTTCTCTTTGTGCATTTCTGCCTCCATTCTTCAGTTTCATCACCATTGGATCTTTGTGGTCATAGATCGACCTTGCTGGGTAGATTCAAATGCAATCAGACCCCCAGATTGTTGGAAAATGGACAACCAAGGCTGGATTAGTGTACATAAGGACCTGAAGAATCTAGATACATGATAGTTTCAAATTTTGGTCATCGTAAGAGGATTTTAATCCAAAGGAATAGGAGGTGATTGTGACCAGTGTAGGTGGTGGTTCATGGCAGCATGACGTGCCTGGCAGAGGAAGCTTGTGCCATGGGCGGCAGATCCATGTGGTCAAATGTCACATAACAGAGGTAGACACACAACCTCAATGGGTGCAGTAGGCCATGTGGGACTCACCTAGGAATGAATATGTGGAGACATAGGTGGCCTGTGCACAAGCTCACTAGGCCAAGCGGGTCAGGATAAGTGGTTCAAGCCATGTGGGTTGGGTCGAGTGAGATTAGGCTAGGTCAGACCCAGTTCAGAACCTAGGTGACCGTGGTAGAGCCACTCCATGTTCAAACATGAGTCGTAGTTGATCCATATAGTACGGCTGGAGATATTTTGGGCACAATGGACATTCAGAAACTATCACGAAAGATACCTCATCTCGGTAGGCCGATTCACGTGAACTGACCACCACTTTCATTCCATAGAGGCCGGTCTCCGGGGTGGTCAACCCCCATGGTCAGTGGACTGACTGTGTGGTTAGTCCATAGGTATAGTGACCCCCTTTAAAACATCAATCATCCATAAATTCTAAATGATGCATCCAGTTGATGAGATATCTACAACTTTGAAACCCCAATGTTGAGACATCGCTTTTGATACATGTGGTGAGTTTTTAATTTGGACTAGTAGAGGTTGAGATCATTCCCTTGGTCCTTTCCTTGAGTCTTTAGTATGAAATTATGTCAACATAATTGTATTGTAGTCCCCTATATTAGTCTACTTTGGAGACAGATGTCGGCGTCGATGTTTGACAAGGGTGAGTGACGACAGTTTGGGTTTTTCTGGTATGGTAACTTTTTGGGGAAGATCTCCAGCGGTGTGGCTCCGGCAGGGGGGAAGATGACAATGACGGAGTTGTATGAAGATGGTATATGGATGAAGGCAGGACTAGCTGACACGGGGCCTTGTGGTTTGGGCCACCTCGGTAGTGGAGAAGCACTTTGAATTTCAAATTTTGTCTTGTTTTTGGTTTTAGATCCCACCTGCGTATGTAGTTACCGCTTCCTTTAAGAGAACTTTTAGAAAGTAAAATATAAATATAAATTTTAGTCAGTCATGGTATCCATCCACGTATTTGTAGTGTGATCATTTATCACTCATAGTGGATTTTTCTATAATCTACATAACCACCAAGAGTAGGGTGTTGGTCCACCATCTAGTGGGCTACATCTGTTGGTTTAGTGGTATTCCCCAGTGTGTTTGGGAAGGATCCTTCATGTTACGGGTTAATATATATTGGGTATGTGGTATTACCTAGTGTTTCTGGGTAAGATCCCCTTTCTATGTTTCATAGTCTTCCTTGACCAATGTGTTTTCTTTTGGGTGGGTCCTAAATGAGCTAGACCTCTTCATGCGTGTCTTTGATTATATCATGGCTCAAACAGTGTGTTTTCCCAGGACATGCATGATTCAAGCAATATCATATGGCTGGTAATTGGTTCTTGCTTACCTCTAGAATTTAAGTCTTTAACTAAGTATATCAGGATGTTCTTGTTATATGTGTTGTAGACATATACCTATGTAGAGTTGAATTTACTTTCCTTTATGGTATTTAATTGTGGCATTCCTTTTTGATTTCAGGGTTTCCTAATGAGTATTGTTATACTAATCCCTACATGGGATCTACCTACATGTGTTATGTCTTGTGTAGATGATCAACCTTTGAAAAGATTCTTAGGAAGACCGAGATCGGATGGTGCTATGTGATACCAGACAAACAGAGGTGTGTTCCTTTGGATTTTCAGATAGTAGTCCCAGTACCTATTTTCATACAGGTTGGAATTTTGGTAACATACACTTTTTTGTGGGATTTTATTTGTCCGTATTTTCTTTATATTACATTCATTTTTGTACTCTAGTTGTTGTATATAATGGTTTTCATGAATTTATTACTTAGTGTTTTTAAATTTGATCATTTGTGGCTGAGAGATATGTGTGTTAATATAGGTACTTTAGGATAGTTCCTCCCATTTGTGGGATATTCCTACTAAGTTCTATTCACCAAACATTATCCTATTGTGGGTTGGCATGAGGTAGTCACAACATGGGCCACTCTAGGATGGGTCATGACAGAGTGGTATTAGATGGTGTCAGTTCTACTTTAGGACTAGGAGTCATTGATATTGGATTGGGGAAAAGTGTTAAGTGTTTTGAGTTAGGAATTCAGGCCAGGGAATCCAATGTTGGTGTAGTGGTAAACGTACCCATACACTAGAACTCTGGTAACCTTATTTTCTACTCGGTATATAAAATCACTAGCTTCACAAAAAAACAATGATACATGAATCATATAGGAATGGTTGTGATTTTTTTGTCCTTCTTCAGTATGCTCTCCAGATATACTCTATTAACTATGGTACATGTTGTTTTATTTCAGGATGCCTCCACATAGATAGTAATCTATGATTACATCATGTGATCATGAGGATGATCTGATTAGTGATGAGGCATTGGTAGTGAGGGCTTGTACCAGAGATAGCACCTCCAGACGGTTTACCAGCTATACTGCTACCTGTCGAGGAGCAGCTACTTCCAGCACTACCAAATTAAAATGCACGTAGGATGAGTGAATTTCCTGAGTTTCATATGGAGTGACCACCCATGTTTTTGGATTAGAAATATCTTCACATAACTGAGTATTGGATAGAGGTAGTCACTAGTGTTTTCCTCTTTATGAGAACTCCTACCGATCAGATGGCAGTCCTAGCAGTGAGTCTCCTTTTGGGATATATGGGGAGATGGCGGAGCATAGTGACACTGACACACGATGAGAGATATCTCTCTTATATAGACTTATATAATCTCTTAATATATGAGTTATATATGTACACATTATAATTGGTGCACATATAGTAGATTTTACATCAACTGTAGGGCAGTACTGCCATGGTGGAGTTTTCGATGAAGTTTTTTGATCATTCGCAGTACTCCATGGATATGTTGTGGGACCAATTCTCCACAGATTGGACCATTGAGTAGGGATTACACAAGGAAATCAGGTAATCAGTGGTATCCCTTATCATTCCTACCTATACTGGGGTACTTGTGTGAGTTATACTAGTGGATATCTTTCTAGCATAGTAGACACCAGTAGTGGGAGTGTGTAGTGGTAACTAAGTAGTTGATACCTCAATAGAAGGTAGCTGATTGCAGTCTTAGGGATTCAAGTGGGTAAGGTGCATCTAGATGTGATTCAAGGACTCATGTTCAGTATTTCAGGGCTCCCATGGTAGCTCAAATCAGCCAAGTGAACCCTAACTCATGGAGATGGTGGACAGGGAGTAGGAATGTTTCCAGAAATATAGGATTTTGACGCTGAGGCTCTAGGGATGATTCGAGGTACGATTTATGTATTTCCCACCTTATATGTAGTTTTTGAAGAAATAGGTGTTATTAATTCATTTCATTCCATGAATCTTGTTTGAGTCTTGAAGATTCAAGTTGAACCATTGAATCAACCATAATGCTTGGAGACTCTTAAGAGAAGAAATTTGATGTTCACACACTGGTGCCAACAGTGTGACCTGACTCATGGAGGAAGGATATTTGATTGGTATCTCTTTATAGCGGCATCGAGGAATTACAAAGTCATTCTTTGTATAGATTTGTTATCCATAGTTCATGTTCATATTGATTGTTTTAGGAATAGATTGTAGTGTGTCTATTGTGATGGAACCAAGATTTCCACTGTTGGTGAAAAGGAAACATGGGAAACGCATGACATACTCACAGATAGGAGGGTGTATCCAATAAATCATCAATTGGATAGCCTATCCCTTATTGAAGTGGATGAAATGAGTCCTTAGTTTCCTATAGTGGCAGCGGAGTATGAGGGAATCATTCCTAGGGATATTCCAGGATTACCTCCATGTAGGGAGATAGACTTATACATTTATATAAACCCTGTAACTACATCGATATCTATACTTTCATATCATATAGATCACGAAAATCTTCTTGTGTTGATGGTATGATTCGAGGACTTGCAGAGGAAGGACTTTGTGAGACCCAATGTTTCACACTGGGCAACCCCAGTTTTTCTTTCCAAGAAGGAAGACAATATTTTGGGGTTATGTGTGGATTTTCGATGCATAAACCAAGTGAACATCATGAATAGGTATCCAATACCAAGGATTGATGATCTCATTGATCTTTTGAAATGGGAACAGTGGTTCTTGAAGACTAGCCTCAGGTCTGGCTATTACAAGTTATGAGTACAGGATGAGGATATACTAAAGACAACCATCAAATGTTGTTATGGCCATAATGAGTACTTGGTGATGCCACTTTTCATGATGAATGCCACAACATTGTTCATGGGACTAATGAATAGGATCTTCTAACCTTAATTAGACCAGTTTTTTTCCTACATTGATGAAATCCTATTGTACTTGACCTCCAAGGAGGTGCACACAAGCAACTTGAGGATGGTCTTGGACACACTCTGATAGCACCATATTTATAGGATGCTCTCTAAGGGTTATTTCTAGATTTTAGAGGTCAATTTTCTAGGACACATCATTTCAGAGGCATGAGTTGCAGTGGATCTAGTGAGGATTGAGGCAGTGCTTTCTTGGGAGTCATCTAAGAGTGTTATCGAGGTTCATAGTTTCCTAGGTTTTACAAGGTATTATCATAGGTTTTTAGCTGACTTATCAAGTGTGGAAGTATCCTTGAAATTTTTTACACAAAAGTGGAAGCCTTTTGTGTGGATGGAAAAGTGTGAGGAGAGTTTTCATTAGTTGAGGTAGAGATTCATGAGTACTCCCATCTTGAGATTTCAAGGGGAGAGTAATGAGTACATAGTGTTCATCAATGCATTATGATCCAGGTTTAATTTTTTTCTGATACAGAGGCAAGTGGTGATTGCCTTTGGTTCATTCAAGATGAGACCACATGAGAAGGACTAACTTCCCCATGATCTTGAGTTATTAGCGATTGTGTTCACATTGAGGATGCGGTGACACTACTTGATGGGATAGAGATTTATCACTAATATAACTACAAGAGTATCAAGTATATGTACTCTTATAAGGATATAAACTTGATATAGATGAAATGGATAGAGTTACTCTAGGTATTTGATTTTGAGATTATCTATACTCATGGGAAGTGGAACCAGGTGGTATATTCTCTTAGCAAGAGATCTAGTTCACAGTTGCTGAATGAGGAATCTGAGTTGTTAGCCTTGTTGAAGTTTTCCTCTATGGATGAAGATAGAGCAGCTTACCTCTAGTCGATATTTGACACTCCTCCACTCTTACATTGATTCATGGAGGAACAACTTGGGGATACCAACAAGGAGACATTAGGTGGTCATATTTCTATAGGGCATACTTCTATGGGATATTCAAAAGGTAGGGATTACGTCGTTCTATTCATAGGATACATAGAAGTACCAGTGGAATTCTGAGAGGAGGTTCTGAGGGAATTTCATACATCCCCTTTGGAGGTATAAACAGGTGTGGAATGATGTACCATGACCTCCTATTCTAGTTTTTGTGTCCATGAATGAAGAAGGGAGTTGGATATTTTGTCTTTAGATGCCTTATTTGTAAGCAAGTGAAGGCTAAGCACCAGGTTCCAGTGAATTTGTCTCAACCCCTTGAGGTTATAAAATATAAGTGGGATGGGATATAAATGGAATTTTTGGAGACATTACCTAGTAAATATAGGTTACATGATTCTACATGGGTTATCATTGACTCACTCACTAAGTCATCCCACTTTATAGCTATCCAAGAGTAGATTTCAGTAGAGAGATTGGGACACCACTATATGTATGAGATAATTTGACTCCAAGGAGTTCTATAAATAGTATTTTCATATTGTGATGCTTAATTTATATCCCAGTTTTGTAAGGGATTGTAGGATTCATTTTTATCCTCATTACACTTGATCACATCATTCCACCTATAGGGGGATGACCAGACTGAGCTGACCATTCAGGTTCTGAAGTACATGTTAATTACCTTCAAGTTTGACTTTGGAAATTGTCAGGAGGATCACCTACCACTAGTAGAGTTGTCATACAACAACAACTACCATTCAACCATTGGTATGGAACTATTTGAGGCCTTGTATGGGTTACCCAGTAGGTTACCCCTTTTCTAGACTGACCTAGGAGAGTAAGCACTCATTGGCTTGGAGTTAGAGAAAAATACTATAGAGAAATTATATATTATCTAGGAGTGGATGAATACTGCACAATGATTTTATAAGTCTTATGCAGATAAGTGATAGATGCCTTTGGAGTTTGAGTATGGAGACCATGTGTTTCTTAGGGTCTCACCATGATGTGGATTACCAAAATTTATTTAGTGTAGAAAACAATCTCTAAAGTTCATTGTCCATTTATAGATACTACATATAGTTGGTGAGGTGGCATAATGCATGGTTCTAACATCATAGTTAGAGCAGTTACATTACTTCTTCCACATGTTTTAGTTGAGGATGTACCTACCTAACGCATCACATGCCATCGATAGGGGTGAGATGGACATTGAGGATAGAGAATTATTTTTTGAGTTCCCATTGGAAATCGAGGATCAGTATGAGAAGATACTTCCTGAGTCAACGATTCCTTTATTGGATGTCTAGTTGTAGCAATGGAATCTCACCAAGATCACAAGGGAGTGGGAGGCTCAGATTCATGCTCATTACCCTCATCTGTTTGATTAGCCCTTATTTTGGCTCTTGGGGACATGGATCCCCAAGGTTGGGAGAATGTAACACATAAGATTTTCCATGAATTATTTTTAGATACTAAATGTATTTATTTAGAGACATGGTGCTGAGATGGCATGAGATTATGAGGGTTGGAGTTCCCGGAATAAAGTTTTGAAAAATATTAAACTTTTTAATATCATGAGTGTGTGATTTTCATGATAAAGTGGAATAAATCTTAAACAAGTTCTGATATCAGAAATATGAGGACTAATTGAGCTCATAAAAGTGGATTTTCCCTAGGAGAGTATTAACATTAGTCGGTGTGGGCCGTGTGTAGAAAAAATCATGGAGGGACTATCCGTAAATAAAATAATATAAAAAAGATATTAATTGGACACGAAAAATTTTGTTTTGTTAATTATTTTTCAAAAATTAAGGGTTAGCACCATAACCTTGGAATTCCAATGGAGATGTGGAGAATTAACCTCTTGAGAAACTATTGGCGGGTGATGATGGATTGACCGAAAGACATGCCTTGATTTCAAGAAACCTTACAACGACAACAATGATGCTTCATTCTTCATAAAAAATTGATCTTAATTGAGGTATGACATGTTTTTTTTGAATTGTTTTTCCCATTCATGAATTCTATGATGAACATGGACCAATAAAATAATAGATTAGCCTATGGATCAGTGAATGTTTCGAGATGGGATATTATCTTCAATATAATCGGTAGATGGATCTTTATTCCTAAAATTTTATCATTCTAATGCAAACAGATTGAGGATGACTTGAAAAAAAGGTCAAGTTTCATTCCTCATGTATGATATTTATTTTTTAATCCCTATGTTATTTGTGTTCATTATCATTTGATCCCCATGGTCACACTCAATATTTTTTAGTGGCTCTAAATGTGATCGGACCCCTAGATTAGGGGAAAATTGACAAAAGAGGCTGAATCGGTGTAGAATGGGACCTGAGGAACCCAGATCTATGGTCATTTTGAATTTTGGGAATCGGAAGAGGATTTTCAGCTTGCATAAGAGGTGGAAGGGATGGTCGGAATAGGCAGAGGCATGGTGCGACTGGTGGAGGCAGCCGACGGCCTCATGGTCGGATGTTGTAGAATGACGTTAGACGTGGAACCATGGAAGATCCAGAACCATGATGGACATGGTCAAGGTGGGAGAGGCCGACCAGGACGGGCCAAGTGGGATGGGCTGACTGTGGCCAGTTAAGGTGGGAAAGGCCAGACCTAGGTCAGAACTAGGCTGGACCTGGTGTAACTGGAGCAAGGTTGTGCCAAGGTCAACCATGAGTTGTATCAGCTGTAGCTTCCAATGGAATACTTATATTTTAGCAATAGTAGTGGATAGTCGACTGTCACGGTTGAACGCCACAACCAGTTGGTTGCGGTTGGTGGACTGACTACCATGGTCGGTCTATTGGGTGGTCAACCTCCATAGTCACTGGATAGACCATGTGGTTGGTCCACTGGCCTAGTGTCCCCATTTATAACTTCAAACTACCACAACTTCTAAACAGAGAATCCAATCAAAGATTCATCTATGAAATTGATTCCATGACATTTATATGGTAATTATGAGATAATTTTTGAGTTTTTAGTTTGGACCAGTATAGGTTGATTGTGTTCCCTTGGTGCTTTCCTCGAGGGTTCATTTAGAAATAACATCCACATCAGTAGATAATCATCCTCTATAGAGGTTGATTACCATATATAGTACGTTATCCCTCCATGGGGTTGGAGTGTGACCATTTATCACCCCCAGTAGAGTTTTGTGGAATTGACATAACCACCGAGGGCAGCATGTTGGTCCTCCATCTAGAGGGCCGCATCAGTAGGGTCAGTGGTATTCCCCAGTGTGTTTGGCAAGGATCCTCTACATTGTAGGTTTATACAGATTGGGTAAGTGGTATTCCCTAGTGTGTTTAAGAAGGATCCCTTCTCCATGTATAACATTTTTCCTTGACCAATGCATTCTCTTTGGGTGGGCCCAAATGATCTAGACATATTCATTAGTTTCTCTAATGATATCATGGCTTGATGAGTGAGTTCTCTTGGAACGAGCATGCCTTGAGAGGAATCATATGGTTGGTAATTGGTTTTGGCTTACCTATAGAAATTGTGTGTTAGATTGAGTATATATGGTTGTTCCTATTATATTTTTTGTAGACATATACCTGTGTAGAGCTCAGTATACATTCCTTTGTGGTATTTCCTTGGGGCATTCCTTTGGGGTTTCAGGGTGTCCTACTAAGTAGTGTTGAACTCACCCCAAAATAGGATTTTAAAACATGTCTCATGTCTTATACAGATGATTGACTATTCAAAGAAGTCATAGGAAGACCAGGACCAGGCGGTGCATTGTGAGTGAGGATAGACCGAGGTGTATTCTTGTGGATTTTCATACAGCAATCCCAGTAACTATTTTCATACAGACTGGACTTGTGGTTACCGACTATTTTTGGAGGGCTTGTATTTTTTCCTACTTACTTTATTCTAATTTCTCTATTTTACTATGTTTGTGGTATATAGTGGTTTGAATTCATTTCTTACATAGTGTTTTTAAATTTTTGAATTTGTGATTGGGAGATGTGTGTGTGCGTACATATACTTTAAGCTAATGCCTCCCATTAATGGGATATGCCTACTCAGTGCTAGTCACCATCCCATGGCCTGTTGGAGGTGGGATTGGGGTAGTCACAAAATGGGAACCTCTAGGATAAGTCATGAAAATAGACCCTACCTGATGACATAAATTTGTGTGATTTTATGGATCCTCCCATGAGAGGATTCCCTCGTATGTTTTTTTTCACCTACCAAAATACATTATAGAACTACATATAGCATTATTCCAAATTTTTAGGATATCTAGTTACACCTAAACCCACTATCTCAGGAGAAGATATAGGTTCCATATCATCCCCACCTTATTTGGATTCTCAAAACTTAATTCAAATGTTTCATTTTTTCAATATATATGTCCATATGATTCCAACCTCTTGTTTAACACACTGTGACCCTAAAAATTTTACCACTTCCTCCAGGATTTCTTATACTGGTATTAGGCCATTTAATTTACATTGGTTTTTGTATCACTTAGTGTTATATAGCCTAAATAGCCTTTGGTCCATGTTCTATTAACTTAAATTGAAAACGACCCCTAAAGTCCCCTATATCAGAACTAGAACTTAGAGAACTCTTCTATAAGTTTCCTTATTACCCTTTACAACATGGGCTACTTATCTCCTAAGGTAAAAGATATATGAGTATATACTTTAGAAAATTCCATTTTCATCACTATCATATGATATTAAACTATGTGTCCAAATTCTTTGATACATTACATTAAATAACATGGTATAGTATCCATGGATTGATTTAAAAATACATGGTGTTATAGATCATCACTCAAGATGATACCCCATTTGTGTTGGAATCCAACCATTCTATCCCTATAAGACTATAAATGGATTTATTCCTGACTCATGTGATATATAGTGATGTCAAGATCTACTATTTTGGACCTATCTAGAAACACTATGTTCATTTCTTTCATTGTTCAGGGTGATGAATATTTTATAGGTACTAATTTTGTTTTGGATCCACTTTTTCATTAAAAAACCAATTCTTTTTGTGCCCAAATTTTCTATACCAATGTGATTGTTACTATGTTCTGTCACCACATAAATGCTGGAACAAAATTTTTTCAAAAACTAATACCCCATTTTGAAAAAAAATTTATTACTTTTTGTCCAGAAAAAATTGATATGGGGGCACCCTATATATCAGAGAATTTTTTCACTTCTTATTATTTTATTTAATTGGTCATGGGTCCAAATAAACATATAGATCAAAATTTATGGCTATTAGAATATAGAATTCTAAAAAAATTGTTTATGAGTAACTTCAGGGGTAAATTTCTAATGTTTATGTAACTCCGATTTGTGTGTGATGAGTCTGGATTACCAAACAACACTAACATTCTCACATGAGAAGAATTTTCATGAACCAATTTCAAAGAGAATTTTTTTAAAAAAATTTAGAGCATGAAATTCATCTAAAATACCCCCAATTTTGTAATAGAAAATGATTATAAATAACATATTGCCTCTTTTTTGAGATGAAGTATCAGTAAAATATGAAAATCCATGGATCTAAAATTTAAAAAACACATCTTCCATGATCCAACACTAAAAAATATCACCATGGACTCCCACAAGTGAGAATATTTAATAAATTACCATGCATAAACCCTTTAGGCATCGACTTACACATGAGATTCTTTTGTGTAACTCCCCTTGCATTATGATCATAATTTTGTGTTGGATATTCACCACTCAAAAAACACAATGTTTCATGTATCTCTAAATTTGAAAAAACATTTTAAATAGATTCTATGTTGATTTTACACACCAAAGTCATAAATATCATGATTCTGTAAGAAATACACAAATCACATGTTTCATGAACTAGATACTAGGGTAAACTTTCTGAAACATCTATCAAAACACATACATCTATAAAATTTAATATATCATGGGAGACCTATCAACTTTATCTAATATTACTCATGAAAAATCTATATGTAAAACAAATATCATTAATTTTCAACCACAATACATTTTCATCTGACATGGGATGGGAAATATCTATTCTAGTTTCTCCTTGACACTATATGGGTAGTATTCATGAACATGAACCATTGGGAAGAACTAACATAAGACCCACTCATTATCCCTTTTTATCTTTAGTAGCACTATATGAATCCAATTATCTATAATCAAAAATCATTTCCTCATTTAGAAAATCATCCACGATCGAAAAATAATACATTCTACCCTTTGGAAGCATAATGTATAATAACCATTCATCTACTCTCCATTTCCCCTTTAAACTTAGTCTAGGATATTGAAATTATCCTTAAACTATACTAGGATGATAGGTTTCAATTCATAGTAATTCCCATATTTCCCATGTGATAACCACTAGATTCCCCTTATGATGAGTTGATATTGAAACTATCTTCTGGGAACCCTAATTAATAATCCATGAACCATCCATTGTTGCCTCTCTATTTGAGACCTAATAATTCTTAACAATTGATGTTAAATATAATTGAATGACCGTATCAAATGACCATAAACTATGTATCTAAAAAATGGGTTCTAATCACATTATTTTAACTAGGTATATATAAATCCTCTTATATGTTCAATCTTTATCACAACCATTCCATATACCCCTTAGGAAGGGGTACCTCTAAATATTTTTCACCTTCTTAGTTCATACCTTACCTCTCCCCCAATTATCCATTAAAATCTAAGGGGATTCAAAATGTATGACACCCCAGTATGAGATAAAACATGTTCCACCTCATGCATAATGATTATATGTGAATTTGTCTCTAATTTATGTCATTCAATGAAAATAATTTATGTGATTAGTGTATGTGGAATCAAATCCAAATGTATTTATACTATGACCCTCTATTCTATGTTGAGACCATGTGGACATATGTAATGAGACTAGGAAACCCCCACCTGAGGCATCTGAAATCCAAAACTAAGTGATAATCCTATGGAACCTTACAAGATGAGAATAATAATCCAAGGAGATAAGAATATTATATCTTCACTCTCATATTTGGTGATGAATCTAATGTTCTTTCTCTATTTGAAAAGCATGTGATGCCTTATGTGATGAGAAAAATAAACATATTTGATGAGAATGTGGTCCCTATAACCCTTCCTTAAGTGATAATATATGTTCTTTACCGGTTTTGATGATATGTAGATTACTCATGTCACAATATTGAGATTCATTATGTAATTATCATAATGATCCTATGTGATTATAATTGGATTTCTCCTTCCTCACGTTTTGTTTTGAGCTTACAATTCTAACTTACCTATGTGATGAGAATATAATGACTTCTATGATGAGAATAAGATCAAATTAGTGATGATGTAGGTATGAAATAAGTGATGGGCCTAGTTTTCTTTATGTAATGAGAACACAATTCATCATATGATGGTAATTAGTTTCATATGGTGATGATCCGGGGTTACACAAAGAAATAATCCTAGGATTACTTAGGTGAAAATTATAAGTCTACTTATATGATGAGTATATGATTCCATGGACTATAAAACCAATAATCCTTATGTTATATTAATATGATTTCTTAATTTAAAATCCTAAGGAATATATTTATATATGGTGAACTTACCCACTAATTCGTAAAAATTCATTATGACTCATCTTCATCAATAGATGGTTTACATCCAATTAAGGAATCATGTCATGAAATTAATGAGTATCCACTTGAAGATGGTGTTTGGAATGAGATTCATAAGAATGTATTAAATATATGATGGAGATCCAGTGCTAGAAAATATCTCTATGGTGCAATAAATTGAGGGAAGGGACTAGATACCATCATCACATTTTGATTAAGGGGCTGAAACTATCAAGACATGTAGTGATATCCCCGCACCTTTGGAAATTAGGATTACAAGATAATAATAATTTGATTATAAAACAAATAATCCAATGATGAAAAACATAAAATAAACCATATAAAAAAATATTATATCATTCTCCCCCACATTATTATAAAAAAAAGATTGGGTTTCTTTTATCCATGGGTTTTATAATTTGAATTTCCCCAAAAATTGATTATTTAATATTTAACCCAAAACTCAGAGAATTATGGATGTATTCAATTTACATTAATGATCATGAGATCATGTTAAAAAAATTGTCATATAAACCACTGAAACTTATAGCCAATTTTATTTTGAAATGTTATTTTAATCCACTAATGAAATGATTGAATTTTCTATCAAGGTTGATGAAAAAATTGAAATAATACCTTATTTATCTTTTGATTTTTATTTCACTATTAAAAATGGATTCATACTCATTTTGAATAAAATTTAGGAATCCCCCATCCTTCTTAGTGATATAAGTTTGAGGAAAATTTTAATTGAAAAATACCTTTTTAACCCCTCCTTTTCCATTGAGTTAATTACATACTCATTCATCCTATTGTTAATGATATTACACCATTTATCAACTTGTCCTTCTAAATGATAATGAGAAAAAAATTAATAGTTGATTCACTTTATAGTTAAAAATAAATATTACATTATATACATCCACTAATATAAAATTATTGGTTTGGAAAACCCAATAAAGGATTGTTGGTGTTGTAGAATGAATGAATTAGTTATTCCAGCATTTGTTAACATGATATTTTGACATGATTCATGTTATTATCAATATATTGAGATATTTTAATAGAAAAACACAAAATAATTTCCAATATAGATTCTATTCTATTTTGTTTGACATTAGGATGACCATTAAATTATTCATCTCAATCATTGCTAAATCGATTCCACTTGGTTCCATCAATTTTTTAAAACAAAAAATGGTAGTGTGAGTTTCATCAAATAATCATAGTATATAGTTATATGATTAGGATATACATCCTATGATTTCCTAAATTATTAACCCTTTTTTTAAACCTATAAAATTATAGTTTCACCTTATACCACTTTTTATTAAATGTATTCCATTACTGTTCTATCCTCTTAATCATCAAAAAAAATTTAAGAATCATAAATAAACTCTACTCCAATACCATCATAGACAACCCAAAAAACTTCATACACACATATTATATATCATTTTAGATGAATATTAACTATAACTGACAAAAACGAACACCCCAAAGGATAATGTTGTTTGTATTTAATGATTATATAAGAAAAAAAAATTATTTTTTCAATGTCTATATCATATAAAAAACATATTTTTCTGACAAATAACCCTTCTATACATATCATACATAGAATACTTCTTCATAACCAATGGATGGGAAACATTAGATTGGGTGCGCTAAAATTATCAATGATAGGAAACATTGAAGACATTAATCTATGATCATAAGTAAAAATATAAGAATACAATAATGGGAACATAACAAAAGATCATGGGAATATAAATAATTATTTCTAATAAAACATAAATAATAATAAATGAGTTAGGGAATAAAAAATTATCATAACCTAAAATATGTATAATAAGGGGAAGAGACATAAGATAATAATTATGTGATAATAAAATGTCAAATTGGAAGAATAATGAGGAACACATGTGTAACCTAAAAATAATCAAAGAATATCCTTTCATTTATCATGGATCCCACTAAAAAAATATTCACATTATACATAATGTCCCTTCATTGATTGGGTTCACTCCCATAAACATAGAGTATAGGGTCCCATAATGGATTGTGTTCACTACCAGATACATTAAATGTCATGTAATGAGAAATAAATCATTACCCAATACATTTTAAGGGTATTATATACCCACCAAATCCATAGAGGTGAGATGTAATTTCCTTCACAATGAGGTTTAGATAATTTTTTGTGTTTCATTCATCATTCCTGTCTGCAGTCCAAATAAGGTTGTCCTTACCCACATAGAAAAACCTATGTGTCTCTAAGGACACATGATTACTAACATCCACATCAATAATAAGTCTAATAGAGATGAATTCATCAATGTAATGTTGCCTCATGTTTGGGGGAATATTCAAACTACCTTTTAGGGGATTATCAATCCAAGGGGTGGTTCTATAATTTATATTGACCTGAATTCACACCATCCATTTAGATATGGCCATTAGAACATTGAAAGTGTGTTTGATGGAATGTCGAGTAGTCGAGGTACAATGGATAGAATAAAAAAAATCATTCTGGTGAACATGAGGGAGGTAAAATCAAGAGGATAGTCATTAGATCACTAATGGTTCTATGTGAATTTGATAATAATAGAGTAATTAAAGATTGTGATGTCATTGATGTCATTCCTCCATATCATTGGGTGTGATGAAATCATTTCAATCCACATTATATTTTATCACTTAGATGAATCATGTATAAATATAATTCAAGATTATTAATTGTAAAATTTTAATGATACTTCCATAATATTTATATAGATATAATTAATAGATGAATATTGTGATAATAATAGAGTTGACTAAGAACACCCCTCCTGCTTGAGAAATTGATATCCATTTCTACATGGACAACCGTTTAACAATTCTTGTAGATATTTACTCAAGTTAGAAACTTTTTACATTGCCCAAAAAGGTGGTACCTCGAGTTTGGTGAAGGTGAAGGCACCCTTATTCAATCTAAGGCTCCTAGAAATAATTTTTTTTCTAATAAAAAATTCCCCAAGTAAATATAATAATTGTTCAAGCTAATGGATTACCCATCCAATTTTTCATAATGGGAAAATCACTTTGATAGTAGATAAGGATTTCTTAGAATCCATCCCATAGAGTAAAATATATTCAATGTATATATGCTTGGGGTGTGATTATACCTTAAAAAACCTTTATACTTATATAAATTCCAATATTGACATGTTGATTAATGAATCTACTCAAATATTTTTCAACCATGTAAAAAATAAGACAAGAGAGAGGATCCCCTCTCTTGAAACCCCTTGTGCATTGGATGAATCTTTTAGGGGATCCATTAATGAGAATGTAAATACATTAAGAAATAAGAGTGGGGTTGATAAGTCTAGTAAATGACTTAAAGACTCCATATATCTTTTGGAAATCTATAATTAAGATATATTTGGTTCTATCAAAATTATTGGGCATGTAAATTTTGATGGAAAATTTCCCAACCTTTGTTTTCATCCCTATCATGTTGACACTCTCTAAGGTAGTAAAAAGGAAAATTTTCTCCTTATTGGAAAAAATAGAAACTAATTTGTTTTGAGATAGTCTCTAAGAATGATACCCATTATGGCCATAATGATTCCACTAATGAATTTAGGAATTATTTTCCCAATATAAAGTGTCTTATATTCCATGATATTTATGTCATTCTCATTTGTGGGATAGTGGTAAATAATTTAGAGTTGAGTCTATATGGAATGGATTCATGATTGAACAATTACATCACTTCATATATCATGAAATATTAAATTTTTTCCTAATATAACATGAAAATTCTATTTTTTAACCAATCAGGACCAGTAATACTATTAATGTTGAGTGAGAAGAGGGTATTTTTGAACTCTCTTCAGATGGATCCTAGATAAGGATTTTATTTTTATTCTCCTAAATTTATTGTGATATGTTATAAATCATAGTATATGTGCTATGAATTCCATAATAAGAGTATAGAATTTGAAATAAATACTCCACTACAATATATATTTTATTTTAATTGGTGAAATGGAATACATTAATACTTAGAGAATTTAATCCAACCATGAATCTATTTTATTTGTACATGTGGTGGAAGAGTTTTGAATTACTATCACCATCATGTATCTATGTTACATTTAATTTATTTCTATTTATAATCACATTAATTTTAAATATTTCATCATGGTTTGAGAGGGATTATAATTCATCACTATAAGGGGAATCCTGGAACTAATTTACAATTCGGTAGTATGATAGTTGATTTTCTATAACATTAATGTCACCATATTTCATGTAAAATTCCTTATTACTCTAATAACTCATAAATACATTAGAATTTTTATCTTATTAACATGAATATATAGTGGGGGTATAATTGAAATCTCCATGAAAATATCAATGATTAATGACCTATGATCAGAGTAATACTTGGGGAGGTTCTAGACAAAGACCCTGGTGGAATGACCTCATTCATAAGCTTTTATCATATATATATCCAACATAAAATAATTCCAACCATTTATGATATATATTCACAATGTGAAATAAACTCTAGTGATGGGGGCCCCCACTGAATTTCCTTGATCAATGTAGTGTTAGAACTCATATAAATATAACCATTTAAAGATTGATTATGTTTTATCCTCAGGTCTCAAGTAAATATTTAAATTCCCATGAATAATCTATTTGTGATTCAGATCAAGATTCCTCATTCCCAACCAACTCTATAAATCTCTTCTTATAATTTAATATGGGGATTCATAAATGAAATAGATAGTTAGAGTATATCCATTCATTTAGAAGGACACCGAGATGCTTTGGGATCATTATTGTATCATAGGGTCTTGATATTTTCATTATTGAGTATAGAATGTTGGTCCATGACACTATTATGAAAATTATGAGAGAAAACGTTTACCCATGGGAATTCAAATTTAATGCCTTCAACATTTTAAACAACGTCTTTGAATCAAAAAGATTAATTAGGGGGTTTAGGTCACTATAAAATGTATTAGGGACATGATAGTGGGGGATTTCCAAGCCATTTAAAATTATAGTATAGGATCATCATTTGTTGGAAGCCTTGCCTCTTGTTATAGGCCCTCCCATCTATGGTAGTTCTATATGGACCATTGTTGGACCCATTATATTATTATTCAGTCCACTGGGTGATACAACTCCCAATAATTATTTCATAGATGTTATAAATTAGTTTTACAAATTACTCCTAAAATTACAACAATAAATTTTATTGATAACACTATTCAATATTTTTTAATAAAAATGCATTGTTTATCAATAATGTATATTTAAAACCATTAGTGTTTGTTATGTCAGTTAAAACACTATTATTTACAAAATTATTAACTTTTATAATAATGTTTTATTTAAAAATCAACTAATGTATCTAAATTTATGTTGTAATAAGTTCTCACACACATTAGTTTAGTATTTTTTGAATCATAATATATAGAACACGTTAGATGAATTTAAATAGAAATACATACAAAAATCACAAGGTGATACACTATAACGAATGGATCATTGTACAAGATCTCATCCAAAATGTCACAACACAACTCATATTTTGATATATATACTATATGGTTATAATAAATTTAAATATACAAGCATGTCAAACTCAATAAACTATTGTTAGTGATAATTATGTCTAATACTACAAAAGAGGGCCATGGTGATCCATTGAATTGTCCCTTTCCAATGATATTGTTTTATAATTAATAGGAAAATCTGTTTTCATTATGTTCAATTTGAGGAAAAAAAGTATTAAAGGAGGGATATATAAGATTTTATTTCTTTCATCCTATCAGGGGTAATACAAGGAGTATATAAAGGTGGTTTTCTAATACAATAGAAGTAGCAAAGTTGGTTTATTTCATTACATGTTTAGAGTATATAAACCGATTTTAAAAATCACATCCTTCATAGAGAAGAGATATCATGGATCTATAGTGCTTTGGGAATTCACATCTCCTCTAATAAATTTTTCTTAAATCAATAAAATCATTGAGTTTTGGGACAGTAATAGCATAGTATTAAATAGCTCTATAATATATTGCTATTTTTTTTTGAAAATTTATAGTTACAAGGTCTCTTAGAAGATCATTATTCTGCTTATTTCACTTTATAGCGATTTTTGGAATTTATATCTATTCTCTCCACATTAAATATTTTTCACAATTTTTTTTGTAATTTCTATAAAAATCAAACCCAAACCTAATGAATTTAATTAATTTACCTTTTACTAATCCTATAATATAAAAAGTGTATCAAGTATGTTAACGTCATAATTACTTAAATATTAATCCGATTCAATAGTAATAATTAAATTTTATATTATTAATTTTGAAGTTCCATATATAACATAAAAACACAACAACCATGGTGTAGAACTCTTACCCATGGAGTGGAACATCTCAACTTCAACAATTCTATTGCATGATCTCCCAATGACATCATGGTGGTCTATTAATAATAAGATATATAAAATTCACTAAAGTTCTATTATTTATTTCTCCCTAGATATCGGTGAAATTTTCTCAATATCCCTCAATCCTCTAACGGGTTGTGGCATGTGAAACAAGATGATCAACAATTCAAAATGGTATATGGTTGTTATGGTAAGACCTCTCCAAAATAGAAGAGACCTATAAATACATATTAAATCCCTTTATGACATATAAATAATCATCATATTTAAAACACATATACAATAGAACAACAAAATCCTACAAACTAGTCCTTTTTGTTGAATTTCTTTCTCTGTGGTGTAGAGGTTCCAATATAAGAAGATCCTCCAAAAAATTCCTTTATAAATTTTTGTGTGCATAGTTACTCAACAAAATATTATATTCTCGTCAATGAAATTGAAATTTAAAACATCATAAGTATAGTAGAACCGTCTTACACAATATTCCATACATGGTGCAGTGCACCTCCCCATGGTGTATATAATTTTACCGTAAATAGTAAATTATGAAAACATTATGAATACTCCATGAGTATCATCATGAATTTGTTGTTTAAAATTTTCTAGATACAACCTCAATTACAAAACTTGGTGACTTTCTATGTGGTTTTATTCCCATAGGACAATCTCCTTCCATCTTATTCCAATATTTTTTGGCCTCCACCATGACGTTATAATTTTATTTGGGATACCTCCAAACATCATTCACATACAATTTTCAAAAAACAGTACTAAAATAAAAAATCATAGGAATTGTTTTCTAGTAATATCCTTTTTTTGTTTGATTCTAAATCCAAAAAAATTCAACACTTAATTTATTGATGCATTTAGAAATCTCTACCAACTTACTCATATACCAACTTTCTAATGACAGTTCATTCATGAGTCACTAATCATTAAAAAAAATCCAACTTTAGTCATGTGATAAGGAATAGTTAAATTAAAACAACCACATGGAAACACATCATTGATTTATATAATAATAAAAACCTATTAAAAACTACCCCTAATAAATAATCATTCAAACACTATCCTCTTTTCTTAATCATTATAATACAATTTCCCTCTTTTCTAACTACAAATAACACTCATTACCTTCATCATTTTAAGAAACCTTCTCCCTTTGAAATTATGGAATACATATCCCCAATTATAAATTAATCCAAATAAAACATATCTAAAAGTTCACAAACAAGGTTTATAATTCCAAGAATTTAATTTATAAGAGATAACATACCATTATTTAAATAGAAAACTATAAGAGGAAATACAGGTCTCTTGTCTAACCTCTCCTGTTATATAAAGTCATTATGACTCAAAGTCACAATAAATTCATTTTAATATATATATATATATGTGGTATTTCCATTTTAATTAAATCAGCAACTTGACATTATTTGAGAACATAATCTATCTTCAAAATCCCATGTTGTCCCTTCTACATGATAAAGTTATACTTTTTCTTGATGTTCATGTTCTTTAAATGGCCGATGATATTTTGGATAAAATTATTATTACTTGAGTTAAGGTACAAGATAAAAATATGAGATATTATATAAACTTAAAATATCTCAAGAATTTATTTCATCCAAAACAATTGAATAAATTCTTTAGTAGGTGATATATATTTTACCTCTATGGTTCTCAATAAAATGTAGTCCATCATCTTAATTTTCCTTAAAATTAATAAACATCCATGGTAAAAATTTCTATCCGATGTTAACATCAGGTCATTAGTAAAAAGTTATTAATCAAAATAAATTTATCCCAACAACTCTAGATACGTATTAATATAATAAAACAACACAAAATATAATGTGTGATATTGATATATCAGATTATCCTCTTCATATATAGAATGTGACTATCCTTTGGATAGATTGAGTAGCAATGAGATCTAGATGTGGTAAAAATTATATCATTTTATTATGTTTTTTGTCACAATAAACTGATGATAATATTTCTACACTATTTCATATAAACCTATATTCCATCATTATCCTTTGAAAAATTCTTTTGGTATCCATCGATGATTTACAAGGACATAAATCATAATTCTCAATCATTTAGAGAACTCATTGGGTATGTTTTTTTATAGAATAAAATATTTCATCCTTTCCTTGAGTAACCTATAATCCAATGGAATGTATAATCTCATTAATAATAGAAAAATCAAATTCATAGCTTATATAATATTAAATTATCCTATAGTGATCCTCATCTAAGCCTCTAAAAATTGAATTATTTACAAGGATGAGAACAAACATTCTTTTAGAAAGTTCATTATTTATGTAATAGTTATGATCAACGCTTCCTCATGAAAATAAAATAGTCTTTCAATACTAATAAATTAATTAGTACTAAGACCTTGTATCTTGTTTCAATCTATATAATATTTAATGAACTAGCACATTTTTTTATTGTCCTCGTCAATGAGAAATTCATATAGTTGTTCAATGTATAAATAATCCTTGGTTACTCCATTAAAGAATGCTAATTCAATATCCATTTTATATACATTAAATTCACTTTTCATTACTATAGAAAAAAATAATATAGTTTCCAAAAACATAAAGTGTGGAAAATTGTCATCAAAATAGATTCCATTTACATGGAAACACTAATTGAACATTTTTTATGTTTTCTTCCATTTTAATTTTCTTAATTCATTAATCTTATTCTTGAACACACATTTTTTTCTAATAATGTTCTTTCATTCCTAAATGTGAACAAAATATTATGTTTGGTTCCTCTATATATAGTAAATCTATTCATGTATACCATTTTCCCAATCATAATCCTTCGAAACGTTTTTAAGAATTATATTCTCCACTTAAAATACAAGTTTTGTTTTTTGGTGAGTTTTCATCCTTTATGTTCTTACCATAGTTAGAGAATTGCATAAAATATTTTCATCACTAATTTTATTCCAATTATTCACTAAATGCATAGAATATGAACTTATATTATTTTTTACATCATATGTGATTTTCTATAAGTCATATATAGAACTATGCCCCCCCTAAATATTTCACTTTCGTATCACTTTCGTCAAAAAAGAATTTCTCTACTTATATGAAATAATCTCAATAATTTGAAAATAATGCTTGGTTTCAACTATGATTACATCATGTATTAATATTATTTTATGATGACCATACTTTAAGAACTTTACACCTTTCCAATGGATTAATATCCATGAAAAAAAATACTTTAACCCCATAAACCTCAAAATTGTGGGGTTTTTAAATGTTTTGGATAAAATATTTACTTCCATAAATTCAAAAGAAATTATGTATTGGATTTTCCCTATAACAAATAACATAAAATTTATTATATTTATTCGGATACAATAAATATAAATTAGAAATATTAACATACATAATAATCACTTTTATCCATTATGCCACTATTATATTATACAAGATTAGCATTATATGATATTTTTTTGATGATCTAGTATCTCATCTCAATAACTCTTCTTTGTTAATGATTACATACTTATAAAATATGTGGTTAGATTATATTCTTGTCATGATAATATTACACCTAGTTCTAATTGAATTAGAAACCATTATAAGTACATAACTTCTAATATTTTTATAAAATTCATTTTATTTACAAACCTTGATTAACATGTAATGAAACTGTACACATAGACTTTGTGTATTATGAACATGAAAAAATTCCATTCTTCTATAATAATAATGAAACAAGATATAATGTCTTCCCCATCTATGGATTTGGGTTTCAAAGGACCACATAATTCAACATACAAAACATTAAGAAGCATTGTTGACTTCTTATATTTTGGATTCCAATACATAAGAAAATACCCCCCTTTTATAATTTATCAAACATGTGAGTGTGATCACCCAAAATTATATATATTCCTTGATCTCCTTTAGTTTTCACCATGTCCTCAATAAAGTTTTGGTTTAATGGCCAATATATTAATGACATGATTGATTTCATTATACTTAGACAACAAAAATTTATCCTCTTCTCT
Source organism: Viscum album (assembly GCA_963277665.1). Classification (NCBI taxonomy): domain Eukaryota; kingdom Viridiplantae; phylum Streptophyta; class Magnoliopsida; order Santalales; family Viscaceae; genus Viscum; species Viscum album. The sequence continues at coordinate 96,729,064 of OY728130.1, read as the reverse complement.
ATGGATGAGACATATTATATCTACTAAGGTCCATTGATGGCACTAGAACCCCAAACTTTTAATATATTAATTTGGTTTGGGCTTTCCAAGAACAAACAGTTTTAGCCACATATATGTCAAGTTCCCTACTAGAGCCCACCTATGGGCCTGAAAAAATCATCATTAGAATAACTATCCCCAGAGGCAACCATAAGTCATTTTAGGGTTCATTGTCCTCACTCACATACATATTGAGAAACATCCAAATAGGTCACCAATCCTAGAACAATTCCAAGACAAACACATTAACTATTTCGTTCAAATAAGTTAGGCTCCCAAATTTAAATGGTCACCATGTTGACATGGGTTTTATTATTTAATATTTTATACCTCTATTGTTTTGGGGTGACATCCACCACTCCAAATTTTGGGAAGAGAATCAGTATTTTGGACCCTATATTTCAATCATGTTATTTCCAAACAACATCATTTTTGGAACCCCTCTGACAGAACAATAACAGATGGTACCTTATGTTATCATAGACCCACAACCTTTTTGAAATATTTTTCATGTCCTAGACCTCAAGGAACAACTTTTTTTCTAGAAGACACAAGTTATTGATGGGGTGTAATGACCCAAACATTTCAATAATATTTGTTTCCTACATTTATGTTTTATTTAATTTTTTACTCAAAAAAATATCCCTTTATTAATGAAGTGGGTATTATTAAAATGAGACCATTGGGTTTTTACTGTTATATGTTCGTTGGTCAATATAACCATTGGAAACTATCTTGTTAAATTTATTATTATTATTTATAAATACAAATGATTATGTATAGTTAATACAGAAAGAAGATACTATGGCCTCATCCAATAGACTTAGGCTATATGAAGTCCATCTATCAGAGCTTAGGAGGGAGGTACCATCACTGGGCTTTGCTCTAGACCAAGCCCAAGCCGAACTTCAACACTTTAAACTTGAATGGAATCGCTCACAGGAGTAGTTCTTGTTTATAGAAATCACCACTTAGGAAATGTTGTCCAAGATGCTCTAATATTTTATCACAATAGCACACCTTACTCTTAGGTCATATGCAGGTGTTATAAGGGGATGTGTAACAAATCCTTAGTTAAGTTGTGTAATCCTTTTTTGTAAATAAAATTTTTATTTCTTATTATGGTAAAATTGTGAATTTTGAATGTTAAGATAAATATAGGATGAATTTATATAAGTTCCATTCTATTGGAGAATTTTGGAAAAAGCTTATTCTAAAATATTTTTGTATACTTTAAATAATTAATAATGTAAAATGATTTTGAAAAAATGGTCTTCTATAATTATGATTAGTAAGAAATTTAGATTATAATAAGATCAAATTATTTTTTGGTGAATAATAATTTATGAATAGTAATATTACCCTTATGAATAGTAATGTGACCAATGGAATTGTAACCTTTCTTAAGAATGTATAAATATAATTTTGGAATCTTTATTAGAAATGTGATATAATATCATAAGTAACTATATCATAAATTATTAGTTAAGTATTAGTATTTTTTCAGGTAAATAGTATTTTTACTTAAAGATTAAATATCTCTTAATTATAAAATTGTTTTTCATAAAATGGGTTCATTTTTGAATTCAGATCATCAATATTAGGTTAGGGTGAATTTACAATATTTTTATAAAATGTTTTGTTTTTCGGGGAATAGTACAAATACAGTTTTAAGTTTCAATGTGTTTAATTACATCATTAATGATGTAATAATGGAATAATAATTATGGTATAGTTGTGTATAGTACTATATGTTATTAGGTGTCCCAAGTGGCCAATACCATGGGTAAATACCATGGGAATGCCCATGGTTCTGCAGATACCACTAATGAGGTGTCCCTTGGAAATTAATAAAATATTCCCAACTTTTTATATAAATACCAACTCATTCCTTCATTAAATTCATTTAAATATCATCCTCAATTAATCTATGGTCCTTTTACCTCTCATGGAGTCATCCCAAGGTGCCCTTAATCCCCCCATGGCCTCAATCTTTGATTTTTTGAAGTTACTCTTAAAGGTAATAGAACCTTTCACCCTCCTCTTTTAGTCAAGAATTCCTTTATGTTATGTCTTCTAGTTTCCATTTTATTGTGTTGGGGTATGTTCTTATATATCCTTATATTTTTACATTTTATTTCCAAATTATGAGAGACCCTTTCCGCTATCATCAACTGATTTTCTGAATTTTTAAGTGACGTCGTTAGGCTGCCGAATATTTGTAAAATAAATCACATCTTCTATTTTTTCAAAGATTACTTTTCATGTGTTGTGTCATTAAAATATACATACCATGTTATTTTTTATTTTTTATTATATAAAAATACTTTATTATGAGTTATTTATGAGTGTTTTACCCTTGTTCCTTCTCTTTTTAATGTTTTCTAAAACCATGTTGTATAACTGTTATGCTGTAGAATTTTCATCTCAAAATCTCTCTCTCTTTCTCAAGAAATTAGCTAATTTTATTTATATGAGTACCAAAACCAATTTCATTTATATGTGTATTCATCATGACATAAAAAATAATATATTTTAATCTATATTTGACATACATAAAACCCTCATTCCCTTTCCATGGGTTATAAATGACATAATGATCGTGTTTTTTAATAACTTTTTAAAACGTCGCGATTTTGATATAAAACCCATTTATTTTATTCTCTTTGGGTTATTTATGAAATTTATGATTATGATATATTTGGATAACATTAAAATAAATTAATATTAAGGGTGCTCCCTGATATCACTCCAATTCATTGGGAAAAGAAATTAATCTCTCGAGATGACAAGTTTTACGTTACCTTGGTGAATAACCATGGTAATTTTTATGACACATTAGGAATGGACCTTGGTGACATGTTCATGAATTTATAAAATAAATTATTTAGCCAAATATTCAAGTTATTATTCCTTTTACTTTTATTATGATATGAATCTTCTTCCATTGATCACCTCTTTATGTTTTTCATCAAGTTCTTATTAATGTCACAAGTAAACTAATTCCCTTGTTTACCCTTACTGGGCCTTCTGATCAACCTTTCCTTTGATGTATGTATCCAGGTTATGAGATTCAGTAATTTTACATAGGATTAACTTTTCATGAATATTTTCAAGTGTATTAAAATAATGTTTTATGTTTTCATGTTTTATGTTCTTGATTTCCATGAAACTCGACTTTAAAGATACGATATTTGTAAAATGTAATGATTAGTTTTGTAATAAAAAGGAAGGATGTTGTAGTTGGTATCAAAGGATAGTTTAGTTATTTTTGGAAATTATTCTATGAATATTTTTGGAATAAACCTATAGAAAAGTATAAATATAGTAAAACTTCCAGTTGTTTTGGTGAGATATTAAGTAAGTGGTTTCTGAACAAATAAATACCTGTCTAGATATGAAAAGGTGGATGTGGCTCTAGAATAGATGTACATAGGAGTGAAAACTCCAAAAATGTGTTTCAGGCTTGACTTAGGGTATCCTGGTACATGACAATGGGATTTTCTACACTCCTGGTTTGACACGCCTTGGGGATATGTTTGGTTAATCACTAGATTTTTATGAATAATTATAAATGATTTATAGATAAATGTAATTGTTTAAGCATGATGTTTTAAGACATAAACTCATTTATAGTTAAAAGATTAATTAATGAAATATGATTCTAACTACGATTTTAATTCTTTGAGAAAATAGTGGGAAATGGGAGGAACGGTGCAAATGGTGACCGCAATGGACCATGCACTGGTGACCCTCTAATAGAAGTCGGAATGGAATCATTCATGAGAATGATGATCCAACTGAATCAAGTTATGGTAAATAACTTGAATCAAGGTGAGAGTCCAATCTCACCATGAAGGAAAACATTCTATTTAGTCCTTTATGCATAAAAAACCACCAACCTTCAGTGGATCTAATGACCCATTGATTGATGAACAGTGGATCGACACTATCGAGAAGATTCTTTCTATGCTCCGCTGTTTAGAATAAGAGAAGGTAACCCTAGCTGTTTACCACTTAGAGGGAGAAGCTGATCTATGGTGGGAAGTGATTAAAAACATTATTACAAGAGTGGAGGCTGAAGCTATGGAGTGGGAAGAGTTCAGATGGGTATTCTTCAATAAGTATTTCCCTCGTTCTATGAGAATGAAAATGGATAAAGAATTTCTCGATCTAAAATAGAAGGAAAATGAATATGTTAAAAGCTATGAGATGAACTTCATGAGACATTACTGTTACACATCATTCTTTTTCATGGATTAAAATGATAAGGTTGACATATTATTATGTGGACTAAGACCTCATCTGTGGAAGAAACTAGCCATCCGAGACTATGATAGCTATAAAGAGATCATTTGGAGTGAGATGAAAGTTGAAATGGATTTTATTGAGATGTAGTGGTCTCATAAATCCGGTGACAAGAAGATATTAGTATAGAAAATATTAGGGAGTAGATTTGATCAGGGAAGAGGAGGCAAGCAAGTGAAACATCCCACGTGTGATAAATGTGGGAAGAAGCATTCGGGGAATTGCCTTCTCAGGAGTATAAAGTTCTACTAGTGTGGAAGAGATGGCCATATTGCACGGAATTGTTGTAGTGAGGTGAAGCCTAAAATTCCTAACATTAATGAGAAGAGGAAGAGGGTGCATGCCCTAAATGATGTCCAATGATATAAGTGTGGACAACTTGAGAACTTTTCCAATCACTGCCTAAATATGAGGGAAGTGGAGGAGAACCACCATTAGTCTCAACAAAGGCCAATGGAGCAAGGATGTTCTTTTTCTATCATGACATCTGATGTTGAAGCTCCAAATGATGTGGTGGTAGGTAATTTTTTTTATCTCAAATATTGCATGTACTTTGTTTTATTCTGGTTCTACTCATTATTTTATTTCCTCCATGTTTGCAATGAATTTAGAATCAACCCTAGAATATATAAAGTTAGAGTTATCAGTCAAGACTCGCAGTGGGATTATCCAAGCATTGTCTATGTTTAAAAACTCTAGTATTTACTTTAGTGAGAAAAATATTATCGCAAATATAATAGTCATTCCCATGATGGAATTCAACATTATACTAGGGATGTAATGGATCTCAAAGTATAATGCTAATATCAAATGTAGAAGTAAGGATATCTCAGTAGTCTTTAATGGAAAACATAATATTATCTTCCAAAGAGAGGTATCTAAACCTAACCTTTGTCAAGAAGATCCTCATATATCATTCTTTATGGATTTAATCAGTGAGTAAAAAAAGGAAACAATAGTATAATGATCAAAAGTGTCCCCATCATCTAGGAATACATTGACGTATTTCCTAAGGAGTTACCTGAACTAACCTTAGAAAGAGAGGTAGAGTTCTCCATTGAACTCGTACCTGGATATCCTCTAATATCAAAGACCTCATATAAGATGGATAATGTGGAACTATGGGAATTAAAGAAACAAATCCAAGATATTTTGGATAAGGGGTCTATCTAGAGGAGTGTGTTGCCTTGGGGAGCACGTATTATCTTTTTGAATAAGAAGGATGGATCGACGCATCTATGCATTGATTATAGAGAACGAAACTGGATCACAGTGAAGAAAAAAATACCCTCTTGCAAGAATTGATGACTTATTTGACCAACTTAATGGGGATGAATTCTTCTCCAAGATTTATCTTTGATCTAGTTATCATCAATTGAGGGTGAAGAAGGAAGATATTCCAAAAAATAACTTCTAATTAAGATTTCGGAATTATGAGTTTGTTGTTATTACCTTCATACTGACTAATGCACCTACTATTTTTATAGATTTGATGAATAAAGTTATTAAGGACTATCTTGATAACTTTATGGTAGTTTTTATTAATGATATTATGATATATTCTAAAAATATTGAGGATAATGAGGATGATCTAAGGGTTATTTTTTAAACTCTACGGAAGGAGAGAATTTTTGGAATGTTCATAAAATGTGAATTTTGGTTACAATAAGTTACTTTATTGGGGGCCATTGTAACCAATGAAGGAATTACAGTTGGCCCTGCAAGGAAAAAGGTTGAAAAGGAGTGGCCTCATCCTAAAAAATAACTGGGATTCATAGTTTCCTTGTATTAGCGGGATATTATAAGAGGTATGTGAAATTTTTTTTCATGAATTTCTTATCCATAAACCATGTTAACTCAAAAGGGGTCAAGTTCATCTAGGCAAAGGAGTGAGAGGAAAATTTCCAAGAGCTGAAGAGGAGATTGGTTATTGCACCTGTACTAACTCTACCCTCATGTGGAGAAGGGATTATTGTTTTTAGAGATGCATCTATGAAAGGGCATGGGTGTTCCTTCATGAAAAATGGAATGTTCATTGCTTATGCATCTCGATAGTTGAAGACTCATGAGAAAAACTATCCTATTCATGATCTTGAGCTAGATGTGTCTGTTTTTGCTCTGAAGATTTAGATGCACTATCTTTTTGGGGATAAATATGATACATACACAAACCATCAATGATTCAGGTATATTTTCACACAAAAGGAATTGAACATGAGATAGAGGAAATGGTTTTAACTTCTTAAAGACAATGATTTTTCAATTCATTACCATTCCAGAAGAGAAAATAAAGTCGCTAATGGATTAAGTAGGAAATATGCATTTGTTCTGTCCATGATGAGGATTAAAAGTGATTCTTTGTTCAATAACCTAGTTAATATAGACATGGGAATTATATGGGAAGGGAATTCATCAACCCTATTCCAAATTATTTCTCAACCATCGTTACTAGAGAAGATCAAGAAATTTTAGAAAGAAGATCCTTTATTACAAAATAAGTTTGAAGTTTTAGAGGATGGGATGTTTCTTAAGTTCAATATTGATCAAGAAGGTGTACTAAAATTTCATACAAGACTATGTGTTCCATCAATTCCAAAAATAAAGGAGCTGATGGATGAAGCTCATAGCTCTATGTTCTCTATATATCCTTGGAGTACAAAAATGTATAGAGAACTTTGTGATCATTTGTGGTGGGATAATATGAAAAGGGAGATTTCTGAATACTCTTCAAGGTGCCTGGTATGTCAGCAAGTGAAGGTAGTGTGACAACTTTATAATGGGGTATTACAACCACTACCCATAACAGCATGAGAGTGGGATAATAACACTATATACTTTGTCACTAGTCTCCCAATAACTTCCAAATGAAACTATGTGATATGGGTTATTGTGGACCATCTCACCAAGGCTTCCAAATTTATCTATTTTTGGAAATATTTCTCTCTTAATCAACTTTCCATGATTTACATGAAGGATGTGGTAAGTCTTCATAGAGTTACACTTTCTATCGTATCTGATCATGATCCAAGGTTCCCATTAAAATTCTGGAGAAGTCATCAACATGCTCTAATTACTGAATTGAATTTCAATATGGCCTATCACCCCTGAACTGATAGACAATATAAAATGAAAATTTAAACACTCAAGGAATTGTTGATATATTGTTCAATTGAATTTAAGGGTGGATGGGATCAAAATCTCCCATTAGTTGAGTTCTCTTACAACAACATCTTCCACTTGAGAATTAAAATGGAACACTATGAATCTCTATATGGTAAGCAATGCATAAATTCTACTTGTTGGGATGAATCTAGTGAGAGAAAGATTCTTGGTCCTGATCTTGTGAAAGATATGACTGAAAAAGTCTATGCCATCCAGCAACACATTAAGGCTTCTCAAAGTCGACAAAATAGCTATGCCGACAACCATCAAAGGGACATGGATTTTGATGTTGGTGAAAAAGTCTTTATTTGAACTTCAACTTGGAATAGATTCATGAGGTTTGGGAAGAAAGGGAAGATCAGACAAAGGTTTATTGGCCCCTATGAAATCCTTGACCATGCAAGAGCAGTGGCCTACCAACTTTAACTTCCCAAAAATCTAAAACAAGATCATGATGTCTTCAATGTATCCCTCTTAAGGAAGTACATACCTAACCCTTCACATGTACTAAGTCCATAGGTGGTAGAATTGGAACGTGGCCTCTCTTATGAGGAGCAGCCGATGGAGATCTTGGACCATAGAGACAAGGTTCTATGAAACAATACTACCCACCTTATTAAGGTGTTGTGGAGAATCAAAAAATTTGAAGAAGCCATGTGGGAACCAAAGAAGTCTATGAGGAAGAAGTACCCACACCTTTTCTCTTCAGAGGGTATGAGTTGAAATTTTGGGGATGAAATTTCTTAAGGGGGGAAGAATGTAATGACCCAAACTTTTGAATAATATTTGTTTCCTACATTTATGTGTTATTTAATTTTTTACTCAACAAAACTATATCCTTTTATTGATAAAGTGAGTATAATTAAAATGAGACCATTAGGTTTTGACTATTAAATTAATATTGATCAGTATGACCATTAGAAACTATACTATTAATGTTATGATTATTGTTTTGTAAATACAAATGATCATGGTTAGTTAATACATAAAGAAGAGACGATGGCCTCATCTTGTAGACTTAGGCCATACAAAGACCATCTTTCAGAGATTAGGAAGGAGGTAGCATCACTGGGATTTTATCTGGACTCATCCCAAGATGAACTTCAATATGTTAAACTTGAACGGAATCGCTTACGAGAGAAGTTCAAGTTTATAGAAATCACCACTCAGGAAATGTTGTCCGAGCCACTCCAAGATTCTATGACAATAGTACACCATACTCTTAGGTCCTATGCATGTGTTATAAGGGGCTATATAATGAATCATTAGTTAGGTTTTTTAATCCTCTTGTATAAATAAAATTTTTATTTCTTATTATGGTAAAATTGTGAATTTTTAATGTCAAGATAAATATAGGATGAATTTATAAAAGTTCTATTTTATTGGTGAATTTTGGAAAAAGGGTAATGTAAAATATTTTTATGTACTTTCAATAATTAATAATGTGATATAATTTTCAAAAAATAATCTTATATAGTTTTGATCAGTGAAAAATTTATATTCTAATAAGATCAACTGATTTTTTTTGTGAATAGTAATTTATGAATAGTAATATTACCCTTATGAATAGTAGTGTGACCAATGGAATAGTAACCTCACTTAATAATGTATAAATATAATTTAGGCATCTTGGCTGGTAATGTGATATAATATCATAAGTAAATAACTATTTCAAAAATTATTAGTTAAGTATTAGAATTTTTTCGAGTAAATAGTGTTTTTTCATAAAAATTAAATATTTCATAATTAGAAAATTATTTTTATAAAATGGAGTTCATTTTTGAATTTTGAGAATCGTTATTAGGTTAAGGAGAATTTATGATATTTTTATAAAATGTTTTGTTTTTTGATGAATAGTATAAATATAGTTTTGAGTTTCAATGTGTTTAATGAAATCATTAATGAAGTAATAATGATGTAACAATTTTGGTCAACTAGGGTACAATAAGATATGTAATGAGGTGACTCAAGTGGCCAATACCATGGGAAATCCCTTGGTCTTTCAAATACCACTAATGAGGTGTCCCTTGGAAATTAATAAATGATTCCCTCTCTTTTGCTATAAATACCAACTCATTACTTCATTAAATTCATTAAAAATTCTTCCTCAACAAATATCCAATCATATTTCCTCCCAAGGGATCATCCCATGGTGCCCCCAAGCCACCCAAGGTCCCAACCTTTGAGTTTCTGAAGTTTCTCTTTATGGTATGTGAACCTTTCACCCTCCTCTTTTAGTCAAGACTTCCTTTATGTAATGTCTTCTAGTTTCCATTTTATTATGTTGAGGTATGTTATTATATATCCTTTTTTCTTTAAATTTTATGTTATAATTATGAGAGATATTTTCCACTGTCAACAACTAATTTTCAGAAATTTTAAGTCATACTGTTAGGAAGCTGAATTTTCTAAAAAGAAATCACATCTTCTCTTTTCTTTCATGATTCCTTTTCATGTGGTATGTCTTTCAAATATCCATAACATGATCTTATTTATTTTTTATTATGTACCCAAACTGTATTATGAGTTATTTATTATTTTGTGACCCTTTTCCCCTCTATTTTTAATGTTTTTTAAAACCATGTTGTATAGCCGTTATGCTGCGAATTTTCGTCCCAAAATCTCTCTCTCTTTCTCAAGAAATTATATCATTTTATTTATATGATTACCCAACCCTATTTCATTTCTAGGGGTATTCATAAAGACATAAAAATGATATATTTTATTCTTGAATTTACATACATAAAACCCTCATTCCCTTTCCATGGGTTATAAATGACAAAATGATCTTGCTTTTTAAGCACTTTTTAAAATGTAATGATTTAGATACGAAAACCATTTATTTTATTGTATTTTGGTTATTTATGAAATGTATTATTGCAATATATGTGTATAAAATGAAAATAAATACATATTAAGGATTTTACTTGATATTTATCCAATGCATTGTGTATAAAATTATTCTCTAGATATGACAAGTTTTACGATACCTTAATGAATAACCATGGTAATTTTTCTGACACCTTGGGGATGGACCTTGGTGATATGTTCATGAATGTCTAAAATAAATATTGTATCCACATATTCATGTTATGATTAATGTTCTTTTCATTATTATATTACTCTTCTTCCATTGCTCGTGTCTTTATGTTTTTCATCAAGTTCTTATAGATATCACAAGTAAACTGATTCCCTTGTTTACCATTACTGGGCCATCTGCTCACCCTTTACATTTATGTATGACACTAGGTTATGAGATGTAGTAATTGTGGTTAGGTTGAACTTTTCAAGAATATTTTAAAGGTTATTAAAATAATGTTTTATATTTTCATGTTTTATGTTCCTGATTTCCAAGATGCTAGACTTTAAAGATACTATGTTTGTAAAATGTAATGAATTACTATGTAATAAAAAGGTGGGAAGCCATATGGGGATCACCCACTTTCCTGAGAGGATAATAATACTATTTACTTTACCCATATCTTCAACACATTTTATTTTCTTTTTCAAACTCAAACACACCATATGAAATATCCCAATAGTTCACCCATCCTAACACTAAACTAAGTCAAACATTCTTACTGATTTAGTTTTAATCCATTAGGATCTAGAAATAAATGATTCTTCTTGTTGGAAACGGTAGTAATATTTATCCATTGAATCCATTAACATTTTGGGTTGAAACATAGATATTTCTATTGGTGTAATTTCCTTGAAAAACATTTGATTTATCTGTCAATTTAATAATATCTACAATATTTTGAATCTTTATCCCATTCCATAAATCACAAAAATATCATAGACTTGGTATGTTATGACTAAGTAATTCAAAAAATAAGTGGTCAATTCATCTCAAGAATTTTATAACTTTTATGTACTTTTTAGATCCAATGATATTCAACCCCTCACCATTTCCAAATATAACAATACAATATTTTTCATAATTTATACCCATGGAAAAATCATTATTTTTAATCCAACAGTATGTTCAACCACTATCCAGAATCTAAATTATATATATATCTCATTCTAACAAATCAAATTCAGTTACATTCCCTTATCTACATTTTCCTTAACTTTCCTTAAATGATATTTGGTTTATTTAGTGTGTAATGATCTTATTCCACCCACATATCTATTTATTACTCATCATCCATCTGAAAAAAAATATTTTTTGTGTTTCCATATTGCATGATGATGCATGTTGGTGCTAAAATATCCTTAAAAAACCACTGTTTGAACATCTATTCCTCTATTTAAGCACAAATAATTACTTTATGTGAAAAACCATAACACCAAAAGTAATAACCATTAAAATAATATTGAGAATAAAAAACATTCTCTCAAGTTTTTACTCATTATCCCAAAAAAATATTTTTCTTTAGAGAACAAAAATTGGGTATAATAAATCATTCTAAAGAAATAACAACATGTTTATGGTCTGTTCTTGTGTTAATTTATTCTAAAAATAGTACAAATATGATACTTTATGGTTTCATACAATTTAACCTTATCTCAGAATCATAATCCTTGGGGTTTTTCATCAACTACCCCTAATATCACATTGTGATCATATCCCAAAATTTATTAACATTTTTATCCTAAGAACTACATTATGGGAAAATTATTAACTTTTTAGTGATCCCTAAGTAAACATCTTAGTGTCCAGTTCCCTCCAATACCCTAGTGTCATACCGAGAGTAATAAGTAAATCTTGATCATTAATCTTTAATCATAACATCATGATTTCCCCTTGTACTTTATTTTCTATTATATTGATTATTCACTAATTCGGTCAGACCATTAATAATCAAGGTTTAGTCTTCAATTTTGAGCCCAAGCATGGCTTCTTTTTTTTGAGTTTCCAAATATATTGGTTTTATGTTTTTCAATATCCTATTTCATCTTAGACTCCCCCTATTCTTGTTTTTTATATATATAATATGAATTCACACAGTACTAAATTTAGGTTCATTATTTTATCCATCCAAATAACAATTTCTTTAGGGGAAGCCTCATGTTCATCATCGAGGTCTACTCTTCCTTATATTTCATCCCCATAAACATTATTTTTCTCCACATGCGGATTGTCTATAAACATTGAATGTATTTATTTATTGAGGTCTCAATATTCCTCAACCCTCTCTAATATTTCCTCTTTTCAATAGATTAATTTATTCTACTTGAAGAATTTATGGTGGGGTATCCTTTTGTTATCTTTGTATTTTAATGATTTCAACAAGGTTTCATCTTCTTATTCATCATCTAGAAATGTATTAGGTCATGTAAGGACTAAAATACCAAATTTCCTACAATAAAAGGAAGAAAGTGTAATCGTTCCTTCTAATTACCTTTTTCTAATTCTATGATTCGACGATATAAAAGGAATCACTTCATCAACATCTCCATCATCAATACAATATCAAAATCAGAGTTTCTTAATTGACATTTTTGTCATCTCTTATGAATTATCCTCTGATAATGACTTATTATTAGTATTACTCATCTTATATTTAATGAGAGTTTCATAGAGTCTATCTCACATCACTGTAATTTGATACTTTTCTCTGAGAACTGATAATTTCATGTTAAAACACTTTATTAATCTTCTCAAGATTATTGTAACTATTTTGATATCATTAATGAACTATCCAAGTCCATACATATCTTTCACAACAATGTTCTTTCGATTGAATAATGCATCAACATAATCAATGTGGATGGAAAATAAGTATTCATACTTATTCAACGTCACATAAAATTTTAAATTTAGAACATTGGTATTAAATTTGTAAATTATATGGGGATTTTCCAATATGGAATGATATTTTTTACATAACACCACCTTTATATAAATAGGGTTTTCTATATCTCCTTCTATCATAATATTTTCCTTGGAATCATTTTAAATTCCCATGAAATACCTCTATAGTAAAGTCCCATTATCATGAAATGGTGGGATTCTATGTATATGGGTTATGTAGAAATCCATTCTGAATAAATGAAAGTAATGTTCCAATTTGTTTTTCCATAACTAGAAATTATTATCCTTAAAAATATAAATTTTGTTATGATTGATAACTACGTACATATATTTAGGGGGAGGAAAAATTGACATAGAACCTTTAGCTCTAATTATATCTAACAGGTCATACCTACCCCAATATATATTATATTGTCTTCTTTGGCTCACTACCTTGTGAAATTGTTTCACCAATGGATTATGACCCATCACTAGAAAATGACTCATATAAGGAGATATATCTCATATAACACACACACACACAAACACACACACACACACACACATATATATAAATAAATGGGACTTCCCCTATTCTATTATAAAAATCAATATGTTATTTTCATGAAATTTCCTCACTAATTATGTAATAAAACATGGATCCCAGATAGCAGGGAAGTTAGTTCCACTTCATGAACATTAGGGGGTGGTGATCTCCTAAATCCTATAATCTTCCCGTTAACATTACCCATATGTTTTGATGGTTTAATTTATAATTTTATACTAGCTAATAGGTCTTACCCACCTTATATAAATTATATTATTGAATTTTGGTCACTAACTCATGAATTGTATTCCCCTATGCTATTCTTTTTATCACTAGAAATGGTCTCTTATCATGGGATAGTAACTAATAACAAGACCAGTGTAATTATTGAAAAACGATTTCATGACCTCATCACAATCCATAGATTTAATTTAATCTTGTTTATTCATATTCTTTATTATAGTCCACTACTGCACCGCTTCACCTTCTACTTGATAAAAAGACATAATGACCTTATCATGCTTGGAACACCAGAGAATAGAGAATATATTTTCAGTGGTACTGATCCATTATGCACCAATAAGTGGATAAGAATACCCATTAAAATAAAGTAGATGTTCCCTCATGAAGGTCACAACAGAATGTTGTTCACTCCTTTTCTCATTTAGAATTATTTCATTATTCATAGATTCAAAACGTTGGGGGAGCATAGCAACATGATTTTAGATTCCATAACCCATATAATTTTGGTTCCCATGAGAAAAATCATTTAATTTTCTATTGAAATCCCCATTAATGTGGTTCCTTTGGGTTAAAACAATTTACTATAACAAAAAAACATAATGTAAGAGAGAATAATCATTTTAGGGAACCACATAAACAGGAAAACCACTTATATTATTTCTAAATTATGAAACCTTATTTAATGTATGGAATATTAGTTTTATACTAGGTTATTTGTAGCTAACTTATATTTAAATCCTCTATAACGGTTTGTGAAGAATTTTTGAATTCCTAAAACATATCCCCTGAGAATGTCAAACTAGGTGTGCAGCAAGGTCCATTTTCATGTGCAAGTTCCTGATCGAGTCTATCTCAATATACTGTTTTATGAGTTTTAACACATATGTAAATATGTTATAGATCCACATCTACTTCATGATCTAGTTAGGGATGTATTTCTAGAAAAACCACTCACTCTATCTTTTTCCAAAATTCCATGACATTTTCCAATACTTTTCATCATCCTTAGATATTTTCTTAGATACACCCTTATAGTTCTCCCTAAGGTTTTCTCATCCTAGTTTCCAAAGTTTCACTAAACCATTTAACTTATTCCAATTTTATAGACACTCACTTTTCATACATTAACATTACCTTATTATTTTGGAATACATAATGCATTACACCAATAGACTCCCAACCACCATATTAGTTTAGTGCCTTTGAAAATATGGAATCATAAAAACTGGTATATAAGTAAGATAAATTATCCCCCAATAGGTTTTTAGGACTAGAACCCTTCTTATACACATAATAAATAATACATATCTTCATAACATTGGGAAATAAAACATAAAAAGGGGGTGATCCTAGATGATCATAAAGTCTAAATAAGGGAGATATATAAGAAAATTCATGAGCATAAGGGTATGTGGACATGATCATGAAAATAAATGATAATAACCAACATATAAAAGATCAAAGAAAATATTAATGTCCTAAATATTATTTTTTAAGACATGAATCATAAGGTAATTAATATCTTAATCAATGAAATCATAACATAGTAATAATACATGAAACTTTTGCGAACACATAAACATGTAATATCATTCCCTATAAGTCAAGTATCAATGCCAAAAACATATCAAGGCACCTCACGGGGAGTCCACCTATTGAGTGGGATACACCACCACCCCCAGCCACATTCCTTTCCCTATAAGGGTTCAGGTTTCCCCCATATTCCCGTACTGGATTAGGTTTCACCATCTTCCCATAGTGGATAAAGTTTCTAAATATTCCCATAGTGTAGCAGGTTTCCCCATCTTCTATAGTGGGTCAATCCCATCAACTGGATTCTCATAATTAT
This sequence comes from Viscum album, assembly GCA_963277665.1. Lineage (NCBI taxonomy): Eukaryota > Viridiplantae > Streptophyta > Magnoliopsida > Santalales > Viscaceae > Viscum > Viscum album. Next base: position 96,713,173 of record OY728130.1, on the reverse strand, counting down.
CTCATGAGATATAAATATTTACCCAATTAATTTGAGGGAGAAATAGATCCCACCTAATTCTTAATGAAATCATACATAAATTTTCCACAAGATAATAAAACTTTCATCATATCCTTACCCAAAGAAACAGATGGGTTTCATAAACATCATATCATGACCCATGAAATGAAATGGGTATAAATATCATGACATAATATCTTAACCTATAGAAATGTGTGAGGTATCATAATCATTTCATCAATAATAACCCATGTAATGATGGGTTTTTGAAAGCATATAACCTGTGGAAAAGGAATGAGAGTTATAAATAACTTGTCATATTAAAAATACACCATTCAAAGAAATAATAATAATAGTTTACTTGTATCATATCCAAATTAAAGAATAAAATATATCAAATGATTTCATCTTACATAGAAAATATATTTTTAAAAAATTTCTAGAGTAAAATTTCCTTTCTTCTTTGAAGAAATGTTTTTTAAAACACACAATATTTTTGAAAACACATTTTCTTTGAATATAACTATGAAAACCATAAAAAAAATCAAATAATTTTTTTCCATGAAGATACTTAAAGTTTTTTTTTTCAAAAATGATTTGAAAACATATATGAAAACATGGTTTTTAGATAAGCCATATTTAAAGCCCAAGAGATAAATAAGGTCATATTTTCTTTAAAAAAATTATTTATATTAAGTAAAAAATAGTGTAATAATGGTACCAATAAATTAATATATCATGAAAAAAAATATTATAGAAAAATTCATCATTTTTCTTCAGATATGGATAATAATATTTCATGAATCAAAGTAAAAATTTTAACAATTTTGATCAAATATGAGATTGTAGAAATAAAGTATTTTCACTTTGGAAACCTCAAACAATAATACCCAAGATAGAATAACATTAAATGAATATTAGAATATCATGAAAATGATAATATCCATGATATGACATGTACAAGGGGATTTATATACACATTTTATATGAATATAGGTTCATAACAAAACATGGGTCTCATAAAATGATAATTATGTCAAAATACCTTACAGATTTGGTGAATTTTATGTTTTAAACCCCATAAAAGATAGATAATAAAATGGATATGTATATTAAAATATATTTAAGTATAATAATAATATAATACATTCATGGGAATTATATACATCATATAAAATAAATGAGTGGTGAATAATACCTAAATCTCATAGAAATAAAAGTGAGACTAGAAATACCCTTACCATATGCCTTAAATCTTTTAGTAATAAATTCAAAATCATTTATAATAAATATATTTTTATTATAAATATATTATATAAGCTTATTAAATCATATATAACAATATATTATTTACTTTTGATGTTCTGTTGCAGTTTTATTAATAATTCTTTGCTAAAATTACACGGAAAATAATCACAACTTTTGGAAAATAATCACAAATTTTGAAAATAATTATTTTTTTCCTTAACCATCCTTAAACCATGTAAATTTTATTTTAAAAAACTAGGAATGAACCCAAAAATCTCAGTAAGGTACATAAAAGTATGAAATAAATCATTAGTCCATGAACACATACAAAAAATTTTCTTCTTCAAAATAAATTTTAGGTTTAAGATAAACCCCTTTATTAACTAATAAATAATCTTCTCTTCCCAATAAATTTCCTGAAATATTTCAATAGATGTATTTAATAAAAAATAAACTCATAAAAGTCTCTTTATAAATTTTAAAATCACATGAAATAATTTTCACAAGGTTATACTCCTCACTCTTACATATGGGATAACCATCAATGTTAAATTTGTAGTAACCATAACAGATGATCATGGAATACCATCATTGTTAACTTTTTAACATTACTATTTAGTATCAATAATATAAAATTAGGGATTAACTATTAATGTAAGACTTGGAATAACCATGGTAGTATATTCCCAATCTATCATAGGATAAAACTAATAAATAAACATTATCCATTATTTGGAATAACCATATGGTTGAATTCCATACCTAATACATTGGAGGGATATCATGGAAACGCCCATATTTTTTTTATAACATAACCACCTATCATGATAAATAATTTCCATGAACCGTTACATGATACATAAAATCTTGCATCATAAAAACACTTTCTTGAGGAAAATAACAATTCCATTTTGAAATCACTTATTTTAAAATATGATCCACTAAAAATGAAAAAAATGTATTTGAAAATATCTTTTTAAACATGCAAATAAATCATAAAATAAATTACTAATCACAATGGTGGGATAATCTTCTCTTCTTATATAAGATAAAAAACATTTATTCTATACTTTTGTTTCTTCAGAAAAGTCACATTGTACCTTATTTGGATAAAAGATAAAAAGAATCATTTCAAACCATTTTTTAAAATTTAAAACAAGTATAAAAATGATATTAATAAATCATATGATAATACTAAAATCTTTATTTAAAACAATTTTTTTGGAAATATGCATATGTATGAAAAACTAAATTTTAAGGAATACATTAAACATGGTTTTGTTAAAAGAAAATGCCTTACCTAGAGTCTGACACATCACGTATATAACACCCTAATAATTTGAAAATAAATTTAATATTGAATGTATGAAACACTGAGTCTCTACAAAACATCACTTTGTTATGACCTAGTTAGTAAATATAATTTTTCCACCTATGTGTTTTGAATTTTGAAAAACAAACATACATGGTTGCATTCAATAAGATATTTAGAGTATGGTAGGATTAACATAAATTTTTTAGTGAATAGTTAAATGACCCTTATGAATATTAATTTACCCTTATGAATATTAATACGAACCTTATTAATATTAACCACACCTATGAATGTATAAATAAAATTTAGGCACCTTATAAATGAAATATAATATTTTATAAATTAATAATTATGTGTTGGTATTTTGCGAGTAATAAATATTAAATTAAAATTTAAAATTAATAAATTTATTTAAAAGAAAATTAATTTTCATAATATTTATTCCTAAATAATTTTTTTTTGTCATATGATTTTAGGATAATTTAATAAGACCTTAGTTAATTTTTCTGGGTATTATAAAATCACTTTTAGTTTTAAATTATATTTTTAGAGTAAATAATTAGTTTATTTAATAATTAAATTTCATATATTTATAAAATTATTTTGATAAAATCGATTCCTTATTTTAATTCAAAAAATTAAAAAACATTAGGGTAAATATTTTGGTATTTTTCTAAAATACTGGAATATTTGTTGAATAGTAAAATACAGTAATTTATGATAAATACAAAACACATGATTTATTGAGTCATATATGATTAAAGGATGATGTAAGAACACATAGTTCTATATAATATACACTAATTAATATTTATGGTCACAAGAATCAGCACTATTTCTTGTCTTGAACAAAATAATAAAATAATGAATAAAATATTCAAAAATCACTCCTCTCCTAACCACCCCTCACTCCCTCTTCTCTTCACTCCTATGAAGCCCTGTTCCTTATCTAAATTATGATAAAATATCCTCCCAATCTCCTCCCCATGACCATAAACCCTTTTTCTCTTCAACATACCAAATAATTTCCCCTAAAAGGGCTCTCAAGGAAGATAAATTCAAGAGGTAAATTCCTCTTTTCATATATTTTATTTTCTTTCAAGTTCCTTTCTTTATTTTTCTTTAATCACCTCCTTTACTTAAAATGTTATTATAACTCCATTACCTTACATTCACTATAATTTTATAATGATAATGTGATAATTAATCATCATCTCTCATTTCCCCTACTTTTATACTAGAAATGAAAACACCATCCAAGATGTGTTAATTTATCACATTCAAGGATGACAGGTTTTCAAATTCTGTTGTTGTATTTAATTATGGTCATGAAAACATTTTTATGGTTGAAACAGATCATAATATATTTAATATATCCTATTTAATTTTATATAATCATTTTTAAACATGGTATTAATTTATAAAACAAAATGAGTTCGTGGTGATCGAAAAACCCACCAAATTAATCCAATCATTTATCATTAAATTTTATCTAATGATTCATCCTCACCCAAAGTAACAAAATAAATTATATAATAATTTAACATTATGTATGAACATTAATAACATACAACATCAATTATGTAATTCAATTCTCATTTTACATTAACTTTCATACAAATTAACCGATCATGAAAACTAATGAAATGATCACTCACAAATGATGATATTGAATATCCTAACCCATAAAAACTAACATAAATGAACTTAATAAAATTATAATAAATAAAATTAATGTATAAAATTTTGTTAATTGAGTTATTAATAATTATAATATCATGTTCCAGGGCTTTAATTTCAATAGAGAAACATATTCATACATAAGGTAAGGGTTTTCTACCCAAACCTCCATTTTTATCCGAGTTACTCTTATTCTCTAATTACCTCAATGAAATTTTTATATTTTCTTATGAACTCATAATAAATTCGTGAGAATGTTCTATATATTTGTACCAATAAGAATACATCTTTCCTTTATGGGTAGTTACATGTTTTAAAATGATCTTTCAAAATTCTTCCTGAAATACAAGCCTTATTCAAAGGAATTTATCAAATTCATACATTTTTTCAAGTTCACTCTATAATATTTTTTAAGACACAATTATTTTTATAAAACCACTCATTTCATAATGGAAAAACTAAATTACTTAATTTCTGGTTTTATATAGATATGTTAAAATAACTCTTCTTTTCAAAGTAAAAGCGCATTTCTCTCAAAAATTCCTCGATGAATTTATAGAGTATTTTTGTCTATTTCAACACCTCTATTGAATTTTATGTCTTATTGAGGTTAATATCCTATTTTTATCATCTAAAATATTGTATTAAATGGTTCATGATCAGTTTTACTGTTGATGTGCTATCTTGATACCATTCACCATACTACTCAGAATGGATAGTGTTTATGTGTATAGATTGGGGAAAGTTATTTCATATGTTCATATTGTTTATGTTTAAACCCTTTAATATAAGGAATTAATTGAAAATAGAAAATGATGAGTGGGACCCACTATATCCCATCTATGCATCTATAGTTCTCATGAGACAAAATAGAATTCGGTTTTAGCTGAGGACTTACCCAAGTATTTTCAGACTTCTTGGTCAAGGCCTCAATGACATGTTTTAAGTGTCTGGAATTCTTCATTCCCTAATTATGAAACCAGGGATTTATATTCCATGTGATTATTATACTAGTATAATATAAATGGTTATGTTTTATGGCATTATTTAATCATTTTTATTTCTTTCATATTATGAACATGTATATTTTTAATGGCATGCATTTTTAGTTATTCATCATGCCAAGTGTTTATGTTTACATTATCTTCTCCTGTATCATTTAACCTTATTGAACATATGATCTCACCCCTATAACATGTTTTATTTTACCTAGGTTGTGAATAATTATATAATTAATTAATTGAATAGATAATCTTAGAGATTATGCATGATTCAAAATAAGTTGATATATTGTATTTCCTTTCAAGTTGTAATGTTGAACTTATGTATGTATGTTGTTTTCTAAAGCTACTAAACTATTATTTCCTTTGAGATATGAATTCATTGTTTATATTCCAATGTAATAAAATAAGGCACTAGATCTGGGGAACTTTGGTCATGTATTTACAGTTGGTATCATAATAATTTTAGTAGAAAACATGAAAAATAGATTTAGAAAACATAGATTAGGGAAGAAAACCATAAGATAGTATTTGAGGATAAACATACAACAACATCCTGAAATTTTTTTAAGGAATAAATTATGTGGAAATTTATATAAAATACAACTCTTTCTAGGTACTAAAAGTGGATTTGGTTCTGAAACAGATATACCTAAAAGTAACATCTCTGGAAAATAGTTTCATCCTTGACCCATGGTATCTAGGTACATGACAATGGGACTTACTACACACTTGGTTTGACACTTTTGGGGTATTTTCTCAGGATAATTCACTTGTTATTTAAAAACCATTATGAAAGAATTAAATGTAATTTTTATCTCAAATAAACCATGTTTATGATTAAGAGATTAGATATGGATAGGATTTAAATTTATGATAAGTATTTTTCTATGTTGATATTATAAATTATGATGCATAACCTAATATAGTGTATACAATTATTTAAAAATGGATCCTAGTGGAAGGAATAGAAATCGAATGAATGCATGCATCCCATGTATTTATTTAACACTAAAGCAAGATAATAATGTTGTATCTAGTGCTGAGAAACTTATAACTATATTGGGACAATTGAATCAGGTTATGAATAATAGAATTACCCATATGAAACATCTAGATCCATAATGTGGAGGAGTTGTGTTAGATGGATTTATATTACAACTACCTCCACCATTCAATAGGACTACAAACCCATTTATATTGGAACAATGGATAAGTTATTTAGAGAATATATTTCTATCTTTAGGATGTAACAAAAGAGAGAAGGTTTTCATGGAAGTTTATCATCTATCAAGAGATACATATAAATTGTGGTATTTAATTAAAAAAGGAGGAGGAATAAATAAAATAATTGGGATGGAGGGATTTTAAAGAAATATTTTATAAAAACTAATTCCCTCCTGAAAAATGAGTAGATATGGGAAGGTAGTTTCTAAATATGAGGAAAAAAATACAATGAGAATGCTGAAAAGTATGAATCTAACTTCACAGGGATAGGAAGGAATTACCCAGACTACATACATATTCTAAGGAGAAAGATTTATCAATTAATTGATGGTTTAAAATTGCTCCTATAATGAGCACTAGTCTCCCAAATATTCGCATCATATGAAGATATCATAATGTGCTATCAAGATAGAGAAATATTTCTATCAGTATTATGACTTTAAGGGAAAAAAGAGAGAAAGAGGGTAGTGGAGGAAATATAGATAAATGGAAGAATAAAAAGTTGAGTCTTCTAACATGTGATACTGGTGGAAGGAAACACCCCGAAGCCCACTTAAAACGAAAACGATTCTGTTACAAGTGTGGAGAAAAGGGCCACCAATCTCCTGATTTCAAGGGAAAGAAAAAAGCTACCAATGTTAAATGATACAATTGAAAAGATATGGGAAATTATGAAAATGATTTTCCTAATAATCCAGGAAACTTTCCCTAGAAATGGTCAAGGGAGCAAGGACAAGTTTATACAATTATGACTGCTGAGGTTTAAGTTCCTACTGATGTGATGGTACGTACTTTAATCATTTACTCAAACTTAGACAATGCTTTATTTAAATCTAGATCATCACATTATTTTATATCTTCCTAGTTTTCCATGAAAATTAGACATTTCAATTTGATTTAATAACGTAGTTTTCAGTGAAAATTCCTAAGGTAAGTATCATTGCAACAAATATGTGTCATTCAGTCCCCTTTATGTCACATAAACATGATTTATTTCTGACCTTATCATCATACCCATGATTGATATTGAGACAATTCTTGTTATGAATTGGATTTTAAATTATGATGTGAAAATCTATTTCAAGAAGAAGGAGGTCAATTTTTTTGAATGATATAGAATCTGATATCATTTTAGAAGAAACCTCACCATCTGATTCTCTTATAGATCCACCCCCAATAGCTCTAATGGATTCAATTATTGGGTAGGAAGAGAATGAAATATCAATTGGCGAGGAAAGGAATGTTCAAATAGAGTATTTACCTATCATCCCATAATATGTTGATGTGTTTCCAAATGATTTACCTAGACATCCTCTAGAGTGGGAAGTTGAGTTCTCTATTGATTTAATTCCCGGTTCAAGACCTATATCAAAGAATTATTATAGAACGACCATTGTGGAATTAATAGAACTAAAGAAACAATTAGATTAATTGAGTGATAAAGGATTTATTCACCCTAGTGTTTCTCCATGGGGAACCCCTATTATTTTCGTTAATAAGAAAGATATATATATGAGGTTGTGCATTGACTATAGGGAGATCAATGGTATAACAATAAATTACAAGTATCCCCTACATCGTATTGATGATTTATATGATCAAATTCATGGATATAAATATTTTTCGAAGATTTAACTTCAATTTGTATATAATTAGTTGCATGTGATGAAGGAAGATATTCTAAAGATAGCATTTCAAACCATATATAGGAATTACTAGTTTACAATAATTCTTTTTGGACTGAGTAATGCAACCTATATTTTCATAGATATGATGAATACGGTTTTCAAGTAATATCTTGATGACTTTTTTGTGGTATTTATTGATGATATCTTGGTATACTCCAAAAGCCTTTAAGTTCATAAAAATCACTTACACATTATTCTAAAGACTCTTAAAAGAAATGTATTATATGAGATGATTAGAAAGTGTGAATTTTGGGTTCAATCAGTTTTTGTTATTTATGACATTGTATATAAGGATGGAATACCCATTGATAATATGACGAAAAAGGTTGTTTAGGAATGTCCTTCACCAACAAACATAATCTAGGTATATAGTTTTATTAGTTTAGTGGGTTACTATCAGCGTTTCGTTTAGATATTTTCCTGATTATCCAACCCATTGAACAAGATTACTTGTAAAGGGGTTAAGTTCGTATGGAAAAAATAATGTGAGGAATATTTTGAAGAGTTAAAGAGGAGATTGGTGAATTCTATGCTCTTAACTCTACCATCGGGGAATGATGTGTTTGGGATCTATAGTGATGCATCAAAGAAAGGATTTGGTTATGTCTTTATGTATAATGATAGTGTTATTGTCTATAAATCAAGGAAGTTAAAAATTCATAAATAGAACTATCAAACTCATGATCTTGAGTTAGAAGCTATAATTGTTTCTCTGTGGATATAGAGAAACTATCTCTATAGATAAATATGTGAGATATATATGGATCAAAAGATATTGAAATATATCTTCACATAGAAATAACTCAACAAGATGCAATGGTGATGGATCTAAGTACTCAAGTATTATGATTGATCTATACACTACCACCCAGGAATGGAAAATAAGGTAGCTAATGCATTGAGCAGAAAGGATCGTGGTGTCTTAAACAAATTGAGAATTGAAAAGGATCCCATGTACATGGATCAAGTGAGGATGGATATGGGAAATATTAAATAAGGTTAAACTTCACTAATTATTTAAATTGGTTACCCAAACATCTTCATTTTATAGAATTAATTTTTATCACTCATATGATTAGAATCTTTAAAAAGAAAATTAAAGCTGTGAATGATGGGAAGTTGGTATACTTTGTGTTTAAGGATGGAATTATGAAATATGGGGAGAGGTTATGTGTTCCCTCTATACTTGAGCTGAAAAGGGATTTAATGAATTATGTCCATAGCTAGAATTTTTCTATACACCCTGGTAGTATTAAAATGTATAGTGATTTGAAGGAAAATTTCTGGTGGGAAAACATGAAGTGGGAAATTGATAATTATGTATCAAGATGTTTAGTCTATTAACAAGTGAGGGCGGAATAAAAAAATCCCAGAGGATTCATGCAACCTTTAACTATTCCTACAAGGAAATGGGATGACATCACCTTATAATTTTCCACTATATTACCCAAAACTTCAAGAAATAATAATGAAATATCGGTAATTGTGGATTAACTTATGAAATATACACATTTTATCGCTATAAGGAATATTTTACATTAGAGCACCTTGCACATATCTATATCAATGAAGTTGTGAGACTTATTAGAGAACCACTCACAATTGTGTTTTATCATGATCCATGATTTAAATTGATATTCTAGAAAATTAATTAGAAATCTTGGGATACTGTGATTTATTTGAGTACTGCTTATCACCCAAAAATTGATGACCCATCACAAAGGACGATATAAACATTAAAAGACACGTTGAGATCATTTTCACATGATTTTCAAGGTATGTGGGATTGGTATTTTCCTTTGGAATATTTTTAATACAATGGGTTTTGGACAAGTGTATAGGTTATTTGGGCCCTTACTTTTATGATTTAGTCCCAAATTAAGTTTAATTCGCTCTTAATTGTTGTGATTACTTTTAATCACTTTTACTAATCATTTTGGTCAAACATTAACATGGTATTATTATAATCTAAATATTATATTGAATAAAATATTGTATGTAAGATTTTTTAAATTCAAATCATAGATACGGTAAAATTAAGATTATTGAAAACCCTAAAGCCGAGATGAAATAACGAGGGTTTAAAGTAGGATAAATTTCAAATGTTTTTTAAGATTTTACATTCAGTTTCAAAGTGAAATTGATTATACTGATTTAAATTGTATTAATATATGAGATATTCATCTAATTTGACCTTAAAAAATATTTATAATATCATTTTTCATTAATATTTAAATAAACAAAAATGCAGTTTTTAACTAAAAAATAGATTTTTTCACTATTCTTAAAAAATGAAGTTTCTCAGAAAACTCCAAAATTCACCCTAAGATAATTTTCACATTATGAATTCAAAAATGAATTTTATTTTATCAAATTCAATTTATAATTTTTTCTAATATTAACTTCATTATTATAATTAGTTCGTTCAAGAAAGCAATGTTTTTAAACAAAAAGGACGTTACCAAAAATCACATCGTTTATTATCAATATGTTTTATTTATATAAATCAATTATAAAAAATATTTGATAAGTATTTATTAATATTCATATTAATAATTTTAACCTCTATGTTATAATTATCTATTTAAATAATTAAAACAATAAAAAGTGTTATTTCGTAGAAACTCAGTGTTTCTTGTATCGTACGCCAACTCCGTATTGCATGCATCGTACACCATGTCAGTATTGCGTTGAATGTATGCCATGTAGGTGTTATGTGTGAAAGGAATATTTTTAATAGTGCATTGAAATATATAAATGAAAATTTAAATTTATTTATAAAAAATAGGTCCATAAAAACTCACGGTGTTATAATATTATATACAATTATTTAATTAATTAAGTTCACTTCTAGTATTTTGATGGTATTTTTCTTGTATGTCGAAAATAACCTTAATGGATTTACTGTAGTAAAATATTTATTTCTTACATCATATCCAAAATAATATTCTTGAAATAATTTTGTTTTTTATAGAATAATTAATCTTTGAAAATAAAAAATTTAAGATGGTTAGAAATAACTAACTAGATTATAATCATGGAGACAGTAGGCCATACATATGCATAACTAATGTTTCCATTTTTTGAAGATCATTATGAAAAAAAGGTAAGTATAATTTTATAATCCCATAATGATAAAAATATCTTAAATATAATTTTAATTCTTTAAATACACTTATATATATCATCCATGTGATGTGGTGATGAAAAATGAATCGCATCGCTTTATGGTGGTAGTGCACACATACACATAAAAAACATTATCGTTTTTCAGTTAATGGGAATTTAAGAAATCAAATGATATATTATAATTTAAGGATAATAAATATATCATTATTATAATATATAAATATAAATTACATTATTAAAATCATTCATAATAATTGGTGATAGAAAATGAATCACTTCAGTTCGTAAGGTGGTAGTCTGATGTACACATGAATAACGTATTCATTACCCATTAGATGGAAGAGGAGGTGGATATATAGAGTTAAATTAACAAAATAAAATACTTAAATTTATTATATAGTGATATTATTTTATTATGGTTGAATAAGATTTTATGGAGGTGTAATAAGAAACAAAACTAAATGATGTTGTAAGAAAATATACCTCTTTATTAGAAATGCTCCTTCAATTAACACATTAAGCACTCGGATGATGGTATGATGACTGAAAGAAGACTTATAGAATAAGGTTAGGTATTTTAGTATGGTATCTAGAGAGTTATTGTTATATAAAAACTGGATTTTATGTGTTGAGGAATTATAATAATAGGATCCCTTTTATAAGAGAGGGGAGCGACTCCTATAATTTCTTAGAATATTAAATTAATATAAATTACTTTTTAATTCCAAATAGATAAAAAGTTATTTATTTAGAATATATTATAACTTAGTGTTGAAAAAATATCATAAAATATAAAAATAAAAGTGTTGAATATGTTTTTTCCCTTATCATTCGGTTTTAACCCCTCATTAACCACTTTCACATTCACACTACCAAAAAGGACTTTTACTCATTGAGGGTCATGATAATTAATATAAACGGAATAAGGTTTTAAAATGGATCATGGTTGATATCATAATACATATAATAGTTATTTTTCTTAATCTAATATTTTTAGTAATTTTATATCATTTAATAAAATATAATTTATTATAAAATGTCATTAATGTCAAGTTTTGGAACTATTCATTGCTTTGATTTTAAAAACATAAAAAAGTAGTAAACGTAGAAAAAAATATTTTAAAACATCCATAAAATTTTATTTCAAAATATTAAATTATTTTATCACTTTATTTATCTCAAATTACATTACTTTTACGATTTTTATTATCATTTATTTAATTTTTTATTACTTGAATAATTATTGTGTAAGCATTGTGTGAGTATTTAAGATAATTATGTATTCACTAAAAACAAAAAATAAATTACCATGATGAATATATATATTTTATATTTAAAAATAATATTGATAACCGAAAATATCCTCTTATAATATCTTTTTCAAAAATAATATATTTATTAAAAACAATAATGTGACATTTTTTACTTTTCTTTACATAAAATATTATAAAGGCCTTAATAATAACCAAATTGAAAAAAATTACATATAACAAAATTTGGGATTATTAATGAAGGAGTTGACTCATCTAATAAAATATAGACAAGTTTTTGAGTCCTTTTATAGCCCATATAATTTTATTTTTAATCCTTAATTACTTGATTTAATCGTTATCGAGGTAACAAAAATTACTAAGGATTATATTTATTTTTACTCATAATTAAAGAGTCCTATTTAACTAATTTATACCCAATAATTTAAAATATTTAATCCATTTTTAAAAAATCAAAACACATATGTGGAAGGATTTAATCTCATATTAAACTAGAAAAATGAAACGAAAAATAGTGTTTTCAGAAAAATTGCCTTTTAAAATATAAAATGATTTTATGATATATTAAAGTATAAAATAAATTTTAAAACACTTAAATGGATTATTTTAAATAAAAAATAACTAATTAAAATTTTAAAATAATCAATAATATATTTTTTACTTTGTAAATACCCAAAAATAATATACAATTTTCAATAAAAATCAGTATTTTTCCGTATTCATTGAAAAATAATTTTTTTAAAAAAAATTCAAAAATATATCCTAAGATAATTTCTACATGATAATTTTAAAAAATAATGATAATTTTAAAAAATATATCTTATAATATTTACATTAATTATTTATATTATTTTATCACAAAAATAAATAAAGTCATTTTTGAGGAAAATGAAATTTTAAAGAATAAAATGACCTTACAAAAAAGGAGTGATTAATTAAAAATAATTTATTAATACATTAGAAATGAGTAAGACCATTATATATTTCATAAATTTTTTATTAATATTCATAAGCACCAATTTAATGGATAGGTTATAATAATCACATTTAAATAATAATATTTCATTATTCATTTTAGCTTGGTGTATCATATATTATACATTATAGGCCTTTTTAAAATATCATGATATTACATTACCCCCCATTCAAAAATTATTTCCCCAAAATTTGATCTTAGGATGAAAAATAGGGTTTTGGAATTTCAAATTACCTTTTATTTGGAAACTAACATCGTACATAGGGTTATAAAACTTCTTCTTGAAATGAGATAAAGACAAGTATGAAGGTTATCTAAAATAACACAAACTTGGTTTCCAAGTAGAATAAAATAAGTGGGAAGTGAAAATATGGATATGGAATAAAAATAAAATCTATGGACTATTAGAGGGTGATATAAATATGGTCATGGGAAAGTTAACTATCACAACACTATAAGTATGTGATGGGTTAAAAACTATTGATTTTTCGATAAGAAAATTAAATTGATAAAAATTTTGTTTTCTAAATTATATTCCCAACGTTGAGGAATTAGTTTAATTAATATCATAATAACATTGAAAAAATCTTACTTATCATGAAGAATTTTATATTTTAATTAATTTCTAACACAAACACATCTTTTTTCTCCAAATGATGGGTATTCAAGTTAAATTTTTATTCCTAAATCACTAAAATAAAATTATAATGGATAAATTAATCCACAAATAGTTAAAAATATGTTCCTACTAAGGCTTAGTTAGGATTCCATCCACTTGATCATTAGTTTGAAAATGCTCCATTTTAATCACACCTTGTTCAAAATTTTCATTGATGAAGTGATATCTGATCTCAATATGTTTAATATGAGGGTGTTGAATTGGATTTTTCATAATATAAATCATGCTCTTGTTATCACAATTTATCATTGTTGGTTGTTCCACCTCATCAAAAATATCATTAAGTTGTTGATTCATCCATAATATTTGAGTGCATGCCTTTGTCACAAATATATATTCTTCTTCATCCATATTAAGATAAGTGTTTTCTTGTTTCTTACTCAACCATCCCACAAATTGTTTTTCAAATGAAGAATACACCACTACTAATATAATTTTTATACACCACATATACAACCTAGTCTCCATCATAAAATTTTGATAATTCGTTATCTCTTCCAGTGACAAAGTATAATCCAAAGTTGATAGTACCTTAAATATACCTGATGTTTATTTTAATTAAGAGTAGATTCCAGAAGATGAAATAAGAAACCCTTAAAACAAGTGTACGTTTCTATCCATATTTTTTTTATCTTCATAGTTTGTGATTTTGATCATGATCTCTCATAAACAACCAATATGTTCTTACTTTTGAAGTTATTGAACTACCCCCAGAATTATTGAACACTTTGGTAGGACCTCTTCCGTACAATAGTGTGTTAGAACTTCCTCCTCTAGAAAAATGAATAGAAGATTAATTTAGAGAGTTTTATCCAATGGATAATGATCTCATGTATTTTAAATACAAACCTTGAATCTTTTTTTTTTATAAAAAATCTTCCATTAATGGATGAAACTCTTGGAGTCCTAATGTTTCATACATTATGAAATGTCCAAAACAACTTATTTCCACCTCATTTATTAAATGACATGTTAAAACTCATTTTAAAATTCACTAAATAAATATTCCTTCATATACACTATGCTTCACAAAAATAATTATGATAATAAATATGGGGTAAATTACTAAAAGATATCATATATCATACCATGTGATCACCATGATGTTGTATACATAACCATAAGAAAACACTAACCATGTAATGGTGTATTTCATCCAATTATGGTGATATTTAGTTCACAATATATGAAATAACTTTACTTATTTTATAAAACACTATCTAGTCTATGCTATCCCGCTATCTTTCCAGATAGGGTTCTATCCTAAAAAATTGGTGATAGATATCACAGTCAACAAGACTTACATATTAGTCAATACTTCTCTATTAAACCAATGTAGGGTTGGGTTTGTTAGGTTTAACCATGTGTTAAATGATTTTTTTACTAATTAATTGAAACTAACAGAAAGAGTGATTCTATAAGTCTAAAAATCCTTTATAGAGACAATGGAGCAACAAAAATAGATTTTAGAAGTCTAATAGCATACAAATCTGAAGTAGGTAGTTAGAAGCCTGAAATCAAAAGCTACCATGCTGAGTCCTAAATAGAAGTCTAAAAATGAAAAGGACTTACATAAGTGCCAATTATGAGAATATATAAGAGTCAATTTTGAATTTATATAAGGTTTTATTAATATTAAAGATGAATACATAAGATTATTCAGAGGATACATTATGTTTTTTATCACAGAGTTTCTATAATCATGCAGTGTTTATGATAAAAAGAAGTTATAGTGGTGTATGTATTTGAAAAAATTGAATGGGTGTCTATGAAAATTGGATCCGTGTGGAAATTCTCTATTGAGATCGAAAGGTGGTGAAACCAATTTCACCAGTTGGGATTTGCTATATTTTTATGGTGGAGACACTTGTTAGAGTGAAATATTTTGTTTATAATCATCTTCCAATTCTTGAACAAAATTATTGTATTATTCCCCCTATAGAGTAGAACATAGTCTCAACCACTTAAAAAATAATATGTTCTTTTCCTTTTTTCCCCTTTTAGAATTTCTTATCTAGATTATTAGTGTGTTATTATGTGGTGACTTAGGTGTGGTTGTCTTCTATGTTCTGGAATATCATGTACATTGGCTCATTCTGATTCAGTCATTCTGGTTCTTGGTTTCCATTATGTAATTTTCAGTCTATAAATTCTTATTGGGTGGTTCATTGAACCCAACAGTGGTATCTGATCTTTTTTAGAGTATTTGAATTACTAAATGTTATCCACGTTGTTTCATATCTCAATTCAAAAACATCAGTCTACCCTCATCCTTATAAATTAATTCAGGTAATTAGTTCTCGGTCACTTTTAAATATTTTTGAATTTATTGGAAGTTCATAAATCCCATAAGTAATGGTGTTGGAAGAGGGTAAGGTTTGAGTGGAGAAGTATGACATGATGCAGTTTAGATTTTGGGAGATGCAGATAGAGGATTGTTTATTAGAAAAGTATCTTGATCTTATGTTGACTAAAACCAAACCAAAAGTGATGTATAACGAAGAATGGGAAAGGATGTATAATTAATCATGGTTGTTAATTTGGATTCTACTGGCCTAGACCATGTCTTATAACATCTCTAAGGTAAAAATAGTTTTGAAACTTATGAAGGCACTTACCGATATGTATGAGAAGTAAATATAATTAACAAAGTGTTCCTATTGCATACGTTGTTCAATATGAGAATTTTGAAATAAAATTTAGTGGTTGGTCATGTTAATTACTTCAACATGATTCCGATTCAAATGGAATTGGTGAAGGTTAATTTCAAGGATCTAGAGTGGGAACTGATATTACTTTCATTACTATCAGAATCACAGGATAAGGTTGTTACCATGGTGAGTAATTCAATTAGTAAAACTAACTTAGCGTGTACGGATGTTAGAGATCAAATTCTAAATGAGTATATTCATTGGATGGTGATACTAGAATCTAAAAAATATAAATATAGTATGGAAGGTAGTGGATGTTTACTTCCATGAAAACATTACAAGAATGGAAAATGAAGAAGTTAAAGTCATAATTACTCAGCAAATGGAAGTCCCGTGTATTTGGAATTATGGGAATAAATACTATATAAAGAAGTATTATAGTTATTAAAGAGTCAATTCCAAAATACATTTTTCTTTTAAATTTTATTCTCAAATACTATTTCAAAATATGAAAGAGGTATACTAATGAGTATTGGTAGTTTACTTGAGTCTTCGATTATAGACTTTGGATATTCTTTTCACTCTGCATATGAGAGAGTGAGTATAAGAAATTATAACTCTTGAAGGTTCAGTAAGGTGTATCTTATAGATGATGAATCTCTCGAGAATATAGGAAAGGTTGATGTTTTCATCTAGACAAATAATGAAATATTTTTAGAGTTTCAAGGAGTCAGTACATATCAAGGTTAAGGAATAACTTAGTTCTCATAGGACATCTTGGCGATGTGGGTTTATATAAAACCTTTGTTGATATAACATTTAAAGTCACACATGGTTCCATTATGGTGGTAAAGGGAGTGAAAAATGGAATATTTTACAAAATGGTAATTTTGGAAGGTGTAATTAATGATAGAAAAATTAATTTCACAAAGTTAAGGCAATACCATATTTTTCAATTATGTGAAAAAGGGATGAAAATCATAGGTAAAAATGAATAATGAAAATAAACATCATTGTGTATAAATCATATGAATAATGAATCATTGGAAAGTATTGGAATGTGTCATTCCAAATGGAAGGTAAGTTGACCAAGGATTAGATATTAGCACTGGTTAATAAAGATATAAGGGTCCATCTCCAGACCATTCTAATATAGGTTTCCTATATTATGTTTTCTTCATCAATTATATGAAATGGAAGGTGTAGGTGTTCTTTATTAATTATAGTTTCAATGTATTAATAACCTTTATTTTATGGATATTCATGGAGGAAAAGGAGATGAGAAGTAAAATAGATCATTTGGGGTATTATAATGGTGGGGAATGAAGAAGTAGGGAATTTCAGATATTCTTATAGTGGTAAGGCATACATTTTGAGAAGACCATACTGGGCACTCAAAATAAAAAAACAGTCATAGAGAGGATGAATTGGATATTATTAGATAAATCATGGAGTATGATAATTCATGTTGGTTCTCCCAAAGCGTTTTGGGTGGAAGTTATAAACTATGTGTCCTATATGGTAAATAATAGTCCATCATCTCTATTGGATCAAGAACTTCTAAAATTATCTTGACCTAGAAGAAATATTAAAATTTCACATCTCATATTCTTTGGTTTACTCACCTATATTCACATTTATTCTAATGAAATGTAAAAGTTAGAGGATAATTCACAAGCATGTTACTTTGTATGGTAAAGAATTAAGAATTTGGATTTTGGATCAAGGATAAAAATTATCAAATGGTGGTAAAATGTTAAAAAAATATTTAATGAAGAGATATTGTGGAAGAACTTAAACCAAGAAGAATTTTTTCATAAAATAAAATTATCTTCAAAGGATAAGGTTCTATTGAATGGAAGTTTTGAAGATATGTATTTTCTATAAATTTCTGAGAGTATATCTGTTTTGGAAACACTAGATTATCCAAAATAAGTTTCAGATGGAGGTTAAGTTCTTATGGATTTGAAAAGTTCAGAAGTACTGAAAATTTCTAGGGATTTGGAAGTTCAGTGTAGAGATATAAAAGGCGAACTTCTAAAAGTAATAGTTCTAGAAAAATCAAATCCATAGGTTCAATTATAAAGTTCTATCAGAATTTGTTTCCAAGTATAAAGATACAAAAGTTATTTTCACTACTTTTTACTTGTAGTTACCCAATACAAATGGATCACTATGATGAGTGGTGAATCATTTGTCTGCTTTTTTATGAATTATTAAGGTTTTAAATTTTTCTTCTTGAATCAGTTAATGTTCTCCATCCACTTAATGAATTCTCATAGCATCACCTTGTGTGTAATAAATAAATGTAAGATATATTCACAAGGTATTCATAAGGTTTTACCTAAAATACTACTCCTTTATATGTTAGTTATATCCCCAACTTGGATTCTTAGTTATATTTGATAATTGTTTATAGTTAAGGAAAGTCAAGCGTTATCAACAAAGAGTCCACTATGTTACCTTCAATAATTGCCTCTCAACACAGAATCCACTAGAAAACCAAAGCTTCTATAATCCAATATAAGAGACTTAAACTCCTAAATTATGATCTAGTAAATAAATAATTTCACCTCTTGATGATATTATTCCTCCATGAGTATATAGATCAGATGATATGCATGTGTACAACCATTCAGAACGTCAATGGAAACTAATAGAGATTAACATTTCTGGTCTCAAAACTCACTCAGATCATGGATGATCTAGGTCCTTTTGAATACTTAATTAGTGGTTCTTCTTCTTTAAAGAAGTATTTCTGTGCTTTAGACTCTTCTCTTTCTTCAATAATTGAAATTATTAGCCTCTCAGAAATATCTCACACAATGTATGTGAGTTATCTTAATTTTTATCATAACTTCATTTTTTAATATCCAATATATATTTATAATCACATAATAATATTACATGTATATTTATTTTCCATTCATATTTGGAAACTATTTAATCTTCAGTATGTTCAATATTTATTCATTCAAATTGGTCAATAAATTTCCCAATTTGAATTCTCTTGTAAATCTTCTTTTAAACCTCCTAAAACTTATCCTTTATTCCTTCACTCAACATGTAAATATGTATATCCTCAACAACTCCTAAAATAATGATGTTTTTAAATAGTAGAAGTAATAAAACTATACAACCTATTTCTTTATACGGTATTTGATTTCTTATGGTTTCTTCTCCTTAAATAACACTTCTACAAAATCCTCAAAGATCTCCACATGCATGGTTTCATGTGTCTCTTCCACATGAACATTCATTTTAATTGAATTTTAGATTCTAAAAATCATGCATGGTACATAAGGATATAATTCCTTATGTCATTCTCAAATACCAATATCATTTTTTTGCATTGATTGAATTCTCCTACATGCTTACCTTTGGCTATGTCACATCATTATCTTATATCATCCCAAATACCAACATGAATCTTGAATTATAATATATAATAGAATTTGGCTACATGGATTCACCTACATCACTAGATTTTCCTATATATCCAAATTTTACAACATAGATGGATTTTTCTAAATCTTTGGAATTTAATCTATGTAGATGAATATGCTATATAGATCTGCATATATTTTAGAAGACCCTTATGTGAATCTATATAATTCTAGACATCTCCCAAACGGACATAGATCCTCTTCAACCAACTTCTAGACCTTATTAATCATTTTAATACTTCTCAACAATATTTTAAAGAATTATCATTTATTTACCAAAACATGTATTTAATTACTTTTAATATCTTTTTATCAATCATTACAATTTCTAATCCCACTTTATCTTGGATAAAGTAATGAGATCTTCAAGTTAGTTTCCTTAAAGTATATTTTATATATAACACAGAAGTAACTCAATAATATTATATACATACATGAATACTTAATCATTCATGACATCCAATTATTTATCATGAGGCCATAACAACCCTCTAAAAAATGTCGCCATTTCACTAAAAACATCTTAAACCATTGAAAAAAATTAAAATACTCACTTGGCCACTTCAATATCCCCCCTTTAATTTATTAGAAATATCATAAATCGTCAATATAAATATGTGTTCTTTATTATCACCCTTATTTACTACCAAATGAAAAGGAATAATTTTGGGGTCTCATTATTTCTTCTTTCACCTTTCAAGAAATTCATACTCTTACCCCCTTTTATAGTTTTGAGGTAAGGATGATACCACATGGTCTTCCTACAAAAGATCCTTTGTTTATTATACTCTAAGTCTACACGGGATATCCTGGTGTAGAAAACAATATTTATATAATAAATGTTATCCATGTTGTCTATTAATGATCATGAATGTGATATTATGCTCAGAATATCAACATTGGGGCTTCTCGATTCATTTTTATAAAAAAATATTATCCTTCGCACACATCAACAAACATATCATAAAGTCTAAGTGAAAGATAAATAAATCCCCCTTTATCTCAAATTTTTTACAAACAATACTCCCCATTCATATATGAATTTAACATAATCATGACCAAGGATTTTATGTGTGATTCTCACACTCCAACCCCATTGTTCAGTCTGTACAACACTCATTCAAATCCTTCAATTACCTATATATTAGTACAAAAATAAAATATAATTGGGAATTAGGTGGGAGATTTTTTGTTCCTTTAGAAAAAACTCTTGATCTGAGAGTTTCCTCTCACCATAGGCTTCTTAGTCTTTCCATTCTCATTACTTTTCCTCATGTAATTAGTGCAGGTTTCGGGCACAATAGAAGGGTTGGATGGGTTGTTCCCAACATTTATTTGTTTCATGATCGATTATTAATCTGATATTTACAAAATGATAAATTCTATTATTATTAGAATTTAATCAAAGAATAGATAAAATGGATAAATATTGGAACTAAAGCATAGGATTGTCACAAATTATTTATAATTAATTTATGTAATTAAATAATTACCTTGTGGGAAATCCATTCTTCATTGATGGATCATACAATGGATCTATATTGTACCATCATTGAATTATAAAAATCAAGAATATATTCCCTCTAATGGTTATCCACATGTGTTCCAGGATTCTCCAACATTGTTATAATGATCTCTGGATGCTATCATGATAGATATTATTTCTTGGATCGTTCACATTAGATCACCCTGAGAATTGCTTTTAATAGATTCTACTTGATTTCTATAGAATATAGAGTTAAAGGTGGAGGAAGATCACTCTCTATTCATGGCAGTGTTCTTGGATAGGGAGATCTCTAGGTATTGAGAGGATTATCTCTAGATCACATTATGTACAACACAAAATGAATTGGCTCTGTTAAGAAAATAAATAATTGGTTTTATATACCGTTAGGATTAGAAAATTATAATTACACATGCAACCTTTATAATTTCCCCAATCCCTATGGAAACCCATGACTATAATAATAATAATATTATTATTTATTAACATGTTCTAAACTCATAAATTAAATTAAATATTATTTATTCAAATACTATTCAATATATATTATTTCTTAAAAAATCATTAAATTTAGTCCTCCATTCCTCTACAATATTTATTGGGCCTTGAATAATAAATAAATATTTAATAAATAAATATCACTGCATTATTCTTTAATAAATAAATAAATCTTATATTCAATAAATATTAAATAAATATTTATTAAATTCCCTGCTCACATGATATTCTCTAGAATAATTGGTGATGGAATATATAAGATCAATAAAACATGAATAATTATTAAACCCCATGTGGGAATAATATTTTTTCAATTTGTTAAATAATAAATAATAATATATTATTTAACTGAGATTATGGATACACTTAGTGTGTGACCCTCTCGGCCACTTTCTTAGTAGCATTAGGTAAAATAGCCTAAAGTCCAAGGTTATCATCTAGCAACGTGCCAAGTAACCCATAGAGAAATAAGTTAATGTCACAATGACATAATACCTCATACATATGCCTACTATGTAATATAATATCTTTATCATGATATCTTTAATCAATATAGAGTCATGATGGTTCCATAAACATATATGATTGATTTCTATTTCTTTGGATTTCTGAAAATTGAACATCCCTATAGAAAACCATGGCCATTGATTTGTTTAGGATGTATCATTTCTATAAAAGAGCATGATATATCAAATTCTGTTAAATAAAATAAGGGAAAAATACTTTCCTACATTATTCATTAATGAAATATTACTCATGATGCACCCAATATATCATTCCTTATCATGAACATATGTCATCATGTTCTTCATCAATACATCAAAGTACATGACTTATAATACAAATTAATAATAATATTAAATTCTAAGGATCAATACACATGTTTGTAGATATGAACATTCAATGACACTTATAAATGGGGATTTTATTCTAGTAACCTTTCTTTCCATATGAAAAACACACTTCTTCCTTTTCCTTACCTTGCCTCCGGATCTTACTCTTCCTAGAAAGTTAGTACACATGATATTTAGAATTTTTATGAGTCGTGTTCCACTTTTCCTTGTTATTACTTTTCTTATTCAAAAAAAGGAACGTGGGTTTGTTAATCCCCATGTTATCCACTTGGATATAAGTTATGAAATGATCCTCTCATTAATCCGCATGTTATAATTAACAATAAAACTAAATAATGTATTTCGTATTGAGGAAAGTATAATATATGTGTGCAACTCATCTATGAATTTAATCCATAATATTTATAAGAATTAAATATAGCTAATAATCTTGACTACATGAGGCATATATAGCACATAATCTTCAATATTAGATGTAAACAAAGAATTGAAGATCTCATATCACTCTTTTCTTGCCATCTATTGTTAGATATACAAGATGTGAAATCATTCTATGTGCATCCATGTCCTCCTGTTACTTAAATAGCTCATTGTTCATGGATGATAGCATGAAACACTAAACATACATAGCATCATTCAAATATTTCTCATAGAGATTCATCTCTTCCTTACTGGCCTCATTATGAGGCGTTTTAGGAATAAGTTTTTCCAGTATATACAAATTCCTTTCATGGCGTAGGATATTTCATGAGCAAATTTTAAACTCTTGGAAATTTGTGCTAGTGATAAGGTTATCCTTATCAAGTATTGAATGTAGTGATATATTTGAAGTTATTTTTATTATTATTTCTACAAATAAGATGAGTATAGTTTAATTATTTATCTAATAAAATTTAGAAAAAATAAAAAATATTATATTTATTAATCTCCTAATATTTTATTTAAACCCATTTTCGCTCACCATTGGCTTCGAAATATACTATTTCTTGGAAATTATAGTAGCAAGGATCCATATTCCCCTTATCATCACCCCTATTTTGTTTGGTCAAGAAATTTTAAGGGTTTTAGTTAGGAATTTCAAATTCCAACTTCATTAATTTGCAGTTCATTGATCTCTTAAGTGTACCCCTCTGTACTAAAATATTTAAATTATATTTCCTCAAGGTGTTACTCTTAGTTACATCAAGTCCTACTTTGGCAGTCATCCATTGATTTAAACTAAGTTAATTCAACCCAAAACTTCAAGTAATAATTCTCCAATAATTAAAATCACACCAACTTGGGTGGGTCAATAACATTGAACTATGGTTCAATTTTCCTTAAAGTTGTGGAAGGATATACTAAATTAATATATATAATTGAGATATTTTATATTTTATGTTTAAATTTCCAATTATTATCTTTATTACATGTTTTTTAATATTAGGTAGATTTACATAAGTTATTAACCATGTTTAGATAATATTTACACATAAGTTAATATATTTTAGTTCAATCCTGTATACTTGGTAATTCATTAATTCATGGGGTCATAAAAAAACATACATAATGAAATAACCATGTAACTTGAGATAAATAAAATAATGAAGTGGTGTGATCATGATGTTTGACTAATGGTTAGTTTAACTAGTGGATGATAAACTAACCATCGACCTAGGGGAAAACACGTTGAACCATCTATGATTTGTGTTGAAGTTTTCCACTTGTTCGCCTGTATATCTCTCTTAGATTGTTTTTTCCTTGGATCCAAACTTGAACTCCCTCTACTAGTTTGGGAGCTCCATCCATTATATATGATTTTACTCACACACATGTAAGGGGAACCTAAGGATTGGTTAAGGGTTTTATATAAAAGAAACCATGAGAACACAAGCCCTTACATAATGAGATGAGATATGATACATAAGATAAAAAATTAATTTAATAATACATTAAATGAAACTAATCACATAAAAAAGGTCTAGTATAATCTCATGATCATACACATTCATGAAATGAATTGTGTATTTTATAAAATTATCAATCGATTATAATTATTCTTATTTAAGATAAATCATGCTAAAATAAATTAATTATCTTCTTTAATTAATAAATTATGTTATCTTAATTCTCATCCAAATTTCCTTGATATTGTTATCCATTATAATTTTAAACAAATTAAATAAATTTATTTAAAATTAACTGTCTACAAAAATGTACCTTGGAGAAAACAAAGTGAGTACTCATCCAAACTACCCACTCGGTATTATAGTCTTAAGTTTTTCACTCTTGCGACATATGGAATACATGACTTATTGCCTAATTTTATGGAGTTTACTATTAACCTAATTTCCACACAGAACATATGGTATTTACATTGCATGTTATACTTCAATTCATGTAGATTAATAACTATAATACAACATATACATGATATGCAGATTTAAACATTACATAGAAATTAATTATACATTTATATTTATATAACTCATCACATGGAACATACTATCAACTTAATGACTACACGAAACACATGTTGATAAGGTTTCCACATTATATTAAATTAATTTTCAATTCTACATAATTTGGTAAAAGTATATGGTGTGTAAATTGGAGCTGTACGACATGTATTTTTTTCCCATTTCCCATCCACAACATATTCCAATGGACTCAAAAGGTAAATATTCCATGAAAAATGTTGGATTACATGTCATGTACATGGGCTATGTAGAATGTGGTCTCCAAGCTACATAACCACCAGTCATGAAGGCCATGTAAGAGAATACGTGACCAGTCTATGACTAATGGGATACACAACATGTACTAAAGCTACATGTCATGCACTCTAGCTGACCATGTACTTGGTTGGCCCATTCAACATGTGGTGTATAATTAAATTCACTGTATGTAATAATTTCAAATGAATTAAATTGGTTTTGAATTAGTTTTGGGAGAATTAAACACTATCATATGACGTATTCCTTTGGGTTACATGATATGTACCCTTATGTTATTTTTCTAGACTCCTTGGCACATCCAGACGAGATCTTCAAATTTATTTCATTCATAAAATTAATTGATTTGATCATATTTATGAGAAATTAAAAAGGAATAAGGAATAAATCATTACTCAGATTAAATATTGACTAGACTATAATTAAAAATCAATAACAAATGTGTAAATAAATCAAAAATATTTAAATCATTATAAATAACTATTTCACTACTATGATACCAGTTTTAGGTTTTGGTCCTAGTGGAAGCATTAGATGGTTCATGCCCAACATTAATTTTTATCATGATTGATGATTAATCTAATATTTACACGATAATAGACATCATGATCAATGTAATTGAATTAATGAATATAGACAATGTATAAATGATGGACCCAAATTACGGGATCGTCAGATATTATTTATAATTAATTTAAGTAATTAAATAATTACCTTGTGAAAAATTCTTTCTTAATTGATGGATATGACAAAAAAATTATGTTGTACCATCATTGTGTTGTAAGAATCAAGAATAGATTCTTTCTAGCAGTTATTGATAGGTGTTCCATAAATCTCCAGAGACCATCGTAGGAATATCTAGGTTTTAACATAGTATATCCTATTGATTACATCGTTCAACTTTGATCTCCTTTATAATTGCTTCCAAAGGATTATCCTTTATCTCTCTAGACTTGATAGTGGATGTTAGAAAAAGATCTCTCTCCATTCTTAGGAGTGTTATGGGAGAGGTATCTTTGTAAGTCTTGAGAGGATTCTCTTCGGATCTTGTTTTTCAAAACACAAAATGAATTGTCTCTATTAAGAAAATAATATAATTGGGTTTATATATGATTAGGGTTATAAAATAATAATTGTGCATGTACCCAATATTATTTCTTTAATCCTGAAGAAACCCATATCTATAATAAAATTACTATTATTATTTGTTAACATGTTATAAACTCAAAAATTAAATTAAATATTATTTATTCAAATAATATTCAATACATATTATTTATCACTGGACCATTAAAATCGGTCCACCATTCCTCCATGATATTTATCGAGCTATGAAAATAACTATTTATCTAGTAAATAAATATCACTGCATTATTCTCCAATAAATAAATATGTATTATATTTACTAAATAGAAAATAAATATTTATTAATTATTCTGCTCACATAATATTCTCTTGGATTATTGGTGATGGAATGTATGTGATCAAGAAAATATGAATAATTATTAATCCATTAGTGGGAATAACATTTATTCAAAAAATTTAAATAATAAATAATAATATATTATTTAACTGAGATTCTGGATACACTTGGTGTGTGACCCTCTAGGCCTCTTTCTTAGTGGTATTAGGTGAAGCAGCCTAAAGTCCAAGGTTATCATCTAAAAACATGTTGAGGAACCCATAGAGAAAGATTATAATTCTATAATGACATAATACATCATATAGATGCTTATTGTGTAATATAATCTCTTTATCGTGATATCTTTAATTAATTAGGCTGCAAGTCGATTCTATCAACCAATGAGATCGATATCTCTTTCTTTGAATTTTTGAAAATAAAACTTTCCTATAGAACACCATGTCCATGGATTTATTTAGTCTATATAATTTCCATCAAAGAATTTAAGATATCAACTTATGTTAAAGAACAGAATGAATAAATCATTTCTCATGTTATTCCTTAATGAAATATTACTTTTGACGCACCCAATGTATCCTACCTCACCCCAAACTTATATTGTCACATTTTTTTTCAATACATAAAATTATGTGACTTATAATAATCAACAATAATATTATTAAATTCTAAGGATCAATACCCATATTCCTAGAGAGGAACATCCAATGGTACATATAAATGTGGATTTCCTACTAGCAGTTTTCATTCTCATAATATCTTGCACTAGATATTACCAAGTACGTACACTATGAGAAGGTGCCTCAAATTACTATAAGTCTCCACCTCTGATAGTATGTCTCATTTGTGTCCCACAAATGATTTCATCTGGCTATAGAACATATATTTAGGAATACTGCCATGACACTTCTGGGTTGTCATCATAGTGGGGAACTGTTATGACCTTTCGTTGTGATAGTTACTCTTAGGACATTATCACATACTATATTACATAGAAGAACAATAATGGCTTGATTTGGATTTTATTAATATTCAAAACAATTAATATAGGTGATAATAAAGTATATAAAAGTTTCTCCTATGTCATAAAATCTAACAATAATCTTCTAAATATTTTTTTCCCATCCCTTTATTTTGAGCTATTTTCTTTTTAAAAGTAATATCCTTAACCTCAAAAGTTAGGGAATGTAACTTTCTCTATACTTTAATTGATATTCTAATTAATTCCTCTTTGGAGGGAAGGATAGTTATGAAAATATTTGTTTTACTCCTATATTTCTCACATATTCTTTTGGATTTTTAATTCACTACCTATTGATGAATCCTCAAGTACCATGGTCACACCTTCTTGGAACTTTCATTTCACTTTTCCCTAGAATTTTTTTCAGCTTTCACCAATTATTTAGCTAGTTTCAATTGATCTGTCCAAAAAACTATGTACTATTTCTAGAAATTCTCAGCTTCTTCAGAGTTTCCACATGATTTACCACTATTTTTATACTGAAATACCTTCCCTTTTTAACATATGGAACATATCCTTCAACATTATCATGCATACCTCATACTTTTGACCATCCAAGCAACATATTATGCAGACTTCTTATAAAACCTAAAAATATATTTGGTATAGATATATTTGATACAAATCTGGTTAGATATTATCTCATATAATATTTTTTTCCTTATAATCTCACTGAAACTCCCCATTAGTTATTTCCTCATTCATAAAAAAGACATATTGAACTAGTAAGAATAGTATTTTTCCCAAAATTAACACAACATGCGGAGAACCTTTGAAAAATTGATCATCCAGATTTATTCTAGATATATTGTGTTGTTGTCCTATTATAAAGTAAACCTTATTTTATTTTGGGGTAGTGGTTATCTAGCTCATATATTCCTTTATTTTTTATGGAAGATTTAATCTCATTCTTCTTGGTCTGAATCTACTCAATTTTGACTTTTTCACATGCACTATAAGAGAAAAAGGAGATGTTTTCAATCTAAGTATGTGAGGATTTACCTTGTTAATTTGAATATTTATTCTTAAAATTTTGAGAGGACTCCCATTTTACCTTAATGAATTTTTTGAATCCCAATATGTCTATGTTCATATCATGATAAACAGTGATACATATAACCTATATCTCAAACAGTTACTCTTCCTCTATAGAAAATCATTCTTCAAGATTAAACACTATTTTTCCTTGTTCAGCTAACTTGAATTTTTGTATACTCGTCTCAACGACATAATATTACTATATTTTATATAGATACTTTTTTATTCATCTATAATATTTTTTTAAACTCATAATTTTTAGTAACTAGCTTCTCATTTTCTTTCCCTTTCATCTTCTTTTCTTTCATGAGAAATATAATCTACTTAAGACATGATTCCTTCTTCCATTTTATCTCCCACTCAAAATAATTCCATTTTTCTTGCATTATAATAACTAATTTATGAATAAAATACATTTTCAACTTGAGAAAATAAGTTAACCTCCTCATCCGATGAACAATTTGAGTTTTATTATTCCTTCTTTCTCATTAAATTTCTTTTTTTTTCTGATGAGCTAATTCTTATTATTTTTGTAACACCCAAAGGTTTTACAAATAAATAGAATGCATGAAAAATTTATCCCATGAGAAAAAACCACTTTTTTATATGATATAGTTAAAACCTTGATGCTAAACATATTTTTTTGGCTTCTGTGATTTTAATTTCGAAAAAATGACATACACAGTTGCGATCAGTAAGATATTTAGAGTCTGATAGGAGAAAATTAATTTTTTTTGTGAATAGTAATGTGAACCTTTGAAATAGTAATTTTACCCTTACGAATAGTAATATTACCAATGGAATATTAACCTCAACTAATAATGTATAAATAAAATTGGTGTTCTAGCATCTCTGTTTTGAGTGTAGTTGTAACACTCGAGATTTTTATGAGTAATATTTTGTTTTTAAATCATCAAAGGAATCTTTTTCTACACAACACTTGCTTGGCTTGCTTTACACGCAATCGCGACCTTCCTCGATAGCTCTCGTCGTACGCAATACCGAGTTTCACTAAATAACAATATGCTATTAAAACTAGCCGTTATGAATAGTAATAACCAATTTTTGAAATTTTATAAATTTTATTTTTTCAAAATGGACTTCATTTTTGGACTCAGAATATCGAAATTATCCTAGGGTGAAATTTTGGTATTTTTCTGAAAACTTTCAATTTTTGATGAATAGTGAAACCACTAAGTGGTAGGTTAAAAAACTGAATTTTGCATAAAACTTAATTTTACCGCTTCTGTGAATGGAATTTCGAAAATCCGAGAGACACGGTTAATATCAAGGACTAAAATGTGGTTCAATGAGATGAAAATAATTTTTTGGTGAATAGTAACTTTTTACTTTTTTTACCACGGTTAATAGTAAATAGGGTAACTAAGGGAAAATATGATATTAATATTACCCTAACACATGTCCTAATTCTATTGGACAAGTGTAATTCGACCAAAAACAAACTTAGGAATAAAATATGACCATTTAGGCCCACTTGGATTAGATTAGGACATTTATTATTAATTTATTTAAAGAAGGGTTAAAATAGTTAAAATCAAAGTTTAATAAGTAAATCATTTCTAATATGGGGTTATACATAAGATAAATTCGATTGTAAATATTAATTAGAAAGCTAAAAAGATTTAATACATGATGGTATTTTATTTGTAATTTTTAGACATCAAATAATTTAATTTATTTATGACACAAAGATGATGCAGTAATTATCTTGTTAATGAAATATTGACATAATTGATGTTATAAACACCCAAATAAATGTAATTTGAGACTTTTTATGAATTAAACTAATTTTCTAGGTTACTATGATATATTAGTGTTGATTTAATCAACTTGGTTCGAACATATAATTCTGTTATGACTTTCACAAAAATCATATATCAAATAGTGTCAAAATTGACACAAAATAGTTTTTAAATCAAATATTATATTATTAATTGTTATTTTATTCCTAAAAATCTAAGGTTCGGCCAAATGACTTAGATAAGGATATGTATATTAATAATAAACAATTTGGGGTTCGTTTGGCATGTTATAGTAAGTGTATTAACCATATAGTGTAAGAAAAAAAAAAGACACGGTAAAAGTTAAATTATTTAACTTAGAGTTAAATCTAATTGATAAGGTTAAAATAATAACCTAAACTTGTCTAAATCCTATTGGTTGATAGTAGTTCGACCCATCCCCACTTTAGCTTCTAAATAAGACCCTTTGGAACCATTATAAACCGATTTTGACTTTAATATAAAATAATATTTTGAGATATTCCTAAGGTGCCCCTCTCCTCCCTTATAAAAGGGCACCTCCTCCCCCTCCTCCTCACACCAATTTGAGCACTCAAGATCGGCCAACCCCTTCCATTTTCTCCTCTCCACTTCCCTAGAATAATCCTAGAGGTCCTGGTATTCTCCAAATACCAATCTTAGTTCCTTAAGTGGAGGATTCAAAGAGGCGTTCCAAAGAAGAGGTAATATCCATTACCGATATTTTCAATTTCTTTCTTCTTCAACTTCTTCTTATTTAGTTGTTTCATGATAAAGTAATAAAATCAGTATTACTTACATACTGATATGTTATTATAAATATGAAACAACCCTAATTCACCTTCTATCCATCCTACGGAAAAATGAAATCACCGCGCGTGCGTACGTACGGAATACCGTCTCCACGCCATGGTGTAATCTATTTTCCACCATCACCTTACAAGGATGGGTATAATGGTGTAATGAGTAACTATATATGATTATTATGAAGTAATATTGATACTGAAATAATATATATATACTCCAATACAATTCCACGATCATAGGAACGATATCATCACTCGTGCGTACGTACGGAATACCGTCTCCACGATGTGATGTGACTCGTTCTACATGATCTTCATTTCATAATGATTATATAAGTGAATTGAATGAATGAATATGGTATATACTACACTAATACCATTCTGGAAATGAATTATCTATAACCTAAAGATAAGAATAAGAATTTATTCGACAAAACACGCATAAGAACAAAAAGTTATAAAGACCCGAGTAACAAGTAACAATGAAATATTACTAACAAGAAGCTAATAATATGACCATATATGATATCATATCAATATGTATGATTCTGGAATAAGTCAATAACATTATTTAAACCATTATACAGGAGCTTCGGACACGAACAAAGCAAATCGGACCTAAGGTAAGGGAAATATCACAATCTCATTTTTATCCGAGATTGTTTATTCGTAAGTATTTACTGGGGTGTATTTTATCATCCACATCCATGTTCCCTCAATATGTAATATTGTTTCCATCCACTTGCAATAGTTTAAATCCAATTTTACCCTTAGGTGAGTTTTTAGTAAAGAATATGAAAGGAATCTTTTGTCGTTTTTCCATACGAGGTACTTTTTGACTTTTCCGAAAAAAGTACGAAGAATGTTTTTTTTAACTTATACGGCATGAATGGATTTTTAAAACATTATTTCCAAGAAGATTACTTTATAAGTTTTCAAGTTTATTTTTAATCAACTTCTTTTATTTTAAAGTCGTATGACATGCTATGAAAGGAAAAATGTTTTTGAAGAAGAAAGGATATTTTCCTCAAGAATGGAGTTCAAGTGTTTTATCAAAATTATTTTCCATCTAAGATAATAAAGGGTTCTGTTTTTATCCCTACTATTACATTGATTTGATTATGTTGTGAGGAAATTATTTTTAGGAAGTCATTTACCTTATATGATTTGTTTTATGATGTCATGATGTTTTCAAGAATCCCATTTTTGTTACATGTGTTATGCGATGATGTATGATTTATGATTATGTGGCACACATAAGAAAGGATTCATTATAAGATGGGTGGGACCTATATCTCCCTCCAATGCATTGGGTAAAGACTTTATATCTCATGAGATAGACATGGCTGGAACGGAAGGTTATTTCGGTTCAGTGATACAGGACTGAAACGAGGAGTGAACTCGGTTCAGAAAGGGACTTTGTCCACTAAGATAGTCTTGGCAATGAGTCATGACTAACAAGAAATGATTTTCCATGATTATGTGTGCATGCCACAAAGTTTCAAGTTTTATGTTATGATTATGGGGATCTCATTTTCACTTCTATGATTTGTTCCATGTTAATATATTATGATCTCTTTTGCAGGTTATGATTTTCAAAAAGATATGATATGATTTTTATTTCCTTTATTTGCCCTTGCTGAGCATTTGAGCTCACCCTTTTATGTTTTCTTTTCCCCAAGTCAGGAAGATGGATATTAAGTAGAATATGCTAAAAGGGACCCTAGATATGATGAAATAAATGGGAGACACTGTAGAAGATTTATGAACCCGTTGTTTATGTTTCCCAGTTTCTAAAGACACTATACCTATACGGTCCTTTGTGGTTTTGTCATATGTTGTAATAAGTGTGCTTCAATTTTGAAGTATTAACAATGTATGTAAAGTATGGTTCGTTATAGTTGGTATCAGAGGAAAGGTATAGTCAACCTTTGGAAACTAGGATGTGAAAGCCTTAGTAAGAACCCTAAGGATAAGTCTAAGCATAGAACACAATCTTAGTGTTTTAGAAATGGCCTTGAATAACCTAGGATAAGACCATAAGCATGAAAATTTTATTCTTGAATTATGTGGTTTCCTATTATAATTAGTGTTGCTCACACTATTCTTCTTGGTTTTAGTCAATGGCTGGAACCCGAAGGAATCGAGTTAATGCGGAATGCGATGGGCAATGCAATGATTGTCCCCCTGAGCAACCAAACGATATGGGAGCTGGAATGCAAAATCTTGTAGCCATGCTCACACAACTTTCTCAAGCTATGAATCATGCAGGATTTCCAAACGAGCAAAGGAGGGAGCAACATTCTTTTGAATCCTTCATGAGGCAGCGTCCACCTTCTTTCAGCGGGTCTACTGATCCATTAGTTGCTGAACAATGGATTAGTACTACTGAAAAGATATTTTCAGTTCTTCAATGTTCTGAACATGATAAAGTCATCCTAGCAGTGTATCGTTTGGAAGGAGATGCTGATCAATGGTGGAATCTTGTTAAGAATACGAGGCAAAGGGATGAAATTGAGTCTATGGAATGGGACAAGTTAAAGAACTTATTTTTCAATAAGTACTTACCTCGTATTCTCCGAAAAAAGATGGAGAAAGTGTTTCTTGAACTGAAGCAAATGGATGATGAATCTGTTGGTACCTATGAAGCAAATTTTACAAGACTTGCAAGGTACGCTTCTGGTATTATTATCCAACCTGAGAGTAAGATCGATCGATTCTTTAGTGGCTTAAAACCAAGTCTTTGAAGGGAGTTATCCATAAGGGACTTCAATAGCTAGGAGGAAATCGTTCGATGTGCTCTCAAAGTCGAGATGGAGATTGGAGTAACCCATCAGTCACATGGGTTTGATAAGAAGAGGAAGATGGAATTCAAAGAAAAATCTAAAGAGCACACGGAAAAGAAGATGAGCTTTTCCTTATGCTCAAAGTGTGGAAAGAAACATGGAGGGAGTTGTCTTAAAGGGACAAGTAAATGTTTTAAATGTGGAAAGGAAGGTCATCGGGCATTTGAATGCCGTGATAATGGGAAGAAGATGTCTAATGATGAAAACAAAGGAAGGGATACACAGAATGAACCTACTACACTTCAATGTTTCAAGTGCAAGGAGATGGGGCATTATGCCAATCAATGCCCAAATCCAAAGGTTGATGATGATGGTCGACGTCAACAAACTCTTAAGGCTAAAGACAATGGAAAGTCACATGCAATTTCTATCAGCGATGTGGAGTACGATAACGATGTTGTGAAAGGTACACTTACCATCCACTCTAAAGTAGCAAATGTTTTATTTGATTCTGGATCCACCCACTCTTTCATTTCTGAAGAATTTTCTAAGGGTATCACCGTATTACCTCAACAATTAGATGTTGAGTTAGCTGTGACAACACCTAATGGCACATCAATCGCATCAAAAGTTTATAATTCTTCTCCGATCGAAGTTTGTGGGAAAGTGCTTCCTGCAAATCTTGTGATCCTTCCTATAGTGGAATTTGATGTGATTCTTGGCATGGATTGGCTTTCTTTATACGGAGCTCATATCAATTGCCAAAGAAGGGAAGTCACATTTCATATTCCAGATCAATCTATGATCGTCTATCAATGCAAGGATGAACATAACCTTCCAGTGGAAATTTCTTCCATTTTATGGGTATTGATCCCACTAAATGAAGGTTATTTATCTCAAATGGTTGGTGAGAAACTCGCGATTAAGAATATGCCCATCGTACGGGAGTTTGATGATGTCTTTCCGGAGGAATTACCGGGTCTTCCACCAAATCGTGAAGTTGAGTTTTCAATAGAACTCGTACCAGGTGCTTTGCCTATTTCAAAGACACCTTCTAGAATGGCCCCAATTGAGTTGCAGGAATTGAAGAAGCAACTCCAAGAGAATCTTGATAAGGGATTCATACGCCCTAGTGCGTCACCTTGGGGAGCACCTGTTCTATTTGTTAAGAAGAAAGATGGATCAATGAGACTCTTCATTGATTATAGAGAACTTAACAAGATCACTATCAAGAACAAATATCCTCTCCCACGCATTGATGACTTATTTGACCAACTACGCGGAGCTCAATACTTTTCCAAGATTGATCTTCGTTCAGGGTATCATCAATTAAGGGTCAAAAGGGAGGATATACCAAAGACGGCTTTCCGTACAAGGTATGGACACTATGAATTTATAGTGATGCCATTTGGTCTTACTAATGCCCCTGCTATCTTCATGGATCTAATGAATAGAGTCTTTAGAGACTATCTTGATCAATTTGTGGTAGTCTTTATAGACGATATTCTTGTCTATTCAAAGAGCAAGGAAGAGCATGAAGATCACTTGAGAATTATATTGAAGACCCTGAGAAAAGAGAAGCTTTATCCCAAATTTACCAAGTGTGAATTTTGGCTTCAAAAAGTTGCATTTTTGGGTCATATAATCTCAAAAGAGGGGATATCTGTGGATCCAGCAAAAATAGAGGTTATCGAATGATGGTCAAGACCAACAACAGTAACTGAGATCCGAAGTTTTCTTGGTTTGGCTGGATATTATCGACGTTTTGTAAAAGATTTTTCACGATTATCTAATCCAATCACCAAGTTGACTCGGAAAGGAGTTAAGTTTGTCTGGACAGAGGAATGTGAAGAGAATTTCAAGGAGTTGAAAAGAAGGTTATCCAGTGCACCTGTTCTCACACTGCCTTGTAGTGGAGAAATGTTTGTGATCAACAGTGATGCATCCAAGAAGGGATTGGGGTGTGTTCTTATGAAAAATGATATGGTGATAGCTTATGCCTCACGACAGTTGAAAATCCATGAGCAAAATTACCCAACACATGATTTGGAGTTGGCTGTGGTAATCTTTGCATTAAAGATTTGGAGGCATTACCTTTATGGTGAAAGGTGTGATATTTATACTGATCATAAAAGTTTAAAGTATATTTTCACACAAAAGGAGTTGAATATGCGTCAAAGAAGATGGTTGGAGCTGATTAAGGATTATGACTACTCAATCCATTACCACCCTGGGAAAGCAAACAAGGTGGCAGATGCATTAAGTCGACAAGACCATGCTAGTTTATCCATGATGAGGATCACAAAAGATCCAATATTTATGGATTTACAAAGGATGGATCTTGGAATTATAATGGAAGGGGAAAAATCTTATCTTTCTCAAATGAATGTTCAACCATCTATACATGTGAAGATTAAAGATGCACAGAAATAAGATGTCGAGTTACAAAAGAAGGTGAGAAATGTTCCTGAATTCAACCTTGATTGTGATGGGATAATAAAGTTCAGGAATCGGGTTTGCGTTCCTCCCATCCCTGAATTAAAGAAGGAGCTGCTGGATGAGGCTCATAGTTCATCATTCTCTATTCATCCTGGAAGCACGAAGATGTATAGGGACCTGAAAGAGTACTTCTGGTGGGATGGCATGAAAAGAGATGTTGCTGAATATGTCTCTCGATGCTTGGTTTGTCAACAAGTTAAAGCTGAGAGACAGAAGTCTAAGGGGATGTTACAACCATTACCCATACCTGAATGGAAATGGGAAAACATCACTATGGACTTTGTCACAGGACTTCCTAAGACATCCGAAGGCAATAATGCTATCTGGGTCATAGTTGATCGTCTTACAAAGTCCGCACACTTCATTGCTATTAGAGAGGATTTCTCTCTAGATCAGCTTGCCAGGATATATGTAAAGGAAGTGGTAAGATTGCATGGAGTACCACTTTCTATTATATCTGATCGGGATCCGAGATTTACCTCGAAGTTCTGGCGAAGTCTTCAGCATACTCTGGATACAGAGTTGAGTTTCAGCACTGCTTATCATCCCCAGACAGACGGTCAGTCTGAGAGAACAATTCAAACCCTAGAAGATATGTTGAGAGCTTGCTCTATGGATTTCAAAGGAGGTTGGGATCAACACCTACCTTTGGTGGAATTTTCTTATAATAATAGCTTTCACTCCAGTATTCAGATGGCTCCTTATGAAGCTCTCTATGGAAAGAAATGCAGGACTCCAACTTGCTGGGATGAAGTTGGGGAAAGAAAGCTGTTAGGACCTGATCTCGTTGATGAAATGGCAGAAAAGGTCAGATCTATTCAACAACACATAAGAGCAGCTCAGAGTCGACAGAAAAGTTATGCCGACAACCGAAGAAAAGACCTAGAGTTTGAAGTGGGTGATAAAGTGTTCTTACGAATATCTCCCTGGAAGAGGGTTATGAGATTTGGAAAGAAAGGGAAGTTGAGCCCTAGATATATCGGTCCTTTCAAAATACTGGATCGTGTTGGGAAGGTAGCTTACCGATTGGCGCTTCCACCAAATCTCTCTCAAGTTCATGATGTGTTCCATGTATCTCTCCTGAGAAAGTACATACCAGATCCTTCACATGTACTCAGCTCAGAAGTTGTACCGCTGGAGCAAGATCTTTCTTATGAAGAACAGCCGATAGAGATTCTGGATCGCAGCGAAAAAGTCCTACGAAGCAAGACCACTCGATTGGTGAAAGTTTTATGGAGGAACCACCAACTTGAAGAAGCTAAGCTTGAGGATATGATGAGGGAGAAGTATCCTCATCCGTTTGTTACAAAGTGACGAATTTCGAGGGCGAAATTCTTTTTAAGGGGGGTAGAATGTAACACCCGAGATTTTTATGAGTAATATTTTGTTTTTAAATCATCAAAGGAATCTTTTGCTACACAACACTTGCTTGGCTTGCTTTACACGCAATCGCGACCTTCCTCGATAGCTTTCGTCGTACGCAATACCGAGTTTCACTAAATAACAATATGCTATTAAAACTAGCCGTTATGAATAGTAATAACCACTTTTTTGAAATTTTTGAAATTTTATTTTTTCAAAATGGACTTCATTTTTGGACTCAGAATATCGAAATTATCCTTGGGTGAAATTTTGGTATTTTTCTGAAAACTTTCAATTTTTGATGAATAGTGAAACCACTAAGTGGTAGGTTAAAAAACCAAATTTTGCATAAAACTTAATTTTACCGCTTCTGTGAATGGAATTTCGAAAATCCGAGAGACACGGTTAATATCAAGGACTAAAATGTGGTTCAATGAGATGAAAATAATTTTTTGGTGAATAGTAACTTTTTACTTTTTTTACCATGGTTAATAGTAAATAGGGTAACTAAGGGTAAATATGATATTAATATTACCCTAACACATGTCCTAATTCTATTGGACAAGTGTAATTCGACCAAAAACAAACTTAGGAATAAAATATGACCATTTAGGCCCACTTGGATTAGATTAGGACATTTATTATTAATTTATTTAAAGAAGGGTTAAAATAGTTAAAATCAAAGTTTAATAAGTAAATCATTTCTAATATGGGGTTATACATAAGATAAATTAAATTTTAAATATTCATTAGAAAGCTAAAAAGA
This sequence comes from Viscum album, assembly GCA_963277665.1. Taxonomy (NCBI): domain Eukaryota; kingdom Viridiplantae; phylum Streptophyta; class Magnoliopsida; order Santalales; family Viscaceae; genus Viscum; species Viscum album. Next base: position 96,673,813 of record OY728130.1, on the reverse strand, counting down.
TTTACTACATGATGGTATTTTATTTGTAATTTTTAGACATCAAATAATTTAATTTATTTAGGACACAAAGATGATGCAGTAATTATCTTGTTAATGAAATATTGACATAATTGATGTTATAAACACCCAAATAAATGTAATTTGAGACTTTTTATGAATTAAAATAATTTTCTAGGTTACTATGATATATTAGTGTTGATTTAATCAACTTTGTTCGAACATATAATTATGTTATGACTTTCACAACAATCATATATCAAATAGTGTCAAAATTGACACAAAATAGTTTTTAAATCAAATATTATATTATTAATTGTTATTTTATTTCTAAAAATCTAAGGTTCGGCCAAATGACTTAGATAAGGATATATATATTAATAATAAACAATTTGGGGTTCGTTTGGCATGTTATAGTAAGTGTATTAACCATATAGTGTAAGAAAACAAAAAGACACGGTAAAAGTTAAATTATTTAACTTAGAGTTAAATCTAATTGATAAGGTTAAAATAATAACCTAAACTTGTCTAAATCCTATTTGTTGATAGGATTTCGACCCATCCCCACTTTAGCTTCGAAATAAGACCCTTTGGAACCATTATAAACCGATTTTGACTTTAATATAAAATAATATTTTGAGATATTCCTAAGGTGCCCCTCTCCTCCCTTATAAAAGGGCACCTCCTCCCCCTCCTCCTCACACCAATTTGAGCACTCAAGCTCGGCCAACCCCTGACATTTTCTCCTCTCCACTTCCCTAGAATAATCCTAGAGGTCCTGGTCTTCTCCAAAGACCAATATTAGTTCCTTAAGTGGAGGATTCAAAGAGGCGTTCCAAAGAAGAGGTAATATCCATTACCGATCTTTTCAATTTCTTTCTTCTTCAACTTCTTCTTCTTTAGTTGTTTCATGATAAAGTAATAACATCAGTATTACTTACATACTGATATGTTATTATAAATATGAAACAACCCTAATTCACCTTCTATCCATCCTACGGAAAAATGAAATCACCGCGCGTGCGTACGTACGGAATACCGTCTCCACGCCGTGGTGTAATCTATTTTCCACCATCACCTTACAAGGATGGGTATAATGGTGTAATGAGTAACTATATATGATTATTATGAAGTAATATTGATACTGAAATAATATATATATACTCCAATACAATTCCACGATCATAGGAACGATATCATCACTCGTGCGTACGTACGGAATACCGTCTCCACGATGTGATGCGACTCGTTCTACATGATCTTCATTTCATAATGATTATATAAGTGAATTGAATGAATGAATATGGTATATACTACACTAATAACATTCTGGAAATGAATTATCTATAACCTAAAGATAAGAATAAGAATTTATTCGACAAAACACGCATAAGAACAAAAAGTTATAAAGACCCGAGTAACAAGTAACAATGAAATATTACTAACAAGAAGCTAATAATATGACCATATATGATATCATATCAATATTTATGATTCTGGAATAAGTCAATAACATTATTTAAACCATTATACAGGAGCTTCGGACACGAACAAAGCAAATCGGACCTAAGGTAAGGGAAATATCACAATCTCATTTTTATCCGAGATTGTTTATTCGTAAGTATTTACTGGGGTGTATTTTATCATCAACATCCATGTTCCCTCAATATGTAATATTGTTTCCATCCACTTGCAATATTTTAAATCCAAATTTACCCTTAGGTGAGTTTTTAGTAAAGAATATGAAAGGAATCTTTTGTCGTTTTTCCGTACGAGGTACTTTTTGACTTTTCCGACAAAAGTACGAAGAATGTTTTTTTAACTTATACGGCATGAATGGATTTTTAAAACATTATTTCCAAGAAGCTTACTTTACAAGTTTTCAAGTTTATTTTTAATCAACTTCTTTTATTTTAAAGTCGTATGACATGCTATGAATGGAAAAATGTTTTTGAAGAAGAAAGGATATTTTCCTCAAGAATGGAGTTCAAGTGTTTTATCAAAATTATTTTCCATCTAAGATAATAAAGGGTTCTGTTTTTATCCCTACTATTACATTGATTTGATTATTTTGTGAGGAAATTATTTTTAGGAAGTCATTTACCTTATATGATTTGTTTTATGATGTCATGATGTTTTCAAGAATCCCATTTTTGTTACATGTGTTATGCGATGATGTATGATTTATGATTATGTGGCACACATAAGAAATGATTCATTATAAGATGGGTGGGACCTATATCTCCCTCCAATGCATTGGGTAAAGACTTTATATCTCATGAGATAGACATGACTGGAACGGAAGGTTATTTCGGTTCAGTGATACAGGACTGAAACGAGGAGTGAACTCGGTTCAGAAAGGGACTTTGTCCACTAAGATAGTCTTGGCAATGAGTCATGACTAACAAGAAATGATTTTCCATGATTATGTGTGCATGCCACAAAGTTTCAAGTTTTATGTTATGATTATGGGGATCTCATTTTCACTTCTATGATTTGTTCCATGTTAAGATATTATGATCTCTTTTGCAGGTTATGATTTTCAAAAAGATATGATATGATTTTTATTTCCTTTATTTTCCCTTGCTGAGCATTTGAGATCACCCTTTTATGTTTTCTTTTCCCCAGGTCAGGAAGATGGATATTAAGTAGAATATGCTAAAAGGGACCCTAGATATGATGAAATAAATGGGAGACACTGTAGAAGATTTATGAACCAGTTGTTTATGTTTCCCAGTTTCTAAAGACACTATACCTATACGGTCCTTTGTGGTTTTGTCATATGTTGTAATAAGTGTGCTTCAATTTTGAAGTATTAACAATGTATGTAAAGTGTGGGTCGTTATAGTAGTTTTTCTTAAAAATGTGTTTGAGTGATTTAAATTATTATATAAAACTATGGTTTTATTAATGTTTATAATAATGAAATATTATTATCAAAACACTATTATTTAATTAAAAATGATAAAATAATTTTATTTTTTTAAGTGTCAAAAATTTTACTATGCATTTTACTATGCATTTTATGCTCGGTATTGTTTTTAATAAATAAGTATTTTCATAGATAAAAATAAAAAATTTCATATTTAAGGAATTATTATGATAATATAAATTATTTTTTTAATTTAGAACATTGATATTATGTTATTCTGAATTTATGATAATTTTATAAAATACTTTTATTTTTCGTGAATAGTAAAAATACAGTCTTAAGTTTTTTGTATGTTTAATGACATCATAATGATGTAATAATTAATATAAAATATTGGTAGACTTGTATAAATTATTACATGATATGAGGGGTCCCAATTTACCAATACCATGGGAAAATATCATGGGAAAGCCCATGATTTTACATATACCACAACTAAGGTGTCCTTAGAAATTAATAAAAACTTTTCTCAATTTGGCTTTAAATACCCACACATTTATTCCATTATGTTCATTAAAAATTCTTAATCCACAAATATTTGGTATTTTTACCTCCCTATGAATCCTTCCAAGGTTTACTCCATCCCCCAAGGTCCCAACCTTCAATTTTTAGGAGTTACTCTACAAGGTAAGGGAATCTACCGCCCTTCTCTTTTTCAAACAATCCTTTTATGTTAAACCATTTTAATTTTGATTGGATTATTCTGGGATAGGTCATTACATATCCCCTTACTGTCAATATTATGTAAAAAATTATGAGATACCTATTTTTCTCTCATCAATATATTTTATGAATTTTTAAGTGGTGTTGTTAGGCTGCCAAATTTTCGTAAGGGATTTCTCAACTTCTCTATTTATTTTAAGTTCTTTTCTATTCCTTTTCTATCATAACATCCCATAATCAAAAAGTTATGATAACTCCAGTAACTTTCTTATACTATAATATTTTTTATTATAATGGAATAATTCATCATCAACTCTCATTTCCCTCTTTTTATACAAAAAGAAATGAAAACACCTTTCGAGATGTGTTAATTTATCTCATTCAAAGACGATGGGTTTTAAATTTCTTTTAACATATTCATGGATAGTCATGATACCATTTTTAAGTTTGAACCAAAATATAATATATGTTTTATAACCTACTTAATGTTATGGAACCAGTATATATATACATACGATAAAACTAGTTCATAATAATCAATGAAAAAACCGACGTAAAAAACTAAATGGTTATCACTAAATATATTATCTATTGATTAATACTCATACCATGTACCCAAAGGATATATATAACCATTTACACTCCTGTATGTTCATTAATAATATATAAGTTCAGTTTTGAATAATTATATCCATTCCACATGAACTCCGTTACTTATAATCAAGTAGACCGATCATGAGATCAAGGAAAATAAACACTCCAGAATGATGGAATTCAATATTATCACTTATCAATAAGAACATAAATGAACATAATAAAACTATAATGAATAAAATATATGTAAATAATTTTATGAATTAATTAATTAATGGATTTAATTTTATTATCCCGGACATTAAGGACAAGTGGAGAATACATTCGGACATAAGGTAAGGGTTTTTTTTACCAAAACCTCCATTTACTTTTGGGATACTCCTTGTCTCACTTAATCATATTTAAATTATTAATTATTCTTATTTAATACTCATAGGTTCTATGTGAATGTTCTATATATTTGTACCAATCATAATCCATATTTATTTTATGGAGATTTAAATGTTTTATAATGAACTTTCTCAATTCTTTTCGATAAACAAGAATGATTCACGAGAACTTCTCAAATTCTTTCCAATTTCAAGTGAAATATATAATCTAATCTAATCCATAATTATTTTTATAAAACCACTAATTTCATCATGTAAAAAATACATTAGTTCATTTTTGTTTTTAAGCAAATGTGTTTTAAAAATTACTCTTCTTTTCAAAGTAAAAGTGTATTTATCTCAAACATTACTCAATGATTTTATTAGAGTATTTTTGTTTAATTTAACACTTATATATTTTTTGTCTTATTATTGTTAATATCTTATGTATATCATCTAACATATTTTATTAAATGGTTTATGATCATTCCGACTTTGGATGTTTTATCTTGATACCATTCACCATACTACTCAAAATGGTTAGTGTTTATGTGTACAAATTGGGGAAAGTTATTTCATATGATTGTATTGTTTATATTTATCCCCTTTAATATGATAAATTCATTTTACTTAGTAAGTGATGGGTGGGGATCGCTATAGCCCCTCAATTCATCGGTATTTCTCATGAGAGAAAAACCGAATTGGGTTTTGGCCGAGGCCTTACCCTATTATTTTTAGACATCTTGGCTGAGTCCTTGACAATATGTTTCAGATGACCGACATTATCCTTTCCCTCATTATGGTATTAGTAATTAATAAACAATGTTATTATTTAACTAGTATAATATAAATGGTTATGTTTAATTATATCATGATCATGTATATGGCCTTATTTAATCAACTTTAATTCCTTCCATATTATGCAAAAGTACAATTTTTAAAGGCATGTGTTTTTGGTTATTCACCATGCCTAATGTTTGTGTTTATGATAACTTCCACTGTATTACTTACCATTACTGAGTATCTAAGTTCACCCCTTTCTTATGTTTTATTTTTCCCTAGGTGGTGATGATGAATATTATGAATGACTTGCAAGGATAATCTAGGATTTTATGTGTGATTCAAAATAAATTGATATTTTGAATTTCCTTTCAAGTTGTAATGTTCAACTTATGTATATATCTTGTTTTCCAAAGATAATACACTATTCATTCCTTCAGGATATGAATTCCTTGTTTATATGCCAAAGTAATAAAATAATGCACCGAATCTGGGAAATTGTGGTCAGGTATTTACAGTCGGTATTAGATTAAGTTTAGTAGAAAACATGGAAATTAGATTTAGAAAACAAAGATTTTGGAACAAAACCCTAAGATAGTATTTGGGGACAGACATACAAGAAAATTCTAGAATTTTGTTAATGAATAGATTATGTGGATCTTTCTAGAAAATACATCCCTGTCTGGATACTACAAGTGGAAGTGGTTCTGGAATTGATGTACCTAGGAGTAACAACTTCGACAAGGAGTTTGGGGTTTGAACTGAGATATCTTGGTACATGACAATGGGCCTTACTACGCACATTTTTTGACACTACCAGGGAATATGCTTAGAATAATTCACATTTTTTTACAAACCATTATGATGGAATTAAATGTAAATTTTTCCTCAAAGAATCTATGTTTATAATTATGATATTAGCTATGAATAAGATTTCAATTTATGATAAGTATGTTTCTAAGTTGATATTATACATTATGATTCATAACCTAATCAATTGTATGAAATTATTTAGAAATGGTTCCAAGTGGAAGGAATGGAAACCACATGAACGTGTATATGGTGTTGTGGCTTATTTTGAGCAACTTATAACTATACTGGGATAGTTGACTCAGGTTATGAATAGTAACCTTATCCATATGGAGAATCTAGATGCACAACGTGGAAGAGATATGTTATACCACTTTATGAGACAATAACCTCCATAATTCTATGGGACTATAAACCCATTTGTAGCTGAGTAGTGGATAAGTTCCCTAGAGAAGATATTAATCACTTTGGGATGTAATGAAAGGGAGAAGGTTGTCATAGTAGTTTATCGTCTATCAAGAGATGTAGATAAACGATGGTAACTAATTCAAAACTCAAAGGAGGAGTAAGAAATAGAATAAATAGAATGGAGGAACTTTAAGAAAATATTCATAGAAAAATATTTTCCTCGAGAATAGCGATAAGATATGGAGATGAAATTATTGAGTTTGAAACCAAAAGAGGATGAAAATGTTGTGAAGTATGAATCCAATTTTAAATGGCTAGAAAGGAATAACGTGGACTACATACATAATATAAGGAGAAAGATTGAGTAATTATTTGATGGTTTAAAATCTTTCCTTTGAAGGGAACTAGATTCCCAAACATTGTCATCATACGAAGATATAGTCTCATGTGCAATAAATACATAGAAAGAATTATCTAGTTATGATGACATTAAATGAAAGTAAGAGAATAATAGGATGGTAGAGGAAAAAATGGATAAAGGGTATAATAAAAAGTAGAGTTTTCCAACATGTGATACTTGTGGAAAGAAACACCCCCAAAGACTACTTAAAAGAAAAAGGAGTTTATTACAAATATGGGGAAAAAGGCCACCAATTTTAAGATTTCAAGGAAAAAAAGAAGCTACCAATGTTCAATTATACAATTTTAAAGAGATGTTACACTATTACAATGATCATCCTAAGCATCAAGGAAATATTCCCTAGAGAAGGCTAAGGGTTAAAGGTGAAGCTTATGCAATCAAAACTGTTGAAGTTGAAGTTCCTAAAGATGTGGTGGCAGGTACTATAATAATTTCCTCAAACTTGGTTTATGCTTTATTTTATTCTAGATCATTTAATTACTATATATATTCCTAGTTTTCTTTAAAAATTAAATATTTCCAATTCTCCTTAATGAGGGATTTTTCAATCAAAACCCATAAGGGAATTCTCATTGCAACAAAGATGTGTCTAGTATTCCCCATTATGACATATAAATATACTTTATCTTCTGATTTTATCATCATACCTATTGTCAAATTTGACATAATCCTTGGCATGGATTGGATTTTAATATTTGATGTGAAAATCTATTGCAATAATAATGAAATTACTATTTTTGAGGAAGGTTTAGAATCCATTATCTTTAGTGTAGAAACATCACCATCTGATTATTATCTAGATCCACCCTTAGTAGCTCTAATGAATTCAATTATTAGGGAGGATCAGAACCCAATATCTTTTAGTGAGGAAAGAAAAAACATTGATGTATTTCTAAAGGATTTACTTGGACATCCTCTGGAGCTGGAACTTGAGTTTTATATTGATTTAATTCCTCATGTAAGACCTATATCAAAGACTCCTTATAGAAAGGACATAGTTGAATTAGTATAACTAAAGAAAAAACTAGAGGAATTGAGCGATAAAGGATTTATCCACCCCTAGTGTTTTTCTATGGGGATCCCCTATTCTCTTTGTCAAGAGGTGATATGGATCCATGAGGCTATGCATTTAATATAGTGAAATCAATGCTATTACAATAAAGAACAAGTATTCCATTCCCCAGATTGATGATTTATTTGATCAAATTCACAGAGACCAATATTTTTCCAAAGATTGAACTTCAATCTAGATATCAACAGTTGCATGTGAGGAATGAAGATATTCTAAAGGCAATATTTCGAATCAGGTATGAGAATTACAAGTATACAGTAATGCCTTTTGGATATAATAATGTACCCTCTATTTTCATGGATCTAATGAATAGAGTTTTCAATGAATATCTTAATGAATTTTTTGTGGTATTTATTGATGATATCATGGTATACTCCAAAATATATGAAGATCATGTGAATCACTTTCTCATTATTCTAAAGTCTTTTAGATGAAATGAATTATATGGTAATTTTAGAAATTATGAATTTTGGCTTCAGTAAGTTTCTTTTCATAGTCATTTTGTCTCTAAAGATGGAATCTTAGTTGATCTTGTGAAGACAAATGCTATCCAAGAATGGCTTACTCCAATGAACATAACTAAGTTACGTAGTTTTATTGGTTTAACAAGTTATTATCATCATTTAATTCATAACTTTTCCTATTTATTTAATCTATTGACCAATCTTACTCATAAATGGGTTAAGTTCGTATGGAAAAAATAATGTGAGCAATGTTTTGATGAATTGAATAAGAGGTTATTTAATGCTCCAATCTTGAATCTACCATCGATAAATGGTGGATTTATGATTTATAGTGATTCATCAAAAAAGAAATTGGTTATGTACTAATGAAGAATGATAGAGTCATTTTCTATGAATCAAGGTAGTTAAAAACTCATGAACAGAACTACCTTACTCATGATATTGATTTTGCAGCTATAATATTTTCTTTGAAGATATGGAGACATTATCTCTATGGTGAAATATGTGATATATATAATGATCACAAGATCTTGAAATATATCTTCTCATATAAAGAACTCAACATGAGGCAAATGTGATGGATCAAGATACTCAAATATCATGATTATTCCATACACCACCACCCAAGAATGAAAAATAATGTAGTTAATGCCTTGGCCAGGAAGGATCACAGAGTTTCAAACAAAATGAGGACTGAAAGGGATCCTATATTCATAGATCTAGTAAATATGGATATGGTTATTATCAAATAAGGTGAAAATTCATTACGTTTTCAATTGGTTGCCCAACCATATTTATTGGAATGAATTAAAACTTCTCAGTCTGATGATAAGAATCTTGAAAAGAAAATTAAAGGTGTGAATGATGGGAAGTTGGATCACTTCGTTTGTGAAGATGAAATTTTGAAATTTGGGAAGAGGCTATGTGTTCCATCTATACCCGAGTTAAAAAGGGATTTAATTAATGATTCCCATAGATATAATTTCTCTATACACCCTGGTATCACTAAAATGTATAGATATTTGAAGAAACATTTTTTGTGGGAGAACTTGAAGTGGGAAATTTCTGATTATGTATCAAGATGTTTTCTCTATCAACAAGTGAAGAATTAATGACAACATCCTAGAGGATTTATGTAACATATACCTATTCCTACATGGAAATGGGATGACATCACCATTTATTTTTTCACTATATTATCCAAAACTCCAAGAAAGAATGATTCAATATGGGTAATTATATATCAACTTACAAAATATACACATTTCCTCGCTATAAGGGAGGATTTTCTCCCAGGGAACCTTGAAAGACTCTATATCAATGAATTTTTTGAGACTGCATAGAGAACCTATCTCAATTTTGTCTGATTGTGATCCATGATTCATATCTAAATTCAAGAAAAGTTGTAAAGTCCTATAAATTTCAAGGAATTTTTTTTCTTAATTTCTTTGGGATTTTACGAGTATGTAGTTTCTGACGGCAACTAATTATGAGGCCCGGTGTGCCTGAAATTAATTTCTGAAGTTTAGCTTGGGTATGTTCAGTGAACGAATGAGGGGGTTTTTCCTAACTTTTTAACCGGTGCTCGGAATCTAAATCTGAGGGCACCAATGAAACCAAAGCGCTGGTAATTGCTTAAGATGATCTTTACTAGAGTTGCGTTTGCTCGGGAAGGATTTATTAAAATTTGTGTATTAAGAATAAAGATAAATAAAATTGTGCTATAAATTTTATTTCACTTAACTAGGTAAAACCATGTGTGGGAGTTAGTGTGGGACCCACTAAAATTCTATTTCCTCTTGATAGGATTTTGTGAGGTGGGGCCCGCACGATCCCCACCCCTTCAAATTCTCTAACCCCCTCTACATGAGTTATAACTCTTCCACATTTATGATGACAACTTAACACTCCTTTTAATTTTGTCAACTCAAGTTTTATTTAATTAAATGAATGCCAAAACACCTTTTATTCAATTAATTGAAACCCTTTAATTAATTGAATTAGGTGTTTTGAATTTTGAAAATGTTGGCATAAGTAAATAAAATAAGGAAAATCCTTATTTTATTTGAGTTTGGTTTTTTCTGTGGAGATTTGAGAGAGGGAGAGTTCTAAACTCTGAAGAACTTCTTCTTCTTCACAAAGAACACCAAGACTCCAACGAAGAACGCGGTCACTACAAGGGGCGATCGACGTGCCATCTCTTCTCTTCTCTGTAGCCGGTGTGTGATGCCTATCCCGAAGAACGATGACGCGCCTTCCTTCATTCTTCTTCCCGTGTCAAAGGAAGGGATACACCCCTCCTCCTCAGACATTCTCCGTCAACATATACGGAGCTTCACCTCACGACGCCATTTTTCCACAAAGATCATCCTTCGACAAAATCTTCGAGGTAGGGGTTTGTTTTTACGTTCGGAATTAATTTGTCGTTCATCCTTAATTTTTTGGCTGCATGTTATCAATATAACAGGAGGAGGTCGGACCGCACAAACGTGGCCGAACCTCCTCCCCTTTTTTGTTGATTTTTCTTCGTGGTTTGGAACGAAGGCGGCGCGGTACAACAACATCGCGTAGGAACGAGGGAACCGCGGCCGGAGTGGGCCACGGCGGAGGAGCGCGGCGCCGTCACGCCGTGCCGGTGTGTCAAAGGGGCCGCAGACAGGGCGGGCCATGGCGGAGGGGCGCAGCGCCGTCGCTCCACGCCAGACTGGTAAGATCCGTGACCCTTGGCCGCGGTGGCTCTGCAGGGAGGCAGCCAGACTCATCCGGCCACCGGTGGATAGGGAGGCGGGATCGGCTGGTCCCACGGCAGTAAAACCGGCCGACCTTAATGGTCGGCTGTTACCCGAAGAAACTAGGGGTTTGAACCCCCGGCCAGCGCAACAAAGGCGGACCCCCACGGGTCCGGCGTTTCATCAATCAAGGGGGGCAACGCCCCCCTCCGCACTCCGCTCGGCCGAAGGCCGAGCCGCTGGCCACGCGGGCTGGGCCGCGCTGCCAGTGCCGGGCCGGGCCACACCCAAGCGGGTCAGACACGGAACCGGGTTAGGTCGACCCAGTTTGGGCCGACCCAGGGGGTTTTGGGCCGGGTCGGTCCGGGCCCAAACCCCCCTAAAATCGGACAGATTCTTTCAAACACCCGTAACTTGGGCTACGGACCTCTGATCGACACACCGTCAGTTGCAATGCGATCCTTGGATCGAGAAGGTAATTTTAGTATATTACAGTCAAGATTTCAGTGAACTTTGGGTATAACCATGTTGGTTCGAACACGAAACCAACAGGGCCCTCAGAGCAGAAACACTTATAACTTGAGCTTCAGACATTCGTTTGATGTGTCGTCGACTTCATTGGATTCCTCTTAGTGAGACGGTTCTTTTTGATTACTCCACTTGAGGTTTGGATGCAGTTGGAGTATGGTCGGGTTTATTTTGACTTAAAAACCAACCGGGCCCCTGGGACGAAAAAGCCAATAACTCGCAGACCGGGCGTCCGATTGACGCTCCGTCTGTCGCGTTGAGTTCCTTTTGACGAGATGAAACTTTGTGATACATCAACTCCTGTCTTCGTGTCAGTTGATGTATCGACCCCCTTGGCTCGTGGAGCAGACCCTCCCAGAATCGAGCATGCTGTGTGCGGGAACTCTAGAGCTGGCTACGACTGCGATGACGATGACGACTATACTAGGATCCTCCGTGGGTTCAGCAGCGACAACGACCGTACTGGAATCCTACATGGGTTCGATGTAGATGACTACTGTTTGTGTATCCTATGTGGGTCCAGAAGTACTTGACTACTGTTCTTGTATCCTATGTGGGTCCGATAGTATTTGACTCAGTACTTGTATCCTACGTGGGTCCGACAGAGTAGCTGGTCATGTATCCTTTGTGGGTCCGACAGCTTAGCTGGTCTTGTGTCCTATGTGGGTCCGATAGCTTAGATGAATCAGTGGATACATCTAATCATCTCTATCATCTTAAGAAGAAGTATACTTGTGTGAGCTGAGTTTTGACTTTCAATCAGTATCTTCGATATGATTGTTTTGCTATCCTGTGTGGATTGGGTTGTGTTATCGTGAGTGGATTGGATTGTGCTTTGCTGTGTGGACTAGATCGAACTCGGGCTCGGATGTTGGAACCGAACTGGAATTGATGGCTTAGGAATATGTATGGGCATATAACTAAGTATAGTTGGTTGTTACTTCGTGATTGTATCATTTCCATGTGGTTTATCCTTCATGGATTCTGGGAGACCTTCGGGGTCTCGGGGTCCCTACTGAGTAGCGTATACTCACCCCTGCACGGGCTATGCCCGCACTACGTTGTGTTGGATGTAAACGACAGACAACGCTGACTGATGTAGGAGCTCGTGGAGCTGGACGGTACCTGGAGGTGGATCACTGGACGAGACGTACACAAAGCGGATGATTGGAGCTGAGGAGTGGAGGAGACTATCTGTACCCACCCTTCAGGTGGGATTTCCAGAGGACGGCTTGGTGTTGCTGCTTTACTTTTCCGCTGCTGTACTCTCTTTTCAGTTGTACTTTACTTTCAGTTGGGTTTGTATACTAGCCCATTTACATTCCAGCACTTACTTTTGTACTCAGTTTACTTAGTGTTTACTTTAGCTTGCATACTCTGTGGTGTTTGTTTTCTTACATAAAGGAAATACCTTCCCTTTTATCGGGTTTTATGCCTTCGGTGCTAGTCGCCAGCCCCTGGCCTATGGGAGGCGGGCTTGGGGTAGTCACGACATGGGTCCCGAGGACGAGTCGTGAGAAATTGGTATCAAAGGAGTTTGGTTCTACCGCAGAACTCAGGACTCTGATCTTTCTTCTTTGTGAAGCAATAGTGTTAAGGGTATTGAGTGTGGTTATCAGTCCAGGGTGTCCAGTGTTGGTGCGGCGACCGACGTATCCATACACCAGGACCCTGACTTCTGATTTCTGACTCAGTGTAAGAAAACATTGATTGCATGTGTGTTTCAAAAGTTTTCTTTGTGATTACTTTGTGTTAGCTCACCAGGTAGACTGTATTGACCGTGACACACCTGTCTCTTTTCAGGATAGCCCCACAATGGCAGCCAGCTAGGGTTCCGAGCTTTGTGCGAGACGATAGCCCACCGAGCGACGAGGCCTCGGTGTAGGGCCCTATTACAGCGGAGGCACCGGCGGTACCTCTACCCACCAAGCCACCGATGCTACCAGCCCCAGCCTCTGAGAGTGCACATCACCTTAGTGCAATGCATGAGTTTCACCATCAGAGACCGCCTAGGTTCCGCGGGGAGATGGACCCTCAGGCAGCCGAGGATTGGTTGGAGGCTGTTGTATGAGTTTTCAGGTTAGTGGGGACACCAGCTGACCTCATGGTGATCCTTGCAGCAGGTCTCTTGCACACGACAGCAAGTAGATGGTGGAGCCTGATGCTCCAGGTGCATGACTAGGAATCTCTTCTTCGATCAGATTTCGAGATCCTCTTCCGCTCGGATTTCGTACCAGACACCCTCCGTGCAGTGCGCATTCAGGAGCTACTATAGCTGTGGCAGGGCAGCATGACAGTAGCCCAGTACTCAGAGAGATTTACCGATCTCCCATGTTATTCCACGGACATGGTACGGGACCCCTTCTTCCGGGCCCGGACCTTCGAGCAGGGATTGAGGCATGAGATCAGGTCTTCGATGATCTCCCTCAACATTCCGACACAGGCGTGAGTACTGGAGCGAGCCCTTCTTGTAGAGAGCTTTCTTGCTGAGCCTACACCACCAGCGAGACCTACTGCAGGGCGACATGTAGTTGAGTCTTCTGCAGCTGGTAGTCGAAGGATGTCACAGGGGTCCAAGCGGACCAGAACATCAAGCAGATGACCTCAGGACACTAGCTCAGAGGTGCGGGGAACACGGCGCAGAGCCAATTTTATGAGGAGCAGACAGTGCTATGCATGCGGCGGGCAGGGCCACATGGCTCGTGACTACCCGACCCGCCATGCAGAGGAGCAACAGACGGTTGAGGGACCACCCAGGCAGAGGCATAGGTTTAACCATGGTGGTCCATAGGGAGCAGGCGGACGAGGTAGAGGAGCTGGCCGAGCAGCGGGTGGTGGGCGACGCTTTGAGGCTCTACCACCACCACCCCCAGGAGGTCCACCCCGATCACAGGGAGCTGGCGGACATAGGCAGGTGCAGCTTCAGGTAGTGGAGTCCTACGACCATGGTGCACCAGAGATGATTCGAGGTACTATCTGTGTCTACTCCACCCTTTCTAAAGTTCTTATAGACACAGGAGTGAGTCATTATTTCATTATCGCTGCCCTTGTTCGGAGCTCGGAGATTCCAACGGAGCTGTTTTCTTGATCCTTATGGCTAGAGACTCCTACGGGAGCAGAATCGACAATTACGCACTGGTTCCAGTAGTGTGAGCTTACTATAGGAGGCGAGAGCTTCGACTGGGATCTTCTTGTAGTGGCGTCAAGGCCTTACGACGTCATTTTGGGCATGGATTGGTTATCTATGGTCTATGCTCAGATCTACTGTATTAGGCGCAAAGTGCAGTGTGTCCGCATCGATGAGAGCCGGTTTACCTTAACCGGAGAGAAGGGTGCCTTTGCAGTGCAGGATGGACTCTCGAAGAGGAGAGGAAAGAAGATCACTCATCAGATGGCTAGCCTCATCCTAGGAGCAGTTGACGTGCAGAGTCTGAGTTTTCCTGTAGTGGTGGATCAGTATGTAGACGTTTTTCCTAACAACGTTCCAGGACTACCTCCTCACAGAGAGGAAGACTTCTATATTGAACTGTACCCCGGGACAACCCTGATAACTACTCTAGAATATCGGATGGCTCCCGCTGAGCTTCGAGAGCTACAGGTACAGCTGGAGGACTTGCAGTGCAAGGGATTCATTCGACCCAGTGTTTCACCCTGGGCTTCCCTGATTTTGTTCTCCAAGAAGGCGGACGGGAGCTTGTGACTATATGTCAATTACCGTCGCCTAAACCAGGTGACTGTGAAGAACAAGTATTCGCTTCCGAGGATTGACGACCTCTTCTATCAGCTCAAGGGAGCATGGTGGTTCTCGAAGATGGATCTCAGGTCAGGCTATCATCAGCTCAGAGTTCGATATGAGGATGTGAAGTAGACGACTTTCAGGTGTCAGTATGGCCACTATGAGTTCTTGTTTATGCCTTTAGGCATAACCAATGCACCAGCAGTGTTCATGAGTCTCATGAATAGGATATTCCAGCCTTACCTCGATTTATTTGTCATAGTCTTCATCGATGACATATTGATATACTCGACCACTAAGGAGGAGCATGCCTACCATTTGCGGGTTGTATTGGATACACTCCGAGAGCACCGACTTTATGTTAAGATCTCGAAGTGTCAGTTATGGATATGTGAGGTCCAATTCTTGGGGAATGTCATCTCTGAGGAGGGAGTTGCGGTGGATCCTGTGAAGATTGAGGCAGTGTTAGCTTGGTAGCCACCCAGGAGCGTGACGGAGGTGCGGAGTTTCTTAGGTCTGGTTGGGTACTATTGGAGATTTGTGCCAGACTTCTGCAGAGTTGCGGCACTACTTTCATCTTTGACGAAGAAGGGGAAACCCTTCGTGTGGTCAGATAGATGTCAGCAGAGCTTCCAGGAGCTGAGACATAGATTGACCAGCGCACCTATCTTGAGGATACTGGAGGATGGAGTAGGGTACATAGTCTACTGCGATGCATCAGTGACCGGACTCGGGTGTGTCCTGATGTAGGAGTAGGCAGCGATCGCCTATGGATCACAATAGTTGAGGTAGCATGAGCAGAACTACACTACCCATGACCTGGATTTAGAAGCAGTAGTCTTCGCCTTGAAGATGTGGCAGCACTATCTGATGGGCGAGCGCTTTACAATCTATTCTAACCACCAGAGTCTTAGGTACATCTTCTCGCAGAAGGAACTGAACCTGAGACAGCGGCGATGGCTCGAGTTCTTCCAGGACTATGAATTGAGATAGTCTATACTCCTGGAAAGGGGAACGTAGTAGCCGATGCTCTCAGTAGGAGGATGAGCATTCAGCTACTTGGAGAGGCGACAGAGCAGATAACCGCTTTGCAGATATCCTTCATGGATATAGATGGAGCATCCTTTCTTCAGTCACTCATAGTCACTCATCCACTTCTGCAGTGGGTCAGAGAGGCACAACGGGGGGACGTTGACTGTGAGACGCGGCGTGAAAATATTTCCTTAGGATAGGCACATGATGGATTCTCTAGAGGAGGAGAGCACGCCATCCTTTTCAAAGGACGTACCATGGTACCATTTGATTTACAGGAGGAGGTGCTGAGAGAGTTTCACACTTCCCCATTAGCTGTACATCCAGGAGTAGCGAAGATGTATCAGGATCTCATATGACAGCACTGGTGTCCGGGTATGAAGAAGGCTGTGGCAGAGTTCGTTTCTCGATGCCTCATCTGCCAGCAGGTGAAGGCAGATCACCAGGTACCATAAGGCTTAGTACGACCCTTGGAGGTCCCAGAGTGGAAGTGGGATTGGATATCTATGGATTTCGTGACTGGAATTCCACGTACTTCCAGAGGACACGACTCCATTTGGGTGATCGTCGACCGACTCACCAAGTCGGCCCACTTCTTACCCATCAGAGAGCTGGGCTCAGTGGGGATCTTGGGACACTTCTATATTCAGGATATTGTATGACTTCATGGTGTGCCATCATCTATCGTCTTCGATCGAGATGCTCTCTTTACTTCCTGACTTTGGAAGGGGTTTCAGGAGGCATTCGGGACGTAGCTACGCCTGAGCACCGACTTTCACCCTCAGACGGATGTATAGATGGAGAGGACCGTTCAGACTCTCAAGGACATGCTCTGTGCATGTTTCCTTAACTTTGGTCGCAGCTGGTAGGATTACCTACCCTTGGTGGAGTTTGCGTACAACAATAGCTACCACTCCACCATCGGGATGGCACCATACGAGGCATTGTACGGTCGACCCTGCAGGTCACCTCTGTGCTGGACAGACCCCAGGGAGTCAGCACTTGTGGGACCAGAGATGGTCCAGGCCACGATAAAGAAGGTCCAGGTCATCCAGAAGCGGATGAGGACAACTCAGAGCCGACAGAATTCTTATGCAGATAGGAGGCAAAGACCACTAGAGTTCGAGGATGGAGACCACATTTTCTTGCGGGTCTCACCTCGACGTGGATTACGAAGATTTGGCCGGGGCGACAAGTTATATTCGCACTTCATCGGATCATTCCAGGTTCTCAGTAGGATAAGAGAGGTGGCTTATCTCCTAGCTCTACCACTTCAGTTGCACCGGGTGCACGACGTTTTCCACGTATCTTAGTTGAGGAGATACGTGAATGACTAGACACATATAATCGACCATGGGGAGCTGGACATTGATGATGGGGAAAATTTTTCAGAGGTCCCGGTGGAGATTGAGGATCAACAAGAGTGGGTCCTACGTGGGCGGTCGATTCCTCTAGTGCACATCAGGTGGCAGCACGGGAACCTCCAAGAGAGCCCTTGGGAGCGGGAGGCTCAGATGCGTGCACAATACACTCATTTGTTTCCCTATTTTGTGATGTATCTTTACGGGGAAAAAAATATCTGAGGTGGGAGTAATGTAAAGACCCTTAAATTTCAAGGAATTTTTTTTCTTAATTTCTTTGGGATTTTACGAGTAGGCAGTTTCTGACGGCACCTAATTCCGAGGCCCGGTGTGCCTGAAATCAATTTCCGAAGTTTAGATCGGGTACGTTTAGTGAATGAACAAGCGGGTTTTTCCTAACTTTTGAACTGGTGCTTGGAATCGAAATCTGAGGGCACCAATGAAACCGCAGCACCGGTAATTTCTTAAGCTGATCTTTACTAGAGTTACGTTTTCTCGGGAAGGAGTTGTTAAAATTTGTGGATTAAGAATAAAGAGAAATAAAATTGTGCTATAAATTTTATTTCACTTAACTGGTTAAAACCATGTGTGGGAGTTGGGGTGGGACCCACTAAAATTCTATTTCCTCTTGATAGGATTTAGTGAGGTGGGGCCCGCACGAGCCCCAGCCCTTAAAATTCTCTAACCCCCTCCACATGAGTTATAACTCTTCCACATTTATGATGACAACTTAACACTACTTTTAATTTTGTCAATTCAATTTTTATTTAATTAAATGAATGCCAACACACCTTTTATTCAATTAATTGAAACCCTTTAATTAATTGAATTAGGTGTTTTGAATTTTGAAAATGTTGGATTAAGTAAATAAAATAAGGAAAAGACTTATTTTATTTGAGTTTTTTTTTTGGAGATTTGAGAGAGGGAGAGTTCTAAACTCTGAATAACTTCTTCTTCTTCGCGAAGAACGCCAAGACTCTGACGAAGAATGCCGTCACCGCAAGGATAGATCGACGTGCCATCTCTTCAGCTCTCCGCAGTCGGTGTGTGATGCCTTTCCCAAAGAACGACGACGCGCCTTCCTTCGTTCTTCTTCTCGCATCAAAGGAAGGGAGACACCGCTCCTCCTCGGACGTTCTCCGTCAACATATACGGAGCTTCACCTCGCGACGCCGTTTTTCCGCGACGATCATCGTTCGACAACTTCATCAAGGTAGGGGTTTGTTTTTACGTTCAGAATTAATTTGTCATTCATCGTTAATATTTTGGCCACCTGTTATCAATATAATGGGAGGAGGTAGGACCACACAAACATGGACGAACCTCCTCCCCTTTGTTGTTGATTTTTCTTCGTGGTTTGGAACATAGGCGGCGCGGTGCAACAACACTGCGCAGGAATGAGGGAACTGTGGCTGGAACGGGCCGCAGCAGAGGAGCGCGGCGCCATCACGTCACGCCGGTGCGTCAAAGTGGCTGTGGCCAGGGCGGGTCGCGGCGCTGTCGCGCCCCACCAGACGGGTAAGAGCCGCGGCGGTTCTGCAGGGAGGCGGCCAGACTCAACCGGCCGCCGGCGGACAGGGATGTGGGACCGGCTGGTCCCGCAACAGCAACACCGGCCGACCTTAATGACCGGCCATTACCCGAAGAAACTGGGGGTTTGAACCCCTGACCAGCTCATCAAGGGTGGACCCCCATGGGTCTTCCGTTTCGTTAATCAAGGGGGGCAGCGCCCCCCTCCACACTCCGCTCTGCTGAAGGACGAGCCGCTGGCCACGCGGGCCGGGCCGCCAGTGCTGGGCCGGGCCGCGACAGCTGGGACGGGCCGCGTCCAAGTGGGCCGGACCCAAACCCAGGTCGGATGGACCTTGTTCGGGATGACCCAGGGGGTTTTGGGCCGGGTCGGTGCGGGCCCAAACCCCTCTAAAATCGTACATATTTGTTCAAATGCCCGTAACATGGGATACAGACCTCCGATCGACGCACCGTCAGTTGTGATGTGATCCTTGGATCGAGACGGTCGTTTTGGTATATTAAACTGAAGGTTTCGTTGAACTTTGGGTATGGTTGGGTTGGTTCGAACACGAAACCAACCGGGCCCTCGGAGCGGAAACACTTATAACTTGAGCTCCAGACGTCCGTTTGATGTGCCATCGACTTCATTGGATTCCTATTAGTGAGATGGTTCTTTTCGATTACTCCACTTGAGGTTTGGATGCAGTTGGAGTATGGTCAGGTTGATTTTGACTTAAAAACCAACCGGGCCCCTGGGACGAAAAAGCCAATAACTCGCAAACCGGGCGTCCGATTGACGCGCCGTCTGTCGCGTCGAGTTCCTTTTAATGAGACGGAACTTTGGGATACATCAACTCCGAACTTCGTGTCATTTGATGTATCGAACCCCTTGTCTTGTGGAGCGGACCCTCCCGGAATCGAGCGTGTTGTGTGCGGGAACCCTAGAGCTGGCTCCGACTACGATGACGTTGACGACTGTACTGGGATCCTCCGGGGGTTTGGTAGCGACGATGACCGAACTGGAATCCTCTGTGGGTTCGACAGCGATGAATACTGTTCTTGTATCCAATGTGGGTCTGGAAGTACTTGACTAATGTTCTTGTATCCTATGTGGGTCCGGCAGTATTTGACTCTGGACTTGTATCATACGTGGGTCCGACAGAGTAGCTGTTCTTGTATCCTTTGTGGGTCCGACATTTTAGCTGGTCTTGTATCCAATGTGGGTTCGACAGCTTAAATGAATCAATGGCTACATCTG
The DNA here is from genome assembly GCA_963277665.1 of Viscum album. Classification (NCBI taxonomy): domain Eukaryota; kingdom Viridiplantae; phylum Streptophyta; class Magnoliopsida; order Santalales; family Viscaceae; genus Viscum; species Viscum album. Next base: position 96,653,148 of record OY728130.1, on the reverse strand, counting down.
ATCATCTGTATCGTCTTACGAATAAGTATACCTGTGAGAGTTGAGTCTTGACTTTCAATCACTATCTTCAATATGATTGTTTTTCTATCATGTGTGGATTTGGTTGTGTTATCCTGAGTGGATTGGATTGTGCTTTGCTGTGTGGACTAGATCGAACTTGGGCTCGGATGTTGGAGCCGAACTGGAATTGATGACTTAGGTATATGTATGGGTATATACCTATGTAGATTTGGTTGTTACTTCGTGATTGTATCATTCCTTTGTGGTTTATCCTTCGTGGATTCTGGGAGACCTTCGGGGTCTAGGGGTCCCTACTGAGTAGCGTATACTCACCCCTGCACGGGCTATGTCCGCACTACATTGTGTTGGATGCAGACGACGGACAGCGGTGACTGAGGTAGGATCTCGTGGAGATGGACGGTACCTGGAGGTGGATTACTAGACGAGATGTACACGAAGCGGACGACTGGAGTTGAGGAGCAGAGGAGACTATCTGTACCCACCCTTCAGGTGGGATTTCCAGAGGACGACTTGGTGTTTCTGCTTTACTTTTCCACTGTTGTACTCTCTTTTCAGTTGTACTTTACTTTCAGTTGGGTTTGTATACTGGCCCATTTACTTTCCAACACTTACTTTTGTACTCAGTTTACTTAGTGTTTACTTCAGCTTGCATACTCTGTGGTGTTTAATTTCTTACATAAAGGCAATGCCTTCCCTTTTATCAGGTTTTACACCTTTGGTGCTAGTCACCAGCCCCTAGCCTATGGGAGGCGAGCTTGGGGTAGTCACGACATGGGTCCCGAGGACGGGTCGTGACAAAATTATTCAAAAATAATTGGATACTGAGATTTGATTGAGTACTTATTATCACCCTTAAACTAATGGGCAATCAAAAAGGACAATTCAAACTTTAAAAGACATGTTGAGATTGTGATCAAATTATTTTCAAGGTATGCGGGATCATTATTTAAATTTGGAATAGTTTTCCTACAATAATAATTTTCATTCAAGTATTCAAATGGATCCATATGAAGCATTGTATGGAAAGAGATTTTTTACACTAATGTGTTGGGATGAAGTTGGTGAAAGGAATCTTGTGGGCCCAAAGCTTGTAGAGAAAACAATAGCGAATGTAAAGACTATTCCAAACGATATCAAATAATCTAAAAGCACAAAAAAATATATGCTGATAATCAAAGGAAGGATTTGTAATTTCAAGTGGGAGATCAAGTTTTCTTAAAAGTATCTCTATGGAAGGATGTTATAATATTTGGGAAGAAAGGTAAACTGAGCCCCAAGTACATTGGTATTTTTGAAATTCTGGAGAGAATTGGAGCTATGGATTATCATTTGGAAATGCCACCTATACTTTATAAGGTATGTATTGTGTTCCATGTCTCATTGTTGAGAAAGTACATGCCAGACCCAACACATGTACTCACTTCTAAAGGTATAGAATTGGAACCTAACTTATCTTTCTGTGAAGATTCTATCTAGATTTGGACAATAAAGAATAGGTACTAAGGAATCATATAACTCTACTGGTAAAGGTACTTCGGAAAAATCATAAAATTTAAGAGGTGATGTGGGATCCTGAGGATGTTATGATAAATAACTACCCAAATCTTTTTATGAGGTAACATTATAGTAATTTCGAGGACAAAATTTTTGTAGGGGGGGGGAGATTGGAACACCCCAAGGTTTTAAAAATAAATAGAATTCATTCAACACTAATCCCCTAAGAAACAAACACTTTTTTATGGGAGATAGTTAAAACCTAGCCACTAACATATTTTTCCGCTTTTGTGATTTAAATTTCGAAAAAATGACATACACAATTGTGATTAGTAAGATATTTAGAGTTTGATAGAATCAACATAATTTTTTTTGGTGAATAATAAACCTTTGGAATAGTAATATCACCCTTATGAATATGAATATGACAAATGGAATATTAACCTCGCCAAATAAATTATAAATAAAATTTTATTCCATCATTTCTGTTTTGAGTTTAGTTTTTCTTAAAAAATATGATGAATTTGATAAATTTATTTTTTTGGAAAAAAATGTACATTTTAGAGAGATTTAAATTATTATATCAAACCAAGGTTTTATTAATGTTTATAATAATTAAATAGTATTATCAAGACAAACTTATTTAATTAAAAATGATAAAACAATTGTATTTTTTAAGTGTCGAAAGTTTTACTATGCATTTTATGTCTGCTATTATTTTTAATAAATAAGTATTTTCATAGATAAAAATTAAAATTTTCATATTTAGAGAATTATTATGATAAAAAATGTCATTTTTTAATTTATAATGTTGATATTAGGCTATTCTAAATTTATGACAGTTTTATAAAATACTTTAGTTTTTTTGTGAATAGTAAAAATACAGTTTTGAGTTTCGGTATATATAATGAAAACATAAGGATGTAATAATTATTATAAAATTATGATGGAATTTTTTATAATAAAATATGATATGAGTTTTCCCAAGTGGATAATACCATGGAAAATCCCATGGTTTTTCATGTACCACTACTGAGGTGTGCTCAGAAATTAATAAACGATTCCCTCACTTTTTCTATAAGTACCACCCATTTATTCCATTAATTTCATTCAAAATTCACAATACTAAAAGACCTATAAGTTTTACCACCGTTTTATTTCTTAAAAAGTTTACTCAAGCCCCAAAGGTCCCAACCTTCATGTTTTAAGAGTTACTCTACAAGGTAAGGGAATCTACCACCCTTCTCTTTTTCAAGCACTCCTTTTATATTATTCCGTTTTAATTTCCATTGTATTATGTTGGGATAAGACATTACATATTACCCTTACTGTCCATATTATGTAAAAAATTATTATAGGCTTCTTTTTCTCTCATCAATATAATTTATTAATTTTTAAGTGATGCTGTTAGGATGCTGAATTTTCGTAAGTGATTTTTCAACTTCTCTATTTCTTTCAAGTTCCTTTATTTTATTTTTTCTCCTCAACATCACTAATAAAAAAGGTATGAAAACTCTATTAACATAAATATACTGTAATTTTTTTATTCTAATGGAATATTTCATCATCACCTCTCATTTCCCTCCTTTTATACAAAAAAGAAATGAAAACACTGTCCGAGATGTGTTAATTTATCGCATTCAAGGATGACATGTTTTTAATTTCTATTACAATCTTCATGTCTGGTAATGAAACCATTTTTATGGTTTAACCAGAATATAATATATTTTTATAACCTACTTAATTTTCTAGAACCGTTATATATATACACAATACAAAACTAATTCGTAATAATCAAAGAATAAAATGTCATAAAAACCTAAACGATTATCACTAAATGTATTATCTATTAATTCATACTCATACCATGTACCTAATGGGTATATGTAACCATTTACACTTCTATATGTTAATTATTAATATATAAGTTCAGTTCTAGATAATTATATCCATTATATATGAACTCCATTACTTGTAATCAAGAAGACTGATCATGAAATCAAGGAAAACAAACACTCCAGAACGATGGAAGTCAATCTTATAACTTATCAATAAGAACCTAAATGAACATAATAAAACTATAATGAATCAAATATATGTAAATAAGGTTATTAATTAATTAATTAGTGGATTGAATTTTATTATCTAAGACATTAAGGACAAGTGAAGAATACATTCAGACATAAGGTAAGGGTTTTTAACACGAACCTCCATTTACTTTCGGGATACTCTTTGTCTCACTTAATCCCAATTAAATTATTAATTATTTTATATAAACCAAATAGGTTATGTTTTAATGTCCTATATATGTGTACCAATAATAATCCATATTTATATTATGGGTAGTTAAATGTTTTATAAAGATATTTCTCAATTCTTTTCGATAAAGAAGCCTGATTCACAAGAACTTCTCAAATTCTTATCTAATTTTTATTGCACTCTATAATCTGATTTAATCCAAAATTATTTTTATAAAACCACTCATTTAATATTTTAAGAAATAAATTAGTTAATTTATGGTTTTATCTAATTAGTTTCCCAAAAGAACTCTTCTATTCAAAGTAAAAGTGTATTTCTCTCAAAAATTCCTAGATGATTTTATTAGAGTATTTTTGTTTAATTCAACAACTCTATTGAATGATATGTATTTTTGAGGTTAATATCATATTTATATCATCTACCATATTTTATTACATTTTTTATGATCAGTTTTATTGTGGATGTGCTGTCTTGATACCATTCACCATACTACTCATAATAGTTAGTGTTTATGTGTACTGATTCAAGAAAGTTATTTCATATAATCATTTTGTTTATGTTTATACCATTTATTATGAGAAATTAAATGGAATTAGAAAGTAATAGGTGGGGCCATCTATATCCCTTATATTCATCTGTAGGTCTCATGATACAAAACAAAATTGGGTTTGGGCTGAGGCCTTACCTTATTATTTTCAGACATCTTGGCCGTGGCCTTGACAATATGTTTCAGATGTCCAGCATTATGAATTCCCTCATTATAGTATTAAAAATTAATAAAACTTGTGATTATTCTACATGTATAATATCAATTGGTATGTTTCATTATCTCATGATAATTTATATGATTTTATTAAATCAGATTTCATTCCTACCATATTATTATCAAGTATAATTTTTAAAGGCATGTGTTTTCAGTTATTCACTAGGCCTAGTGTTTATGTTTATGATAAATTCTACCATATTACATACCCTTACTGAGTATATAATCTCCCTTTATTATGTTTTATTTTTCCCCAGGTGGTGAAGATTAATATTATGAATGACTTGAAAGGATAATCTAGGAGTTTAGGTGTGATTCAAAAGAAGTTGATATGTTGAATTTCCTTTCAAGTTGTAATGTTGAACTTAGGTGTGTATCTTGTTTTCCAAATCTACTAAACTATTTTTTCCAATTAGATATAACTTCTTTATTTATATTAAAATGTAATAAAATAAGGTAGTGGCTATGGGAAAATGGGGTTGGGTCTTTACAATTTTTATCCTTTTTATTTTTTCTTCTTTATCATACTCCCCATCTAATTATTATTATTTAACCTACTTATTTAGATTATTTTTTACAATATGACCAATACAATAAAAATTGTTACATATCATAATTTATTTAAATTTTACTTTATATTTTACATTTTTGAATATCTTTGATAAAAGTGTTATGGTTTGGTTGATATCTTCATCATATTACTCATCAACTAAATCACTTGATTTAACATCTTCACTTTCCTTGACTCTCCCTTTTCTCATGGATTAAAAGGAAATTTCATATTTGGTTTTCATTTTAAAATCCGGGGCCTTTCTCATTTCATAGGCTACAATGATCTTTCAAAGATCATCCAAGGTTAGATATTCACAATCCTACAAAGTTGAAACCTTGGGATAAAATCTGTCCATGAAATTTCACATAAGATTCTTTAAAATGATTGAGTCCTCCATCTTCTCTCCAAATGCTTTAATGATGACAATTATTTCATTTAACCTTGTGAATTAATCATCTATGTTCTCGTAATCTACTGTTTCTATGTCCTAAAACCTTATCCTAAAACATGTAATTTGTATTCATTGTCTTTGATATTTCCCTCATAATTTCTTCTCAATTGTTCCTAAATTTTGTTAGAATTATAGAGACTCGTGACTTTGGTATTGACTTCCTCTGATAGAGGTATCATGATGGAATTATGTGTTTTTTCATTGATATTCATATTCCTTTAATCATCATGAATCATTAGATCATATTTATCAATAGTTGGAAAACATATAGTAGCAGCACATATGAATTCTTGGCCGAGTGAAAGGACATAGGGTATATTACTACATAAACTTTTATTCCCTTTTTGAATGAATAAATTAATTATAAAGTAATCTAGTTATTGAAAACATAGGCATTGATTTGGTTATTTTGGACTATTATAAGTTATATCATGTTTTATTTAAAATACCATTAAATATCATAACCATTGATAGTGTAGGAATTGTATAGTGATTGTATGGTTAGTGTTTATTAAGGGTTATGATAATGTTAAAATGACACACATAGAAGTAGTGATGGCCTCGACCAGTAGGATCATACCTTATGAAACCCATTTCTAAAAGTTTTCAAGGGAGATAGTATCATTGGGATTTTCCCTAGACCAATAGAAAGAAAATATTCAATAAATAAAGCATCAAAATAACTATTTATGGGAGAATTTAATGCTCATCGATATCACATCTCAAACCATGTTTGCCAAACCACCCCAAGAAAATCTCACCATCACACACCTTACCTGTAGGGAACTCATGAGTGTAATAAAGGGTTATGTATCTAGACCCTAACAGTATTAATTATTATATTTTATTTTAATAAAATAATTATTATATTTATTCAATTTTATTATTACTTTTTAAATAATTTTATAACGATTTGGGTAATAATTATATTTTGAAATGATGAAATGAAAATTGAATTTTTGGGAAATATATCATTTCAATAAATACACTATTTTTGATGAATTCATAAATTTTTGAAATAATTTATATTTTAATAAAATAAAATTATTATATAATATTTATTAAACATAAATGATAATATAATTTTATAAAGTCAAATGTAATTTCTATTAAGTTCATAAAACAATTATTGTCAAAAAAACTATTATTTTTTAATAAATTGATATTTTTATTAAAAAATGTAAAATATCATATTTAGGGAATTATTTTGGTAAAATAAAAATTATTTTGGAAAAAATAAAAATTACTTATCAAGTAATCTAGTTATAGAAAACATAGGCATTGATTTGGTTATTTTGGACTATTATAAGTTATATCATGTTTTATTTAAAAGACCATTAAGTATCATAACCATTGATAGTGTAGGAATTGTATAGTGATTGTATGGTTAGTGTTTATTAAGGGTTATGATAATGTTAAAATGACACACACAGAAGTAGTGATGGCCTCGACCAGTAGGATCATATCTTATGAAACCCATTTCTAAAAGTTTTCAAGGGAGATAGTATCATTGGGATTTTCCCTAGACCAATACAAAGAAAATATTCAATAAATAAAGCATCAAAATAACTATTTATGGGAGAATTTAATGCTCATCGATATCACATCTCAAACCATGTTTGCCAAACCACCCCAAGAAAATATCGCCATCACACACCTTAACTTTAGGGAACCCATGAGTGTAATAAAGGGTTATGTATCTAGACCCTAACAGTATTAATTATTATATTTTATTTTAATAAAATAATTATTAGATTTATTCAATTTTATTATTACTTTTTAAATAATTTTATAACTATTTGAGTAATAATTATATTTTGAAATGATGAAATGAAAATTTAATTTTTGGGAAATATATCATTTCAATCAATACACTATTTTTGATGAATTCATAAATTTTTGAAATAATTTATATTTTAATAAAATAAAATTATTATATAATATTTGTTAAACATAAATGATAATATAATTTTATAAAGTAAAATGTAATTTCTATTAAGTTCGTAAAACAATTATTGTCAAAAAAACTAGTATTTTTTAATAAATTGATATTTTTTATTAAAAAATGTAAAATATCATATTTAGGGAATTATTTTGGTAAAATAAAAATTATTTTGGAAAAATAAAAATTACTTATCAAGTAATCTAGTTATAGAAAACATAGGCATTGATTTGGTTATTTTGGACTATTATAAGTTATATCATGTTTTATTTAAAAGAACATTAAGTATCATAACCATTGATAATGTAGGAATTGTATTGTGATTGTATGGTTAGTGTTTATTAAGGGTTATGATAATGTTAAAATGACACACACAGAAGTAGTGATGGCCTAGACCAGTAGGATCATACCTTATGAAACCCATTTCTAAAAGTTTTCAAGGGAGATAGTATCATTGGGATTTTCCCTAGACTAATACAAAGAAAATATTCAATAAATAAAGCATCAAAATAACTATTTATGGGAGAATTTAATGCTCATCGATATCACATCTCAAACCATGTTTGCCAAACCACCCTAAGAAAATCTCACCATCACACACCTTACCTTTAAGGAACTCATGAGTGTAATAAAGGGTTATGTATCTAGACCCTAACAGTATAAATTATTATATTTTATTTTAATAAAATAATTATTATATTTACTCAATTTTATTATTAATTTTTAAATAATTTTATAACGATTTGGGTAATAATTATATTATTAAATGATGAAATGAAAATTGAATTTTTGGGAAATATATCATTTCAATCAATACACTATTTTTGATGAATTCATAAATTTTTGAAATAATTTATATTTTAATAAAATAAAATTATTATATAATATTTATTAAACATAAATGATAATATAATTTTATAAAGTCAAATGTAATTTCTATTAAGTTCATAAAACAATTATTGTAAAAAAAACTAGTATTTTTTAATAAATTGATATTTTTTATTAAAAAATGTAAACTATCATATATAGGGGATTATTTTGGTAAAATAAAAATTATTTTGGTAAAATAAAAATTATTTTAGAAAAATAAAAATTATTTTTGATATTATAATGTTTAAATTATCCGATGGTTAATTTTTCATTATTTTTTGAGAGTCAATTTTTTTTTTCAGAATCAAATACAGTATAAATATACATTATTTATTATTACACCTTAAATTCCAAAAGTGATGTAATAAATAATATAAATATTATCCATGACAAGAATTATATTTCCCCTTTAAAATAATTTTTTTTAAATTTTTTTATTAATTTTATAAACCCTTGATGAATCCTCCAAAACCTATATTATATTTTAAGGTTTTAAAATAAATTCTTTATAAATATGACCCACTTCCAAATAACCAAGGGTATTGTTTTAATAATTTAATTTATTGGACTTATAAAATAATTAAATCCACACCTCTTTGTTATAAACCATGGGAAAACCATGGGTTCTTTTTTGGTTTGGATTAATTGATTATATAGAGTCCAAAACCTATGTTTAGAAATTAATAAATAACCCCTATCCTTTTCTATATAAACTCACCCAAACCCCCATTCTTATTCACTAAAAACCATAATATCACAAATTTTATCTACCATTACCACTATTTAGGCCTCCCAATGTTACCCCAATCTCATGAGAATCTCCTATTAATCTTTTAGAAGTGCTCTTTCAAGGTAAGGGATCCTATCCTTCTTCTCTTTATTAAAGGACCTTCTTTATATTATGATTTCACTAGTGCAGAAATTGTTTTTTACGTCACCATTTTTTACGTTGGTTATATATAACCGACGTAACAATGCGGCGAGTAGATTTTTCACATCGGTTATTTTAATAACCGACGTTACAAATCGCGCGTGTTGGGTTTTTACGTCGGTTATCTTATAATCGACGTAAAAAACCAATGCGCGGGGGGTTTCAACAACTAAGAGCTGAGTCTTCAAGCTCTGGAGAGGTGGCCCCTCCATCCCCTCCATCTAGACATGAAAAATGGAAGAGAGCTCGGAAGGGAAAAAAAGGGCAATATCTTTCGGAAGAATTGAGAATCGTAGCTGAGAGGATTGTAAGATATCTATTTAATTTATTTAAGTTAACTTTTTTCTTCATATAAGTTTCAATCATTACAGAAATGTTCAATTAATTAATACAGGACTCTCTTGAGGAGCAGAGTTCAGAGGGGACATTTACAGCTACTGGGAGGGAAGATATTTTATTTGCAGCATTGGGAAGGCCCGGACATCCTGGTCGTGTAAGAGGATATCCGACAGGTGTATCGGTAAGAAAAGTGTTTCCACGTTCTTCAACTTCTAACATTGAGGGGGTTTATAAAAAAAATAGAATCCTTGGAGGCTGAAGTTCAAAATATTAATGCGACGATGGAAGACAAGATTAGAGATTCGGTGCAGTCTATGTTTGCAGAAATGCAAAGACAATTTCAGACTGCAGCTCCCACTCCTCCACCTCCCCCTGCAGACCCCATTATTTATCCTCCACCTCCGCCAGTAGCTCCCACTCCCCCACCTCAGCCTGCGGACCCCATTTTTTATCCTACGCCTCCGCCGCAGCTTCCTACATATTGCGAGTTGTATGTTGATGATTCTCAGCATCATATAGTAGCATACGGGTTGGTATATTGTATAGGAGATACAGTTCATCATCAACAATTAGAGGTAGAGAATCAGAGGGTCACTGTACAGGATATTATAGATAGATCAGCTAGGGTACCAATACCTACAAATGAGGTGGCGATAGTTGGACAGAGTATCGGCCATTTTTTAGTTTGGCCATCCAGACTTCTTCGACTCATTACCATAGAGGTATGAATGTTATATCTTTTATTTTATTTTTTTTTATTAAAGTTGTTTTATCATTTGAAAACTACTATAATTCTCAATTTTTTTTCACAGGAATACTTCAAAGGTAAAGAAATACTGTATAGACAACAACAAAGACAACAGGCTATGACATCAGATACAGATTCCAGTGGTCTTGACAGATTGTCAAGATATTCACATTTGTTGTTGGGTTTTTATGAGTTTCCAATGGAATCTCATGTTTGTGGACGTGATATAAGTGTGGGGATTAAAAAATCTGATATCATGGAGCTTGTTACTGGAGATAAGTTGGGCATTAACGTGGTGAAATTTTTTTCCATGTAAGTCTTAACACCTTTTTCCTACGTTATATTTATTAAAAATATATACTTATATATGTTTTGTATTAGGTATCTTTATAAAATTTGTGAGAGGAATGAACTAACAAAAGTATATGGATTCATGGAACCGCAATTGATTTCCGCTGAAGCATGTGCATTGACTGAGGAACAAAGAATGGTTTATATTGCTGAAAGATTTGAAAAGAATATAATCCAACAATGTTGGATGATGCCTTTTTGTGAGAGGTATGAAACACATTTCCCTCAAATAGTTAATTATCTTTTAACATAAAAAACCACTAACATTAAATTTCCTTTTATCAATAATCATTGGATGTTAGGGATTTTTTTCCCAAGGGAGAAAGCTCTTTATTGGATATGCTCTGTTTATGGTGATGTGCGGGCAAGTTTTAAGAATATATTGGAAGAGTAAGTTTCAATTTCTCAATAGTTTTATATATTATAATAAATTTTAAATTTACCCCATTCGTATTATTTTCTAACAGTGCATGAGCCTACTTTCGAAAAAACACAAAGAAAAGAAATGCAAAGATCAAATATGTAAAGGCGAAGGTAAATTTCCATTTATAATTTGTACTTTTTGATTTATTACATAAAAATAATATATTGAATTTACACTCATTCAAAACAGAATTGTCATGAACAACAAGGCCTCATCGAATGCGGATATTATATGTTAAGATTTATGTATGAAATAATAACAACTGGGACAGTTGTGAATTTTGACCTGGTACGATTTCCTCTTAAACTTTGCCATCATATTTCAATTTGATTTATTCATTATACACGTTAACTATCTTCTTTTTCATTTGTAGCTTTTTGATGACCCTCAACCCTATACTGCTGAAGACATCAAACAAGTACAAGTGGAGTGGTCAAATTATTTTACAGGTTTGATTGAATTTTAGTTGTTTGTAATGTAAAATGTAATTTTGAATATTGTCGTTTTAATTGTCTATTTGGTAGTTTTTTAGGTTTGATTTAGTTTTTTTTGAAGTTGACAGTGTAAGTTTTGAATGTTATATAAGTGAATGTTTAATTTTGCTATACTTCTTGTTTTGGTCTACTTTTGATGGTTCTTCTGGTATGGATTTGGGTCTGTGGGGGAGGGGTTCCCAGGGTGTGGGGGTGTGTTCAGTGGGGTTGGGGGTGTCCAGCGGTCTGGGAGGGCTGTCCGGTGGGGTGGGGGGACAGTCTTGGGGGGTGGCAGGGATGTCCAGGGGTGTGGGAAGCCGGTCCAGGGGTGTGGGAGTGCTGTCCAGGGGTGGGGGGGGGGTTGTCCAGGGGTGTGGTGGGGGCTTTCAAGTGGGGTGAGGGGGTGAGGAGGTGTTGTTCAGGCGGGTGGGGGGTTGTCGAGGGGTGTTTGGGGGTGTTCGGGGGTCGGGGGGCAGTCCAAGAGTGTGGTGGGGGCTCCAATGGGGTGGGGGAGGGTTGTCCAAGGGGTATACATGAGGGTGGGAGCTCCAATGGGGTGGGGGAGGGCTGTCCAGGGGGTATACATGAGGGTGAGGGCTCCAACGGGGTGGGGGAGGGCTGTCCATGGGGTATAAATGAGGGTGGATGCTGTCTAGTGGGTAAGTTTTATATATTATCTATTTACATGCTTATTTTTGATGTACTTCTGTTTTTGTGGTATGATTTCTTGATTTATTTTCTGGTTGATTCTGGTGGAGAGAAGATCACTGCATTCTGTTTAAAAAAAATTGGGTTTATCACATCGGTTATTTAATAACCGACGTGATAAAATGCCTGGAAAATAGTTTATCACGTCGGTTATTTAATAACCGATGTTATAAAAGGCCTGGAAAATAGTTTATCACGTCGGTTATTTAATAACCGACGTGATAAAAGGCCTGGAAACTGGCTTATCACATCAGTTATTTAATAACCGACGTGATAAAAGGCCTGGAGAATGGTTTATCACGTCGGTTATTTAATAACCGACGTGATAAAGGGCCTGGAGAATGGTTTAGCACGTCGGTTATTGAATAACGGACGTGCTAAACGGCCTGGACAATGGTTTATCACGTCGGTTATTGACTAACCGATGTGATAAACCCCCTCCCACCGGTTTATCACGTCGGTTATAGAATAACCGACGTGATAAACCCCCCTCCCCCAGTTTTTCACGTCGGTTTTATATGAACCAACGTGATAAACCACGCTCAGCCCGGTTTATCACGTCGGTTCATATAGAACGGACGTGATAAACCACCCTCACCCCAGTTTATCACGTCAGTTCTATATGAACCGACGTGATAAACCCCCTCACCCCCTGTTTATCACGTCAGTTGTTTAAGAACGGACGTGACAAACCATTGTCCAGGCCATTTATCACGTCGGTTCTTCGATAACCGACGTGATAAACCATTCTCCAGGCCTTTTATCACGTCAGTTCTAAAATAACCGACGTGATAAACCATTCTCCAGGCCCTTTATCACGTCGGTTCTAAAATAACCGACGTGATAAACATCGCGATTTTATGTTTTTGATGTCGGTTTTTAAATAACCGACGTCAAAAACCTTATTTATAACGTCGCACGTATTAACGTCGGCTAGAAACCGACGTAAAAAATTAAAAATAACCGACGTAAAAAACGTTTTCTGCACTAGTGTTTCTTCCAATTTTATATTTTGATAACCTTTTTTAAACATATATCTTATTATCCTTATGATTTAAAAGTGATTATAGGCCCATTTTACTCTAAATTAACCCTTCCATGAATCTTTATGTACCGTTTTTATGCTGCTAAAATTATCATGCGATTTTCCATGCCAAACATTTGTGATGTGAATACCCATCCTCATTTCCACTCAAGGGTATTCACCTATATGTAACTATAATTAATTTATTTTGGAATTAGATATATGTAACCCACACTACTTAATCATAGGGTAAAACATTATGAAATATATCATTATGTTGTATGATATATGTGGCATACTTATGCATATACATGATATAAATGTGATGGGTAGGGTCAAAATTACATAGCCCTCCAATTCATTGGGAAATATTTTTATCTCATGATATGTCATGTAGGATTCATGGGAGGTTATACTAGGAACACTATGTTATTTTTTCTTGGTGGTTACCCTTGAAATATGTTTATGATGTAAATTTTTATGTTGTTTCCAAATTCCTATATTACCTTCATGTTATCATCATATATCATGCTTTGATGTTCATGTTTAGGATTCTCACCCATTTTAGGTCCTGTTGATATTCCTATTGACTCACATGTATTACTTTTATCATTTTATGCTTTGATTATTCCATTACTGGTATTTATAGATCACTCCTTTGTTATGTATTCCCTCAGGTTATCTCATGCAATTTTAGAAGATCAAAGTAATATAAGAGTATGTTTTGAAGTTTTTGAATAATGATGTTGTACCTATGTTTTAATTTATTATTTCATTAACCTAATTACACAAAGAAACTAGGCATTATGATCTTATCATGTTGTATTAATTTTATATTTATATAATAAATCCTAAATTAAGGTGTAATAAAATATCAGTTTTCATAGTTGGTTGCAGATCTAGGTTTTGTTAATTTTTATATTATAATTAGAAAATCTTACTGAAAGCATTAGGGATAAGACTTAACATCTGAAAACATCCCTAAATATTGGTAAATTATTTATTAAGTGGTTTCCTATATAATAAATCCTTTCTAGATACTAAAATTGCATGTGGATCTAGAACAGTTGTACTTAGGGTTAATAACCCCAAAAAGGGTGCACTAAGATAGACTAAATCATCACCTGGGCACAATAATGGGCCTTACTACACACCTGGTTTGACCCTATGGAGGGATTTTCTTTGTTAAATTCATAGTATCTTCAAAAACCATTATGAAGGGAAAAATAACATAATAGTTTATTTTAAAAAATAAATCATGGATAATAGAGATTGAAACCTAAAAATTCATAGGTTAATGAATGTATGACCTTTATGAGTTATCACTTCAATTTTCAAAGTTTCATTTTTATGTGTTTTTTAATTTTAAAAGTATAATCCCAAATTTAATTTTGGATAAATTAAATTATTAGAACATAAATTAACTTTTGAAAGGAAGGATTATCATTTATTTTTCTATGCATTCTTCCATATCATGCATGTTTAGTAGAACTATTCAAACACCACCACAAAACATAGAAGTAAAACTATCAGTGAAAATGGAAAATGGGGAAATTATTTCATCTTAAGTATATAAATCCTCCTAATTCAAAATTTTTGGGATTAATTTCATATAAATCGTTTTGATACTCCCTTTAGTGTAATTTGATGATCTTCTGGGCATGGATTGGTTTTCCTTGTATATATCCAACATAAATTGCTAAATAAGGAAATCACCCTCTGTATCTTGAATCACCCTCAGATTTTATAAAAGTGAAATGAGGAGGATGAATATACTTTGGTATCATAATCTCAATAATGTACATTATTTCTTTATAAGAAATAATATCTAGATCAAATGAATGAAACAAAATAAAATATTATCCTTAATGACATGCTTATTATAAGGGAATCTGTTGATGCATTTCCCAAATAATTTTATAGTCTTACTCCTATTAGAGAGGTTGAGTTTTAAATTGAAATTATTCCTAGATATTTTCCTATTTACAAGACTCGATATATAATGTCCATTTTTTTAACTTTAAAAGATAGAGAAATAATTATAGGAGAATCTACATAAAGGGTTTATATGCCAAGTGCTTCATCATGGAGTGCACCGGTTATTTTTTTAATGAACGATGGGTCAATACACCTATGCATTTATTATAATGATCTCACTAATTCTCTATAGATTTTTATGGACTTGATGAATAATGTCAATAGGTATTACCTCAAAAAAAATTTGGTAGTATTTAAAAATGACGTTCTTATCTACTCCAAAAGTAAGGACGAACGTGAGGACCATTTTGATTCTATACTAAATACATTGTGAAAGGAAAATTTATTTGTAAATTATATTAAATGTGAGTTATTGATAGAGAATGTAACTTTATTTGGATATGTTATCACCAATAAAGTGATATATGTGGATCCTTTAAATATTGTGGCAATTTAAGGATGTAAAAGAACAAAAATATGTGACCTAAATCCATTATTTCCCTAGATTAGTTGTGTACTATCATATATTTTTGAGACACTTCTCATGATTTTAAAGCCCAGTAACCTAGATAACTCATAAGGGATTCAAGTTTTTATGGAACGATGAATGTGAAGATATCTTTATATAGTTAAATAAGAGGCTAATCACTACACCTGTACTCACATTACCCACCAGTGGGGAAGGATATTGATCTTCAGTGATGCATATAAAAAGGGATTGGTTTGTGTAATCATGAAAGATTAAAGAGTTATAGCTTGTTCCTAATTTCAATTAAATATCCATGATGATAAATATACAAATCATGATCTATAATTGTCTACAATGATCTTTGTATTGAAGATTTGGTGACATTAACTCTACAGAGAAAAGTGTGACATATATATAGATCATAAAATCCTAAAGTATATATTCTCACAAAATGATCCTAATATGAACCAACAAAGGTTATTAGATCTAATCAAGTATTATTATTTTTCAATCCATTACTATACTGGGAAGGGAAAAAAGTAGAAGATGATTTGTATAATGGATCTAACAACCTTATCCATGATGAGGATTGGAAGGGATCTAATATTATTAGACATGAAAAGGATGGATATGGGAATAATATAAGGATAATCATCTTACCTTGATCAAATAAATTCTCAACCATCCATTTTTAATAGGATCAAGGAGGCCCAAAAAGATAATTAGGTGATACAAAAAAAGGTAGTGAATATTTTTAAGTTCAACCTTGCTAGTGATGGAGTTAGAAGGTTTGGAAATTGGATATGTGTCCCATAGAATAAATAACTAAATAGGTAACTTCTATATGATGTGAATAGATCATCTTTCTCTATTCGTCCAAGAATCACTAAGATATATAGAGATATGAAGAAATACTTCTAGTGGGATAACACGAAGATGGTGATTTCAGAGTTTATACCTCGATGTTGGTTATTCCAACAAGTCATGGTGTAATGATAGAAGTATAAGGGTATGATGAAACCATTGCACAAAAAATATGGAAATGGGAAAATATAACCATGTATTTCATTATAGTACTCCCTAAGACACTTAAATGCAATAAACCCATCTGGGTGGTAGTCTATCTCCATACAAAGATGGAAAATTTCATAGCCATCAATAAAGATTTATCTCTCAACACACTCACCAAGATATAAATAATATAAGTGGTAATACTACATGTAGTGCCAATATTTATTATATCTGATCAAGATCTGAGGTTTACCTTAATGTTTTTGAGAATCCTTCAGTAAGAGTTGGATAAAGAAATGAGATTCAACGCTACTTATCACCCTTAGATGGATGGTCAATTTGAAAGAACCATTCAAACTATAGAGGATGTGATGATATTTTTTTTAATGGATTTAAAAGGATATTGTGATCATCACCTTACCCTAGTGGAGTTATCACATTACAATAGTTTTTATTCTAGTATTCAAATGGAACCTTATGAGGCTCTATTTGGGAAAAGGTGACAAACTCTGACATGTTGGAATGAAGTTGGAGAGATAAAGATGATGGGACTTAATATTTTCCAATAGATGACAAAGAAGGTTCAAAGCATTCAAAAACGTTTGAAATATGCACAAATTCTGTTGAAAATCCATACATACAATCATTGATGAGACCTGGAGTTTGGGATGGAGATAAAATTTTCCTTCATATATCATCATGAAAGGAATTCATGAGTTTGGGAAGAAGGAAAATCATATCCCAAGATACACCAGCCCCTTTAAGATCCCTGATCACATCATATCCATGACCTATTATGTAACACTCCCAACTAACCTATCTCAAATATATAATGTCTTACATATATCCCTATCAAGGAAGTATATACTAAGTCCCTCACATGTACAAAATCTAGATGCAGTACCATTAGAGAATTATCTTTCATGTGAGGATAATTCAATGGAGATCTTAGATTATAGAGATAATGTTCTATAAAACAAAACAACTCGCCTGGTTAAAGTGATGAGGTGAAACCACAAGTTTGAGGTAGAAACATGGGAACTAGAAGAGGTGATTAAACATAAGTACCCTCATCTGTTTTAGTGTATGCAATGAAAATTTTGATTTTAAAATTTCTAAATGTGTGAGAATTTAATTACCCAAAATTCTATTCCCTTTTTGAATGAAGAAATTCCTTATCAAATAATGTAGTTATAAAAAACACATGCACTACTTTGGTTATTTTGTGTCATTATAAGTTATATCTTATTGGATTTTAAAGAATGTTAAGAATCATAACAATTTATAGTATATATATTATATAGTTATCATATGATTTGTGTATATTAATGGAAATGATAAATTTCAATTGACATATATAGAAATATTGACGGCCACCACTGGTAGGATCGTACCCTATGAAACCCATTTCTCGGAGCTTTTGAAAGAGACAACATCACTAGGAATTTCCCTTGACCAAGCCCAATCCAAGATTAAACAACTGAAGCATGAGAAAAATATTTTACATGAGAATTTCAAGGATATAAATATTATAAACCAAACCATATTTTCCAAACCTTCCCAAGAAAATCTCACCATTACACACCATACCCTTGTGGAATTTATTGGTGTAATAAAGGGTTATACATCTAGGCCCTAACAGTATGAATTATTATATTTTTTCCAGTAAAATGATGATTATATTTATTCATTTTTATTATTACTTTTTAATTTATTTTATAAGGACTTTTATAAAAATATATTTTTGATATGATGAAACACAAATTGTATTTTTTGTGAAATATATCGTTTCAATCAAGACAGTATTTTTGATGAATTTTTGAATTTTTGAAATAAATGATATTTCAATAAAATATTTTTATGAAATTGTATTTATTAAAAATAAAAAATAAAATAATTTTTAAGATTCAAATGTAATTTCTATAAGGGTCAGAAAACTATTATTTAAAAAAATAGTATTTTTCAATAAATGGGGATTTTTAATTTAAAAGTGTAAATTCAAATATTTATATATTTTTTTTGATAAAATAAAAATTATTTTTGAAATAATTATGTTTAAATTATGCACTGGTGAATTGTTCATAGTTTTTTGAGATAGTTTAATTTTTGGGTTAAAATTAAATACAATATAAAAATATGGTATATATTAGGACATCATAAAGATAAAAATTGATGTAATAAATACTATAAATAGTATAAATGATCAAAATTATCTTTACACTTTAAAATAATGTATTTTTGAAGTTTTTTTATTAATTTTATAAACCCTTAATGAATCCTCCAAAACTTATATTATATTTTAAAATTTTAAAATAAATTATTTATAAACATGACTCACTTTCATATTACCAAGGGTATTATTTTAATGAGTTCAGTTATTTTCATTATAAAATAATGAAATACACTCTTATAGAATAAAACATGGTAAAATATAATGAGATGGTTTGCAGTTTGGATTAATTTATTATATTTAGTCAAAAACCAAAGTTTAGGAATTAATAAAGAATTCCTCTCTCTTTTTTTATATTAACAAACCCAACATCCCATTTATCATCACTCAAAACCGTTTTACCAGGAAGATAATCTTACATTACCTCTATAGAGCCCTTAAAATGTTATCCTAAACTCTTTAGAAGCTCCTCCCAAACTTTTATAAGTTCCCTATCAAGGTAAGAGATCCTCTCCTTATCCTTTTTATTCAAGCACCATATTTATATTATGCCTTTTGTTTTATGATTGTTCATGTTGATAAAAGTTTTTACACATCCCACTTACTTTAATTTTTATTTATATGTGATATTATATCCCTACAACTCTCATTTAACCATTCTATTAATATTTATGTACTCTTATTATGCTGCTAAAAGTATATTTTAATTTTCCATTCCAAGAATTTTTGTAGTGAATACCCATAATCATTTCCACTCAAGGGTATTCATGTATATATAACTATAATTAATTTATTAGGCACTTATATATATGTAACCCACACTCCTTAATCATGGGGTTAAAATTTTGGAAATATATTGTGATGTTTTATGATCTATGTGGTACACTTATGCATGTAGATGATATGAAAGTGACAGGTGGGCCCAGAATTATATATCCCTCCAATGCATTGAGTAACGTTTTCAACTCATGATATTCCATGTATGTTGAATAGGAGTCCATCCTAATAACATTATGTTATATTATATTGGTATTTATCAATGACTAATGTCTATGATGTCATGTTTTATTTTGTTTCCACATTCCTATATTGCCTTTATGTTATCATCAAATATCATACTTTTGTGTTAATGTTTATGATTCTTTCCCCTTTTATGTCTCATTGATATGCCTATTTACTCAAATGTATTACTTTTATTATTTTAATATTTGATTAATCCCTTGAATTGATTTTTAGTTCACTCCTTTCTTATGTACATCTACAGGTCATCCCATGCATTTTTAGAAGATCCAAGGAATATAAGGGCATGTTTCGAACTTTTTGAATAATGATGGTGTACCCTTGTTTTATGTTAGAATGTCATGTACCTAATTTCCTAATTATTCTAGGGTCATAATCTTCTAGTGTTGTATTAATTTTATCTTTATGTAAAAAATCATAAATTAAGGTGTATTAAAATATGGGTTTTTATAGGGTAGTATCCTATTCGTTTTTTTAGAGAGTTTTCATTCACTATTATGGAGAAGAATTTTTTTTTGATATTTAGATGAAACCTAAATATAATACCACCTATAGTGCCCTGGGTTAGATGGACTACTATGAGGGGGTGAATTAGTGGTCCACTTTTTATAAATTATTCACCTTTAAAATTTAACCTCTTGAACCAGTTATGGTTCTTGATCCACTCAATGAATTCTCACAACCTCAATTTTTTTCCCATAATACTAATACAAAATAAGCCTTTAAAATAGCTAAAACTGACCTTTATCATCAGTAGAGAAGCAATTAATATCGAAACAAGATTGAAAGCCCTATGTTTTTATCAACTCTTTTAGAATCATTAATAAAGAAAACATTTATCATCATTTTTATTTAGCGATGATAAAGGGGACCTTTATCAATGCTTGTAGAAGCACTGATAAAGGGTACCTTTATTAGAATTAAAAAAACACTAATAAAGGGACATACTACAGTGTTCAATAATATCAAACTACACCACAAGTTTAATGTGCTATAACAACACACTGAAGAACTAGAAGAACCACCATATATCAAAAAAATCAAGTACCAATACATAATTTAAATGAAATAAAATTTATAACACAAATAAAATAAAAAGAACTATATTATAGACATTTCAAACATTAGTTTATACAATTTCATAAGTAAAAATTATTACATACATTCAAAAACATCAATGATCCTTTTTCTTTTAATCCTGACCCCGACTCATGTTATTTCCAAACAAAACACCCCTAATCAAATAAAAGAACACCAATATATAAGAAAATAATTATTATGTTAATAATTATATAAAGAAATAAGTGTTAATTTTAAACTAAACCTTGAGTCATACCAGGAACACTGTGCATCAGATTGAGTTGTGGTTACTTCTTTCATGTCACAATATTTCTTATTCATCTTCAAGAATTATCTATGGGAAAATTAATTAAATAATTATAAGAAAAAAATGATAAGTAAATTAATTAATTAATAGTAGATAGAATGATGAGAAAACAATCTAGGCCCGTTTTCTCATTTTTGGCAATGTGATGTATGTTTTAAACTAAAATGACACTTATATATTAAAAAGATGTACATGGAGTCATACTAGTCACACCATGCATTGGATTGAGGTTATCTAATTTCTATATGTCTCAAATGATTTATTGATCATTTTTCTAAATTATCAAAACAATATGAATGCATTTACTCGATTTTGAGTATGTCACTTATCTTTTTTACTAAAATTTCATTTTAAACTGGAAACACACACTTTGACTCATACCAGTCACATCATGTGTTTATTTCATGTGAGATTGATTCCAACATGTCACAAATTATGTATGAATCATTTTAATAAATAATAAAGACAATATGAGCATGTTTTTTCAATTTTTAGTGAGTTAAACTTTTTGAACAAAAATATAAATTTTAAACTGATAATGAACACTTTGAATCATACTAGGAACATAATGTATCAGATTGAGGTTTGGTTGATTCCTACACATATAATATGACTTAGCTATCATTTTTATAAAGTATAAAAACAATCTGAATCTATTTTATGGTTTTGAGTTGGTCAGTTAACCATTTTTCTAAAACTGATGTTAATTTTAAATAAAAATTTATACTTGGAGTCATGCCATAGTTGGAGTAATCCATGGTATGACTACTACTCAAAGTATTAAAAAATATAAAAGAGATGAGGGATGAGTCTCAAGAAAAAAATATAATAATAATTGTTTAAGAGATGAAGTTGATGATGATGAAATTTATACTGCATTGTGTTCTCTAAAAGGGATAATGCCTCCCATTTGTTAGAATTACATGGATAGTAATCAGATATTCCAATGGGTAGAACCAATACATGTAGACCTAAAATGATGAATAGCTAAAAATAATTTATAATAATTTTTCAAACATATATATATTTTGATAACTATTGTTCTATTTTTCAGAAAAGTGATGTAACAACCTAAAGAATTATTATATTTAATACTAATTGTATATCTAATATTTGAAAACATCTCAAAATTAAAATTTCAATTAAAATTTAAAAAATGATAAGGAATGGTAAAAAATATAGGAAAATAATATACCTAATAGAAATAAGGTTTTTAATCATCTTAAAATTCATAGTTGATAAATTTAATCAAGAATTATATCTAGACAGCTAGGGAATGATAATTATTTTCAAGAAGATAAAGAGTAATCATTATAAGAAAATTTAATTTTCACGGCCATTACGCGTTCTATGGTGATTTTGGCCACATAGTGTAAAATTTTAGTCAAAATTTGATAAATAATAGTAATTATGGAGGATGTAGAGGTTTTAAGTTAAAGGGGATATTACCCACTCTTTCAAAAATAGTTTTGAAGTGAGGTAAATCTTCATAAATAGAATTTGATGATGAATTTAAACCATTAAATGAACTCTATTGAACATGTGACAAATTAAATGGGTGTATTAAAGATTGTCAAGATTTTCTAAAAACATAGATGAATGTGAATAAAGAATTAGAAATGTATTATATGAAAAAGAATGGAATGTAAAAAGAATTCATTATTGATGTCACACTAAAGTATTTACAAAAAACATCCTTTCATATTAGACATTGGTTTTTCATCTCACATGACAGGTAAATTGATGTAACTAAAGATTTTTGACAAGTTCAAAGGAAAATTATTATTTTTAGAAATGGTGGATCTCTTGTGATAAAATATTTTCATTTAAAAGAGGTCGGAAATAAAAGTAAATATTAAATAATGATATATTTTTAGATGGATTAAAGTAAAACATGCAGAGTGTTTATTAGATGTGTGATGAATAAAATTATGTGATTTTTAAAAAGTATTAATGACTGGGTTATAATTTCAAATATGGATATATTTTTTCAGAGGTATAAAAAACTAGTTGAACCATATTCTAATTTGTGGTTAGTAAAAATATATGGTAATTGTGTTTAAAAGAGGAAATTGATTTGTGGTTGTGAAAACTTGATCATATTAGATAATGAGACATTTAAATAGTGACTTAAAAAGTGTAGGTTGAGATGTTTTTATGATGAAAATATAAAACTGATATATATTTTTTACTAACTATAATGGGGATATCATTACTAATTAAAATAATAAATTAGATATTTAAATGAAATAACCCTTTGAGTTTATTCACTATGATATATATGGACCCTAGTAGAATAAATCAATGAATTATGATAAATATTTCAATTCACCAATTTATAATTATACTCAGATCATATGT
This sequence comes from Viscum album, assembly GCA_963277665.1. Classification (NCBI taxonomy): domain Eukaryota; kingdom Viridiplantae; phylum Streptophyta; class Magnoliopsida; order Santalales; family Viscaceae; genus Viscum; species Viscum album. The sequence goes on along the minus strand of OY728130.1, from coordinate 96,629,402 downwards.
ATTATTATTTAGTCATATATATATAATTCTCTAAAGGGAATTTCAATCTTAATAAGTATTAATAATGTGTTTCATTATGTGTTAAAGAAGTCTATATTAGATTATGGGGTTGAGTATATGACACACTTGTTATGGGGTGGTAAAAAATAATATTTATATTCCTCATTAGTATAGTACAGTTGACGACCATGGTCATTCCACTAAATATTTTATTTTGGATTACTCGCTATTCCTATCACATTATTATACTTATGGTATTTTATAAATAGTTTTTAAAAATGAAAAATATTATGGATTTTGAAAATTGATGCAAAAAAATAACAAAAATATTGAAAATATAAGATTATGACTAAAATATTATCAGAAACAATATCCATCCTATTTATCAATATCTATCATGTTCACTAATTCATTCCATATATTGTCACCAATATATACTGTATTCAATATAAATTTGGAAGGGGAATCATTTAACAAACTATAGTTTCTGAAGAAATAGTTGGATAATGAATAAAAAAAAGGATGATAAAAAATGCTATGACTCGGTGATAAAAAACATAATGAATCACAAATAAATATCATCAAACAATAAATCAATGAGTGAGGAGGAGGAGAAAATATCATACATTGGATTGATGTTTTGAATCATCTGACAGAAAGTGGAGATATCACCAAACCAAAATTTCGTTCATATCTTCGATTCATTTGACCCTTGAATCATTCGATCCTTGGATTTAATCCATATAATTGTGGGACCTTAATTCTAGCATTGATTTGAGCTTGGATTCGACAAAGAGGAGCACCGAAAATAGGTGCCTTCCACAAAATGATTAGAATATCATGAAAGGTTCGTGATGGTTAGGGTTATTAAAATAGATTGGGATTCTTTTATCATTGCTTCCAAAAAAACACCGATAAAGATCCCTTTTATTTGCACTATGTTAATAAGTGTTGGTAAAATGAATCTTTATCAGTGTTAAAGTTTTAGCACAGATAAAGATGGATTTTATCAGCTATTTTTTAGCACTAATAAAGATCGCTTTTATCAATCCTTATTACTTAAGTGCTAATAAAAAAATTATAATTATAATTATAAATAAAGTTTTTTGTAAATATATTTATATAATTATATATATAATAAATATATAAAAATATAAATATACTAAATATATTTATTATTTAAATATATTTATTATAATTATTTATAGTTATTTAAATATATAATTACTTATTTATAATTATATAAATACTTTTAAAAAAATATTTATATATTTAAATAATTATATGTATTTATATAATTATATATATAATCAATATATATATATAAATATAAATATAATAAATATAAATATAATAAATATATTCATTATTTAGATAAATTTATTATAATTTTATAATTATTTAAATATATATAAATATTTATTTATAATTATATAAATAAAATTTCAAAAAATAATATTTATATATTTAAAATTATAAACATATAAATTTATAGATATAGTAAATATAGATTTATAAATATTTATTGACAAATATATTTTTACATTATTAATTAATATTTAATCTTAAGTGCGTACATGTTAAGAATTAGTGAAACTGAATAATAAAAAATGAGTGCACTTTAATAATATTGAAAAATGGATATGTTTTATTAGTAAAATATCTATTATTAAAAAAATATAGATGTATATTGAAATAAATTTGAATACATAATAAAAATATTAAAACATAGTAAATAAATAAATAAAAATAAATAATAGAAATTGATTGAATACCCAAAAAAATGTTAAAAATGAATTAATACCTAACTATAATATAATTAAAAAAAATAAATAAAATTTAATAATTAAATACATGATATATTAAATGTATTATGTTATAATGAAATTCTAAATTGAATACTCAAATTTGAATAAATTACATAAATATTAGGTGTATGTGTTTCTATATAAGATTTCATTAATTACGTAAATATTTGTGTGTGAGCATTGTATATAAAAATAAATTAATTACGTATATATATTTGTGAAATCAATATAAAATACATTTTATATATGTTAAATTGAAAAATCAAATGACATTTAGTTGTGTCCATTACTCGATGGAATTAGTTAGTATATTTAATTCATATTAATTTTTAATATAAACCATATTTTTCACTAAATATATGACTATTAAATGTAAATAATAAATATTTTGTACTATATAAATAATATTTATATACATTCATATATATATATATAATATATATATACCATTTATTAATATTATTAATAATTATTTAATTAATAAAATGCTTAATATTTCTCATAATTAACATATTTTTAATTCTTATTTGTTTAATTTTCATTTTACACATATCTATATATTTAATATATATTATTTTTCAGTATTTATTATTTATATATAGTATAATCTATTTATTCATTTTATTAATAATTATTTAATTAATAAAAAAATTAATAGTTTTTTAATAAACTCATTTTTATTTTTTATTTATTTCATTATTTCATTTTATTTAGGACCTTTATCAGCACTAAAAATAAAGCACCGATAAAGGGTACCCTTTATGCATGCTAAAAACAAAGTACTGATAGAGGTTATATTTGATTGGCACTAAAGAAAAGTGCAGATAAATGTTACCCTTTATGAGTTCCAATTTTTTTTTGATAAAGGGTACCTTTTATTTACGCTAAAAAAGAGCTGATAATGTTCAATGCTATTAAAGGCTAATTTTGTTGTAGTGTAAATAAATAAAATATATCAGTACACGGTATTTACAAGGTTTAGCCTAAAATCCTACTTCTTTCTATGTTGGTTAGACCCTCTAACATATATTTTTCACTATCTTTAAAAATTGTTTAAAACCAATGACATAACAATCCTATGAATATTGATTCCACTATGTTCCCATAAAAAATTACATCTAAACAAAAAAATCACTAGTTCCTATGGATTCCCGAATCCAAAAGAATTGACTTCACTTCTTAAATTATGATCCAAAAAATAAATATTTGTACTTCTAGATTATAGACCTCATTTACAAGTTGATAAATCATCAGGACTGCACTTGTATAGCCTTCAATAACATCAGCACCAACCAATAGTTATTAGCACTATTTGTCTCGAAACTCACTCAAATCTTAGATGATTAGATTCCTTCTTATAGATACTCAAGTAGCAGTTCTTATTCTTTAGTGAATAATATCTCAGCTTAATAATTCTATATTTCTTTGATAATGGAAATTATTGAGCTCTCATAAATCTCTCACACATTGTATGGGAGTTCTATCAATTTCTCTCACACTTTCCTTCTTTTATATCACACATATATATTTATTTATAATCGAATAATAATATTACATAAATATTTATTTTTCATTAATATTTGGAAACTCCACAATCTTTGGGAAAAAAATAATCTTCTTTTATTCAAATAGGTCAATAAATTTCCCAATTTGAATTCTCATCTAGATATCTTTTTAAACCTCCTGAAGATTGGGTCTTCATTATTTTACATAATATATAAATATATGTGTCCTAAAAATTTCCTCAAATATCATTGTTTTTTAAATACCTGAAGGAATCAGGATCTCATATATTTTTCTTCACATAGTATTTGATTTAACACAACTTATTCCCCTCAAATCTTGCTTCTAAAAAATCAACTAATCCCTCCATGTGCATGGATTCATATGGCTCTACCACCTAGACCTTCTTTTTTTCTATAATTTTGGATTAAATTTTTTTTCTTGCTATATATAAGGATATGATCCCATGTATCATTATAAAATTCCTATGTGGTGTCTATAATTTTCTTGAATTTTCCTATGTGGTTCACTTCAGCTATATCACAACACACTCTTATGTTGACCTAAACACCTATGTGAATCTGGAATTCAAATATGTAATAGCATTCAACTATATAGATTCACCTACATCAATATATTTGACTATGTATCTAGTTTTTCTAAAATATATGTATTTTATTATGTCACTAGAATTTTTTCTATGTCTCTAAATTAGCTGCATGGATCTACATACATCCTGGAAGTCCCTTTTGTAAATCTACAGAATTATAGACTTCACTAGAATTGAGGCAGATCATCTTTAGCTATATTCCAAGCCTTCTAAATAATTTCAATACTTGTTAACAATGTTGTAGATAGTGATTATTTATTCACCTATACATTTTTCTAATTCATTTGAAGACCATATCAACAATAATCATAATTTATGACGCCACTTTTTCTTGGATCAAGCAATGAGATCTTCAAGCCAATAGTATTAAAGTATATTTTCCGTATAACATGGAATCAAATCATTCATATTATGTTCTTACATTAATTCTTAATCAATAATGTAATCTAATGCGTTGTCATGAATTCATAACAATCCTCGAAGCATCATCAACAACACACTAAACTTGTATTGAATCATTGAAAATAAATGAAAGGATTGTATGGGAACTCCACTTCTCGTTAATGATATAAAACATGAAATATTGAAAGAGATTAAAAGTATGAATGACTCAAGCTAGTGGGAGTTAGATATGAGGGATGATATATATTCCTTATATGTTTGTAGGATATGGGAGCTAATAGAATGACCTACTGGGAAGAGATTACTTAAAAATAAATAGGTTTAATGGATAAAGGAGGAAGAGTATGGTAGATTGAGGTACAAGTTACTTCTTTTCATGAAGGGTTTTCAACAAATGGATGGTTTTCATTTTTCTAAGATCTTTTCTCCAATTGTTAAACATGTGGATACTCAAATGTTACTTATCATAGTTTCCATGGAAGAGTTATATATGAAGTATATTGATATAAAAACTGTCATCCTTCATGGATATTTTTTGGAGGAAATTTACATATAGAATCCAAAGGGTTTCATAGAGAAATAGAAAAATTATATTTTATGCAATATGAAGTGGATACTTTATGGTTTTAAGTACGGACCAGTGATATATAACTAAAAGATAAATACAATTATTGAAGAGAGAAATATTATCCAGAGCGATGTTAATAATATCTATTACTAAAATGTGTTCACTGATAGATGTTTCACCATCTTACTTATCTATATTGATGAAATGATTATTTTAGGTCTAATTAAGGAAATGATTGATGAGATGATTTATGAATTTTTTAAAAGTTTCTAGATGAAGGATATCGATATAGAAAAATAGATTTTAGGGATATAGATCATAAGGTACTTAAAATCTAACACTTTCTTCCTAAATTAATCTGACTACATCTACAGAGTGGTGTAATGTTTTAGAATGAGCGAGTTGAAATCAATTATCTCTATTATCCTAGATAAAAATAATATAAAAACTAAAAGAGGGTGTGAATTATAGTCGCAAGTCTAATAAAAACAATTTCTCACTCAGAAAGTAAGTTGATAAGAAGATACAAAATCTGATAAAATCAATTTAAATAAGGTAATCTCACATAATATAACAGGTGGTATACATAAATAAATTAAAACTATAAAAATATAAACACTTAACCAATAATGTAAATATAATCCAAAAATAATATAGTAATTCAAAAACAATGCATGGAGTTCCAAAAAATAATCCAAAAACCCTAAAATGATATTATTACCAAAATAATTCCAATCAAATGAATTGATTTTTTTATTCAAAAGCGGTAGAAGATCCTATAATATAGATCATGGTATTTAAGTCATATTAAAGAACTACTTATATCAATATTAGATTGAATTATATAACTATGTATCAGGGTCTCCATAGCACATCAGTTGATAGAAGGCCACTTTATCCTCAATGTCCTCTTTGATCAACATTATTGACAGTATATTTTTTCTCAAGAATCTCATTGAACTCAGTGTTTGAAATATGTAGACTCTTATCCTAGATGTATCATCTATTATAATGATTATAAATTGGAAAATTATAAATGAGAAAATCTAATATCTTTTATAATGAAACCTCACAAATAAAATCTCTTATAAAACACTAAAAACAATATACAATAGGAAGAGCTTTGGGAAATAGTATGTTTCACAACTTCAATAAGATTTCTGGATTTCTAGACACTTTTTCTATATTCTATTCCATGATTCTTCGATTCAATTTATATACTTCATTATAACAAACTTTAATGTTTATATTCAATCCACATTGGGTTTAGTTTCTACAACATCAGAATTTACATTATCTTTCAATAAGTGTAGCTCTATGTTCTAATATAGAATTCATCATTCCATCATAGCACTTCAACAAACTTCAGTATTTAGATTGTTCAGTTAGGTTCATCAAAATATACAAACAAAAATTAAGTCTACATGAATATAACATAAACCAAATCTTTAAGTTAAAACAAAATCAATGTAAATTGAATTTTTATTTTCATTAAAAAGTGATAAGAAGAGTCGTTGGACTCAACAATCTACCGCTTTTTTAAAATCATAATAGAAAAATAAAAACACATGTTATATAGAAATTTAATAATAAACATCCCTATATAATCTGATAAAACTTCCCATAGATATAACACCTAGGATACAAAAATTCCTCCTTTAATAATCTCATAGGGTTAGTAACAAAAAAATTCCCCAAAAAAACTCTCCACCTTTGAATAATCCTCCCCCTTTTCCAATTTTTCTCCTAAATTAAAATAAAGGAAAACTTATCATCAATTTATCCAACTTCTCCTCCATTGTGATTTTAAGAAATAATAACACAAAGAAGAATAATATAATGTTATGCAATAATAACAGATATTGAAATAAACAAGTGGAGAGAGTCCCCATAATTTTTGTAAATTTTACTCATTTTATGATATGCAATGTGTTCATAAGAGTAAATTACTATTATAGTCATATCTTGTGTTCTATCCTTATATGATAGAGTTATTTCCCTTTGATATTAACAAAAATAAAAATATATTTGACGATAATAATCAACAGATGAAAAGAATAAAAGTATATAACCTTCTAGAAGCTATATTTTGATGCCTACAGATGATCTTCTGATGAAGATGGTTCTCAAAAATGTTCAAAATGAATTCTCCTATATTCCATAGAATCAAATAATAAAATGAAATATAAATATAAAAAATAACTCTCCCTTTATCAATGGTTAATTATATTTGTATCAAAACTTTTTAAAGTTAGAAATTTTATATATGAGTGAATATTAGAATAATAGTGACTTTTAAAATGTAAAAGAAAACTAGTGATTCATAAGAGTAAACACCATGAAATGTAAACATAAAGATCAAAATTCATAAAAGTAAACTCTATAGTGTAAGAGGATAAAGATATGTAAAATATTTATGCATGACATTTCCCTATGTAAGATATTTATATTAAATAAAAAAACTTATGCTAACAAAGGCTTAGATATAAAAGAGGTGGTATTTATATAAGAAAAAACATAAAGTGAATTATACCTTTTTTAAGTTAATTACTAATAAATTCAACTATAAAGGGTAACTTCAATTAGGAGTACTTCTTGGATATGTTTAAATTGCATATGATAATTTTCATTCAATAGAATTCTAGCGAATATAAATTACCTATATAAAAAGTTAGTATAATAAGGGATAAAGAATGACCTCCCCATTTATTGAGGATTTTTTCGATGTTAGGAGATAGTGAAAAAATAAGTATAACTTATGATCAATTTTTTTTAATCATATATAAATTATATTTAATATATTCAAATCTATTAGAATTGTGGGATTATTGAAAATTTTAGTAAATTGTTCTTCAGTTCTAATAAACTTGGGGATAATATAACCTTTTTATGTGTGTTTCTAAAGGAAGTGATGTCTTATATCTATGTGTTTGGTTCATTAATGATATGCTGGGTTTATAGAAAAATATACCATGATTTTGTAATAATAAATAAATAGAATTTGATTGAATATGAAACCAAAAATAAAAAGTGTTTGATGATTCTAAAACAATTGAGCACAACAACTTCCAACTTCCACATATTTATATTCAGTATTTGAATGTATGACTTAATGTTGCTTCTAGCTAGAATATGACATTAAGGCTTCACCTAGAAATTTAAAAGTATTAGAAGTGATTTTTTAATATATTCTAAAATCACTAAAGTCATAATAATAATAGCTCTTAAGAATAAACTCATTTTTGAAGGAATAAGAGAGTCCATAATATTATGTTTCTTTAAGATAATAGAATATTTTTTAACTAATCTAAGATGATATTATTTCAATTTTTCTTGAAATATTGAAAAAAAAATCACATAGAAAACATAATTTACTATCAAATTTAAAGTAAACTAAACTTTTGTTAGTCCTTGTAATCAATTTTTGAATAACTAATTCCCCGTATTCATCAATTCAATGTCTACAAAAGCTGTTTACCAAATAACTAATAATAGAATAAATTTCAAAAAAAATTAATTAAATCTATAATTTAATTATTTTGATTTAATATTTTTCTTTTTGGCTTCTGAGTTATTATAAGCTAATAAAGTATTTAATTTTACCCATATTACTCATCACAAACTCACTTTTCATGAGTTTTGAAAAACTATTTGCAAGTTTTTTGTGTGTTAATCCAAAAATATTTTTGTTGATATAGATTTCTATAGTGATGGTGTCATTTTAAACTTCCTTGATAAAATAGATTTGGATTTATTATTCCTTTAACAAAATTATTTTGAAGTAAAAATCCATACAATCAGTCATATAAAGATCTCAAAGATTGTTTAAGTCCATATATTAGTTTGATAAGTTTAAATACATGTTTTGAAAAATTTATATCTTCAAAATAAGGGATTTATTAAACATAAAATTCCTCCTAAAAATATCTGTTCAGGAAGACACTATTTATATTCATTTGAAATAGGATAAAGTTAAGGTGAGTTGCATAACTTGGTATAATACAGATGGACTCAATCCTTGTTAAATGTGAAAACGTTTCTCCATAATATATGATTTTTTTCTAATTATAACCCTTAGTAACTAGTCTCACCATATTTCATACAATAGTTCCTTTTCATCAAAATTATTTTGGAAGACCCACTGGACTCCTATAACTAAAAGATCTCTAGGGAACTCATCCAAGGTTTAAAAATTATTTCCTTTAAATTTATTAATCTCTTATCACATAGAAGCAATAAAAATCTCATAACATAAGGAATGATCTTACATTTTAGGTTTCATATAGGAATGAAATATTTTCACATTAATTTTTTAAGGAACAATATGGTATAACTGGTTGATCGGTATCACCAATGATATTATCACTAGGATAATTTCTTAAGATTAACTGATTTCTAGGTAAGAAGGGAATATTTTTCATCATATGATAAATGATTCAATTATATTAATCTATCTTCTAGTATTCTAGAATCTATTACTCTGGATACCCATATGTTAATTTCTGATGTATGGTATTCAACTTCTAGTAATAAAATAGAAGGGTTTTCAAAAACATAAACTATATTATTTTTATAATCCAAACTTGGTAACTTAAACAAATTATTGTTCTCTTAAAATAAAAAAATATTTTTTTAAATAGTATTTGTTCATTTTTTGAATATATAATTCACCTCAATGGAGGTGGAGTAACCAAGAAATATTCCCTCATTAATTTTCTGATCAAATTTATGAATATTATCTTTAGTATTCAGGATGCATACTTTGTATCAAAAAACTTTGAAGTGAATGAGTTTAGGATTTATACCAGTCAACATTTTGTAAGGTGTTTTATCAAAAACCAATCAATGTAAGACTTGATTTATAGTATAATAATTAGTATTAATATCTTTATAAACAAATTTCAATGCAATATATTAACACAAAGTACGGGTAATCTCCAAAAGGGTTATATTCCTTCATTCTACTAAACCATTCTTTTCTGGAGTTGTTGGTGATATGAAAATATGAGTCATATAACTCTCTATCATGGTCACTTAAGATATTAATTATGTAGGGTTTTATCATTTTAAACAAAGTCATAAAAAAAATTAAAATATGAGAGTTCTTCAGACTCAAATGATAGAACATAAACCCATGTGTATCTATTGTAATCATCAACAAAGATATACACACAGTGTTTGCCTCCAATATTTTGGTTTTTTTAAGACTAAAAATATCCATGTGTTCTATAAGTTCTATAAGGGACTAAGGTGTGATATACCCAATGAAGTGGGTGAATTGGGGTATGGATGTTTTTCAAAATTTAATATTCTTCTGTGATTATATCACTGCCCTAGGTGATCTTGACCTATTAATTACAAGTGCTACTTATTTTTTAACTTTTATTTAGGGTATTGATCTAATTATTACCTATATAGAATTTTCATGTATTACCAATAGTTATTGAACCCACCATATCAATTTTTTTTCGTGTATGTAATGAATAAATAAAGAACATGTAGGACATGGAGGATCTTTACTTAGTTCACCAAAACTGGGTTAATCTAAGGAGAATTCTATCAATAGTGTGTAAGAAACCTTATATATCAATGGTTGGTTTTAGGCTAATTAAGCCTTATATGGGTTTTATCTCCTTAAAATGGTTTTGGTTTTTCTCACAGACACCTAGGGACCACTACCTTGCACTCCCTCCTTCACTCACTGTTCTAAAGGAAAAACTAATCAGTATGTAGGATAAATAGAACATTCTCAGAAATATAGAATTACACTGAGTATGTATAGGTATAATTTAATATCTATGGTACTTTTTTTCAAAAAAATTGAACTCATACTTTAAAAAAATCACTATCATTCCATGATAGGATAAGAATTCCCTTATTATTATTTGGAAAAAATACCAAACTCTCTTACTTTCAACATGATTCTGGAACACCTCACCCTACCTGTGTTGTTCATAAAATGTATTCCTAGTTTTAAATATAGTAGTAACCTATATATTTTTCTCAAATATGGAAGTGTACTTCACTTTTTTGGATTCTAGAAAACCCCTTCTTCTTCTTTTTCTTTTTCTTCTTCTCTTGGGTGGAATTTTCCATGGTGCTCTATTTTTGTTTAAAGATATTCATGAAGTATTTTTATTATTCTTTGTGTGTACTATCTAATATAAGATAAAGATATATCTTATATATATAAGGATAAAGATATATCCTATTTTTTTCTCTAATTATTGGTTCGAAACAACTCCTTGAAAGACACAAGATATAGAAATATTTTATTTCCAATATATCCTCCATAATCCCCTATTTAATGTTGATTCAACTCTAAAATCCTAACATTGTATTTTCTTTTTAATGAATCTAGAAAATAAACCTATTATGACATAACCTTAAACCAAAATAGAAACCACAAACTTATTCCAAAACATGTATTTAAAAATAATACCTAACTCATCATTGTTATAACCACCATTTCACCACCTTCATTTTTCAAGATGTGGTGTGCATGGTCAAATCCAATTCCACAAAATCGTCTTCAATATCTATTAAAATAATTGAAATATTACAGGTTGAACCTCACTTGTATTTTGGACTGATTTACTTCACTCAAAGTTCGTCACAATATTAATAATATTTTATTAATAAAATATAAGATAACAGGTGTAGTAACTGGTGGTTGACCATCTTTAGAAAACCCTCAATGTAAAAACTCTTATATTGATAACCCACACACAAAAGAATCATATGAAAATGAATCATACATGGTAACATATTGATTTTCACTTTTATGAAAATTAATCCTAAAAAATGATGATAACTCATATTAACTTCAATAAATACTCATATATAACTCCAACTGACCCGTATGCAGTTTAGATGACTTGTACACAATTTTAATTAACTCATAAACAAACACTCATGCTCTAATGATTAATATGTGGTTTTTAGTTATTTATTAAAATACTTACTTGATTCCAAAATACAATGATCATTATTTTTTAATAGAGATATCATGTTGATCATTTCCCCCATTCAAAGGAGGGTGTTCATTCATGTAGAAATATATGACTAGAGGAATACGATGAATCATAAATCATCATTTAATTATTTTGATATGATTTTTAATAGATGAAGGGTGATACACTTAAATGTGTGTCCAACATAAAACTATCCATTGGTTTTTATTTTCTTCATATATATCTATGCTCTTTCTACTACCCAAACAAATCCCTTAGGGTTTCACTACTAAAAGGGTCCACTGTGACACCCCACATGATGGATATCTTCTATTACACCACCCCAAACTTTTCCAACTAGTACCATTACATTTTTTATCTCTACTTCCTTTCTTAATTTCTCACCACCATATTTATAATTAGATTTCAAGATTAACCATTGACATCTTTAGGGAGGTCTCTACTTGAGATAATGGCCATTGATGCCCCTATTTGTTTCTCTTCACATCTTCAAAGAGGTTTCCAAAATAAAATATTCTAAATATATTCAACCACACATGAATAAATTATAATGAGACTATGAGTGAACCATATGAGGTTTAATGGAATTTTCAAAAAACAACTTATTCCAAAAAAAATTATGATGGAAACCTCAATGTGTGTCCTTTATGACCATTTGGTTCATCATCAACCTACTTTCCAAATGTAGGATATCACTGGGACATTACCATCAAAACTTTGGAATGTGTTTTGATTGATAATATGGGAGTTCAGGATCATCATAACTTTATGGGAGGAAATATTTTCTAATATAGGACTCTATTATATATTTAATATATGTTCTTGAATCTTTTGTAAATCCCAGGTCATGACTAGTTACCACTATTTTAATGATTAGATAGAGATCAATGATAATGTGACCATATATACATGTATTAAAGGTTACCAATATATATATATATATATATATTACTTGTTTTCCATATTTTTTTATCTTTTTAATTAGTGATTCTGTGGTTTAAATCCACATAGTTGTGAACTCTATAGTTTATTACCATCCAAAGAAGTTGTTGGTGTTTAGGGTGTCAGGATCAATCCCCTAAAAAGGGATTCATATGTATCCTTATGAATGGAACCAGAAACCACAGAGATCATTGTCACATAATAGTATATGTTATGAATTTTAAGGTCATGTGATAAATTCAATTGTGGTTCCTTTTAAGTTAATGCAACCTTGACCAAGCAAAGTGTCATTTAAGGTTGTGTATCCAGAACCTAGAAACTACTAGGTTAAAGATATCTAGAAATGGTTGATGTGGGATTTATTCATAGGTATCCATTTATAGTTGAATTAAATGGGAATATGAACCAATGAGGATGGTTTTACAGAGAATATGTCCCCAGTAAAGGTGAAAAAAGGATTTCATAGTGAATATGGCCCAATGAGTAAGGATATCTAGGCTCATGGGGAATATGTCTCATTGAGGAAGGACATGTATGGTTACCATATTGGGTTTTAACCTCATCGAGGAGTCATATGTATCTAAATTAATAGGAATAAAATCCTTCATTTCTTGAGATACACAGTTTATGGTGATATGATTGGATCACACCATGTAGTTTAATGTCATACGGTAAGAGTATGGTTGTTTAGTTTTACTATAGGATCAAAGATTATAATAACAACTATAAGAGTTGGGTTGAATTATAGTTTATAAAATAAATATTATAAAATCTATTAACTTATTTAAGTAAAATTATTTTAAAGAATGTTTTTTCAAACTTCATATTATAAATCAGATATAACTTTCATTTAAATACCAGAGTATTGTAATCTACAAAATAAGTAAAACAATTAATATTCAAATGAAAAGTATAAAATATAAATTTAAAAAAAAATTTATAATTTATAAATTCTTAAATAAAAACTTACATAACTTTATAAAAGATTGGTTTACACTTTAACCTTCAGTGTTAAGAAATCCTATAACCTAGACTTTAGGTATCCATAGTTTTAACCAAACTATAAAGGTATATTTTCCATAAGCAAGGAAACCCTAAATTATAATATTGGAAGAACTCTATTTACCTATCCATAGGAACCCTCAATAATAATATTGGAAACAACCTCTGTCTTCTTATCCCCAAAATCCCTCAATCAAACCTGATCAGACAAACTATAGTGACTATAAAAGTGAATTGTTCTAAGACATTTAAAATCCGTACATGGATATCTTAAAACAAAAACCCTCTAAATATTTACAAATTATGAGTGATATTATGTTATAACTTATTAAACTTAATACGGGTTGATTTTCAAAATCATCGATACATCCTATTTGAATGCACCTCTATTTATAGGCAAAGTTCCAATGGTCATATTCCAAGATTCTTGGAGTTGGTTTTAACGACCTCAAAAAAAACTTCACCTCAATAGCTCAGCATGTTAATCCAATTCTCATAAGATTATACAACGACATAGTGTAAAAAAATTCATATTGTGGAATGAATTTGTTTTTCTAAAAAAATATATCTTCATCTAAAAATATTTAAGGAAAAGCCCATCCAAGAAACTTGTCTACTTTTTTCTAGATTTTTTTTCTGAAAGTATTAATATAAAACCATCAATTTAAACTTATTTATATTCTTAATTAGGCCCTTTTATAATTTTTTTTGGAAATATATGTAACGATCTGTCTAAACTATAGAATAGATTCATCATAATACATAAATTTATTTCTTATGATAAATTAATATTCCTATATTCTGAAAAATATATTTCCTATAAAAACATACTTAAAACTAGGGAAGTAAAAAATTGAGTACAATATATACTTTTATGGAAATGTATTGTTATTTTCAAAAATACATTAGGAATTTTTGAATGGAATTTCAACTCAACAATCTCCCCCTTTTTTAAAATCATAATACATTAATTTTAAGAGATAAAAAATTTAAAGTGATAAACTTACTCCCCTTGTGTTATACAACTTACCTTTTATATTTTTATACTTTATTTATTTTACCTTTTTTATTCATTTCTCAATTATCCCCATTTATTTTAGAATTAAGAACTTATTATGAATTTTATTTAAAAAGTTGTAAATCTTTCTACCCATTTGTGATTTTTTAAAATAAAGACTTTATAGAACATAGAAAGTGTGCAATAAATTTTATGGAAAGAAATTTCTATATGAAACAAAACAAAATCTACAAGAGAATAGATATTCATTCAAATGTAATAGAAATATATAAGCAACTGAATTGGAAACATATATAAAAATGAATTTGGAATAATATTCATTCAAATTCATATACAACCATTTAAAAATAATTTTAGTTATTAAAAAAATAGTTCCCAAGAGTTTATCGAAAATATATCAACATTTCTTCATAAGGTCATTGATGATAATATTCATCTTCTTAACATCCTATGGATATTTCTCTAATACAAATAAGGTTATTTTCAATATTTCAACATCATATTCTTGAACATTGATTTTATTCTTTTCATATTTCAAAACAAATATATCTTCCTCCAAATAATGTACTCTTGAATATTAAATTTGAGACTTTTTAAGGATTGAAATTGATTTTTTAAAGCTTTAAGTTATTCTTCTAAAGATAGAACACTATAAATTTCATCTTTATCATATTACTAAACTATAACTTCTTTTTTCATCTTTTAAATTTCTTATACCATATCATCAGACTTGTTTGATAACTTTAAATATTCATCATCTTGATTCATAACCCAAAATTTCAAAAAAACAATGGCTATTGTGTTATCAAAAAAAAATAGTGTTTTACTAAAACTCGAGCCAAAATCAGTGAGTATGTGTTTCATCCAAAACACTTAGGTACAACCAACTACTAGCTATCACATATTCTAATTTAATAGTAGAATGTTTTATATAATGTTGATTCTTAAAAGAACAATAAGATAAATCTTATTCTATGAAATGAAAAGTTCCAAATATACTTTTTCTATCTATTTTTCAACCACCAGAGTCAGCATCTTATAAAATTTATGTTGAAAATAATTTCTAGAAGAATAAAATATGCCAAGACCCATAGTTCCATAAAATAACAATAAAATTATTTTACTTATTTTATATGGGATACTTTTGGAATAGATTTATATCTTTCACACATGCATACAGAAAACATAACATCTGGATTACTAGCTCTTAAGTGTAGTAAACTATCAATAATTTCTCTAAATATCTATTTATCAACTAGTTTTACATATTAATCAATATATAAATTATTTGAGGTTTTGATAGAAGTACCTATAATTTTATTTTTTTCATATCTAAATTTTTTAAGAAGATATTTTATATACTTAATTGAGATTTAAATTATCCTTATAGTTCTGTGAAATTTTAAAAAAAAGAAAGAATGTAAGTTATCTCATCATGCTCATCTCAAACTCACATTTTTTAAGATCCCAAAAGGAATCTTAAAGATTTTTTTATTTGAAAAAAATATAATGTCATCAACATAAATTTTAACAATTATGGTGTTTTTAAAAACCTTTTTAATAAAAAAATGTTCGATCTATATCTCCCTTAAAAAAATAATTTTTTAACAAAAATCCTGTTGATCTATAATACTAGTATTTAAAGTCTTGTTTATGTATATAAAGTGTTTTAGTAAGTCTAAATACATGGTCTAGAGATTTTTTATTTTCAAAATCATGGTTTTTATTCCTTAACTTCCTACTATACATATCCATTAATAAAATCACACTTCACATCCATTTGATTTTTTTTGAAATTTAGAAATGTCATATAAGTTGGAAGTATATGGAAAAATTTAGGTCTAGATACTGGAGAATAAGTTTCTTTATATTCTATATCTTATTGTTTATTATAACCCTTTACAACAAGTCTGGATTTATTTTTAACTATAATTCCATTTCCATCACATTTATTTTGAAAAAAAAATTATACCAATTATATGTGAGTGTTTAGGTTGTTCAACCAAATTTAAAACTTGTTTCTATTAATATTCACTGAGTTAATATTTCATATCTTATATCCAATATTCATCACCTAAAAGCTCATTAAGAGTCTTAGTTTCAAATTTTGATAAAAATGTACAATGAACAGTTTCATTTCTTAATGAACTTATAGTTATAACAAGTGTATCTACATCACCATTGATATTATCACTATCATTATTAATAATGTCTGATTAATTCTTGGGATGTATGAAACTCTATTCTTAAACAGCAAGTTAAAATTATTCTTGTTGTAAAACGTCAAAAAAATCCTTTTATGTTCTATAAAAAAATAACTTTCCTACATGGTTTTAAAATATTTTTTGAAATAAAATATGAAGATATGAGTTGAGGTTGTTTAAAAAAATAAGGACACGTTTCATAAAATTTAACATGAATGATTTCATCAATAGTAAATATATTTTTATTAATAACTCTTTATGAGTTACTAGTTGTAAAATATCCTAGAAATATTCCTTCATTGGATTTTGGATTAAATTTATGTAAATTGTCTTTAGTATTCAGAATAAATACTTTGCATCCAAAAACCTTGAAGTAAAAATGTTTTGGCTTTCTTATAGTCCAAAACTCATAAGAATTTTTATTAATAAAATTTATTATTAAAACGTGATATATAGTATAGAATTTAGTACTAACTACTTCATCCTATAAATTCTTATCAATTGGGTATTCACTCAATATGGTTTATTAATTTCTTGAAGAATTATATTTCTTCTTTTAACTACACCATTGTTTTTGGAGTTCTAAGTGCTGAGAATTTATGTATTATACCATTTTTACTAAAAAAAGTTTCAAATTCATAATTTACAAATTTTCCACCATGATCACTATGAATAGTTACCAAAAGTTGATTTTTCCCATTTATAACATTTTAAAAAAATGTTTTAAAACATAAAAAGGCTTGTGATTTTTTTTAGAAAATAGACCCATGTATATTTAGTGTAGTCATATAATAAAACAATATGTAGTATTTTCCACTGATACTTCCAATTTTTGTAAGACCCAATAAATCCATGTCCACTAACTATAAAGCATAATAATTTAAGACTTCACTAATATATTTAAATCTTCAATTATCTTGCTCTTTAAATTGACAAGGATCAAAAAATTTAGAATAATTAAACTTAAGATCCATTATATCTCTAAATAGTCTATTATTAGAGAGTTTAGAAAACTTTATAACATTAAATTGTCCTAAAATTCTATTATGTAACCAATATTTACCTTTCATTTCACTAAGGCAAGGTAGATCTTGGATCCTAATGTATTTTATGTTAAGTGTGTATATATTATCATGCCTATTGGCATAAAGTATAAAATTATCATTTGAACTATGAATAGTACATATATCATTCTTGAGGTCTAAAAGATCACCCTTATCACATAATTGCCTTATACTAATAGGGTTTTTCTTAAGTCCTACCAAAAATAAAACATTTGAAATTAAATCTTTACTAATAAGAACAATATTACATGTTTCAATAATGTCTCCTTGAGCATTATCACAAAAAGTGACTTTAACACCATTCATTTTTATAATATTCTTAAAGAATTCCTTGTTCCCAATCATATTCCTATAACATCCACTATCCATGAAAAAAATGTTATTATTTTTCATACACTTATTATTTTCCTAAAATTTAGAGTATTATTATTTTGGAACCCAATCCTTCTTGGGTTTTCATAACACACATATGTACAATATTAATATATTGAGTATTTATTAAAACTTCCAAAAAATATACTTTGTGAAAGCCAAAATATTTCAATTTTTTTAAATAAAATATATGTTTCCAATTTCCTCCTCTAGAAAATTTTGTATAGAATGGGGCACTCTTTTTAGCATAATATTTTTTTTAAAATCTTGTTTTTTTATTAGTAAAATCCATTCCAAATACATACCTATGATGTTTTATTTATTTGTACATTTTATCAAAATTTTCCTTACCAGTGGTAAATTTTGATTGTAACTTTTTTAGGCATGAAATTTTAGAATTTAGTTTCATAAATAAATTTTTATCCTCAACATAAGCTCTACTAGAATTCGTTTTATATTACACTTATGAAAAAAAAATCTCAAGATTATATTTCTATAACTCTTTTTAAAGATTAAAAATTTCAATATTGTATATATCCTAAAATTTTCTATAGAAATTTTTTCCTTAGGAGAACTATGTTTTTTAGAATCTTTTCAATTTTGGTTTTCAACAATTTTCGAAAATCTTGAAACTTCCTCAAAGCTAGGTAAATTATTATTCTCTTTTGATGAAGTATTTTCTGTATCTAAAGATAGATAATTTTTATCATTTTCCCTATCATAATAATTATCATTCAAAATAATATTGGTCATGGTTTCAGTGGATACCTTATCCATAAATCAATTGTTATTCTTTGGAATTTTAGTAAAGAAACCAATATTAGTCTGATATTCACTTTCATTATCTGATGAATTATCTAAAGAACTATCACCTCAACTAGAACTCTAAGTGTTTGAAGATTTTAAAATCTTCATACAATTAGGTCTATATAACTTCTTATAAGTCCTTTAAAAGAAATTACCCTTCTTATCTTTTGTCTTAATATGGGGACAATATTGATGGTCTAGGGCATAACGGAAGCTTGTGTATGTGGGAAATATATTAAAACTTATTTTAATAATTGTTGCTTGAAACCAAGAGAGATGATCTTTCATGAAGAAATTATAATTAATTTATTTAATATTTGAAGATAAAATACATGACCTCATAAAGATTATTTATTGGAGAATGTTGATCATCCGAAAAGACACTTTCATATTACCTTCATTATGTTGTGAGGATCCAAGGATAGAATCCATCTAGTGGTGATACAAATGTTCTCCTATGATCTTTGATAAACAACACTCGATCTCTGGGTGCTAGCGTGGAAAGTAAAATTTCTTTCATTGTTTGTTCTTGATTTCTACTTTTTCAGATCTCTTACACTTCTCATTCATTAGTGTGAGAGAGAAGGTTCTTTTGAGAGAAAATTTATTGTGCGTAACAATTCTATATTCTTGATATTTGGATGCTCTACACAATAGACATAGTCTCATATTAATAGAGTTGGGACATAAGTTAAAATAATATTTAATTGTATATGAGCCAATAAATAACATTTATTACCTTTAATAAATCCCTTATTGCATAATAATAATTATATAATTATTATTTTGTAGTATTCTCTAATTTGTACAATAATAAATATTATATAATGGTCTTGTTAATTAATATTTGTCACTAGAGTCAGTCTTGGTCCATTCAAAATCCTCTAGCATTTATTAAACAACCGAATAAATATTTTATTCATAAATAAATATTTTATTCAAAATCTAGTAAATAAATATTTATTAAAATATTAAATTAATAAAATAAATGTTATACTCACAAGCTGGTGAATAAATATTTATTTAATTTATGAGATCAATATAACATGAATAAAATTATTCCTTGAAATTAAGAATAATACATATTCTATTAATTAACCTCAAATATAATTTAATTGAGATCAGTGGAAACACGTAGTGTGTGACCCTCTAGGATTCTTTCTCGTTAGCATTATGTGGGATTTCCAAGTAAAATATTACTATCTAGCAATAGGCCAAGGAACCAAAGAGAAAGAACTTACTTTTGTAATGTCAAAAACCACATACGAATGCTCACTTTGTAATATAACCCCCATTTCACAAAATTTCTTCAAGAAGATTACACATCCGTGTCACCAACCTATATGCTCGATATGTCTTTCTTTGACTATCTGAAATAAACATGTTGTTACACCATGGCTATGAAATTTAATGTGACAGTTCTATTCTAATCCAAGGGTAGAGATATCATCTTCCATAAATATGGAAGTTACAAATCCTTCCTCTACTTATTCGTTAATGACATGTCACTTGTGACACACCCAATGTATTCAAATTCATAATGAACTATTATCATCATGGTTTACGAAATAAATCTAAGTACCCAAGTTGTAACATGCATTAATAATAATCTTTAAGTCTAAGGACCATCACACACACTTGTTGATAGGAATATCCTATGACACTAAAACATTCATAATTCCTACTGGCATGTCTATTCTCATAATCTTCTATCTTGGATATTACAAAGTGTGAACTTCATGAGAAGAATCCTCATATGATTATGAGTACTCTCACCATATAGTCTATGTACTTTGTATTCCTTCCAATATGTTATTCTACTGTATAAAATTATTTGATAATATCATCATAGCACATCAAGGTTCTTATCATAGTGGGGAACTGGTATAACATTATCAGTGTGACATATACTCTAGGAAATTATTACATTAGGGTCATGTAGAATAATAATAAATATGTAATAATAAGTTTTATTAATATTCAATATATCTAATATACATGTAATCAAAGTAAAAATAGTTGGTCCTAAGATACCGACACCAAAAAAATCCCACTTGGACTAAATCCAACTACCTACAACCTTCAGTCCACTAAACCTCACATGATAGTCTTGTTTCTACTGAGTTAAGGCTTTGGTCAAAGGTTCCACCACATTGTCTTCTTAGAAAATACTTCCCACTGCAACTTTACCTATCTGAGATAAATCCTTCAAGATATGATACTTACAAAGTATGTGCTACATCCATTGATGTGACCTCAGATCTTTTATAAGATCCACCACTACAATATTAGCACAATAGAGTGTCATGGTAACTTTACTGCCAGATACCACATCAATCTCTTAGATAAAATTTCACATCCGTACTAATTATTTAGTTTCCTTAAAAGTTTCAATATACACAGAATATGTTGTAGAATCTACAAACATATATTTCATTGATCACTTCTAACTCACAAAACCTCCATTAAAAGTGAAGTTGTATCTCATTTGTGACTTTAGGTCATCTGGATCACTTTAGAAACTAAAATCTATATATCCTCCAATGAATAGTTCCCCATATCCTCCATAAACTAAGAAAATATCTTTAGTACACATCAAATACTTAATGATAGCCTTGAATACTATCCAATGGAGGTGACTTGGATCTGCTTGATATCTTCATACTGCACTTAATTCATAGGTGACATCCAGCCTAGTACATAACATGGCATACATGACTGACAAAATCGATGATGTGTATGGAATCCTTGTTATTTTTTTCTTTTCTAATGTGTATAAGGACAACTTTTCCTAGAAATATGAATGTCAGGTGACATTGGAAATAATCCCCTGTTATATTGTTCCATACTGAATATCTTCAGTATCTTGTCAATTTATGTACTTTAACTTAGGCCGAGAAACTTCTTGGATTAATCATGATGGAACATGATCCCAAGAATATATGCTACCTCACCCAAGTATTTCATAGAGAGGAATTTATTAATCCACACCTTAACAGACTATAATATTGGTATTTAATTTCCAATGAGTATGTCATCAACATATACTATTAAGAAAAAGATTGCACTCCCACTAAACTGTTTATAAACACATGGATCATATTGGTTATTTATGAAAACAAATTTTATGATGGCCTCATCAAAATGAATTTTCCATTACCTGGATGCATTCTTTAATCCATAAATGGATCTTTGAAATGTGCATACATCATTAGAATCCTTTGGAGTGAAAACCCATTTGGGTTGTATCATATAGACATCTACTTAACGGTTCCCATTAAGGAAGGATATTTTGATATCCATTTTACAAATCTCATAATCATGGAAATATATAATGGAAAGTATAATTCTGATGGATTTAATCATTGAAACTAGTGAAAATGATTCGTTATAGTCGATTCCTTGATACTTTTTAAACCCTTTTTCAATGATTTGTGCCATAGAGGAACCTAATTTTACTTCCATCTCAAAATTCTTCTTTAATACCCATTTGAAACCAATGTGCTTTACATCTACTAGAGGGTATACCAAAATATAGACTTGGTTTTGTTACATGGAATCTATTTCATAATTCAAGGCTTCTTTCCACTTGGAAATATATCTTTTACTTACTGCTTCCTTGTAGGTTATAGGATCATTATTATCAACTGATAATTATTCACCATTCCCAATGACTATAAAACCATAACATTATATTTCTCTAACCTCTATAGTAATATTATATAGTAATTGTCTCTCTGGAATAATTTCTTCTTGAATGAGGCTTTTTGGATTTTTTTCCTATGCCAACTCAAGTGCATCTTGAGTCTGGACTTCATCGAAGTCTATCTCGCTCCCACTATCTCTTTTAGATATAAGATCCTCCTCAAGAAATGTGGGACATATTCCAACTAAAACCATTCTTAAGAAGGATGTTATAAGTAGTATCTGTTTATTTCTTTGGGATATCCTATAAAGATACACTGTGTGCCTTGGGTTGCAAGATTGTCACTTTAAGAGGCCTTAAAAAAATACTTTTCAACCCCACACATGTAAGTAAGACAACATGGGTTTCTTTTTATTCCATAATTGGCATGGTATACTGTATTTTTATTTTATTAGAACTCAATTTAGTAAGTATGTTGATGCTTTTAACATGTATCCCCAAAAGGATAATATAAGACTCACATGACTCGTCCTTGATCTCACCATTTCCAATAAGATGTGGTTACTCCTTTAACTTACACCATTCCGTTGAGGCATATAAGGAAGATTGAGTTGAGATAAAATCCCAAGCTCCCATAAATAATTAATCAAGTCTTGATTAAGATATTACCTACCATGGTCTAAGTGAAGTTTCCAAATATTATTACAAAGATGGTTTTCAACTTCATTATTTTATTCCTTGAATTTATTAAAATATTTTGACTTATACCTCATTAAGTAGAAATATCCACATCTACTAAAATCATCAGTAAAAAATATAAAGTATGAGTACTCACCCCTTTATTCAATATGAAATGGTCCACACAAATTATTATGAATGAATTAAAGATAATATATGTCCCTTTAATCATTACCACTAAATGGGGGTTTGTTCATTTTTTCTTGTAAACATGTCTGACATACACAAAGTGGTTTTAGTTCAAAAAAAATCTAAATATCCATCTTGATGTAATTTAGTCAAGTGATTTTCATTTACATTACATACCTTGTGATTCCAAAGTTGGGTGTGGTGTGAGTCATGTAAAGTAACTTCATTATCAATCTCCATTATTTGGTTTGTGTGATCCAATGCATAAAGACTTTTATTTAAATGTGACTTACCACAAAAATGATATATTTATAAAAGAAGAAACATTTATTCCCAAATTTGAAAATAAATCCATCCATATCAATTTTGGATATAGATATAATTTTTTTTAACTAAAGTAACATAATAAAAACAATTTAAAATCAATATAATTCTGGTCGGAAATGTGAGTCGGTAGTCCCCTATAGTTATAATAGCAAATTTATCTCTATTGGCTACTTGAAGAAATGCATATCCTCAACCAATCTTTCTGAATCTTCTTGGTTCCTTTATTTGAACACATATGTAATCCCCACAATCTATATCTAATACATTGTTTATAGAAACATATAAATTGCACTAAAAAACAAATGCACCTAAATATTCCACTTCCTTCTTTGTTTGGGTGAATTTTTTCTTATAGTGGTCCTTCTTTTCACTTGATAAACAAAAAAAATCATGTTCCCTTGCTTTCCCCTTGATCTTCCTCTTCTTGGAAGGGCATGAAGAAGCTTTGTTCTTAAATCTCTTTCCATTCACTTTCCATTTGTTCTCCATAAGTAAAAAACGTTTTTCACACTTTTTATCCCTATTTACATGGATAAAAAGAGTGACAATATCTTGAAGATACATCCCAATGTTTTTCATATTAAAATTCATAACAAAGCTAGAGAAGCTTTGAGGTAATGATGTTAGAATGAGGTTGGTGCTCAGTTCTTCAGGGAGTTTAAACCCTAGAACCTCTAAGAACTCAATATATCTAATGGTCTTGACTATGTGAGGACTAGTTAGGGAACCCTCTTCAATATTGCTCTGAAAGAGTTACTTGGAAACCTCAATTTGTTCTTGTATAAATCTCTCCTTGTAAAGACCATGGAGTTGATTAAGCATTCTATATGAATCTATGTTTTCGTGATACATCATTTGTTCATTAGACATTGATGAAAGAATCAAACATTAAACGTCGACCACATTTCTCAAATGTTTTTCATAGATAAGGATCTCTTCATCACTCACCACTCTAGAAAGTGGATCGGGCATTGAGGATTTTAGAATGTAATATTTTCATTCACGGTGTAGCATGAAGGTGTCTAAACCACTCCTAGAAGTTACTACCCATTGGGAGGTTATATTTCTCCAATATTGATCATAAGGATAGTGCAGATAATGAAATTTTAATTTTATTCTATAATTAAAAGGATCAAATTATTAGTACTTTTCTTTATTAAAAAATAAGTGAGATAAAATAAATTAAATGGTTTTTATTTATTTTTTTGTTAAATCTACCACTATTTTATCAAGTATAAATATCTCTCACCATTGAACTTGAAATTTCTAGTTTCTTTAACATTATAGTGGAAAGGATCCCCATTAATTTTTTTAATGATCCAAAATTTATCCATGAAAACCATAATAAAGTTATTAGGTAAGCAGTCTTGAAAACTATGGACTTACAGCTCCTTGATCCATTTAGTGGATTCCCCTATCCTGAAATACTAACTTCGATTTTCTCAACACTTGCCTCCAAATTTGTGTTTAAATGACTTTTTTCATTAAACTCAATAAAATTTCGGTTATTTCAACCCAAAAATCTTATGAGAACTCCCCGATAAAAGTAAGTTTCTTGAATTTGGCCATGTACTACACTTAATTATATGGTTTCACTCCCAATAAAGTAATGGAAGGCTTAGTTAGACTTAATATTTAATTGAGGTATTTTAGTTTATTATGCATAAATTTTATCTTTTCTTATCCTTTATAGGTCTTTTTAATATTAAGTGGATGTTACTTAGTTAATTAACCATGATGGATAAAATATTTACACATAATTCATTTATTTAATTTCTTTATATGCACATTAATTAATTTATTTATGTGATCACATCCTTACATCCATAAAATAAATAATTACATAGACAAAAATAATTAATTTATTAAAAGACCCATTCATTAGCTTTATTTAATAGTTGATTTAATGAGAGGATATTAAATCAACCTTTGACCTAGGGTAAATAACTCTTATTTTCGATCTTGGTATGAGTTCTAGCATTCTATCTATCCACCTATGTATCACCTAGGTTGGCATCATCATGGTTCTATCTTGAACCACCTCAACATACCATAGGATGATCCATTAATTAAAAATATTTATTACTCACATGCAGATGAGGGGAACCAAATGATTGGTTAAAGGGGATTACATAAATATCCTTAGACATACATGTCTTACATAATAATAGATGGGGGTAACTCATAGTCCATCATTTAATTTAATATTAAATAATTGAAAACTCAGGTAATAAATTAAATTAAAACATCTGACACATACACTAGTCTTTTTCAAG
Source organism: Viscum album (assembly GCA_963277665.1). Classification (NCBI taxonomy): domain Eukaryota; kingdom Viridiplantae; phylum Streptophyta; class Magnoliopsida; order Santalales; family Viscaceae; genus Viscum; species Viscum album. The sequence goes on along the minus strand of OY728130.1, from coordinate 96,603,012 downwards.
CTAATGAACATTCATACATGCAACGAATATGAAAAATTAAATGGCTAGCATTCATTTATTTATTCATTATTTTATTATTTAAGATAAACGTGATTGAATTAATTAATTAATTGATTAATTGATTAATTCTCTTTCATCTTTAATGATCATTTGATCTTATTTAGAGATACTCATCATTAATGGAATTTATGGAAAATAAATGGAGAAACCAATAATGAAATATTAATTACAATAAATTAATTGATCATTAAAATTCTTTAAAACTATTATTAAATTTTCAAACACACAATAGTGTTCCAATTAATAAAATAAGGTTTTAATGATAAAATTTTTAAATTTAATGTAATTTTAATTTTTTCAAATAATAGGAGACTACACGGAATGTACATGCAACTACATGCCATGTAACTCAATTTTCATATATCCAAGTCACATGCCTGGGGCTTCAATGTGTTAACTCATCCATACTACATGGTGTGTACCTGCCATCTACACAACCTGTATCTTCTTTTCGTTTTCCATGTTGGACTTTTCAATACGTGGTGTGAAATAAAAGCACCCCATGTAATTATTTACTCAGTTCATCTAGATACAATGCACATGGGTAAACAGCGTGTGTTCTAGCAGCACATCATGTAACCTAGTTTTACTAGCCAAGGATTTGGCACATCCCAATGGAAACTCCATTCATTATACATTTTTTCTTAAACCTTTAATAAAATGAAACACTGAACGAACATGATTAATATGTCGATGACTTGTTAATTCAAATTGGATTAAAGAATGAATAACTTCAAATGAAAATATAACCACAATTTCACATAGACAAAAATCAAATAAATAATTATAAATTTAAATGTGACCACTCTAATACCACTTTATGGTTTTGGGTGTTATGAAAACATTCATAGCTGGGTGATATATTAAAATTTCGTTTTATAATCATTTCTGAGGATCCTGGACATCAAATTCATAATTCATCTATTTAATATTTGAAGAAATTAATATTCGATCTTAGGAAAATTCTTTTTTTGTGAATATTGATTTTATGAAAATACCCTTTAAAATTACCTCCATTTCACTATGAGGATCCAAGGATAGAATCCCTCTAGTGGTGACAGACATGTGCTCCTATGATCTCTTATAAACACCACTTGATGTCCAGGTTCTAGAATGGTGAGTCATATGTCTTTCATTGTTTGTTCTTGATCGCTCATTCTTCGGTCTTGAAAAAATCTCTCATCACTTCTCATTATTGAGAGGGAGGGAGAATGAGGAGTTGAAAGATAATTCATTGTGTAAAACAATTATCTGTCCTCAATTTTTGGATTCTCTACACAGCTGCTTGTTTATATAGTTGGGATTTAAGTTAAAATATTATTTAATTTCATATAGTCTATTAAATAACATTTATTACCTTTAATAAATCTAATGCCACATAATAATAGTAATATAATTATTATTTTGTGGTGCATTCCATCTTTCACAATAACAAATATTATATAAAGATCTTGTTAATTAATATTTGTCACCGAACATGGTCTTGGTCCATTCAAACTCCTTTAGAATTTATTTAACAACAGAAAAAATATTTTATTCATAAATAAATATTTTATCCACAATCTAGTAAATAAATATTTATTAAAATATTCAATAAATAAAATAAGTATTGTATTCACAAGCTGGTGAATAAATATTTATTTAGTTTATGCTATCAATATAACTTGAATAAAATTATTCTTCAGACATGAGAATAATATTTATTCTATTAATTAAACTCAAATATAATTTAATTGAGATCAACAGAAACACTTAGTATGCGACCCTCTAGGATTCTTTCTCGTTGGAATTAGGTGGGATTGTCTAAAGTACAAAATTACTATTTATCAATGGGTCAAGGCTCCCAACCAATATGCTTGATATGTATTTCTTTGACTATCTAAAATAAACATTTCATTAAACTATGACCATGGAATTTAATATGAAGTTTATATTCCAATAAAAGGGCTAAGATGTTATCTTTCATAAATATGGAAGGGATAATCCTTACTCTAATTATTCATTAATTATATCTCACTCATGATGCACCCAATGTATCTAACTTCACCATGAACTATTATCATCATGGTTTATGAAATACATCTAAGTACGTGAGTTATAACATGAATTAATAATAATATTAATGTCTAAGGACCATTATACATGCTTGTAGATAGAAATATCTGATGATACCAAAACTTGTGGAATTCTTAATGGAAGGTCTTTTATCATAATCTCTCATCTTTGAGATTACTAAGTAATAACTTCATAAGAAGAATCCTCATATTCATATGAGTACTTGAACATAACAGGCTATGTACTATGTGTCTCATCTAGTATGTTATCCAACTACAAAACATTATTTGAGAACATCTTTATATCACATCAAGGTACCAGCATATCGGGTAACTTCTATGACTTTATCAGTGTGATTTATACTATAGGACATTATTACATTAAATTTATGTAGAAGAACAAACAATATGTAATAATATGTTTTATTAGTATTCCATACGTTGAATATACATGCAATCAAAGTACAAAAAGATGGTTTTAGAACATCAAATCCAACAAATATGGTCTTATATGACCAAATTTCTTACACTCATCACATATCATTTTAGAATAATCCTTATTCTCACTTTCTTCCATAAAATTATCCTTATACTTATATTTGAAATATTTCACCCCAATGATCTTATTCATTCTCTTAAAAATATTAGATAACTCATTATCAAACTATTCATAATAACTACTCCCTATTTCAACTTGAACTTATTTTTCTTTAGATATTTAAAAACTTTGTTTACAAATATCACTTTTTTAGAAATAGTTGAAGTAGAAGTAAAATATACTCCATTTTTATTTTTTATTTTTCTGCATCTCTTTTTAATATTCCCGTGTACTGTATAAGATAACCAATCAAATCATCTAAAATCAACTTAGTAATTGTATCATCAATAGTTGTTCTGTTGTATTCTCACTCTCCCAATATAATCTCAATGATATTTTCAATCAAAATATCATCTTTAATACCTTTATCACCCATAGACTATAAACTATTAAAAAAATCAAGAATATTTGATGCATCATAGCAACGAATTATCTATATATGGAATCAAATTTTTGATAATCATCTCTAAGTATTGCACTTATTGTTTTTATAAATTTATAAGTATCAAAAAGTGTATTCTCCAACTTCTTCAAAATATTATTCATAGATTCATAAAACTGAATTTGAATGTAGACATCCCTTGTTATAGAATATAGAAAAGTATTCCTTACATGATAATTCAGTTTATATTAAATTTTATATTGATTTATTAATTTAGAAACTTACTTATTATGAATTTGGTAATTCCCAATAAGATATAAAAACTTATCTACCCCAATGTTAATAATAGCGGTTTTCATACAATCTCTACAATATTTATAACTAGTACCATAAAAATCGACGGTAATCTAGGATTAAGATTCATGAGAGTTTCAACATTTAAACCAACCATCTTTGTAAACAAAAAAAATATAATATTTCTACAAAACACATGTTATTGTAAAATAGTTTATAAAACATCTATAAAAAAAATTTATAATAGGATTTATAAAACATTAGAAACTTGAGTAATATAATAGAAATAAAAACTAGCAAGTTAAGCAGTAGAATCTACTCAAATACCAAATGTAGGATTGAATAGTATAATAATGTATAAAAAATTGGGTGAATTTTAGTTTATAAAATAAAATTTAAAAAATTCATTGACCTCTTTATGTAAAATTATCAGATAGAAATTTTTTCCAAACTTCATATTACAAATCGGATAGATTGTTCATCTGAATATCAGAGTATAGTAAAGTAAAAAGTAAGTAAAAAAATTATTATACAAATTAACATCATAAAATATAACTTTTAAAAACAACTAATAAATATTTTATAAATTTATAAATAAAAAATTATAAAACTTTATAAAAGATTTATTTACACTTTAAACTTCAGCGTTGAGGAATTCTATAACCCAAACTTTAGGTATCCATAGTTTTAACCAAACTATAAAGTTATGTTTTCCTTAAGAAATGAAACCCTCAATACTAGGATTAGAAGAGATATGTTTTCCTACCCATGGTAACCCTCAATAAGAATGTCATACACAACCTATGTCTTCATATCCCTTGAATCCCTTGATCAAACTAGATTGGACAAAAAATAGTGATTACAAAAGTGAAATGTTCTAAGACATTTACAATCTTTACAGAGATGTCTTAGAACAAAAACACTCTAAAGATTTAAAAATTTTGAGTGACAAGATGTCACAACTTAGTAAACTTCCAATGGATTTAGTTTCAAAATCATCAGATCCACCACCAATAATTCTCTACTATTTATAAAAAAGGTTCTAATGATCATATCATGTCATCTCGAAGTTGGTTGTAATGGCCTCAAAACAAAATCCATATTGAAAGGTCATCATGTTTATCTAATGATCGTAATATTATACACCATCATATTGTACCAAGTTTTCATACTATGGTATGATTTTTTTCATCAAGAGAAATTATATATCTCAATCTCAAAGATTTAAGTAAAATACTATCTAGAAAACATTTCTTCTTCCATCCAAAAAATGTTTTTATAAAAGTCTTAATATAATTTCATCAATTTATACTTAGTTATATTATGACTTGGGAACTTTTATAAATATTTTCCATATATATATGTAACATTGTATATGAACTTTAGAAAAATTATTAGAATAAATAAATTTATTATGTCGGATAAATTAATATCTATACTTCTAGAAAAAATGATATCCTCATAAAACATACTTAAAACTATGGAAGTATAAGAGGTATTAAAATATATAATTTTAAGAAATTTTATTATGATCTTTAAAAAAATATTATAAAGTGTTGAAAAACATTTTGACTCAAAATTTACATCATGTCACTATGATATTCATTTCATGACAGAGGTGAAAACATAGGATTGAATGGTATTTATGCATTTGGTTTCCCAATTCCATTTTTGAGGCATGCCTCGTTAAGTAGACCGGGGTGGTTTCCCTTGATGAGGCCATGATTTTTTCTAACACTTAATAGGAGTCCTAAGATCATACTTAGAAATAAGAAGAATATGAGTGGGGCTTATGCATAAATATGGGTTGTGATGATTTTTCTACGACCTACTAATTGATAGTTGGATATAAGGATGAATGGAATCATGTGGAATATGGCCTCAAGGGAAAGTGATTGGGGATTTTTCATGGGATTCCCTATTATAGATATATCTTTCTTATAGTTTTTTCATGGTGATGAAATCATCAATGGGGTAATGGGAGGGTCTTACACCTAGGAAGGAATCACATGTCCTCATGGATCATTTAATGGAATCAGGGGCTAGGATGATCATGATGATCTACAAGAGACTGCTCTAGTGCCCTCATGATAGAGACCATCATTATCAAGGTAATATATGATAATGATAATCCTAGGGGTTCTTCCTACCTGGGGGGAAATTATAGAGCCTCTTTTTATAAGGGAATTCATGATTGAGTATGTGTATACTAGTGTGCATGCTTAAATTGTAGGTCCAATGGTTTTAATATATTCCTTAATAATTGGATTCTTTGGTTAGTGACTTTGGTGAAGAGATTATCTAACATTAAAATTAGGGATGTGCAAGGTTCCCTATTATGTGAATGGAAGAGGGTGGTTCTCCTTAGTGAAGTGCCTTAAGAAGGTTTTACCCTAGTGGGGGCTAGGTGAGGTTCTTTTCCCTAGCGAGGGATAGGTGAGGAGGCTTCACCCCAGTGAGGGATATGTGAGGTGATTTACCCAAATTAGAGTTAGCCTAGGTGATTCATACTAGTGAGGTATAGGAAAAATTGTTTTCCTAGGTTGATAATGGGTGAAGGGGTTCTACCTATCTTGGAGGTAGGATGAAATAAATTTTCTATAATGCAAATGTCTCTATGGGAATTGGCCATGCTTTTACCTAGTGTATCACACATCGAAGGGGTTGGAAGAATGATTATATTTTGTGGTTAAAAAGGTGGTTCATTCACCCCAATATAATAATATTAGGGGATAAGTGGTCATTCATGAAGGTTTTATCATTAGATCACTCAGTTACCCTTAATTTTTGTTAATTCCTTTAAGTTTTGAGCATTATAGTCTACCATAAGGGGACTCTAGAGACTAGGGTGAACATACCTTCAAGTATCTATTTATATTCTAGAAGTTGAGAATATATTATAAAATTAAGATACCAAGGGGTGTATTTATAGGAACAAATTATACATAAGTGCAAGGTAGTTTGGTGTGGAGGCTAGTTAACTCAGGTCTACTAGGATATAGTATCTTGGGTGCATGTATAGGGCCCTGGGTGAAATGATCTGGGAATTACTCTAGGGAAATTGGAGAAATAGTGGGGATATTATGAGGGACCTTTGGACTTGTCAACCTTGGTCCTTTATCCCACAACATGATCTCCAAAATCCCCCCCCCCCTTAGAATTGGATCTGATCTTACAAATAGGATTGAATTCTAAGGTAAGTGTTTTTGTGGTGTGATAATGAACTAGGGTGTAAGTATAATTTCTACACGATTTCTCTGGGTGAAGCATGCACTAGTGTGGTTGTAAAAATGACATGGAATAAGCTGGGAGAATGGAATAGAAACTATATAAATAGTGGTATTCCCCCTCCACACATGAGTATACTTTCTTTGACTTGATAGAAATGTGTAGTTGTGCACTATCCTTTTTCCATCTTATTTCATGATACCTCAATGTAAGAAATTGAATCATATACTACCTTAACATGACCCACCCAAACCCCCCCCCCCAAACTGAGATAAAGACCTTAGAAAAGGGGTCTGAGCGAAGTACTGTAGTGAAGTGTCCTAAGAAAAGAAACTTTGCGAAGGGGCCTAAGTGGGGATACCTGGATGAAACCACCTAAGTAAAAAAATTGAATTTGTAAAATTTATACTCAGTTTATTTCATGTTATCAATACCAACACCTCCGGTAATTTTTTATATATCTGATTTATCATACATATAAATTTTCTAAATTCTTTATTATATTAATATGGCCAGCTCTTCAAAAGTTATTTTGGATACTAAGGTTTCTGATCAGATCAAACATATGGTTACAGATGTAGAGTAAGGGTATAATGACCAATAGAATCCTTTTCTATTGTCTTTATAAAACATATTGAATAAATGCCCCAAAAGTACCATGTATCATATTTTTTCCCATTTTGTGGAATTAAATGTTGATCAATGTTAAAATACCTCACCCAAATTCCAACCTTCCAAATTCATGGTACATGGAATACATGAATCTGGGCATACACAAACATATCTTCAAAGAGTGAATACACACTGAAATAGAAGATTTATCTAAACTGATTAATTTATCATTCCAAGAGAACTCTAGAAAAAAAAAATTACACTTTATAACCTCATATTCACTACTTCTCCTCCATATTTTATTATGCCACCATTGACCAAGCACAATGTTGGAATAAAGAGTGGGACCTACACTCTGGATTAGGTTCTAGGATCGAGTGTATGTGGGATTATTAGGTCTAGAAAATATGGTTTTAGTTTGAAAATCCTATAAATTAAATATACATCTATGAAGATTTTTGGATTTTCTAGACATATGTGTATAATAATAATGAACTGATTCCAAACTTTCTAAGAAATTGGACTCCTCAAACCAACATCTCCAACCTAACACATCGAAAAGTGGGAAGTAGTGTATGGGACATATACAAGGTTTATAGGGATACAATCCTTGGAGTCGTGTACAATGAGATTTTTCTCCCATCAAAAATATGGGTAGACCTTTAGAAGACACCATACTTGGCCCAATAGTTACTAATAGAGGATAATTATTCTATAGGGGAGGAACTTGGCCCCCAGACTAATATCAATTTCAATGATTTGATAAATATCTTCTAATCTCTTATGGTGATAGGCTTATATGCAAGTGCCCAATGGAATGTCTCTCTATGTGAAAGATAGGATTCCCATACACATATTGTTCATAGACATATTAGGTCCAATATTAGGGGTGTGGGAATTCAATTAACCCATAAATATTCCCGGAGACTTGTCTGGATAGATTCTTGTCCATGTGGTTATGTTCGTACATGATTTCAGTGCATGACTCCAACAATAGTGTTAGGCCAAGAACATTTTTGATGGCCACAGAGTTAGAATTGGGGGATGCTTTAGGCTTGGTTATACCAGTACTAGTTTATATTCACTAGTTTATTTTACACATCTTCAAGGGGAAGGTCCCTTTTAATATCACATGACTATTCTAGATATTATGGCTATAGATGGAAACTCCCTTCAATTACTATTGTATCCTTATTTAAGTTCAAATCCAAAATATAAAATTCAATCCATTTATCTAGTTTTATTTTGGAATTAGGTTATTCTCTATGAATAGTGGTGTTACTCTTAAACTCCTCAGTTTTCATTAAGAGTACAAATTCTTATCATATGGGTGGACTCCTATAAGAAAAATTATTGATGATTAAAGAAACTCATATGAGCTATGGTGTTTCACATTCAATAGAGGCTTAGAGTGATATTACCCTGATATGGGGTGAATTAGGGTGTTCTAGGATTATAAAATCGAAAACATTGTTCCTTAAATATCTTACTTTAACTAATGTATATTGACCTATTAACCATGAGGGTCACTTGGATTTCTCATGACTTATAATTTAATTTTATTTTCATTTCTATTGAACCTTTATTTACTAGATTTTCTTTAGATTGATTGACCCATTTTGGTGTGAAAGAATAAAGTAAATGTGAGCATGATAATTTACTTAGCTCACCCTCACTAGTCTATATCCCTGGAGTATGCATCAGTGATGTACACCACACCAAATCACTATATAGATCACTGCTCTTCACTGGGGTCACTCCCCTTAAAAATGTTCAGGATAGGTCACCCCATTCCCAGGATCACTACCTTACAATGTTTATGGATAACTCCCTGCTTCCTAGGGGTTACTCTCTTGAACGTTCCTTTTAATTCTCACTAACAGTGGAAAGGACCATTTTCACACTATTTATGGACATGCACATCACTTCTTTATCACCAATTACATGGAATAAATACTTGAATGTAGATATATGAGCTGTTGAAATCCAATTGGAATTCTACTTTATAATATGTGAATAAAACCTTGATTCGTCACCTCATCTTCACTTTCTAGAGAAATAATGGAATACCTCATTCACTACATAGTATTGATCACTTCTATTTTCTTTGGAAATATCTCTAATGGTACCAATTCTTCAAGATTCGATCCCCTCACCTAAAAAGAATCCTCCTATTTCATCTTTCCCTGAAAATAAGATATGACTCTATACACAATGTTCAACATTGCCTTCAATAGATCTCCCTTCTTTAAATATGGAGGTCATGAAACCAATCTCTTGGAAACCTATCAATAACATTATAGGGTAATAAAACCACCCATAACCCCTCTATTATCTCCTCTATTATTATGCAACAAAATAACTGCATCGTGGACTTCTCTATCCTCTTACAGTGTGAATTAATTCACTAATTAATCCACTATCATCAATGTTGCAAATCAACTTCAATCTTGGCTTAGATCATAGTCTATAATTGAGACACATGATTTATGAAACATTAAATATCCATATCATGCATATCTTAAGTGATTTATCCCAAAATATTTGTGTCACCCATTGAAATTCCTGTCACCGAGGCCTAGTATAAAATAAATGGTTGTTTTTCTCCAAAAACATTAAACACCATAGATTTGGTCCTCTTATGTTGGTTGTTTTGGCTTGAAGTTTCACCAGTCAACAATTACTTTTCCACCACATGTGTATTCCTTGTTTCTTACTCATGTTGGACACTTACTCACTAGTTATTCAACACAAAATAATACATTGACTATGGCCTTCCCCAAATCCATATTTTCCAAGTCCATTTCACATAGGCACTCCACCAATGTTCCATAATCATCCCTACAATGTGGTATAATATGTGTGGTCATTTTTACTACCCATGACCATTAAAATGACCATATATTACTTGTTAATTTCTCATAGGTTCATTTTAATTCCACCATAAGGACTACTATGGCATGGCCCCTTTATATTTTCCTATTTTGGTTATTTTCTTCTCAAAATACCTTATAAAATGGTCATGGCTACACATGAAACCAATTCTATATCTTCACTACATCCTCCACTGTGGTCATATCCTTCCAATATTAGTTGTGTTTCACTTTTTTGAAATTCAACACATAGTTCTTCACCTTTGGTTTACCTCCAAACTAATTCCACTTGAACAATCACATCTTTTTCAAAAATTCAAACATGAATATCTTTCTCTCAACAACTCATATTGGATACCACTATCATGATCAATCAATATACCAAGAACTATATCATTAATTTTGTAATCATCAGTAATGTGTTTTAAACAATGATATTTTCAACAAATCAAATTTACTTTATTAAGATACCAACACACATCTTGTCTTAATTTTAACAAATCTAACATACATTAGGATTAATAACAATATACACCTTTATATTTTGTTTAAAATACACAATGGACCATTTAAATTATCTTCCCCCACTTGATGGAAATGAAATAAAAATGGTCTTTACAATTTCCCCTTTTATATATATTGATTAAAATTTATTCCTTCTCCCTTTATTGGAGGGTACATAATCATCTTTATAGCTCCCCCCTTCATTTTAGGGGAACTTTATTCAATAATTATCCCCCTTAATATAGGAAGAAACTTCAAGATGTTTTAGCTCCCCCTTTATCTTCAAATTCTAGGAGGGATTCCTAATATATTTTTATCTTACATAGGCGAAACTTTATCCCTATTTCATTCTCTCTATAGATTCATTGAGTCAGTTTACCACATGGAGCATGAGATGTCAATAAATCCTCTAAGTCTACTAAGCCTGATATCATTGCGGGAAACATGATTTTTTATATATAACAACAATATTTTACATTTCACTCGTGAATACCAATGAAAACATATAACAATTTTATATTTTCCATCTCTTTAAACACAAATTGTGATCCCTAACACACTTTACACCAAACTATTAATAAAAATATCAAATCACATGGTTGAGAGGATCATATCACATGATGAATTAATTTATACCACATGTTAAAACATATATTCAATTTAATCAAATGATGCCATTTTTACTCCATTCCTTCAAGTTCTTTATAGTCTTCAAAATTATTCAGTAGATATGAATTTAGCTCCATAATATGTTTTTTATAGCATAATCACCTCATGGATCATATATCCCCCTTAATTTTTCACTTTAAAAACCATTGGAAATAATATAGTACATAAAGAGAGGGGTACCTCAAAGTTCCTAAAATTGAGAATAGTGTTGGTTAAGATGATCCAACCCAACACCATCCATATTTCCTTTTCCATTTTTCATCTTTCAGGAAAGGAATTACATAATATCTTCAACTTATTCATCTTTCAAATCTCTAGTATTTGGATACCTCAACCTCTATACAAATGATAACCCTTGTGTGTTACCTCTTACACACTTATCTTCATTAATGCAGGCATTTTTATTTGTCCTTGCCTTGGTATTTTCCAAAATTGTGGAATTGATCACCCTTAAAAAAGTAAAATATTGTTTTGCATCATAAGTTGATCTCATAATTGTATTTATTTTCCATTAAATATTATTATTTTTAATTTTGGTGGTTTTTTTAAAACCACTTTGTAAAACCTCTTTCTTAATGTATATGAGTTCCATCTTAAAATACTTCTTCCTCGGTGGAGTCAACTTTATATTCTCTTTCACATTCTTATAGTTGGAAAAACCTCTTTATTTTGCTTCCATATTTTCCTTTGAACCTTCCAAGAGTGTTTTTATGATATTATAGATTGGGGTGATTGATACACCCTCCTTTGAGGCTTAGTTTCACCATACAAAACATTAAACCTATTTTTAATCTTAACAGGACTTCTTTTAGGATATGAATTCTCCTTTTAAGTCTTAGGATTGAACTATCTGTGTATGGATTCATTACCCTTCCATACATTCATCCAATTGTGATACCTTAAAATGGGACTGATTTTAGAACAAATAAATCATGTACCCTAAGAATCATCTCTCATTCGGTATCTCCTTAATTGAGATATATGTATAGATAGAGTTTTTCTCACATACATGGGCTTATTATCATTAAAACACATACTCACGATGTGACCAAATATTCACAATATAAGTCTTTATTGATTCCTTCTTTCATGTATCAACCCTTCCAAAATTTTCATGGAATAAATATTTTCTCCTATATGTCAGATCTGAATCTCTCTTACTTTATACACAAGTTGAGGTATATTTCAGTGGAATTTACATCTTCTCTTTTAAGGTGTTCATCCTCTCCTCAAGACCTATTATCTTTTTACGTTTTTCTTTCAATTTTATAGCCAAAATTTTCATATCTGATCTAGTATCTCTTGCAACCCATTTGATTTCTTCATATTGTGTTCTTAGTGAAAAAACTCTTTCCTTTAATTCCCTCTTTATGTCCATTTGTTTTCGAAATTCTTAGGAAATATCTCCAAAAATATATATTTGTTCTTTCATTTTTATTCCCCTTTTTTATTAATAAAATTCACGGTCACTTGTTCTCATATTAATCTATGATTTTACTTTTAAAATATTCAATCATCAAATATTAACTCCATGCATGTTACTCCCTCAGCCTTTGTTTCCACTGCGTGAGAATTTATTATAATAGAAACTTTATGTTATTGCCTCTTCACCACCATAATTTTATATCTTTTTTAGATATAATAGAGAGTATAAAATTTCACTTCCTTTCTTCATATGGGAATTTGAATCAGAATTAATATTGGGATTATATTTTACCATGGCAAGATAACACAACTTCTGGGATGAATTCCTCTAATTCTTATTCTTATTTACTTTTTACATAAGGAAATTTTCATTTGGATTTTATTATTTTCCAAAAATATATTCCAACTTTATCCATATATCTTTAGATGATCTAAACTAATTAATATCATCGAAGATATATTCATCAGGATCCAATTTTAATGATTCATTAACTGAGGCATCAATTCCAATGTTTCTTTGATTTATCTCAAAGATAAATCATTTTTGGATTAATAGAACAATTATATCTATAAACACTTCTTGAGGAACTCCCAGAGAATCTTCCATGAAAACAATAAACTATGCTTTCCATGTTCTGATTTTTTTTCCATAAAATATATGAGCCTTTTGTTTTGGATTTTATTTGTATTCTATAAATTTAGGACAATTTGGAGTAATAAACAATCTAAGAAAAATGAGTTTATCCCTTTGATACCACTTCTTGGCCCTTCAATAGAGGCTTAGAGTAATATTACCCTAAGAGGAGGGAGTGAATCCGGGTGTGATTGACTTATCTAAATTAAACACTTAATACTTTAAAATCACATTTTCCCTAATGGATCTTGACCTCTCAACCTTGAGGGTCACATATATTTATCTTGAATTATACTTTTATCTGATAATAATTTCTATTGACTAATTATTTACCAGATGTTATTTAGATTTATTGAACCATTTTGGTGTGCACATATAAAGTAAATAGGGTAATGAGAATTTACTTGTATTACCCTCACTAGGCTACCTATAAGGTGTTGTAATAGTGGGTTCCCAAGACCTAACTTGAGTAGTACTTTTGATTACCATATCTTTTATACAGTGAGTCATACATGATGTACACTTACCAATATAATGTTAATATTTATATATTTACTATTTAAATGGTAATTTCCATAGATTATTTATTGTATCAAAGGTTATAATAGTTCCCAAGCTATAATGAGAACCTTAAGATACTAGGACATTAATCTTAAAAAAATATACTATTATCTAGATAAATCATTCTGATTAGACATAGTTGAAGTATGACTATCATGTGATGGGGCCTCATAATAATTGAGACTTATTCTCATGAATTTCACACTTAGTGATCTTTAGTAGGTTAGATAATGAGGATAGACATACCAATAGTAGCTCCATATGTTTTAGGTGTCATTATCATTCCTATCTATGAACATGTTTATTGGTCTCCTGATTTGAGATCATTATCAATGTGTACCATTTTATTATGTAATTTTATTCAAGTAAAAAACTAAGAAACTTTATTTTTGGTGAGGTAGGTTGTGTTTGGTGTGTCATTGGTTCCATGGAATTGGTTGAACGGTTGAGATATAATTTTTCACTTCCGATTTGAGGAACTAATATCTCGGGCCTAGTTGATCATGATGGTAGTACCTTCATAAATCCTTGTTCATGGTAGTAGAAGGTAAGTATAACTAGTTATATCAACAAATAATAATGAAATAATGGATGATAGAACAAGTTTTTCAACCTACTTTATGAGATATCACGAGACAAAGATACTGTATTTCATAGTGTGTGTTTGTGGGAAATGTTGTCATTGTTATGAATTTTTCTTATCTCTATAGGGGGATTGATGGATTTCTATACACTTCTATTGGTCTGTGAATAATATTAACTACAATCGATATAAGTTCCTAGAGGATCACACATAATAGTGTATTCAAAATTCTGCCATATTTCAGTGAATAGGAATATTGTACATGGTGGACCCCACCATGGGGTCAGAGAGTTGTCCAAGTTTTTTAGATCAATGATGAATAAATAAATTCTAACATATTTGAGTATTGAATAATTGGGTTGGATTTATTTATTATAAGTTTTCATAAGGTATTAAGTTAATACATGGAAAATATTATACTAATGAATATCATTTTAATATTCAAGGTTCATTTAATATTAATGTGAATTACGAGTCAAGATAAAGAATCAAGTGTATCATGTAATATATTTATTATATATTAAAAGTTGTAAATAAAAATATAAATTAATTTCATGATGTAACATGTTATTAATTTCTTATTTTTGTGGATATTGGATATACGGGGGTTGGGAACCCTTACTGAGTATTTTGGACATCCACTTTATAAGAATAGGAGAAGCTGATTCCATTTACAATTAATTTATAATGGAATTGAGATATTATCTCTCATCATACATCCTAGATAGAGAAATTCATCTTCTAAGTGACCGATCCAAGAACACCTTCATGGATCAAAGGGATGGGATTGAGGAGATTGTTGAGACATCAAAGGAATCGTCGAAGATCTATGCTAGCACTCAGAATTCAATGATCAACATACAAGAAGATTTTGGAATCGTATGTAAATAATCTATAGGTGTTTGGCCTTGTATCCTTTTATCAATGGCCACCAGCGACGAGCTGCATTAAAGCGTAATTCGATTCAAACAAGTTAACTGTTCTTTTTTTATGCTTATTAAATTCACATGAGATCCTCAAACATCTGATGAGGCTCAAATTGTCCGAGACAATGAATTTTCGTGCCTTTGGTGATGAAAAAATTAAATCCCCAACTCACCATCTTCCATTTCATTTCCTAGCACTAGAAATTGGTATCAAAGTAATTGGGTGGATTTTATCCTCAAATAAATAAATTAATTTTCATTAATTTAAGTAGAGAGTTTTAATTTAGTCTCAACAACTTCGACCAATTTTCAATATGATATCATATGAATAAGATATGGTCATAAAAAGTTTTCAATACGCATTTAAATAATCTTTATAGAGTTATTTTTGAAGAAACTATATGTGTGTATATATGTTTATTTTTTACCCAAAGGAAAATTCTGGTCATCTCTTGTAAGGTGAGTTTTCTGGAATTCTTTTCCCTGGTGATGGCCACTATTCCAGCAATGGAGTCTGACCAGAATAATTTTTTTGTAAATACCTTATTCCCATGGTAATATATAATATTAATTATAATAATTAGTTTTATTATTATATTAAATTGTAATTTTTATAGCCTGTGGAAATTTATTATAGAGGGCTAAAGACTTGTGGGTAATCGTTTGTCCAATAATTTTAAAAAATAAGAAAATAACTATCTATATATATATAATATTAAAAAGGGATCCTTTATGGGTGGGGAAGTTGGCCCTATAAAACATAAAAAAATGTTAAATGTGGATTCGCATGAAATCCAACTATTTTGGTCATCCCTTCTGGTGTCGTGCCACCTTGAGCTGCCCTTCTCCGCTGACTCCATTCAGAAGATGTCCGACCCCACTCGAGATCCCACTAGTATCCACCTCTTAGTTCAATCTCACCAGATCCCACTACGGAATAACCCTGTTTTCCATTAGTTAACCTCCCCCCACGACCCTCTATCATCGCCTAGTCATGATGTTGATGTCATTCAACCTCCACCCACCAGATGTGCAACTCGCCTAAGCCCCACCACCATGTTTGGCCTCATCGAGTTCTACCTCACTTAGAATGACTTCTATGTCATCTCATTGTGTGTTGTTGACCCCAATATCCCCCTACCATGAAAATAAACCTTCCTCACAAGATTGCACAAACCCTGGATATATCTAGTTGTTCTGGTTAGCTTTTCTATCAAACAGACCCCAAACTGCATGCCATTAGTTATTCCCCTACCATGATGATAAGTGACACCCCATGCTTAGTCATGATCCAACACCGATCATGGTACTACCAACATACCTTGGTATTTTCCCAACTCATAATGGGTATTTTTGGGTCTTCCCTACCCAAATCTACACTGTATGGGGGTTTTTTGACCTGTAATGGTTCTAGGTCGGTTCTTCGCAGCCTGTAACAGGCCTATGTGGGTTTGGCCCAACCCATAATGGGCCTAAACAGGGTTCTAGGGCCACAATAAATATTTAATATAAGTAAAAATTATTTTATTATTTTTTGGATAAAAAATAATAATATGCTATTATTTAAAAAATAATTTAATTTTGGTATAAAATTAAATTAATTAATTAATAGAATTTTGGAATAAAAAATAAATTAATTTTGAAATAGAACTAAATTAAATTATTTGACTTTAAAATAATTCATTTAATTTATTTAAATACCCTCATACTTAAATTTATTTCTTTTTTTCTTTTATCACACTTTACTTTTACCAAATAACTGATCTTGAGCTGTGACCGACCCTTGTATTTGTTTGGGTTATTTTATTTAATTATTTATTACCCGATTATGATTCTTTTAATAAATAATTGGTTTTATTGATGTTATGTAAATTTTATTTTTTTTATTCGATATGTATAAGGGCTTGTGTGTCCATTCATTTCTATATATATATTGCACTTATGAAGACCCCCTCACCCACATACAAGTATTGATGTGCTATTAAAAATGATGTTGTAAGTCATGGATGACACCATGTCGAGTTGAAAACCCATATTGGATATAGACACACTGGATAAAGTACAAGATGCATCATGAGTTAAGACTTGACTCAAGTATGATACCCCTAGATCATAGTTGATACATTTAGTTTAAATAGATCAACCAATATTACAATTTTTTTAAAGGTTGGGCCCGAAGCCTCATTTATTATTAAAGCAAAGAAAAGACCTCTTTAACTGGGTAGAGGGAGACCCATTACATAGCATGATGGCCCAGTGGGCATTTAGTCCATTACATGGCCTGTAGGCCCATTTTTTTGGCCCAAATCCCAATATGTGAATAGTACTGCTACAGTACCGCGCTACTACAGTGATGTATAGTACTCACCGCTGCTACAGTCCTCTGCCACTGCTACAGTAATATACCGCCGCTATAGTGGTCTTCGTTGCTACAGTGTCGTCACTGCTACAGTACGCTACAGTACCCTACGCCCAATGGGTTTTGAACCCCCATTTTCCATGTAGAATTAAGGGGTGCTTACCACTAAGTCAACCCCCAACTACAGATCAACCAATATTAGATTCTCAAGGCCAATAAGGTAATTTTATTTCTTTTATGAATTGTTTACTATTTTATGAAATTACATGTCTGTTGTAAACACATAGAATTATAAAAAATGTAAAAAGTTGTGATGAATTTATTTCTATTAAAACATGTTCAGTTGTGAGAATGAAAACTTAGTATGAACATATTTAATATCAATGGATTACATTCATCATGTAGTATTAAAAACCTCTCAAATAAATATTAAGGCATGAATGCGTTTTGTCACTCAAATTTGAACAAAATAGGGTGTATGAGGTTCTCGTTATCCATATTTGAGGGTACCTCCTACTACTAGGGAGTTCTTATGATAGTGATGGGTGGACTTAACTAAAGTTGGCAGCACTAAAGTATCCAAATATAGCTTGTTTAAACTTTAGATTAAATCTTTGAGTAAATCATGTTTATGATTTTATAATTTGGGACTATACTCAACAGATCAAGGAGCCGCGAGTCAATGTGGTTGGCTAGTTTAGTGCCTACCTTGAAACTTTCTGAAAAGTGGTGTTATCAAAGCTTTTAGACTATTAGGGGAGGTTTCATGAATCCTTAACATTAGAATACTCAAGTGAAAAATGATTCCAAATATATAAGTGAGGGATACAAGAGTTAGATAATATAGTGGGATACATTTTATTATTAAATTTATCAATAATTTCAATCATTAATCAAGATAAAAGTACTAATCTACTAGATTTTATTTTTGTAGGAAAATGGAAAGCAATACTACAAACACACTGGGATTAATTCTAGACCAAGTAAATTTCCTTTCCATCACAAATCTCCAAAGAGTTGTGCATCCACTTGTGCAAAGTACTATAATGGTGTAAATTTAAGGTGTTGGAGTCCGCAATACCTATTAATCCACCTCAGGAAGTAAAAGTGATAAAAAAATGCTTAAAGGAGACTCTTGTATGATGAATATGATTGTTATTTCATAATGATATTATAAAATTATTATGTGAGTTGTTGATACAACATATGGACATGGATGATTTCACATGTTTCCTCATCTCTAAGAAGATTACAATGAGAATCTGAAGTGACATATCAATAGGCTAATGATTAAAGTAGACATGTATAAAATTGAAATATGGATCATGATCTTTCAATACATCACATTATAATATCTTTATCACCCACTTTCTGTAGTTTTATTTAATATTATAAAGTGACTATTAAAATGATAAAATGATTCATTTCATTTTGGGAAATGTTCTCCATGTAAATAAAAACCTAAAGAAAGTTTAATCCTTGGTTATTATGGTGAAAAAGTTTAAATACAAGGTGAAAGCACCATTTTAAAGTGAGTTTCCAAAGGAACCTTAGTAATTTCCTTCAAATAAAAGAGGAAAAGAATCATGAAGTAGATTATTTTTCTTGCATGTCATGAGATAAATCTATGAAAGTTTAAATAAAATGTTTCTAATTGAAGAAGAAAGTAGTTGCTTCTTCTTTAGGTTTATTCATCATTAAATGTAATGATTCATTTATACTTTTTATGTATTAAACACAGTATGCATATTATATATGATTATTTAAATATATTAACCAAGTAAGTATAGAAACATTATGTGAAGTAAGTTTATTTCTCCATGTAGCTATAAAAGGTTGATCCCTAAGATAGTAGTGAGAAGTACATAACTTTTAATTTTCTGGTTTAATGATTCTAGTAAAAAATTATTGAGTATAACCTAAAAATTTATCTCACATGTCCATTTGATATAAGGAGATGTTATTCTATTTTTGGTATGAATTTGGTTTTTGATGTTTAATTAAAAACCAATATTTTAGTGATACATGAATCATATTCAATACATGATGAATATAAAATGTAAGACATGTATTTTCAGTTGTGGAAAGATAATAATTTATCAATAAAAACTATGTTTTTTCAAGGATATACCGAGTATGGTTTTTGAATATTATATAACTTAGGTGTTATAGACACACTTATGTACTTATTTTTGGAAAAACAAACCTTTAGAAATAGTGGTATGTCACAAAGATTTCGTAATTAGATCATATATAGAGTGTGAACTATTCCAAGGGTAAGCTAGTGGTAACTATACTTCATAATATTTCTTTAAGTATTTTTAAGGAATATCAAAATGAAGTAAAAAATATGCATGGTCAGAAAATATATGAGTTGCTTCAGTCCCACATGTTGAATAATATCTTGACCAATCATTCATCGATCATTATAATATAGCGTGGAGTAATTCCTAAATGAACATTTCCGTATTCATATTAGGGTTATGATGTTACAAATAAGGATTGATGTTGTGTCATACATGTTAACATTGATCAAAAAAATATATCATATAGTAATTCCTAAATGCACATTTTCTTATACACATCTGAGTCACGATGTAAGTAAAAGAAGAATCAATGTTAAAACTAAAATCCATTATAGTTACTTCCATTATTTTTGAGACATGCTTTTCAAATAATTTTGTTATCCCATAATAATATGTTAACTAACATGAAAAATGGATATCATATGAGTTATAGTATGATGGAAATCCATTATGTCATAAGAACATGTGTTTAGATGAAAACAATTGTTAGAATATAAAAAAATTGCATTAAGTAAAACACATTGTGCATCTAAAATAAGTATCCTACAAGTTTCATTGTATATTAAAAAAATTCATATGATATAAAATAGACAATCAAGTTATAGAATATATTTAAATAAAAGGGTGAAAATATCTATTTGAGATAGTGTGAGTAAGATTGAATAGGATTTAGTTAATGTTGAAGATGCACAAATATTTGGGATAGGAACAAGTTCCACAAGAGCATGTGGAAATAGAATGTTCTATAAACATGTACTACATAGGAAGAATAAAACCATGGTAATGGTTTTACATGGTGATACTTTATTCATTGAAAATAATGATTCCTATAGGTAAGTAGTAGATTGAAATTAGCTAAAATTGACAAGATGAATTAAAATTTAATAATGGATTCCATTTATTAAAGTATAGGGGCTTATTATTTTGAATACCACAATAGGTATTCAAGTGTGACTATACATGGATGGTACAAGCATGGTACCAATAAGTCTTGGTTGGTAACACCGTATCATTATTCTGAAATCCATTAGAATTTTACTTGTCATAACTACTTTCAATGATCATTTTATTGATCATTGGATGTCAGGACCACCGATCATGGATGATGTATATATGACACAACCAAAAATGGATGGTGATAACAAAGAATTCCAATACAGGGTGAAAGTTATAGAAATATAGTTTATGGTTGAAGTGTGAAAAAAGATCATAGAATATTATTTTTTAATGAATTACTTTCATGTGTCTACAATATGTTAGTGGGAGAACCATTATTTTACATGTAAAATATGTTTGTTAATATATGGAAAACAATTATTAGTCTTAATGTTATTCAAGACCATAATGAATGAATCTCTCCATAGATTGACTTAAATTTGTAACTAAAAAGTTATAGGGAATGAGATGTATTGATGTAGATCTTACAATTTCTTAAACATAGTCAACAGTACATATACTGACAAGGTAATGATAAAATACTTTTTGGAATAATTTGAGATATAATTCTTTCCAAAGTCACATGGCATATATCTCTCCTAGAATAAATGCATGGGTATAGGAAGAGATTAATGTGGTGATTTGAATTCAAAATACTTTTGTGATGGATCAATCACATATTCCATGATCTGTACAAGACAATATATTTTCAACATAAAATTTATGATAGAAAAATATCAATTATATCCAAGAAAACTACAAGGGCAGTAGTAAAAACTATCCAATTGTACTTCAGTAAGTACATTTATGTGGTATGTGGAGAGGAAGGGATTCTAGTTATTAGGGGACACATACTAGTCTTCCTATAGACCAATATGATCTAATATCTTAGTTAAGATAAGGTAATGATAAATACAAGCTCATTCAAACCAATGGTGGTCATATCTATAAATATTGAGTACATTGCGGCTTATGAAGAAGCTAAAGAAGCTATGAATAATATGATTTTTTTTTCAATTCTTGGAATTGGACCTAGTATGTAATGTTTTATCATAATATAAGTTGTGATAATTCTACTAATAGTACTATCCAAACATTAAAGTTTTTATAGTGTAAAAAGGGATGTATTAAGGAATATAATCTATTGATAAGTCTTACTCAAGGAGGTAAAGTCACAGATAGTGGAATTTCCACATGGAGAAAATGTAGGAGGCCCTTGACTAAAGCCATAACTCATCAAAAACATGATCGTATCATGTGATAGCTAATAATGTTAGAAGCAAGTTGGCACAAGTGAAAGTGGAAGTATTGTAAAAATGGGTTCCCTAGACCTAAATTGAACAATACTTTTTTATTACCATATCATTTATACAATGACTTATACATGATTTACACATTCCAATTTAGTGTTGATATTTCTACATCCACTATTTAAATGGTAATTTCGATAGATTATTTATCATATAAAAAGTTTATATTAGTTCTTAGGTGTAACATCCTAGCTTGACTGACCACTAAGATGGTAATTGGACCCATGATTGACATGGCCTTAAGCACACCTCCCCGTATTCTAGATATTGTCGACTAGTAGAAAGGGTCTCATAAGGTGATAGTGGGAATACTATACCTCAGATAAGAGTAGTAAAATAGTATAATAATTAATAATAAATAGTGGAAGCATTAATAAAATAAAGACAAAGAAATAGAATAATAATATAAAAATGTATACAAAAGATGGTCAATGATAGTATACATCATATGCATGAATGTTCTAATGATGATATGTACTCTAAAAATATGACATAAAATAGGTAGGAAAATACATTATGGTATAAGAATAAGAAAAGAGATAAAATCCCCAAAGGTGATCTTCATGAGTATCTTGAGCTCCATCTCAGTCTTATGCTCCTAACTCCCATGTACAAGAAAAACAACATAATAAATAATCCTAGGTCCTGCAAACATGAGATTTACTTAAGTACCTCAATGCAATGGTGGCCTGAGCAGGGTGTGAGATATAAATCCCAGTATTTTACCACAGATGGTGTCTATAACTAAATCCAGTCAATGAGTATAAAGTAAATTAGTGTGTAAGTAATATGAATAAATAAACAGACTGAATAAATAAATGACCACCAAACCAATCAGGTTCCAACATGACACCTAGCGGCTCTAACTGCTTTGACTCCTGACCAGAATAAACATATGATCATAATATATATATATATATATATTATAGTTACATATTATATCCACCTATATGAACCAGGTACATATGGACTTAAGTGGAAATATACCTAGAATACTAGGTATTGGATGGACTAGGTCATAACTCAATCATCCATAACCAATCTAAACGAGCCTATAAGCTCCAGCAATAGTGTATATACCCTACATCTCATGATGAATGGGAGACTTCATGTTCATCACTCAATATAGTGAGTGTGCCATTATTTCAACACTTTAATTCATGATTGTTCTATCATGACAACACTCAAGAAGGGGTGTGGCGCAAAATTTCCACTATCCCAATAATTTCAATGGTGTGAGACACCATGACTCAACACCTAGTGTAAGGGAGTGTGATTTCCTACATTCTTAATAGAACCCTTACCATTATTCCACAACCTATATCAAGGCACAATTATTTTTAAAATTATAATTAAATTCATGAGGCATTACCTCTCATGAATTACATTTAATAAGAATATTATAAACAAGGGAATCATAATTTTAATAAGGTGTGTAGTCATACCACACAATTCAATTCCATTTCAATAAATTCATTTAATACATTCAAGTAAATCAAGCCATCATAAAGAAGATAATTTAATTAATACATTCCATTTAAATCGATCAAGGGAGACAAACCATCATTTCAATACATCCCATTTATTTAAATAAAAGAACCCTCATGAGTAAACTACCCAATAAATAATAAGAAAATTCATTTAACA
The DNA here is from genome assembly GCA_963277665.1 of Viscum album. Lineage (NCBI taxonomy): Eukaryota > Viridiplantae > Streptophyta > Magnoliopsida > Santalales > Viscaceae > Viscum > Viscum album. The sequence goes on along the minus strand of OY728130.1, from coordinate 96,579,051 downwards.
AGGCTCAAGAAGGTACTTATAAGGTTCCAAGGTATAATTGGGAAATTACCTGCATGGAAAATTCCATTCATTATGTAAGACAAGCCCTTAGAAGGATCTTGGTACATTAGTCAACTAAAATAAGTGAGCCAAGTCATGAACTTAGGAGGTAAATTAATTCAACCAAAACTTTACATGAAGGAGGTCCATTCCATTTCATAACACCCACCAAAGATATGCATGAATTAAATAACTAATCATAACTTATTAATTCTAAATATAGCACTCCTCATATGAGTGGTTTTATTATAAAAACATGAGATTGTTTCTTAAAAATTAATTTAAAAAGTTTAAGAATAAAATTCAAGATTCATAACTCAATTCACATTAAAGAAACATTTTAAAAAAACTACCCAACATTGAAATTCAATTTACAAAGGTTAACCATTGTACATAGAAGGTGCCATCATTTTCTAGGAAATTCCAAAAAAGGATCAATTCCATTATTAATCCAAGATAAACACTTATGAGGTGTTTCACACATTTATTAATTTAACTATAAAGGTCTAATTAATTATAGAACACCCAAGGGGTGTTCGTGGTCAAGTTTGACATCCTCAATTCACTTACTAATGCTCAATGGGTGTAATACTAGGTGTGTATACCAATTTAAAGGGATAAAAATAATTTTAAGGAAATGTGTGGGAAAGTCCAAAATGAGGTGCAACAACTCTATGTATAAAATGATGTAAATTTAAGGAAAACTCTATAGACCACCTAACTTATTCTTAGAACATTCCACTCATCAAATATCGAGGTCTGATTCGGTCCAATTTAGAAGAAATCGATGAAATGGATATTTTCCCTGAAAATAGGTCAAATTAGATTGTACCATGATAACTAAATTGAGAGAAGATTAAATGAATAAATACTCAAAAAGAATCAAGATATTATTGATGTGGATCCATAAAAACCGATGGAACTCGAATCAGATGATAGAAGGAGGAGATAACTTGAACCCTAGATTAGGATTAGAGGAACACCCACAATGCACAGTAGAGAGGAGACACCCACTAGAGGAATAAGAAAGAAAAATAATATGTTTAAAAGGTTTCATTAAGGGTGGAAGGATAAATTCTCTCTCAAAACTGGGTCGCATGGTTTGGACGCATAGTTTGAAAACCATGCACCAACCGTGCGATACCCACTGCCTTGGAAACCCACCTCACACAGTTTTCCCTACATGGTTAGACTAACCATGTGCCAACCATGAGATGAATAGTGATTAGGTACTTATTAAGTGTCATTAACCATGTGGTATAGGCATATGATTTGGGTAAACCATACAGTTTTCTATTAGGGACTGTACAGTTTTAGACAAATCGTACACTATGGGAAGACCATCCAATCTTGTGATTTTTAGGGCTTGACACTCCCGGAACTCAACAAAAAACCCAAGGAACCCCTCGGGCCTTTACCCAAGTCTAAAAACAACACTTTTAGGTGTTTCTACTCTCATAATTATGTTCATAATCTTGGTTCAAAGAACGTCATTTCCACTAAAGACCAAAAATTAAAATTACTTTGGAATTTCACCTTGGCTCAAAACATGGGTCATTACACTATGCTATAATGAGAACCTCAAGATACTATTAAATTAATCTTAAAAAAAATTCCTGTAGTCTAGATACATAAATATGACTGGAAAAAGTTAATGTCTAATTATCAAGTGTTGGGGCCTCATGATCATTGAGACTTATTCTAATGAAGTTCACGCTTAGTGATCTCTAATAGGTGAGATCATGAGGATAGAGTTGCCAATATGAACACTACATGTTTCAGGTGTCATTGGTTGTTCCTATCTATGAACCCATGTATTAGTCTCCTGACTTGAGATCATTATTAATGTGTTCCATTAGATCATGTACATTGATACAATTAAAAAACCATGATAATAAATTTGTGGGGAGGTATCTTGTGTTGGGTTTATCATTGGTGGCATAACATTAGTTGAATGGTAAATATAAATTGTTTCACTTCCAGGTTGAAGAAGTGATATCTTAGGCCTAGTTAATCAAGATGGTAGTACCTTCATAAATCATTTGACAATGTAGTCAAATGTAATTTGGTCCAATAATATCAAAAAATAATAAAGAAAGAATGGATGATGACATAAGTTTTTCATCCTTCTTTATGAGATATCACAAGACAAGGAGATTATATTACACAGTTTTTGTTCATAGAAAAGGTTTTTATTTCTATAACTTTTTCTTATCTCCTTAGGGTCCTTGATGGGTTTCTAGACACTGCTCTTGGTTTGTGATTAATATCCAATGTTATCAATATAAGGGCCTATAGGGTCACACACAATAGAATATTCAAGGATTTTCCCTATTCTGCTAAATATTAATATTGGACATGGTGGGACCAACCATTGTGTAAAAGATTTTTCAATGTTTTATTGATCACCAATTAATAAATAAATTTTTTATTTTTTGAGTGTAGAATAATTGGGTTGAATTTATTTATTATTAGTATTCACAAGATATTAAGTGAGTACATGAAAAATATTTTACAAAAAAATATTATTTTAATATTCAATGCTTGTTTAATATTAGTGGGAATTATTATTAGAGTTAAAGACTTAGGTTTATCACATAATATATTTATTATATATTACAATTTGATGATAAAAATATAAATTAAATTCCTGATGTTGTTAGTTTTTTATAACATTCCATTTATTTTTCATTTAGTGAATGGTGGATATAAAAGGCATAGGGAACCCTTACCGGGTATTTTAGACATCCACTTTATAAGAATAGGAGAATATCATTACATATTCTATTCATTTCCAACTGAATAGAGAGATTATATTTCCTCTCAAATCCTAGAGAGAATAATTCATTGTCTGAGTGATCATTCCAATAAAATCTTCAACAGATCAAAGGGACAGGATTGAGGTGATCATCGCAACATTGAAGGAATCATCAGAGCTTTGTTCTAGAACTAGGAATTTGATGGTCAGTGTACACATGGATTCCTTAAGTGTGTGTGGAAAATCTAGAGGGTTTCATCCATGGATCCTTTGATTAATGGTCACCAGTGATGAGATGTAGTCAAGCGTGCTTCTATTCGAATGAGTTAACCGATCATTTTTATTTTTATTTGGTGCTTATTAAATACACACGAGATCCTAGGACCTTTACTAGGGCTTGGGTCACTAAAGTTTACAATGTTTTTCCCTTTTGGTAATGAAAAAAAATTAAATCTCCAGCTCACTGGCTTCTGTTGCACGATCCGATACACGAATAAGTAGCATGAATCAGAAATGTGACATGAACCAAATAACTATATAGAACACTAATCTTCATATAGGTTACTCTCATTACAAAGGTTTATGATAGGTCAATCCTTTAAAAGTATCACTATATTATAACATTTTGGAAAAAATCACTGCTTCTTAAGGGTCACTCCCTTGAATGTTCCTTCTGATTCGCACTATTGGTGGAAGTATCACATTTACCCAGTTTATGGACAATTTGGTCCCTTCCCCATAATCAATTTCATTGAATTCATACTAAAATGTTGATAAATTATCTGTTGAAATTCACTTGGGATACTCCTTCACAATTTTTGAACAACTCCTTAATACAATACCTCTTCTTCACTTTCTAATGAAATACTAGAATATCTCCTTCACTTTATAGTAGTGATCACTCCAATTATCTTTAATACGATATTAAATAGTTCCAATTATTCAATATTCCAACCTCTAACCTAGAATAAATAATCCTATCACTTATTTCTCAAAAAACCATATATTACTCTTGGAATAATTTTTATCACTACCTTCAATCAATCTCTCTTCTTCAAATAGGAATTCTATGAACCTAATTTTCCAGATACCTATTAGGGTCATTATGGGGTATTAAAACCACCCATAAATACTTTATAACTTCTCCTTTATCTCCTTAATTAGTATTCAATAGAATAACTAATTTTTGGACTTTTCTAGCCTCCTATAACATGAATTAATTCTCCAATTAATCCACCATCTTAATGCTAAAAAATCACCTTTAATCTTGGATTAGATCATGGTATAAAACTAAGGTACATGATGTATAAAACATTAAACATCCATCTCATGAATAACTTGAGTGATTTATACTAAAATATAAATTTCACCTATCGATACACCTTGAAACAAAACCTAGTGAAAAATACTTGGTTATTTTCTTCCAAAACACCAAACACCACAGGTGTGTTCCTCTTCTATTTTCCGTTTTGGCTTGCAGTTTCACCTGTTGACCATGAATTCTTCACCATAAGTGTGGTCCTTTTGTTTTGGATATGTTTTACACTTACTATATAGTTATTCAACATATAATAATACTTAGATCACATACATATTATCCTTGTTTATTTCACACATACACAACACCAATGAACCACAATCTTCCATATGGCATGGTGTATGATGTGTAGCCATTTTTACTACCCAAAAATATCAAAACACATGTATAAAACATAGAAATTTCTCATAGGAGAACTAGAATTCCACCTTGGGGACTACTATGACATTTTTCCTTTCTAATTCCCTCTTCTGGGAATTTTTTTCTCAATATTCCCTATTCAATGGGTGTGGTTTCACTTGGAACCTTTTCTCTATATTCACTGCATCCTCCACCACGGGTGTGACCTTCTTAGCTTAGTAATGTTTCACTTTTGTGAAATTCAACACATGGAACTTAACTTTTGGTTTGCCTCCGGATTACTACCACTTCACCAATCACCTCTTTTTCAAAAATTCCAAAAATAATAGATTTTTTAAAATAAATATACTTATCCATCACTATTATATTTGGTTCCAAAGGATAATAATTGTTTTAGGGGTATCAAATATAATAGTTTTTGTCTTCTCTTCCCATTAATTTTTTTCTAATTTAGGTGATGGTGGTTTTAGGGGGAAGACTTAGGAACGTTTAGGAGTGTATGATGGATTTTTAATTGAAATTTCATCTAGTGAAGGGTTTTGTGGCATGAAATCTTATGCTATGTTGTAAGGGTAGTGTCTGTATTGTGAAGATAATGAATATAACAAGGAGATATAGGGAGTAAGGTCTTAGTGGTTCTATCTTTTTCATCATATCTTTGTCATGGATCATAGGGTATAGTGTAGATCCCTGGAGGAGTAATTCTTATAGTTTTATCAATTTTGGGGAAGTTGCATCATAGATTAAGGTTACAATGTGGACTTATTCATGGTGGTTTAATTCTAAACTATGGTGGTTTCTCTTGAATTTTGGTTCTTCTCCTAGATTCTAGGATATGTGTCATAGGCCCCATCAGTTTTCTCAAACATGGTTTTGAGAAGACCTAATGTGGTGTAGTTTTGGGGATTATAAGTCCAACTGATTTACATATTAATTTCATTGCCTACAGTAAAATATGGTGGCACCTATAGTGGATGTGAGGCAAGAGTGGAACCCTAGGGTGTCATGGTGCCTCTGGGTAATAATAGATCATGAAATTAACCAAGTCATGATCAATATTCCTTTTAAAGATTCATCTATCGATATTTTATCTAATTATTCTAGTTCTTGGATATTATCATAACCTTAGGTAATATTATCAAGTAGTACTACTAGGGATACTTCTGAATCATCTCTAAACCGAGGGAATAAAATGATTAGGAATCCCCATGAAAGGAAGACGGTTGATTGGGTGACTAATTTATCCAATCATCCTAAATCCCAAGACACTTCATTGTTAAGGGTTGAATCAATGCATCAAGAAACCATGATTATATCATAATTAGATGAGGTGACTAATTTGGTCAAATGGGTAATGATTATATCATTTAAATAATCTTAATCATGTTATAATTAATATTTTTATACATTAATTTACTTTTAGAACAAACTATGTATGATGGTTATGAAAAATAAATTACGTTATTATCATGGATATGGTAGGTCATACAGATGCATGGGTAATGTTTCCATTTTTCAACAAACATGAGGAAAATAAGGTAAGTATCTTTTGAGGCTCATATTTTCACATTGCACAATTTGACATGGAAGAACAAATTTCATTCATATCACATTATAAATAAATCACATCACGCATCATCTTCTTCAATCTCATGGTATCAGAGTTTTGCTTTCCAATTGCACTTGGAATAGATATCGCACACCAATAAGCCTCCATGAGGTTATGTGATCAAGTAAATTCATGAACAATCAAATTCATCTCAAGATACATAGATATTAATTTCAAATGAATCCATAATTCATGTAATTAATCTATATACATTATTCTATGAAGTATTTAGGAATGAGAATACCATATATATGATGGTATTACCCATTTTAAGGAGGGAAATACATGGTTCCCTCGTGGTTGGGAATCATCTTCAGCATCACTTTCATCAAACGAAAAATGACTAAGGGATTTTCCTTAATAGTTATACCTCCTCATGATGAAATTTCCATCACAGGAAGTCACCATGATTGATATGATATCAAGATAAACCATGCTCCTAGATTAGGGCATGACGTGGCATGTACTTCAACTCATACTTTCATGCTGGGACTGCCATATGAGGCCCTTCTGTGAGGAGATCAAGACACACACTGAACCATGTGCTCTAGTATGATCTATTTACATGTTATTTCATGTTGGAGTATCACCATTTTTGAATCACATTCATGTGGATAACATATATCCCATGAAGGAGGATAACTCAAGGGTTGGATTCACATTTATCAACCTATAGTGAGCCTACATGAATCACATCTCCCTGGTTCATGAAGATAACTTTCATTGCAGTATAAAAAATGTGTCATGCTATGAAATACATATGTAGTTCATAGTATAATGTGGATCCCCCTGATAGATGCATAGTGTTGCAAAGACGGTCTATGGATAGGGGTATAGTGAGATTCTTATGATCCAAAATAGCATGCTTGGATAGTCTATCCATGTATGGGCTTGATGAATGTGATACAGAGAGGTTCCATGACCACTTAGCCAAGTGAGTGGCCAAACACCTGGATAATATCCATGTAAATAAGAACTTGTATTCAATATATGAGTTCAAGAACCCAATCCATTGTGAAAATTTGCTTCAAAAAATAGCCCATGCATGATTAAAATTCTTAGCACATGCATGAAAAACCCCAGAGTATATTACACGAAAATAAAAGGCCTCCATGAGGTTATGAAATCATGAAAATTCATGATGCATTAAGAATAAAAAAATCTTTGGTTTTTTGAAGATATCCCATGATACAGAATTATTTTCAGATCTCAAGATGAGTACGTTGGTGTGATGGATGACAGAGTGTGTTCACAGGGAATGCCACCTTTATCGGATGAGCAGATATAGTGTGATCATTAGTCTATAAATATAGGGAGATCATACATCGAAGGGGGAATCTTCCAATCCTAAAGGAGATATCTTTTTTCCCTATAAAATAGTTCATTGAAAATCTTATAACAGTTTCATGAAGAAGGTTATGAGAGATTAAATTCTAGCACTCACAAGAAGAGCTGAGCCACCGTGTAATGCATTTGCATCTCAGGAAACCTCTCCTCCCACACCATAATCATCATTAAGGAATCTAGAAGCCTCATTCTGAGCCCCATGTTTAACCTCAAAAACTCATAACTAGGTTCTCAAATTTCTCCCACCACCCAGTGCTTCAAGGCTGATAATTCTAACAAATAGAAGGATCTGATGGTCTACATATATAGAAACTAAGAGGTCATCAATGAATTATCAAAGGTGTAGTTTCAGTGGTTGTTGTCTAGTAGTTCACAGGTTGGGCACAACCACATGAAAAACGTGAGGAACAGTGTCTCAATCACAAGATCTGAGAACCATTTGTTTAACCAAGTTTTTGAAAGAAGCAAAAAGAGATGGTGTTTCACACTTACCTTCACCACATACTCTAAGAATAGAGAATGATCCAGGAGAACTATAAAGTGATTAATATCCACATCATCGACTATAATGGATCTTATGAGGAACTATTGATCTAGATCACCTTATGATGTTCACTATGATGGAGATGAATCTGGTGGTAGAGAAAGCATTGGTGGTGGATCCCTACTTTTATGTGAGGTTGAGGTATCACGTGACCTATCTTGTTAAATGTAGTATTACCACATAACCCATATTTTGAAATTATCTGGCACTACATACCAAATCATGTAAAGAAACAATGCATCGTGTGTATATACTCTATCAAGAAAACACGAAGCCAAGTACATATCAGGGTCCTTCCTCTATTTAGAAGGAAATTAAATTTATGCATACCTAGTTATGTGAATAATTGTGTAAAACAACTTGGACTTTGGCTATGATCAATTCTTAAAGAATATGTTTAATACACTGTAAAATCCATGTAAGAAATAACATTCAAGACTTGATAAACCATGTTGATCTGATGGAGTTCCACACTGCACACATGAAATATTCATGTGTGCAGGAAAATATCTAGGCTTCGATTGATATCATTATGTGAAGAGGATAAATATTACATGTACATGTGTTGTGATATTGGGTTATGCGACATTTATGTGACATTTTACAACACTAGCCATTCACCCTTTTTCATATGGACTTGATATGAAAACACCCTTGTTCATACTATGCCATCATAATTCCATGAACACATGACATATAAAAGGATAGAAAAGTGAATATCCTTGAAAATTTTCTAATTCCATAATAAGATCTATCATTGAACACACAACATAGTAAAGGTGATGAAAGTGATAGTCCTTGACAATGTCTAAATTTCATCATGAGATCCATCAATGAACAGGCGGTGCATCAAAGGAAAGTACAGAAACTTTCCCTAGAAATGTCCCTACATCATTGTATGATTCATAATTGAATATGAAACACATCAAAGGTGATAGAATTTATTTTCCTTGATAATGAATGCATGATGTCGCGAGATCCATCACTGATCGTATAACGTGTCATAGGCAAGTAGAGCGACCGACCAGGACAGGACGCACACACCATCTCAATATCCCATATTGATCATTTAGCACCCTCACAAACAATCAGTAGGTGAAGTACATGAAAACCCTTGTAAAATAGAAGTAAAATATCTGAAATGTGGAGTAATCTTGTGTTCATAAAAATTCATGTGATGGATCACTGATAGGGATAATGATTTTACTTGAGAATATTTGAGAAAACTCATGAAACCCCCTAGCCTTTGTAAAATAAAACAAAGGAAATAAAAGGGGGGAGGAAGAAACCACTTGAAGTCATAAAATACATGTGATGTGCCCATGTAAATCTGAAATACATTGTGAGAATTCGGAAACATGTTTGCATCATCTCATGAAATACCACTGGCTTGTCATCCTCGTCATGAAAATGGCCTCATGTATGTCTAGGAAATGTCGCACTACCACTTTTCTACGTAAGGAAAAACACATGGAGTTTTTCAAAAAAATGGTCATACATCCACATAATAACTTTATTGGTCACATGATGAATCATCAATAGGAAGAGTAATTGTCTTTGACATTACTCATACAATCTCACTTGACACCCTAACTTTAGAAAATAAACAAAGTAAATAAAAAGAAGAGGAGGTGGGAGCCTCTTGTGGTCGTAAAAATATTATGACTCACTAAGGATGTCCACATAATGGATTTGAAAGCCTCCCTGATAATAAAACTATATCTCACAATGTACCTCGACAAATCATCTTTGCCTCACAAAATTTCCCAGGTAAGGCTTTGAGAATCTCACAAATGCCTTTTAAGTGGCACTTTGATCTCACAGAGGCCCTTGGACATTTCAATATGAAAACAAGGGATTTTTTTTACATACCCACACGATTCAATGAGTCCCAATTAATTGTAGATAATCCAATAAGGTAGTAATTGATTAGAGGGGATAGTGGTTACTCAAAATTAGGTGATTCCCTTAGAGTGATCCACAATAGTGACTGAAAAAGACATGTGGCACCAAATCCCTATGCCGACTCCATCTCAGATCTGCACAATATGTTTCATGAAAACAAGTGAAAAAATGGGGTAAAGAGGCCTATAAATCCCCCACCCTATAATAAAAAATACATGAATACCAAAATGTGGGATCTTCAACTCTACATGGGCAGGAAAACTCTTTGAGCCTTGCACCGGTGCTAGAGAAGATTTCATGAAGTGGCTGATCTCATGAATGAAAAGTCTTCCTTCATGTAATAGACTGGTGAATAGCTGAAGCGATCATACAACATGCATAAATAACATCACATGATCACTCATAGATCGCATGAAGGACTTCTTATGGGACACGATAATAACATCTCACGCATCTATTAGATTGTGTGACACTTAAAATAAACTGATAGTGAACCAAAATGAGGAATTTACAATATAAGGTCTATAACTAAGACTAATAGATGGAGAGACTCAGAAGAAGACATATATGTTGATCATAATGTGATTTTCATAAACCAACCAGGTCTCGATAAAAACCTTGGGTATACTATTTAGATTAAGTTAAGTCTTCTGGACATGTCAAAGCAAGTCATATGGAACCCCATGGGCATGTTACCCTAGTCTCGCAAAGCCCTTAGGGATTGAAACTCAAGCCTTATGATGTCTTTCATATGTTTTTCATGAATCATATAATGGCACCTACTCATGTCAGCCAAGTCTTGTGATAGCACCCAATCATGTCAACTGGATCTCATGTTGCCCTCTTGGAACTCTATACAGGTCTCACGATGCCCTCTGGACATGTCAACCAACACATGTGACACCCTCTGAGACATGTCGTATTGACTCTCGTGACACCCTCCATATGTGTCATCCATCTCTTGCGATGACACTAGAGAAAGTTTTATGAGTCATATGACACCCTTTGGATAAGTCAGCTAGGTCATGTGATGGTTTCCAAAACAAACCATCTGGTTTTTGCGATGTCCTCTAGAAAAGTTGGCCTTGATCATGCAATAACCCTCAGACATTCCACCCCGGTTATGTGAAGTCCTTTACAGAAGCCAATTGGATCATTTAATTTTCATTAGGTATGCTAGGAAGATACTCTCCTACATATAAACTAGGAAATAAAATAATGTCAAGCAGAAAATGAACACATAACAGGTATTCCAACCAGCTGGATCAAAAGGGAAACCTAGGACTTGATGAAATTATCTATCCTAGATGTGTGATCCCCAATCAATAGGGTAATGTCACTATGTAAGACTCAATCAATTGAACTACTATGAATCTGATTCCTTCCATATCCAGGATATGTATGACACCTCCTCAAGGTTTAGGCTCTATATTAATCATTTCAAGGGAAGTCCTAACACATAATTCTCATATCCATGAGAAATAAAAATGATCATTTTCCATCCCTTTTTTCTCACACTGAGCATTGCTCATGTGTGCATAGGGAGATACAATAATCATGTCATTTGCATCATACGACTCTACAAAGGAAAGGTAAATTTCAGTGTACATCCCAATCAAATAAACTACGAGAACTTTGATTACTACTATAATCGAGATATGTAGGATTCCTTTCGAAGTCCCAATCCCCATATAAAATCTCTAAAGGGTTGTCCCAATGTGTAATTCCCTCACCCACCAAGAAATTATATTGATCATTTTCTATCCATTTTTTCTCACACTGAGCATAGCTCACGTGGGCTTAGGGAGCTGAAATAATCATATCATATCCACCATAAGTCTTTACAATGATAAAAACAGCCTCAATGTGTAATACCTAATCAAGTGAACTATGAGGACTCTGATTCCAGCCATAATCAGGATACGTAGGATGTATCTCTAAGGTCCGAGCTCCATATTAAACATCTCAAGGTCCATCACAATGCATAATCCTTATACCTATATATAGTGAGGCTGATTACTTATTATCTATTGTTTCTCACATAGAGCATATATCACATGAGATTAGGGAGTTTCAATAGTCAGATAACTTGCATCATGAATCTACATCATCTAGGGAAACATCAGTTTGTAATCCATAATGAGTGGCATGATATATTCACCTCAACATAAGGGAATCTACCTTGGGGATAGTCCCAAGGGAATCTACCTTAGGGCTATTCCCAAGGGAATGACTAAACTATGAGAACTTGGATTCTTGTTATAACTAGAATACATAGGATGTATTTCTAAGGCCCAAGATCAAATAGGCACCTACTCTAATGTAATTACTCTTATATATTCAGCATCTTAATCATTGGGACCCAGTCATTCCCATGGGATGATCACTCTACCTCATCTGTTAGTGGACTGAGAAAAAAATGAACTAAGAAAAATCTGATTCTCACTATAATCGGGATATGTAGAACGTCTCTCAGGGACATGAGATTGAATACCTAGTGCCTTAGATCACTCATATATATCCTTTTCATATGATTCTTGTTTCCTATGGAATTGGGAATGACCTTTTTGATAAAAGGTTCAAAAATTCTAATAGGTTTCTAACGGGTTTGTTCGTAGAACTAGAAACATCCAATGATTCCATATCCATTTGGACCTACTTTCCAAATGTATGCGCTCATTAGTTGTGCACTGATGAGGATTAGGAATTTGTATTGGTCGAGAGGATGGGAGGTTAGACTCATCACACCTTTTGAGGGGAATTATTGTCTACTCCGGGACTCTCTTTTTAGATTTAAGTTATGTTCGTGAATCCTTATTACATTACCAAGTATAAAATGAGATTTCCTTTAGATCTCACAATCAATGATTGATATATAGGAGATTTAAAGAATCTTTTATATGTATTTGAGGTTCTTAATTGATAGAGAATCATCTGTATTTGTTAGAGATTCTTAGTCAATGGTATCCTTCAATATATAAAAGTCTCTTGGTCATTATGATGACCATACTGGTTTTAAATCCACTCAGTGGGGGCACTTGAAGTTTATTGTCATTCAGAAGGACATGGATTATTTCAGAGTTGAGATCGTACCCGAAGATGGGCTACCTACATATCCTTTATTTATAAAAGGAATCAGAACCCACGTAGTTCGAGTAAGGGAGTATGATGTTTATGTATGATTGATGGCTCAGAGAAATATTTCATAATTACTTTTACACTCTAAGATCATGTAAGTCATGCTCGGTGTGAGAAAAAAGAGGTATTGGTAAAACCAGACAATTGTGCCATCATAAGAATTGATGTGGGGATTATGTAAGTATAACTACCCAAATAGATGAAGATTAGAATTTACTTCAAGGAAGAAACCCGTGAACAAGGTCCATAAAGGTATATGTATTTTATGGAGATTTGGATACTCTAACTTGGGGCTTAATCCTGAGGAAGATGAACAAATTTGGAGGGGACTTATGATTGGGTTTTACTCCTGAGAAGGAATCCCAGATCAAAAGTAAATTAAGACTGGTTAAGAGAAATTAAGACTGGGGCTTACTCCTGAGAAGGAGGCCCAGGTTAAAGGGATTTGAAAAATTAAGGGACTTGGGGATTACTCCTAAGGAGGATGCCCATATTTGAGACTGGGGCTTACTCTTGAAAAGGAAGCCTAGGTTAATAGAATTATGGTTGGGGCTTACTCCAGAGGAGGATGCCCGTATTTGGGAACTTGGGGCTTACTCTTGAGGAGGGTGCCCATATTTAGAAAATTATGACTGGGGCTTACTCCTAAAGAGGATGCCTAGGTTAGGGGACTTGTGATTTAGTTTTAATCCTGAGAAGGAAGCCCAAATCAAAAGGAATTATTACTGGGGATTACTCCTAAGGAGGATGCCTAGATTAGAGGACTTGGGGCTTACTCCTAATGAGTATTCCCATATTTGAGATTGGGGCTTACTCCTAAAAAGGAAGCTCATGTTAAGGAACTTGGGTCTTACTCCTAAGAAGGATGCCCAAATTAATGAGAACTTGGACTGGGGATTACTTCTGAAAAGGAGGCCCAGGTTAAGGATTCTCTCATCTTTAAAGGATGAGGTTGAATGAATGAAATCTCTAACCTTAGTAATATAAAGATATGTAAATCACTAGGTTTTAAGAGATGTTCCATAGAATTCCTTTCAGATAAGGAATCCAACAAGGAAATCATGCCATGAATGGCTTTGGAGAGAGTTTTGAAGTCCTAATGTTGAATAGGATAGGTGGATAGGAATAAGAGAGGTGAAATAGGCAGGAGGGGGAACCCCAAAAGAAAGGGGTGCGCAAGTCCTGGTGGGCACAAAAGTACTGCATGGGCGTGCAAGTACTACGTGGGTGCGCAAGGCCTGGTCACGCAAGTATACTTGCACGACACATGGGTACTTGCGCGACAATTAATACTTATGGTATAACTTACACAAGGCTTGGCTCAAGCCTTTAATACTACCCCTAGAGACTTTCAAAAGAGTGGTGCGCAAGTTATGTGGAAGGGGTAAGGTGGAGCAAAAGTGTGGCTGTTTCCCTTAAGGGATGGCCACCTAGGTGTTCAAGTGTTGATGAGTTTCAACACTTAGGCCTTCCTCACCCTCTTTAGATCTTCCGTTATAGGTAAGAAATTACCTTAGAAGTGTTCGGAAGCTTTGAGAAGAGACTAGGGCTTCGGGAGCTCAAATCTGAGGTTCTGTAATTTTTTCATCCTGAAATGGGGGGCCCACCGGGGGTATTTATAGGCTGTTGAAGACCCTGAGCGGAAATCAAAAAGGGCGCTCAACTCACCTGCGTGCCCAAAATGTGGTGCACAGGTATACTTGTGCGACTTTGAGGAAACTTGCACGACCCAAGTGGGAAGGATCATTCTTCATTCCTTTGTCAAATTTTGATGTTTCGTCAAAGGATGAATCACATTGGGTACAAGCTATTTCTCTTTTTCAGGGGTTAGAATCTGTGACGAAAAGGAGCATCAACAAAAGTCCCCCCTCAGAGTTGCATCTGAAAGAAATGAGGATATAACTCTGAGGAAAGAAGAAAAACCAAGGAAACTTTGGCGTGCAAGTGTTGAGCGTGCAAAGGGCGAAACACAAGTGTTGAATGAATGAATTCCAGGTGGCTGTTGATGAAGCTCGGGATGCCATAAATCAAATGAATACTTATGTTGACAGCCTCTTGTAATTTCTTTGAAAAGATAAGAGACTCCAATATATGGACATCCTTCTAATTATTGTGCATCAAATGAAAAATACTCTCATCTTCAATCATTTGTGCATGCATTTTACTTTTCTACCTATTTTAGATTTTTACCTAAGCCAATGGGCCTAGTAAGCATAGTTTGATTTTTACTAGGATTATTATAAATAACCCTACAAACTTTGAATCTTTTAATTGCTCAATATTACCTAAATCATACAAAAATGTAAGTTTAGTGAGCTGGAACTTGACTTTTTTTCGGAGTTCCCTTGTCTTTTGTGGGCAGTTTAAAGTCATTCACATCGGACAATAAAAAAGGCTAATGTTTAAGGTAAAAATAGCTTTGACCGAATGGATTAAAATTGACTCAATTACATGATAATTTATCTGTAAACATATTACCATGTTCAAGTATGGGGGAAAATAAGTAAACGATGACTTAAGAAATTTTGAATATGAGGAATGATATGAAAAAGGGCTAAAAGGCATTAGAATAATTAGTTCCCAAGAATGAAGTTACCACTATTTAACAAACCCGTTAGGGGTTGAATTATGCAGGGCCACCTCGAGGCATTGGCTGAATAGTCAAATAATGGTATCTTTTGGCTGACAGGTCTGTTATGTAGACTACTTATGCAAGGCCGCCTAAGGGAACGTGCTGCATAGTCAGGCAAAATAACTCTTAGAAATTTAGTTTTCTACTGCTAAAAAAACCAGTGGAAGTTTATGGGGATTCAAATTTTCCAAAGTATAGAGATTACTATATGGAGAGAGGTACTTGAATATGGAAAAGATATTTCCAAACAAGATTGTCTAAGAACTGGATGAATGTCACTCCTAAGAAGGTTTGACCCATGCTTAGGGAAGAAAAATATAAACCATAGACTTGAATACTTTCAGGTCATGAAAAAGATTATGAGATGAATATATTAAGGATGGTTATTTTTGCGGATCCATACATATTGTCATTAAGACAACTAAGGACAAAAGAGGTTTTCATCCTAATAATGAAGTTACCATTATTTAACAAACCCATTAGGGGGTTGAATTATGCAGGTCCGCCTAAGGGCATTGGCTACATAGTCAAATAATAGCATCTTTAGGCTGACAGGTCCGTTATGTAGACTGTTTATGAAAGGCCACCTAAGGGCACGTGCTGTATAGTCAGGAAAAATAATTCTCATAATTTGGATATTTTGTGATTAAAAGTCAGGAAAAGGGTTATGAAGATCTGAAAATATTTAAGGTTAGGATTATGACACATAAAAATGGGTATTGTTCAATGTATGTAAAGTTACATAGATCAATGCTAACCATAATCACATTGTGGCTGGGTCCTGAATTGAAATATTGGACTTCACTATGTATCCCATAAGGATGGGAATCAAGCCATATGTAGTTCTTGAAATACAATTTAACGTCGTGTGGGATGAAAGTATGGGAGATCTTAGTTTAGGGTCATAGAACTCGGACCATTATAAGAAATACACAGTGTGTGTTTTCACAGGGACTTTTCAGCCAGGGGAATGAAAGTGGAATTTGGGGTTAGGCCCCAAAGTCTTGGGGCTGGATTCGAGGGACAATTGAACGTTCCTACATATCCCATAAGGATGGGAATCAAGACCACGTATTTCTAGAAATACCCTTTGTACAGATTTGGTTTGTATATGTGAAGGGTGAAAAGGGGACGTTAGTGCACCGATGGTTTGGCCCAAGATAAAAGGCTCAGGAATTTCCATGTATGCATGTAATCTTTGGAATATAACATGATTAAAAATAAATGTAAATAATGATTCCCTCTCAGGTAAGGGTATCAAAGAATATTGTAGTTTATTGTCATACCGGACAAAAAATGTTTTATATTTTAACGTCATATAGCAAGGACAAAGGTGACCAAATGTGAAGAGATTGGTTTTGGGCTTGAACCTTAGGAGGTTGCCTACGTACCCAGCCTAGAAGGTGAGGATCAAAGTCCGTGTAGTTAAATTAAAGAATGAATTAGTGATCAAGTTGTTCTTGGGGACAACGACCTAAAAAATGGTGTTGGTACTTACGCGTGGTTAGCGGCCCAGAGAGAGGTTATGGTTTAAGTTTACTCTAATATCACGTGAGTCATACTCGGTGTGAGAAACAAGAGGTAGAAACAACCTTAACGATGCAAAGTTTAATGTTGCGTAAGACATATGAAGGGACTATGCAGTTTAAAGTCCTGCAGTTAGGACTATTGGTGCTGCAAAGTTTAGTGTCATGTAGCAGGGAAAAAATATATTTAATGTCATGTAGGACGTATTATGGGACTTTTTTTAGTTTTATGTCATATTGGATGAAAATAATGCAAATAGTTTAAATCCATATGCATGGAACGCAACTGATGATGCAGTTTAATGTCTTGATGGACGTAAGGGACTCTTGTACAGTTTAGCATCATGTAACTAGGACGTCACAGTTTAACGTCATGTTGGACGATGGTGTGAATAGTTTAAGGTCATATGCATAGACCGTAGATGGCGTAGTTTAATGTCTTGATGGATGTTGTACAGTTTAATGCCATGTTGGACAATAAGGGATGATACAGTTTATCATCATGTTGGACGATAAGGATGAAAATAGTTTAAGGTCATATCCATGGACCGTGGATGTTGCAGTTTAACTTCTTGCTGGACAATATGAAATGCCAATAGTTTAAGGTCGTATGCATGGACCGTGGATGATGCATTTTAACTTCTTTCTGGACAATATAAAATGCCAATAGTTTAAGGTCATATTCATGGACCATGGATGATGCAGTTTAACGTCTTGTTGGACAATATGAAATGCCAATAGTTTAAAGTCGTATGCATGGACCATTGATGATGCAGTTTAATGTCTTGCTGGACAATATAAAATGCCAATAATTTAAGGTCGTATGCATGGACCGTGGATGATGCAGTTTAATGTCTTACTGAACAATATGAAATGCCAATAGTTTAAGGTCATATGCATGGACCGTGGATGATGCAGTTTAACGTCTTGCTTGACAATATGAAATGCCAATAGTTTAAAGTCGTATGCATGGACCGTTGATGATTCAATTTAAATTCTTGATGGAAAATATGAAATGACAATAGTTTAAGGTAGTATGCATGGACTGTTGATGTATTTTGTGTTTATACAAAATACTTCTTCAGAAATCTGGCATTGGTTCGAGTAGTGATGAGTTATCCATCCATTGAGATTAAAGAATAAGCTCCATTGGAGTAGACCTTATGTATTGAATAAGGTCCTTCACATTTTTTCTCAATCTTGGGGGGTTTCTTTCCTGGTATCATTGGATTTCTGAGAACCAATACCAATTCTTCCTGAACAAATGAACGAAGGCTAACTTTTTTGTTGAAATCTTGTGTTATTCGATTCTGATAGACTTCCAAGTGGTGTAGGGTGCACAATCTTTTCTCATCTAACTGTTCCAATTCATCCAATATCTTTTTAGATTGTTCATATGTAGATGATTGATCACAATTGGATACTCTCAGTGGGGGTAGTTGAACCTCAATTGGCAGGACTGCTTCCGTTCCATATACCAATGAATATGGAGTTGACTGCGTTGCAATGCAGGTGTTGGTTCGATAAGCCCATAAAGCATGAAAGAGTTTATCAGGCCATGATTTCTTATCTTTATCCACCATCTTTTGCAGTATGTTTGAAATATTCTTGTTGAAATCTTCTATCAAGACATTGGTTGCTGCATGATACTGAGATTAATGATTGTATTTGATGTTGTATTCTTGATACAACTTCTTCACCTCAGATGAACAGAAGTTGGTGCCATTGTCCGTCAATATGGTATGAGGGACACCAAATCTGTTAATGGTGTTAGACTTGATGAAGCTAACAATGAATTTAGAACTGACTTCTTTGAGGGGTATTGCCTCTGCCCATTTGGAAAAGAAGCCAGTAGCAGTAATAATATACTTAAACTACTTGGCTGTAGCTGAAGGGTAAGGTCCCACCACATCCATTCCCCATGTGGCAAACAACCACGAGTATTTAGCTGTATGAAGCAACTATGGGGGCTGATGAATGAAGATGGAATGTACTTGGAATGAATGACACTTCTTTGTGAAATCAACACAATCTTGTATCACTGAAGGCCAAAAGTATCCAAGCCTTCGAATTTGATCAGATAGTCTATGGCCAGACTGGTGGGCACCACAGACTCCTGCATGCACTTCTTTAATGATAGCCATTGTCACTTCACCATCAATGCATCTGAAGAGAACTCCATCAGAACCACATTTGTAGAGAACTTTCTCTAGGTGATCTAGGCTGTCATAAAGAGTAAAATTGACCACACGTCGCCAGATTTGTTCTTTCCCGGCTCTATTAGGTGGAAGTGTTTCATTTTGAAGGTATTCCCTGATAGGTGTCATCCATCCTGTAGTGTGACCATATGATTCAGGAATGGGACTAATTTCATTGATTTCCTCTATTCTGGTTTGAACATAAAGTGAAATTGTACGACGATGGGCAATACTGATGGTTGTTTTGTCCTGATTTGGATCTGCCAGAGCAGTGGGTATATTAGCCAGTGCATCAGCTTGAGCA
Source organism: Viscum album (assembly GCA_963277665.1). Classification (NCBI taxonomy): domain Eukaryota; kingdom Viridiplantae; phylum Streptophyta; class Magnoliopsida; order Santalales; family Viscaceae; genus Viscum; species Viscum album. The sequence goes on along the minus strand of OY728130.1, from coordinate 96,559,373 downwards.
TTTTGTGATTGCAGGACATAAGAAAATGTTGCTTTTGTAGGAAATTCCTCCATTAACTCTCTAACATAATCATACAAAGGTATTAGCTCTTCTTTTCTGATTGCATAATCCCCATTAACTTGCTTGATTACCAGGTCTGAATCACCTTTCACTTTTAAGTGATTCACTTGTGCTTGAAGCGCCAATTCCAAGCCTGCGATGAGAGCTTGGTATTCTGCTTCATTATTTGTACCGCCCCCCAACAATGAAAAGGAATAGGGTAACACTGCCTTTTCTTGAGAAATGAGCAAAATTCCTAATCCAACTTTGTTGAATTTAGGATTTTCTATTTTCCTTCCTGTTGGACTTCTGGAAGCACCATCAAAGTACATTTCCCATGTCTGAAGACTATCTTGAATAAAGAAGGCTTCCTCATTAGGAAGTTCAATATTTGAAGATGTATCTTCTACTGAAGGGTGTTCAGCAAGGAAATCAGCTAGAGATTGGCCCTTTATTGCCTTTTGAGACACATACTGAATGTCAAATTGCTGCAAAATAACTGTCCACATTTCCAGACGTCCTGTAAGAATTGGACGACTAAGGATGAATTTGAGTGGGTTATTGTGAGATACCAATTGGACATCGTGATGTTGCAGGTAGTGTCTCAACTTCTGAACTGCAAAGATCAATTCTAGGAAGCACTTCTCAATACTTGAGTATTGGGTTTCTGTTTCAAGCATATTCCGACTGAGATAGAAGAGGTTGTTTTCATTCCTATCATCATTCTTCTAAGCAAGAAAGGCACCCAATGATCTCTCTAGAGCTGTCACATAGAGGATAAGTGGTCCTCCTTCAATAGGTGGCATTAATACCGGTGGAATCAAGAGATACTTCTTGAGAATATCGAATGATTCTTGACATTCTTCAGTCAACTGGTAAGTGACTCCCTTATTCATCAATTTGATGAAGGGTAAGCTTTTGCCTGCCAAATTAGAGATGAAATGCCGAATATAGGCTAAGTTTCCTTGAAGTCCTCTCAATTCTTTTAAATTTCGAGGAGGTTACATACCAAGGATTGACTTTGTTTTCTCAGGATCGACTTCGATTCCACGATGGCATGTAACAAAGCCAAGAAACATTCTTGAGGTTACCCAAAAAGCACATTTTAAGGGGTTCGTCTTCAAATTATGTTTTCGAAGTTTGTGGAATATGACTTCCAAATTAGCCAAGTGATTAGAACGTTGTTTGGATTTAACCACCAAATCCTCCACATAACATTCAACAAATTTCCCTAAAAAGGGTTTGAAGATACAATGCATGGCATGCTGATATGTTGCGCCTGCATTCTTCAGGCCAAAGGGCATTACCCGATAGCAGAACACACACCGAGGGGATTTGAAAGCTGTAGATTACTCATCTTCTGGAGCCATTTGGATTTGATTATATCCTGAATATCCATCCATGAAGGAAAGTGTTTCATAGCCAGCTATTGCATCAATTAAGAGTTCTGTAATTGGTACTGGGAAATCATCCTTAGGAAAATGTCGATTAAGATCTATGAAATCAATGAAAACTCTAATTTACCCATTCTTCTTTTTCACTAGGACAATATTATCCAACCATTTGGGATATTGAACTTCTATGATGAAGTTATCTTTAATAATATTATCCACTTCAGCTTCAATTTTGGATGCATAAGTTGGGTGTGTTCTTATCGCAGCTTGCTTAAATACTCGATGTTCTTCTGGAAAACCCAAATGATGAGTGACAACATAAGGATCAAGGCCTGGCATCTCTGCATAGTTCCAAGAAAAATATATCTCGATTTTGCTTTAGAAAGGAAATATACATCTCTTGCTCTTCAATAGTCATGGCTGCACTGATTAAAGTGGGGCATGGATCTTCTTCTGTACCCAGATTTATTTCTCTGAGTTCATCCATGGTGGTAGAGATAACTTCTTCAAATGTTGGAGGAGCATCTCTGATATCTTCCTCTTATTCTTCAACATGAGTTATTTCTTCTATTTCTACTTGCATAGTAGATAATGAAGCATAATTTTCATGATCAGAATAGATATTAAAATTTGAACATCTTGGAGAAGAAGCTTCCATTTCTGACCCAATTGATGATGAAGGGTCTTCCTTGGGTAATAAAGAGGAGATGATGGATTGAGAATTGACATCATTGTTCACCTCTGACATTGCTATAACTTCTTCTAGCCTAGTTGACAAAGTATAGACTTGCTAGATTTCAGCAGATGAAATAAAGACATCCCCATTTGGGCTTTCATCACTACTCAGTGGATCACCAATTTCTCCCATGTTGTCTGACTTGATTTCCATAATTGACATTATGGAAGTTTCCATAAGAGTATTTTGATTTGGGTCTACCTCGTTAATTTGACTTATAGGAAACACATAATCTATACTCACATGTGTAAATGGATTTACTGGAATCTTTTCCAAACCAAATGGAGCATTAACTTTGGTAACCTTCCTTATTGTGGATTTCTCCTCTCCCTTCATGTGATAAAATTCCACCTCAATATATTGAGATTCACATGTTTTGAATGGGTATTTATCACCATAAAATGTCCCAATTTGACCATCGAAACAATATTTAAGACATGGATGGTATGATGAAGGGATAACTGCATGTTGATGTAGCCAGGGTCTTCCAAGAGAAATATTGAAAGCTGTATCGTGATCAAAAACCATGAAATATGAATTGGATACAAGGTCACCAAACTGAGTTCTGAGTGTAATATCGCCCAGTGGTTCTTGTTCATTTTTATCATACCCTTGCAAAATCAAATTAGAAGGAGATGAATCAGATTCCATGAGGACCAATCGACGAAGTGTACAAATGGGGATGAGGTTGACTCCTGAACCATTATCAATGAAATCTCTTCAGATGTCTACAACATTGACCTTTACAGATAAGTACAAAGGTATAATATGCCCATGCACAACATCATCTTCATCTTCATCTGTGAAAGATATCACTGCATGGCATTCTACAGGATTATTCTCTAAATGGTAGGCTTCATTTGCAACAATTTCTGTTTCAAACTCTTGAGGAATTGACAAAGCCTCTATGAGTGCCTTCCGAAGATCCTTTGACAGATTCAATGAATCCAGAATTTATAACTTGTCCAGTACTTGGTCCAGGTGTTTCAATACATCATACTTTTGATCCAAAGGTCTACGTTTCCCAACAGGAATATGTGGTTTAGCATGTGCCTTGGAAGTTGATGCATCTTGTATCAGGATAGGAGTTGGAAATATTCCTGGCTTTGGAAGATTAGACCGAATTGGTCTATTTACATGTTGAGAGGACGAAGGTGGAACTTACAACTGATCCTCCAGAATAATTGTGCTAGGACTGAATCTTCTATTGGTGGAAGAACTTGCTTGTTCTTGTTGATCTCACTGAAGGACTCTGCCATGAGTTTCTACTACATACACAGTTCTAGCAGGGATAGAATTGGAATAGTGGCCTCCGAAAGATCCATATCTTCCCCTATATCCTGAGCCTATGGAATTTCCTATGATTCCTCTATTTGATATAGGGAACTCAGGCTCATCGAAATAGAAACTTCAACTGTCATAAGGATCTGTTAAGTGAATCATATTAACAGAACCGAAGATCAACTCTTCATCTGATGAAGACTCTTCCTGACTATCCAATTTAGGCTATGCCATTTGGTAGGGCGGTGCCTGTGGCTTTGAAGTAGATGGCATGAAATCTGCTAGAGTCAAAGACAACTTAGGCTTTGACACATTCCCATCTTCTTCTGATTCTTATTTTTTCTTTGAATTATGCCGTTTCTTTGAGGATTTTACCTCTGATGAAGAGGGTTTTGCTGCAGCATTCATGCTAGAAGGAACAATTGGTTTCTTCAATTGTGTTATCAAAATAGCATGAGTTCGGTTGATCATTTTTTTGACCATCCAATCATCATATTTTTGCACATTTTTGTTCTTGAATTCTTGCCACTCGCCCTCCTCCTCTGGATATGTAGCAGTAACACATGCTACCTGAGCTGAAAAACCTTTCAGTTTGACTTGTCCCAAGAAGACCATTTTTTGCAGAAGGTCCTTGAAGACAAAACACTCTTGAATGGGATACCCCAAAATCTGATGAAACGGGCAATAGTTGGGACAATCTTCATCTCCTTCCTTGTTTGGCCTCTTGGGCCTTGGTAATTGAACCAAATTATTTTCCAGAGCTGAAATGATGTAACCAAGAACTTGTTAATTTCAGAAAGTGTATGTTTTGCTCTTTAAATCCTCAAATTGTTTCCGTCTTTGATCTCTTTGATCATCTTGACGAAAAAGTCCTCTATTTTTGGTGCTCAGGAGGTGGAGGCCTTCGAGAAGATGAAGGTTTTGAAGTAGAAGTAGGTACATGTGCTTGTTTAAGAATAACTGTAGCAGTATCTGCTTTAACCATTCTCTTTCCTGGAGCTAATGGAATTACACGAGCTTTATCCTTAGTCTTCATAAGTGAATCTTCAATCTGTTGAGCGATTTAAGTAAGGTCTCAAAACCATCCTGTATATTTCACAGGGATCAGCAGTGTGTGTAGCTCATCACACAGATTTGCCACACATATTGGCAACAATTTTTCTTGAGGGAGTGATAAACTCAGGGAATATGTTAATCCCTTCCAGCGAGCAATAAAATCCGAAACCCTTTCATTCTACCTTTTCTTACAGTTTGTAAGATCAAAAACTGTTGTTTTTGGAAAAGTTGAGCTGAATTGAAGAAGAAATTGTTGACGAAGATCTTCCCTTTCGGTAATTGACCGGGATTGCAAGCTTGTGTACCAAAAAAAAGAAGGCCCTTGTAATGACTGTAAAAAACACCTGATCTTAACTGCTTCTTGTTGATGAGGGGTTCCCATCATAGGATTGCAACGAGAAACAAAATGTGTTAAGTGTTGCTCTGGGTCTCCCGAACCATTAAAGATTGGGAATGTGGTACTTGCAAAATTTGAGGGGGGAGGAATTGCATCAACCCACTTAGAGAAAGATCTCTTTTCTGGTTGAATTTGAGCACGCTTTCCCTCCATAGCTTCCAACCGAGCTTTTAATGACTCAATATTAGTTATTAACTTTTGAGAAACATCTGGTTGAGCATGGACCTGAACAGTTGAAATGACTGGAGTTGGTATAGATGTGGTGGTTGGTACTACTACTGATGGTAGCACTACCAATTGTTGTTGCACTTGACCCATAGGATTAGACCTATGAGGGTGTACTGATAGAGGAGGATATTCTTGATCCATCTCAGTAGCCACAAAAAAATTCCTTCAGCTGACTGACTTCAGCACGCTTAGGAGGAAGGATACCCTAAAGTAGTTCTGCATTCATCCTCCTTAATTCCTTCATTTATTCCTCTTTTTGTGAAAATATTTTCTCTAGTGAGAGATATTGGACTTCTCCAGTGGAAGGGTATGTAACCTAATTATTTCCTTTCCCATTATTGGACACCTTTTGGAGAGGGGGAATTGGGTTACTTGAATGATTACCTAGGTTTTGAGTAATCATTTGATTTCATGTACGCACACCTTCTTCATTTGTGTCTATGCGTACAACTTCTTGAGTAGGAACCTCTTCACCTAATCCCTCCGAATGAGCCTCATCTGGTGGATCAACAACAATGGGATTGATGACATTAATTGATTCATAATGCATTGAATCTCTTCTATCAGAATTTCTGTGATATTTTCTTCTTCCACGTCCTTGATGAGAAATTTTCTTTTGTCGATTTGATCCCTCAGGAACTTCTTGACAAACTGTAACTTGGAGGTAATCTCCTGATAATTTGGATTTTAGTTCTTCTTGAGGCTTCTTCCCTAGTCGAGAGAAGACTGACTTTCTCTGAGGAAGAGATTGAGGATTTGAAAAAGTCCTCAGTCTGGTGGATTGGGGCTGTTCCTACTATTCCCGTTCAACTATCCGAATCCTATTTTTGATTCTGAGGGTTGGGTTAAAAGAGTCCCCAGTCTGGAAAGCTGGGATGGCTCTTGACATTCTATATCTGAGACCTTCTTGTAAGCTCTCATGATCTTGCAGACTTTAGTCCGGAAATTTGCTGGATGCATCAACCTACATCCACTTTTATCACCCGGCTCAAAAGAACAATGGATGATTTCTGACACTTCTGTCACTTGATGATGTGCTCGCTCCATATGAGAGGCCTATTCAATATTCTCATTTGGTTGATGCAGAAGTAGTTCAACAACTTTTTCTCTGAATTCTTGATTTTGAGAAGAACTAATGAAGGCCTGTTCTTGGGCAATCCTTTGATTACAAACAAAACTCTTTAGTTGTGGCCAACTATGGGCAATAACATTGCATGAGACCATTTTTGGCGGGCTTTTCTAACTGAAGAGTACAGTGAAATGTAGTGCTCCATGAACACCCCATCCCCTGATATGAATACAGATGGGGCATTGGCAATTAACTGGCGCAATATTCTTAGTGTGCCAAGGCGTGAACACTGAAGGGCTCTCTGCTACTTTTTCAGCCTTCGGGTATCGAGAAACTAAGAGAGATGCCAAATCAATTTGGCGTTGTAACCCTTCTATTATCTTGACATGATTTTCATATTCATCATAAGATAATATTTTCTTTTTCAACTGACAAATATTTTTCCATATGTTGAGACGAATATCATTAATTCCATCTTCCGTCAACATCTCTATAATGTCATACTGAGAGTCAGCCAGAGGCAAAAACATGATTGAAACTTCACCTTTCGCCAGTTGTTTTCTCAAGTTCATCATTTCCTCTTTATCATTTAATGAAGATTATTCTACCTGTTAGACCAGATTTGGTGCTTCTTTGTTTCTTCACCAGATTAAACAAGACTGGTAGAGAATTCACTGATCAAACTAGAAGATGAATAACCCAGGGGTGGTTCAGAGAATGACCTACAACCTAGGATATCTTCTGATTGAGAAAGTATTTCACTTGTTGATGGTAAAGCATCAGACATGACTGGCTTCAAATTTGCAAGTGCCTCAAGATAAGAGGACTTTCTCGTCGCTGCATTTTCTTCTAAAGAATTTTCTAGACAATGCGAATTACTACCACAGAGAGGACTTTCGCAGCTAAATTCATCATCATGGGGAGGACCACTATGGTGGGTTACAAAAAAAGATGAAACATTTTTATCCTTGGTATTCTGACCACACAGAGGGTTCTTGTGGCTCTAATCTAAAGATGAAACTTCGAGATCGACTGAATTGGCATGAAGCAAGCCTTCAGGATGAATTATCTGATGTAGACCTTCAGAATTAATGTTCCCACTATTAGGAACTGAGGGAGTAGAATCTTTAGTTTCAACAGATAGTTGTCTGAGTGCATCAAGAACTCCAACATTGAGAAATGCCTTGTTACAGATTGGCCCTTTATTTCATGATTGTGTCGGGCAGGTCTTCTTCTTAGACGCCTTCTTACTCAATTTGGCAGGTGTATGTGCCTGATTAGGAGAAATGATCAGGTTAGGCTGATTATCTCTGCTCAAACCAGGTGTATGTGCCTGACTTGGTTGTCCGTATGATATGGAGGAGTATGCCCCACAACCCTCTTGGACTAGAGCAGATGTGTGTGTCTGTTTCGGAGTGAAATGTTGATGTGTCACTCCACTGGTAGGGATAGATTTATGTGTCTTTCCCTGAGATGATGTTGAAGCTGTTATAATATCCTGGAAGGCATCCAGAATATGAGCAGGGATTTGCTTCTGCTCTTTCACCATTGACAGAACGTGCTTGGTGACTTTAGCTACCGGAATGGGGATATACATCCATTCCGTACTTGGAGTAGGTGTGTATTCCTACTCCTGTCCTTATTTCCCTGTCAGTGAATCCTGACAGTACTCAAGTGTGGGGGCAGAGAGTTGAGTCTGCCTCCTATTTGTCACTGGAGCATTCCAACTGAATTCTCTGAATGCTAACAAATGAGACTATTGGTAGTATTGATCAATACTAACAGGTGTATGTGCCTGCTGATTGCACTCCTCCGAACGTGGTTGATGAGCTTCCTTGAATACTGATAGATGAGGCTGCTGGTAGGACTGATGAGTGTAAGCAGGTGTATGTTCCTGTTTACGAGTTGTCAACACATTGGGTTAGCGAGCTCTATCACATGTATTCAGACAATCCTGCTGACTAGCTGATGATTTATAAATAGGTGTATGTTCCTGTCTATAGTACTCCACTGGAATTGCATGGCAGTATTGGCGTGATGCTGCCAGATGAGTCTTCTGGACAGTGGAATTAAAATGGACAGGTGTGTGTGCCCGCTCGTTGCTTGCCACCACGTTAGGTTGGTGGACTTATCTGAAGATGGAAAAGATGAGAACCTACTCACTGTTAATCGGATTTCTCCTCTGGCGGTTCGTCTTGCCTGCTCGGGTTCGAGGAACCTGAGTCGAATGCCTAGAAATGATACCCTCATCATGTTGAGGGCGCACTGCCGCACGAGTATGGCAGTGATTGTTGATGGGAGCACTTAGTAAGGACTCCTATCTCCTTGAATTAAGTCCCTGAGGGACTTTCTCATTCACTTCCCCAGAATACGGGAGTGAATGGTGATTGCGTTCCAGGGATAATGACCCGAAACAGTTGGAAATGGTGGTTGGAACCACCAGCTTCTTGATCACTGGTCATCACTGTCCGGATGACCAGGGTGAATTATTGACTTGGAGGGCTTGTTGAGCGGCCTCCAGAGTCAGAATTGTACAGTTTTTACGGTACTCCTTAACCAACACATTTGATACCCCGTATTGAAGACGCTGAGTAGGTGATGTCGTCCTCAGAGCGGACGATGATCCAGTAGGAGTAGCAGCAGAGGCATTCACCGCATAGGTTTTCACAGCAGAGGCATTTACAGACATGAAATTAAGAAAAGTCACTCTTTTAATGCATAAGATCTTGGAAAAGAGTGCCTGTTTGATATAAAAAACAAAATCAAGATAAATTCAGCCTCTACATCTTTTGGATGAGCACATATGTTATTGATTGTTTTGTTGGCACTCTCATTGAGTTTAAATAGGGTCCTAACAAATAAGTAAAACATCATTTTAACTTGGTTAAGGATTAATGTCGGGTTCACCATTTTTTGTTTCCTCTGGAATTGGGAATGACCTCGTTGATTGAAGGTTCAAACATTCCAATTGGTTTCTAACAGGTTTGTTTATAGAACCAGAAACATCCAATGATTCCATATCCATTTAGACCTACTTTCCAAAGGTAGGCACTCATTATTTGTGGACTGATGAGGCTTAGGAATTTGCATTGTTTGATAGGATAGGAGGTCAGACTCATCACACATTTTTGATGGGAATTATTGTCTACTCCAGGACTCTCTTTATAGATTTAAGTTATGTTCATGAATCCTTATTACATTACCAAGTATAAAATGAGCTTTCCTTTAGATCTGACAATTAGTGATTGATATGTAGGAGATTTAGAGAATCTTTTATATGTATTAGAGGTTCTTCATTGATAGAGAATAATCTGTATTTGTTAGAGATTCTTAGACAATGGTATCCTTCAATACATAAAAGTATATTGGTCATTATGATGACCATACTGGTTTTAAAACCACTCAGTGGGGCACTTGAAGTTTATTGTCATTCAGAAGGACATGGATTATTTCATAGTTGGAATCGTACCCACAGATGGGATACCTACGTATCCTTTATTTAGAAAAGGAATCAGAACCCACGTATTTCGAGTAAGAGAGTATGCTGTTTATGTATGATTGATGGCTCAAAGAAAGATTTCATAATTAATTTTACACTCCAAGCTCACGTGAGTCATGTTCGGTGTGAGAAAAAAGAGGTATTGGTAAAACCAGACAATTATGCCATCATAAGAAATGATGTGGGGCTTATGTATGTATAACTGCCCAAATAGATGAAGATTAGAATTTACTTCAAGGAAGAAACCCAAGAACAAGGTCCATAAAGGTATATGTATTTTATGGAGATTTGGATACTCTAACTTGGGGCTTACTCCTGAGGAAGATGCCCAAATTAGGAGGGGACTTATGATTGGGTTTTACTCCTGAGAAGGAAGCCCAGATCAAAAGTAAAGTAAGACTGGTTAAAAGAAATTAAGACTGGGGCTTACTCTTGAGAAGGAGGCCCAGGTTAAATGGATTTGAGAAATTAAGGGACTTGGGGCTTACTCCTAAGAAGGATGCCCATATTTGAGATAGGGTCTTACTCCTAAAAAGGAATCCCAAGTTAAGAGAATTATGGTTGGGGCTTACTCCTGAGGAGGATGCCCATATTTGGTAACTTGGGGCTTACTCATGATGAGGGTGCCCATATTTAGAAAATTATTACTAGGGCTTACTCATAAGGAGGATGCCCAGGTTAGGGGACTTGTGATTTGGTTTTACTCCGGAGAAGGAAGCCCAAATCAAAAGGAATTATGACTGGTGCTTACTCCTAAGGAGGATTCCCAGATTAGGGGACTTGGGGATTACTCTTAATGAGGATGCCTATATTTAAGACTGGGGCTTACTCCTAAAAAGGAAACCCAGGTTAAGGAACTTGGGGCTTAATCCTAAGGAGGATGCCCAAATTAATGAGAACTTGGACTGGGGATTACTCCTGAAAAATAGACCCAGGTTAAGGATTCTCTCATCTTTAAAGGACGAGGTTGAATGAATGAAATCTCTAACATTAGTGATATAAAGATATATAAATAACTAGGTTTTAAGAGAAGTTACACAGAATTCCTTTCAGATAAAGAATAAAACAAGTAAATCATGCCATGAATGGCTTTGGAGAGAGTTTTGAAGGCTTGATCTTGAAGAGGAGAGGTGGATAGGCATAATAAAGGTGAAATAGGCAGGAGGGGGCACCCCAGAAGAAAGGTGCGTGCAAGTCCTGGTGGGCGCACAAGTACTATGTGGGCGCGCAAGTCCTGGTCACGCAAGTATACTTGCGCGACACATGGGTACTTGCACGACGGTCAATCTTTAGGGTAGAACTTGGGAAAGGCTTGGCTCAAGCCTTTAATACTACCCCTAGAGACTTCCAGAAGAGAGGCGCGCAAGTTATGTGGAAGGGGTAAGGCAGCGCGCAAGTGTGGCCATTTCCCTTAAGGGCTGGCCACCTAGGCACGCAAGTGTTGATGAGTTTCAACACTTAGGCCTTCCTCCCCCACTTTAGATCTTCCGTTCTAGGTAATAAATTACCTTAGAAGTGTTTGGAAGCTTTGAGAAGAGACTAGGTCACTGGGAGCTCAAATCTGAGGTTCTAGAATTTTTCTGTCCTGAAATGGAGGGCCCACCGGGGGGTATTTATAGGCTGCTGAAGACCCCAGGCGGAAATCAAATAGGGCGCACAAGTCACCTGCGTGCCCAAAATGTGGTGCACAGGTATACTTGCACGACTTTGAGGAAACTTGCGCGACCCAAGTGGGAAGGAATCCTTCTTCATGCCTTTTTTTTAATTTTGATGATTCTTCAAAGGATGAATCACATTGGGTACAAGCTATTTCTATTTTTCAGGGGTTAGACTCTGTGACGAAAAGGAGCGTCAACAATGCTAAAATCCACAGATCTAAAAAAACTATGTGGGTTGTGATTCCTTTAGTAGCCAGAATACGTATGATGCCTTATAATGGCTCAATCCCCTCGTAATATTAACAACCTCCTTGTAGGGTAAAAAAATTCTGAATCTTTTGGTTATATGACTTCAGCACATGAGTAGTCGTCCATTACATGAAATGGATGGTGGAAATCAGATACATATAGATGGATTCACAAATTAGAACCTATTATATTTCATATGGAAGACAATTAACCCATTATCATTTTGTTATGATAATTTTTTCCACATTGGGATTAGGAATACATTCATGAACATATTTTAAATCTATAAGAGAGTCCTGTAATAGGAAATAATTCCCCCCAAAAGGGTGTGATGATCCTGATCTCCCATCCTCTTGACCAATGTGTGTTCTTAAGAATCATTGGGTGTTAAAACCCAAAGGACCACCTTCCTTTTGAAAGCATGTCTATACTCAGTTATAGATGTGGGAACTTTTGGGAGTTTCTAGGTAAGACTAAACAAATGGAAAACACAATGCAAGCGATTGAGCAAGGCCTTAAACCCCTGAAAGCAATCAAACTGTCAGGAAATTCCCATCCATGCCTTAAATCCTAATGAAAAAATGGTGAACTTAATGTGAATCCATCTAATAAAAAATTATTGGTTTATTATCCATCTAACCATTTCATTTTCACATTATAAATAGAAAAAACTAGCCATACCATTGTGAATATATCAAATTATAGCATAATCATGCTTAGGGACACTTTTTTTTGAATACCCTATACAATCAAAGTTGTAAGAATAGCATGATATTATAGATAATCCTTTGTAACCATGGTTTTGATGAACTAAGTTCATCCTCATTTTGACAAGTCTAGACAACCATAATAGTCATATCGGGAATAAAAGGAAAATTGTGTTAACCATGCATATCTAATTGATCACATCATTCCTATGATATTGAACTAATAGGTAAAAATTTTCTTTATTGAATGTGTGACTATAGATAATGATCTCATCAATAGGATCCCAATACGAGATAATTTCTTCTTTATCCAACAACTTCTCTGGTAAATCACCTATAGTTGAAACCTCTGTGAGTCACAAAAAGATATCACATGCTCAACAACTCCTAAATTAGGTGGAGAACATGATAGTCCAAGAGAACCACTGATGTGGTATAATCCAGACCCTATAATTTTCCTATAAGGTTCTCTAAACATGGAAATAGGAAAGTACGCATCACCTAGGGAAAGTTATTTCTAAGATAGTAGCCCTTATTTCTAAAACCAACCACTTAGGGTGCTTATCCCCAGATCCCGAAAACTATCACCTTCAGTCTCTGATTAAGGTCATACAAGAATCCAAATATGGATCCCATTCAGTTTAGGGGTTACCTAGGAGGGATCATGTCAACCACTGTGGCCAACATCATCCCATTGGTACCCACCAGTCTCTTACAGAGGGTACCACCTAACATACTTCTGCCTCTGATTCCCATTGATAGATAGTAAGGAAGACACATCAGGTGAGGAAGGTGATGGATACCTAGGAGTGCACTTATATCCCCACTCCCACTAAATAAGTCTTCCAGTATAACTCAATGGTAACCAGTGACTAGGCTCATATTCCTATACACACTTTGCTAAAATTCCAATAGATTTTAGCAATAGCTAAAGAACTCTGTCGAGATATTCAGATAATATTACAAATAAATGGATAGGAAAATAATTCTATCCCAATAGATAGGGTAACTCAACACTATAATCATTATGAACAAGTGGTGGTACTAGAGTAAGTGAACATTATTGATCCCTTATAAGAGGTTTATCGTTATATTATGATAAAGGAAGGGGCATCGAACTGGGATCATACTCCCACTCTAAGTGGGGCTCACCAAGTGAGAGAAGAACATTCCTTGGGATAGGAGCACATGTGTTTAAAAAAAGTTCGGTGACATATTCCAAGGCACGGGATCGGGATCATATACCTATTCTGGCTGGGGATAACCAAGTAAGAGGGGCACAAGCCTCAGGATATGATCATATTACTATTGAATAAGTCTAGGGTCATACTCCAAAGGAATAGGATCAGGAATATATACCTATTCTAGTCAAGGATGATCAAGTGAAACTGGAATAAGCCTCAGTATAGGTTCATATTTCGGTCAGTGAATCTACCTAGAATATTCCAGTAGATCACAGAAGTCAGGTGCATATTCTTACTTCCGCAAACAAACAAATGCACCAGAATCATTATAAGGCAATATAAAAGTCTCATATCCCTTCTCCCATTTGGAGGTCCTTTGGAATATTTTATCAGGGAATGAATATTCATAACAGAATCATATTCCTATTCAAACTGGGGCTTACTAGGTGAGAGTGGCACATGCCTTGGCGAAAGCTCATATTCCTTCCAAGAAAGACCAACGAGATATCCCAAAGGCTTAATATTGAGCTCATACTCTTGTATTGAATGAGGATCACTAAGTGATAATGGATCATGCCTCTAGATGGGCTCATATTCCTATAAATAATAGGACATCTCAATAGCATTCTCTAAAATCTGCTCAGAAACGGGTGCATATTTCCATAGAACCCAATGGTTATAAGCAAGTTCTGTAAACTATTATGCAACAGGCTCATATCCCTAAAATGTTCCCAAAGGAAAGTTAGCATATTCTGGTGACAGTGTAGATCAAGGCCCAAATTCCAAATATCCTCAATGTCATTCTCCTTGAGGACATTTGTGATAGGTTCCAAATTCCACAAGGGTCTTTCAACTCCTCAACCAAATTAGAATACAATCATTAGTGTGATAGTACTTCTCATGGTAGTGTGAAGATTTATCATAGTGACTCTACTTTTGACATACACTGTGGTAAACCTCCCCATGCCTATATCTCCCACGGACAAGGATCCCCCTTGCCTATAAACCTCTATATAGAGAGGTTTTCATAACTCCTACACCTTTGTATATAGAGGTGCTCCAAACATCAGATTCAACTACATATATTTTCCCATTAACTTCCTACATTACTCCACTCCAGTCAATAAGATACCCTCAGAAGCGTATTTTATGGTTTGAATCGATGGAGGCATGTAAGTATTATGAGGAGAAGGTTGACATTGACATAAGGAGAGATTTATCGAAAAACAACTTCCCCATCGTGTTCTGGTCCCTCACCACTTCTAACTATGGGGTCATAGATGATCTATAAAAGGAGTTCATGCCTTATCAATACAAAAATATTTGGGCTACTCATTAGTGATTGAAGGCTCAAAATCTCCCTTATCCAGGATACGAATGTCACCTTTAGAAAATCAGTATACTCTTTTTTCATCAAGTCCTAGCTGCTATCTCCATGGATTAGGATCAAAAACCATAAATGTCCAACACAAATCTGCAACATGATTTCCACCATTAAATCACAACTCTTTATGAATTGATCTCTAAAGTCACATCATGAATTTGTATATGAGAATGGGGATAGTATAGAGAATTCCACTTTTCCACACCCCTAGAACAACAAAACCCCTCAGATACATAATCCGGTAATATCATAGCCTCTGGAGAAATCAAGGGATCGGGTAACGCTCAGGATAGTTGGTCACTACAATAGAATTATCTCGCTTCAAAGGTGCTCATACATCACAAAAAAAGAGGGAGGATAGCCAGAAGGATTCCAAAATGGGCCTATCTAACCAATTATAATTCATTTTGGACATTGATATTGAAGTTGAAATCATCCCAACAACTTCCCGTGAGGAATGGTTCTCATCATGGGTTTTCATGACAACCAACTCCAAGGCTAGCACAGTTACACCACATCAAATGGTCTATAGTAGCAGCTTACATAGAAACCATCCTGGAGAGTACCTAGCCCCCTGGACTGAGGGAATATCTTCCACCACCTCCACCCCTGGGATCATCAATTTCAGAGAGGATTCATAACCTGTCCGCAGTAGCTGCTAGCAAACCCGAGCTCGCTGGGCTGGGGTAATTTATATCCAAATCGCCATCTATAGGTTCATAATCCTCTTATAGGGTCCTAGGGAAATAAGTGATGATTCCATATCACCTCCATCCCGTCAGGTTTGGGTCATTCACATATCAATGTTTTTCCTAGGAATCATCAAATCCTCGACTCGAATCATTGGATCCTTAATAATCGTAATAGTCAATGCTAATTGTGGACTCAAATAACCCTTATTCCTCATGGATAAGGGAATTTTCATCATCAACATAACCACAAAGGGAATCAATCTTCTCCAGGTTGGGACGAAACAATCAATGGTTGTCATCCCACATGATTCCCACTATGGGACAAACCTCTACTATTTCAGGCTCATTCAACAATCATGACTGGAAACTCCCCCAAGGTCACTACTTATCGGCCAATATAGGAGGAAAGTATGGAAAATAAAATCAAACCTCACCAAGGTCACAAGCCAAAACTTCCCAACATGGCCAAGGGTTCAAATAATGACCTTGATGAAGGTAGCAAAGAGTCATCCTATTATATCGAAAGTAATGGCACAACTACCATTTCCCTATATTCCTTTGTAAATATTTTTCATTGTCAATATGGTAGACTTTGTGGATCAAGATGAAAATGTAGAGGGCCATAACACTGAGAATCTACACAAAGATGAGGGTGATCTAGATGCATAAATCAATGTTGCATGAACCCAAAACCAAAGAAGGCTCCAAAATATAGAACCTCAAAATAATGATATGCCACATATTTAGAGAAACACTTACAAATAAAAAGGGACATGGTAGGTCTATATCCTAATAACCGCTCAGAATATTTCAGGTTCTTACCATAGAGGGACAATTTTCACAATATGAGAGTGAAATACAAACTCTCTGATAACTCAATGAAGAGCTACTCAGGGGAAATATCCCCACTGGGTATCGTCTTCATGATAAGTAAAATATCCCTCCTCCCATAATATCCAATTCACCAAAAATAGTTTCATATGAGTTTTAGATTAGCTCAAAATCCAAGAATCCAGTCTACATTGATGAGTAAGTTGAAAATGATCGTGAATTCCCTTTGTTACTGTGACAACCTCTCCCTCACCATGACAATCAATCAGTCCTAGTAAAAATTGAGAATCAGTGGTAGATGAAGGTTGTGGAACCTCATCGACCCATGCTCGATCCCTAAGGATGAGATATGTCTCAAACAATAGTTCCCCTTGAGCTACTTAATGTCATCAAGTCTCTAAATAATCGAATGGAAGTCGTTAAAGGACGATGTGTTCCTATGCAATCTAATAGGAAGCCATATCCTGAATGGGTGGATGTTACTCTACCTTTTCCCAGATTCTTTAATCCTACCTTATCTACCTTTCATAGTATAGGAGACCCTGAACAATATCTCACACACTTCCTATCTCGATGTGGGATGATGATGATGGGCCCTTGAGATCAATAGGATCCAATAAAGATGAGGTGTTTCATACAAAATCTAAAAAGACCAACCATTGTTTGGTACAAAATCCTTCTAGTAGGATCCATTACATGGTGCGAAGACCTATTCCATCAATTACTTTATCAATTTAGCTCCATGCTGATGAAAATGAAAATTTACGACCTAAAAACTGAATGAAACATGAAAATGATAGGGTTTATTACTTCATAGTGATGTGGAAAGGTTTAACCTACTCACTCAACATCCTTCACTCACAAGAGAAACTGTTTTAACTCTATGATGAAAATCTCAAGGATGATTTGCAGACACCTCTGATTCCAATAAAGTATCCAGTTGGATTCCATGAGTTAACAAAAATGTCCTAATGTTTGGAAGAATTAATTCAATGAATCTGATCTAAATCTCGACTCATTCCCTTAGCACAGGGGAAAAGTCCAAGAAAATTAGAAGATGTAGTTGTCACTCTCAAGACAATAGTAGTGCCTATCTAACCACCTAGGTAGGTCTTGAACTTCCCAACACCTCCTATTGAGTAGCGTCAACCAATAAATATCCCTCATCCAGAATCATAGAGAAATCATCGTCATCCAGGATTTGAGGGAGGTACTAACGAGACACACTCTTTAGAGAATGAACAATTCCCAAGTTATTTCTTATCATACATGGACAATAACATACTCTAGATTCCACATCCTAGGAATCTTTATGAGGTCAACCTCACTGATCGTCCTGATTACTATACTTACCGTAGAAGGTTGGGTTATATCATACTAGAATTATTTTTCCTATAAGATATCCTTCACAACATGGTTGATTCTAGACTAGTGTATTTAGACAAATTCCCAGAGTAGGTGGCATGAATGACTGTTGTCATGTCAGAAGAAGAATATGGATGGAAGAAAGTTTTGTCTAGGTATGCGAAAAAGTCTAAAAATTGGATGAATAGAAAAATAGTTGATTGAGATCATTCCATCCTGAAATCATTGTTGCACGTACCAGAAATAGATCCACTACCTAATAAGGATGCATCCGAAGTGCATCCCAAAGGTGGTCATGATCACCGGGAGCAGGAAGAAATAGAATAGGAAGAATCATATTTTTCTCCAATGTGAGCTATGACCCTTTAATATTTCTTCCCTGAAATTTCTGAAGCATCAGTACAACCCCACCAAATGGGATTCTCAACATATAACAAACTAATATTGTGTTCTTTCAATATGATACACTTGGAATACCCCTTCAACAATGATAAACATTCCTCATAATGAAATTTACCTACACATAACCAGGTAACGGAAGGATTCATGTGTAGGAACTGAGTATATAGGGTATATCATGGGCATGGTTGAACTCAATATTTTTTTAAAGTCCCCAAAAAGGGAATATATGTAGCTGAGACCCATGGTAAGACACTCTGGAAAACATTGAAAAGGTATGGATGTGTCTCAGAACCCTCTAGTAGTGATCCAAACCTAATTTTATTACATGAGCTCTTAATGGGAGTTAGATTATCTGATCAGCCTGGACAATGGGGAAGGATGGAATGAACTTCACTACTAGAAGTAGATACTCCAACAACCTCTACACAAGCACCAGTACTATCCACCTCAAATGCATTCATTCTTGAGCTGCATATCTTGGATAAATCCCACATTGGGAAGTGCTGCCCTTTGGCTCAAAAGTATAACATTATAAAATAGATGGTGGAAGCTCTATCCAAGTTCTCAATCTTGGTTTCATTCAATATTTTAGAGAAGCTCAGGGAGGAACTCGTTAAATACCTTCAGATCCCATTGGATTTTAAGGCATAATTTTTTGAAGCCAAGGTTTATCGAGTGGATATCATGCCATTAGAATTCCATGTCACCATCTCATTCATTGACTAGGATCAGGAAGAGTTCATCCAAGGGAACATCAGACCCCTATATGTATTGGGAATATTCAGTAATGTCAATATCAAAATATATTTTATTGATAAGGGTTCTGAGATTAATATCATCTTGGTTCAAACCCTTCAATGTTTGGTATATGGTGAAGGTGACCTATCTCCTACAAGGATGACCATTCAAGGGTATGATAAGTGTGAGAAGAGACATCTCAGAAAGATCAAACTCCAAGTTCATTTTAGGGACCTCTCATCTGACACTGAGTTTACGGTTATCTAGAAATATTTTATATATGTTTTCCTACTTGGAAGGACCTGGATCTATATCCATTTGGTGGTAACTTCAATATTTCATCAGTGTCTAAAGTATCCCATTGATGGAAAGGTTGATATACTAGATTCTATCAGTGCTCCCTTTGAAGCCTATAGAGCCACATATGCTGAATCATATTTCTACAAGAGGGGAGGAAAGTAGCCAATGGTGGATGATGATATAGAGGTTGAAACCCATAATGGATTGGGGATCACCCCTACGAATCCCTGGATTATTCTCAATAGCAACTATGTTCTCCCTATAAATCTAGTTGAGGTAACATATCTAGTCTCAGAGGTCTAATCTTTTTTTCCCTAGTGATAGTGTAAAATACAACCATCTTTGGTATCTCTCTACAACAACTCTAGCAGTAGTGGATGATAATGTCTATTCTAATGAATTTCCTCACCTTGATAGTGATAGAGAAGTCCCCAGATTTCCAACTCCACCTAAAAATGTCTCCATAGGATCAAATATGGATGAAGAGGAGGATGACCTCATAAATTCCCATCTCACATTCAAGGAAGGTGTCTTCACCCCCATTAATGATCTTAAACAGATAAATATAGAGATAGTAGAAGATTCACGACCTTCAGTAATTAGTGCCTCCATGCCCCTCGAGGAGAAAGAGATGTACATTGCATTTCTAAAGAAAAATTGATATGTGTTCTCTTGTAACTATAAAAAAAAATTCTTGGACTAAATCCAAATGTGGAAACTCACTATCTCAAACTACCCAATGAGCATCGAGGCTTCAAACAAGAATCCAGGAGGATGCACCCCTCTCATACCACCAATGTAGAGGTGAAAGTTGACAATTTGATCAAATCCATTTTTTCCAAGAAGTGAAATACCTAATATGGATTTCCAAAATCATCCCCATGAAGAAAAATAATGGGCAGATTATGGTCTGCATTGATTTTAGAGAGCTTAATCAGCATTTCCAAAAGGACGATTTCCCATTTTCGATCATAGAACTCTTGATCGATGAAATTGTTGGATTTTAATACCTTTCCTTATGGATAAGTACTCAGGGTACAATAAAATAAAGATGTCCCTTGAATATAAGGAAGATACTACCTATAGAGCACCCTAGAGGATCTTATGCTATAGAGTAATTCCCATTAGACTAAAGAATGTTGGCACTATATATCAGTGCTCTATGAATCACATCTTTAATCCATTTCTAGGAAGGATAGTCGAGTTTTATGTTGATGACCTTGTTGTTAAATACCTATAATAATGTAATCACTTTTTAGACCTTAAAAAATATTCTAAAAGCTATGACAGCACATTCTGTAGATGAAAATTCTTAAATGAACTTTCGGGGTAACATTAGGAAATTTCCTTGTCTTTTTGGTATACCACTGTGGAGAACTCACTAAGCACCCTCCTTGAACAAAATAATGATGCAAGGAGTGATAATATTATCTAATAAATAATTTGGATGATTCTAGGTATTGATACTAGATATTTTGATATTAAGAATAATTTTATTGTACTCATCTTCACGGTGAAAAAGTTGAGTCATTACTTGCAGAACCAAAAATTCCATCTGGTCTCTTGTATTGGTCTTATCAAGTATATATGATAAGATGAAATCATATACACTTTATTACATTTTATTAAGGAATATTAAATGATTTAATTGATAATACACCAAGTATGGGTTTTTTATTGCATAAATAGGATTTCAAGGTTTCAAAGAGAAAAATGAGGGAAATGAGAAAATTTGTCATTACACGTCATGAAACATCATTACATTATGTGTAGTATAATTTCACCACATGTTGTAAGATATAAAGAAATTCAGGATAAGTTTCACAGTGTGAATCATCATTACCTGATGTGAACCATCCTTACATGACATGAATCAATAGACCACAACATATAGAATTAAAATTACATTTCTCTCTCAAAATGATCTAATTGAAGGATGCTTCATGTTGTGACATTCATTAACACAGTGTGATAGGGGTTAAAATTCAAAATCTCAGATGATATTTCAGTGATGTACACATAGATTCAAAATACATAGATAAAATCATGGATCATCATTACATGATGTGAATACCCATTTCACATCTTGTAATTTCCCATCTATATGTGTGCAGTAGGTGCGCACGGGAAGAGGAGCGTACATAATTCATTTGATTTCATTTTTTATCATTTCTCTTCTACTCCCTCTACTCAAACTCAAGTTAATTTACTTATTTTCATGCTTTTACTTTAATACCAGAATCATGGATCAATTTTGATTACATTCCTCATTCTTTTTTGTATCACCAACACCAATCTTTACATGTTCATTGTATCAAGAATCAATCATCAATGAAACTTTTCTACGCTTGTTCTTGTTCTTGTTTCACGTAAGTAATTGGTTATAATTTTGATTGAATCCATATCTTTACTGATAATTCATGATATTTTTTCATTAATTGATAACTCTTAATATTTTCATGATCTTTAATTGTTCAAACCCAATTTTTATTTTTAAACTTGACATGTTTTCAATCCTTTACCCATTATTGATCAATTTTACCATGAGTGGATAAAACACCTAGGGTAAGGGTAGAGAGTAAGGGTATATGAATTTAATGAATCTATAATCCTAAACTTGGTAATCCTAAGAATATTAATCATGTTAAACAAAAAAAATTATCTAATTTGTTTGAGCGACCCTGAACACAGGAAGTTCGGCTGAACGAACCTAACCTGATTGGAGTATATTAGGCTAATACCAATAGCCTATGACACTTCCTGACTTAAAATATAATATTAATGTGATTAGGTTTTGATTATTTCCAAACCAAGGAATATTCTCCTCCTGGTTAGAACTAGTTTGTTTGACCATAGTCAACTAGAAACCTTTGTTTACTTTGTAACCTAGATCTTAGGACCATACTAAGTTACAATAGAGATTATATTTTACCTGAAACCCTAAAATTGACCTTGATCCCATCCTTATATCTATTCATAATTAAAAAGTCTTTATTATTATTTTTCCCAAACATGATAAAACTCATGAGGACTTCTAAATATATGGTTTTAAGAAATAATTTTACATTGAAAGATCAATTACCTATGGAAATGACCTTGTACTATCATTATAATAAGAGTCAATAGATAGTATAGTTTAGGAAACAAATAATATAATCTGACCATTACGCACATGAATTAAATAACACATGTGGGAACATAAGATTTTGGAATCTTTGATGGGAAATTAATTTTATTTTCTTATTATGGTAACCTATAACTAAAGAAAATGGGATTATCTCTCCCTTACACTCTTTTCACATTTACATTTTCTTTTATATTCCACTAAGTTCTTCTTCTTCTTATCGAATAGTGCATGAATCAGGTCCCTTTGACTAGCTCAAGGAGCCTTAACACACAATAACATCTTTCATTCAAGCCTGAAATTGAAAGGTATATATTTTCATGAAACTATTCACAAATTGCATACCACAGCCATCCTATAGGTCAAAATCTACCCAACCCACCCAACATGAAACTGTTAGTCCATGGATGTCATCTGGAACATCAAGAATTAATCATCATGGAATATGAATTTCCATCAACCATAGTGCTATGCCAAGCATTTTGCACCCTCTTATTTAAGAACAAACCTTTGACATCAATCCTGGACTCATTCATATGATCCAAAACATGGGACAATTTAGTGGGATTCAAAGAGAAGGCCCCCATGAGTATATTTCAAACTTCCTAGAAGTATGTGATAAATTTTGAAAATAGGTAGTATATTTAGATGTGATAAGACTCAGATTATTTCCCTTCTCTCTATGAGACCGAGCCATGGATTGTCTTAAAAGACAATCACCTAAGTCCATCACGACTTGGGATGATTTAGTTAAGAAATTTATGGACAAGTACTTTCTGCCAATCCACACATGGAAATTGTGGAACAATATCTATAATTTCTCTCAAGTGGATGGAGAATCAGAATGGGAATCATGGGATCATTTCAAGGAACTCACTCGAAAGTTCCCACACCCTGGACTTGATATGTGGATCCAGATCCATATATTCTATCAAGGCCTTCAACCAGATTCTTGCATAGTCATTGATGATGCAGTTAATGGAGTACTTATATTTAAAATTCATCAGGTGGGCCGAGAACTTCTAGAATAATTCTATCATAATGAAATCTTGTAGAAGAGTGATCGTGGACCACCTCGGCATGGTATCCACTATATTGAAGAGAATACTTGACTAGCTGCACAAGTAGAATCCTAGACCAAGAAGCTTGTAATCTTTTAGCTACCTGCTGCACCCCCCCTCCCCCCAACTCCTATAATTGTAGTTCAATCATGTTAAATGTATGATGGCCTGAATATTTATCTAGAATTCACAACAAATGTTGATGAACAAAAAAAAACCAATATTGTAATTATGTTAATTTCAATCAGCAAAATCAATATTTCCAATAGCTGCAACAATATTTTCAACAGAGGCCCGCACAACAACAAGAGTAGAATAATCAAGGGTAGTACCAAAAAAGAAGTGTTCAGGAACCTTTCAGGAATTAAGGACCACCAGGACATCCACTAATGAGTCTTGTTCTCTGAACACCACAACAATCATCAAAACAACCCTTTCCTATAAGATCACAATAACAATTCTAGCTAGCTCCAATAAGACCTCAACAACCAGTTGTACCTTTTCAAACTAATCGGGATAATATGCTATAATCCTTTTTTAAAAATTTATATTAGAGGATTACCACCCAAGAAACTAAAATAAAAAATAAAAGGGTGGATATTTGTAACCTTTAGTGTCAAATGGGTCAGATCTCCAAGTCCTTGTCAAACAGAATACAAAGTACTCTTCCTGGTAATATAGAGACATATCCAAGGGAAGAGGCAAAGGTAGTGATTTTGAGGAGTGGAAAATTTATATATTTTTATAAAATAGATGGAAGAGATGAAATACAAGATGAGGAAGTCAATAAGTATACAAAATTCATAAAATAATATGTTTATGGATCTGCTCAAGAAATACCACAAGAGGCACCCCTAAAAACTAAAACACCTGAGAAACCTAAGGAAGAAGTTTATGTTGCTTCACCACCCTATAAACCACCACTTAATTTTCCATAAAGGGTGAGGAAAAGAATAATTTAAGAGAAATATAAGAAGTTTTTGAAAATTTTCAACCAATTGCACATCAAAAATCCATTTGCTGAGGCAATCGCTCAAATTCCCACCTATGATAATTTTCTCAAAGATATCCTTAAAAAAAGAAAAATGGAAGAACTAAGAGTTATCTCACTGAATGAAGAGTTTTCTATTTTTTTCAGTATAAAATCCCACAAAAATTGAGATACCTAAGGATATTTTCAATTCCATGAACAATAGGGGAATATAACTTTAGAAGAACCCTATGTGATTTAGGATCCAACAACAACATTATGCCAATGTGTGTACTATGAGTGATGGGGCTCTAATAACTTAAACCAAATAGGGTACCACTCAAATTGGTCAATTTATTAGTCAAATATCTGTGGGTAATTATTGAGGATGTCTAAGTCAAAGTTGTCAAGTTCATTTTTTAAGTAGACTTTCTCATTCTGGACATGGAGAGGAAGGATATGTTCCCATCATCTTAGTCTAACCATTCCTAGCCTCTGGTAAGGAATTGATCGATCTCAATCAAGGAAGACTTATATTTTGAGAATTATAAGAATAATTTGTGTTCAATCTAGAAAAGGTAGAACAAAAAATAGATGATTATTTTGATTTTCAAGCGATCCCTCTCACTAACCAAAGAGAAGGATACTTAAACATTGAAGACAAAACTGATAAAATGATACCTAATGAGGATGAGGATTATGATATTGAATGAGTAAACTAAATAGAACCTATTACAAGGTTAAGCATCCCACCTTTCATACCCTCAGTCATTCTTCCACCAAAACTGGAACTGAAACCCCTCCCCAGTACACTCAATTTCTCCTTTCTAGAGACTTCTACTACACTACCAGTTATCATTAACTCAGAACTAACTCATTCATAAGAGGAAAAATTGGTTGAAGTCTTGAAAAAGCATAATAATTTAATCACCTGGGGAGTACCTGATATCAAAGGAATCATTATTACTTTATGAACCCACAAAACTATACATGAGAAAGGTGAAAACCCCAAACACAAACCTCAAAGGAGACTGACACCATAG
This sequence comes from Viscum album, assembly GCA_963277665.1. NCBI lineage: Eukaryota > Viridiplantae > Streptophyta > Magnoliopsida > Santalales > Viscaceae > Viscum > Viscum album. The sequence goes on along the minus strand of OY728130.1, from coordinate 96,533,966 downwards.
ATAAAGGGGGTTGTTAAAAAAGAAATCCTAAAACTTCTAGATGCTAGAATAATCTTTTCAATCTTTGGTATTAAGTGGGTGAGCCCACTGTAAGTAGTTCCTAATAAAGTTGGTCTCATAGTTGAAAATAATAGTGAAGATAAATTAATCTTAAATTTCACCGTCACTGAATAGAGAGTATGTTTAGACTGTAGAAATCTAAATATGGCTACCCAGAAATGTCATTTCCCCATGACCTTTATGGAAAAAATGTTGGAAATACTAGTAGGACATGAATTATATTGTTTCCTGGATAGATATTTAGGATAAAATCAGATTGCATTCAACCCAGATAATTACTCTAAAACAACATTCACACATCTATTTGGAACCTTTAACTACAAGTGCATGTCATTCGGTATGTACAATGCACCAAAAACATTTAAAAGGTGCATGAAACATATATTTCACAATATGGAAAATGATTTCCTGGAATTTTTCATGGATGAATTTTTAATTTATGGAAGATATTTCGAGGTCTACCTAATAAATCTTAAGATAGTTCTACAGCATTGTGAGGAGAAGTGTCTAGTTTTAAACTAGGAAAAATATCACTTTATGTTCCAATGTGGCATATTCCTTGGACATAAAATTTCCAATAATGGCATGGAATTTTATCCCTACAAGATAAAAGTTATCAAATATTTACCTAGTCCTTCAATAGTCAAAGGTATAAGGAGCTTTTTGAGCCAAGAAATACTCTATAAGCGATTCATAAAAGGTTTCAAAAAAGTTTCTCGCCCTATAGCGCACATTCTATCAAAGGAAATCCATTTGAATTCACTAAATATTTTTTTTTCATTCAATACTTTAAATAAAAACATGGCAGTTACTCCTGTAATAATTTCACCTGATTGGGAAAAGGAATTTGAATTGATGTGTAATTCTAGAAACTTCGTTGTTGGTGCTATCTTAGGGCAACGAGTTAGTTAAATCTTCTGTACCATCTACTATGCTAGTCACATTTTGAATGAAGCTCATGTTAACTACACAACTATAGTGAAAAATGTCTTAGAAGTTGTTTATGCATTCAAGAAATTTTGTTCTTATTTGGTTTTGTACAAAGTAATTGTGTGCATAAATCATGCTACCTTGATATATTTGATGAATAAAAAGGATGCCAAGATAATAAGGATAAGGTGGATCCTTTTTCTCAATGAGTTTGACATCACCATCATGGATACAAAAGGCATAAAAAATGTGATTTTTGGTCATCTTTCTTAACTTACACTACCACTAATAAAGGATGATAATGAAATCAACATCAAAGCCGACATTCCCGATGAAACCCTTTTTAACATAAAAGTACAACCATGGTTTTCAGATATTGAAAATTATCTCTCTAGGGGGATTTTTACACCAAGACCTATCCTCCCAACAAAGAAGAATAATTTTAGCTGAAGTATTACATTATTACTAGGAGGAACCACTCCTGTTTAAGAACTATTTTGATGGATTGTTACAACATTTCATTCTAGATGATGAAATCTTAGATGTGTTAGACATATGTCATACATCACCAACTAGAGGACATCATGGACTATAACACATGGTAATAATTATCTTAGAAAGCAGAATTTTATGGCCCATGCTACACCAATATGCAAGGGACTATTTTCAAGGTTGTGGTAGGTTCCAACAAACTATCACAATTAGAAAAAGAAACAAAATTCTCCAAAACATAGTCATAGAAGTCAATATCTTTGATGTATGGAGAAGAGATTTCATGGGAGCACTTCCCAATTCACATGGAAAGTCCTATATTTTTTTGACATTTACTATGTCTCCAAATGGGTAGAAGCTGAGGCTACATCACATGACACAACAAAATTGGTCATGAATTTCCTAAAAAATAACATGGTCTCAAGATTCAGATTTCTAAGATTACTCATTAGTGATCAAGGAACACATTTTACTAATCTATCTGTTAAATGAATAATGTATAAATACGGAATTTTTTATAACACAGGAACTTCCTACCACCTGAAAAAAGTGGGAAAATTGAATTATAAAATAGGAAAATCAAAAAAATATTAGAAAACACTGTAAATATAAGTCAATTCAACTAGATTATAAAATTATATGATGCACTATGGTTGTACCACATTGCATATAAAAACCCCATTAGCACCATACCTTTTAGATTGTTTTATGGAAAACCTCATCATCTTCCAATTGAATTAGAGTATCGCCCATACTGGGCAATTAAGAATCTCAATTTGGATTCTCAAAAATCTAGAGAAGCTTCTATACTAAAATGGGATGAATTGGAAGAAATAAAAAAAGATTATTATAAAAATTAAATAATCTAAAAAGAAAAAACAAATAAATGGAATGATCAACACATTGCAAGACACATCTTTTTCTCAGGAAATAAAGTCCTGTTATTCAACTCAAGATTAAAATTGTTCCTTGGGGTGATAAAATCTAAATGGTGAGGAACCTTCATAGTCATTCAAGTTTCCTCTTATGGGACCATTGAAATTCAGAAGGAAGGTGGACCACCATTTAAATTCAAGGTTTAAAGATTAAAAATCTATCAAGAACCCTTATGTGAAGGTTGTTTTGTCATCCTAAAATTCATCTAAGCCTCAAAGTGTCAATCTCTCATCATTAAAGGAAGATTTGACTAGGAGGAAACCCAGGATAGGTCACCTTAGACTATATTTTATTAGAATAAATCCTTAGGAAATTTTAGGAAATTTTGGGGGGAAAGGATCAGGGATTGAACCACAACTAAGTAAAAAAAGATAGATTACATGTTGTGTAACCCTATTTCACAATGTGAACTTTTTAAGGACAAAAGTTTCATAAAACTAAGAATTACATGATGTGAAAATTAATTACACATCAAGTTATTCTATGAACCAATTTTAAAAAATTGGTTTTGAACCAAGGTTTCACATCCCTAACCCACTTCCCCCCTCCCACGACCCCTCCCCTCCACTCTCTCTCAATCGTGCGACCCCCCAAATATTCCCTTATTATCCTACGACCCCTTCCCTTCCCTCCCTCTCGACCACGAACCCCACCTCATCTCCCCTCCCTCTCATGAACACCCCCCTCTCTTTTCTCTCTCAGCTAAAACCAAACCCCCCTCCTCTCTTCCATTTCGACTGAAACCGACCCCCCCCCCCACCATCTTGGATGAACCCATCCTCCTAACCACCCCTACCTACAACCTAATCCCTCGATGGAATGCATAAATACTGTGTTCCCTACACCTGCAGAATCCATGTTTGACCATGAGGATCCACCTCTATCAAAGCCTCCACAAGGTGTTACACCTCCGACACCCCCACCACTTCACATAGTATCCCAACCACATTTTTCTGTATCTATTTCCAAGCCCACTTCTTAGGAAGACTCTTGGTCTAGCTCTATTGAATCATTTGGGGATGAACACCAATATTTACACCCCATACTATATTTCTCGGACCCCAAGAATCACATTTCCTTCAACTAGATATAGGCAAAACCAATGAGGAAGAACAAAACAATCAGCATGGATTTTCTTGACCGCCTACAAGTCATCCATGAGATCCAATAGCTACTCAAACATCTACATATTTCATACATTATTGAGGTTTGAGATAAGACATATCAGGATATTTTTTGGAGTTTATCTCCACATTTGAGGTCATAGTGGACATCCTCCACTTCAGACTCGGCAGAAGACCTCATGAGCTCTCCTTTGTAGAATTTGGGATAGTCCCCAACATTTACATGGAGTATTTCACAGCATCTATAGTATTTAATACCCTATAGATTGAGCCTTCAAAGATAGATTCAAGGCAGATTTGGTGGATGGTTACCTGAGATGATCAAATTGAGCATGATCCCTAGATTACCAAATCCACCTAACTTTGAGGCCCATCAATCTTTATCCTGCATTGATCCCTGACACATGCCTAGTTCGACTGAGCCAAGTCCCATGATAGTGTTAGTCAGATGGATGTCATCATTATATCTACAGCCATGGGAGGCCCTAACATCAACATGGATTCTCAGTTCACATTTTACTATAGAGATCACGCTCGTAGGATGAGAGGAACATTTATGGGAGTTTCCTTCATCACTCACCATGCCAACCATATTGGTGATTTTGACATTTCCCAGCCACTAACCTCCCTCGTTATAATGGAATACATTAATCTTGTTTTGCTGCACATGATGAATCTCCTGATCAAGGATGATGATACCTACTAATGGGTTCCAGGAGTCTATATTGTAGTTGAATAGTCCCTGGGAGATCATGAAGAAGACCTTGCACCCACTCCACCCACCACTTAACCTATATCCCCTACCACACATATCCCTACCTCTACCACCACCACATACACTATAGCTCCACCCACCCATTCCTTCCCAATATATCTTTGGTTCATGCATCTTTTCATCCTGGAGCATCTGAGACGGATCTCTGAACATCTTTACATCCCTTTTTCAGAGTTATCCCATTTCACAACCCTAATCCCCCACAGCATCTCAACCACCACCGGCTCCTTTCTTCCCTCCTATTCTACCACTTCATCCCCACCCACAGCTTAGTAAAACCTATCATTAGAGCTCCAAACCCTATGAACCAGCAAGATTACCTTACTGAGTAGGCCCTATAGGGAAAGGGAACAGCCACCACCCCATCCACTGAAGTTCCATTGTTTGACCAACTACCAAAAAAACGGCCCCACTGAGCATCAGAACCTCCCCACCACCTACCCTGGAGAACCATTCATCACCACGACACCACCCTCAGTAGCTAACCCACCATCCCCTTCTGACATCACTTCTATTGACCAGGTAGGACAAATACAGCCACCCTCTGATCGAGAGTGGATAGTCGAGGATATTTTTTAGTCTACTAACTTATCATAGTTTACCACCATAACCATTTTTTTATCATATGTATTAAGGCTTTTTTATTTTCTATTTAGTATGTGTTTCCTATCACTTTGTACTATTACACTTTATTTATATATGGGAAACTGGTTTCGATCCATTTTACTTGGATTATTTTTCAAATAATTATTATTTTATAGTATACAAGTCTTGATCCTCTGTTTCATCTAGGTTTTTCAATGAAACTGTTCCACCATCTGTCCTTATTCAATGAGTGACTTAGTACCTAACTGAGATTGAGCATCATATTCAGGAGCTCTCACTTGAGATTCATTCTCAGCAACCACCACCACGAGCATAAGTACCCTTCCTTCCACACCAGATCTATTCATGATTTAATCCTAAAGTGACCAATCCTTCCAAATGACCTTGAGATCTAGAGGACACTTCCATGATTAGTTGTAGAAGATACAGGAGACAATGATACAAGGGAAGATATTTCCTAATAATTTACTCCATCTGTCTGGATGATGATGCATTTGATAGCGCTTTATGGGATTCAACCCATCTTTAATCTATTGTCTCATATTTTAGTTATGATTGTTTCCTAATAATCCTTTTATAATTTTCTTCATCATAATTCCCTTCAATATTTATTGTACAAACATTCCTTCATTTAAATAAAATATGTTTCATTGATCATTATACTGTGAATATGCTTATTTTACTACTAAAAAATATTTCTAACCTATAGACTAATGCTTAATATAGTGAATTATTTTTAATTATAACCCATTTTATATGTAGCCCAATTTCAAATAAAAATTTTCTATGTTACCCTATGGTATTCCACTTCTTATAGGGAGATCTCGGTCCTTTATAATTTCATTTTCCAATTTCCATTTCCAATTCTACAACTTTATCTGTCATACCCCTCCCATAGTACTTCCACGGACAGTGCGAACACTGTCTCATTCTAAGTATGGGGGATTTGTTCATGAGTTTCACTTTCAATACACATGAATTTTTTCCTAATCTCATTTTTTTAGGAGACATTTTTAATTTGGAAGAATTATTTAAACTTGAAAGTCGTTATACCCATTTAAATAAAATAAAAAAGTTAAGTTTTAAATTATTGTAAATCCATTTTTCCCCTATTTATATTTCTAGAATGATTAATGATCTTAGTAATTAAACTCAAAATTCAAAAAATTGACTTATTACATGGTTTTATACCCTTAGTGATTGCTAGTTCTTTATTTACTCCCATTTTTGAGAGGATTCTAAGCTAAAAATTGCATATTCTTTTCAAAGCATACTTCTTGAGTGACACATCAGATATGAAAACCTATCAGATATTGCATTGAGATATTATTGAGGCTCTAAATAAAAAATATAATTTTAAAATGATTGAGTCAATTTTTGTTGATCTACTTTTTCTTGATACCTACCTTACTTCTTTCCTTCATTAAGTCCATAGTTACCATGAATGGACTTGTATTATACAGCAATTCCAAGATGATTATCCCTTCTAACCCTTATCTTTTTTAATGCATGAATTTACTTTGAACAAGTGTAGGAGAATTTTTCAGTCAGTATGGGATGATTATACTATAGAGATGTATTGTGTTTCTAATCAAACTGTTTGATTATGATCCATGTGTTCTTTTTGTTATTTAAGATATATCCTATTACTTTGAAAAATAAAAAAGAAAAAAGAAAAATAAATTTGATTTGTGTATTAGGAAGATCAAAAATCACCATTTTCAGACCGATGAATCCCCTGAAGGATCATATGTGGTTAGGGGATGGATGCAAGATCTGGCCTAGACATGACATTAGAAAATTAAAAATTAAAAAGAAATAAAAAGTAACAGGATACCCTTCTTGTACTCACTTGATATATATATATGGATCCAATATAAGTTGCTGTGAGTGTGGAATTTATCATCCATAGAGGATTCATTTCATTATACTTTTCACAAAATTTACACATTATACTCTAGATCATGCCCTCCTTTTTAAGATTTATTTTCACTATTTACCCACCTTACCACAGCCTCATAGTCATTAAAACCTAATTTTTAAATCCTTCATGATTGATTTTATATTTTTCTTTATAAAGTGGAGATACTAGAACTAATACAATCCTATGGTTAGGAACATGTACTTGGGGTATGAGCATAACTCCAATTTCTTTCCACCTTGAGTGATGAGAGAAAATTCATCATGAGGTAAATTGAAAATGGGTATAGATTTCAAGGAATATTTAATAAATTGTAATTAAAGGATTAAGAATTTGTTTAAAGAACCGAGCTATGAGGCCTGGTGAATTTTCTATATAGGGATGATTTTGGAGACTGGATTTTTCTACATACACTTAGTTTTATTTTCTTGGATATAATGAATGTTTCTTATTTTGAAAAATGATTACCTTTTGAAATCCCTATTGAGATATTTTTTCTCGAGGACTAGAAATTGTTCAAGTGTGGGTGAATTTGATAATATGAAATCATATACACATTTTTTATTATTTTATTAAGTGTTTTCAATGATTTACTCGATAATTCACTAGGTATGTTTTGTTTTTCGTAGGAAATAGGATTTCAATATTTCAAAAGGAAAATGTATAAAAGGGTAAAAATTCACCACATGATGCAAGTCGTGAAGCAATCCATGAAAAGTTTCATGACTTAAATCATCATTACAGGATGTGAACCATCCTTACATGATATAACTCACCATACCATGATGTGTAGCATGAAAATCACATTTAACTCTCAAAATGATCTAGCCAAAGGAATATTCATGATGTGGCATAAAATTACTTGATGTGAGAAGGGTCAATATTCCAAATCTTAGATGAAATTCATGAGAGATACGTGAATATTAAAAATCCATGAAGAAAATCATGGATTAGAATTAAATGACATGAATACCCATTTCACATCATGTAGTCTCTTGTTTATATATATGCAGAAGGTGTGCATGGGCAGAGGAGTGAATATAATTCGTTTTATTTCATTTTTCTCTCTTTTCCCTTCTACTCTCTCTACCCAAATTCAAGTTTCTTCAGTTATTTTCAATATTTTTCTTTAATAAAAGCATCATGGATTGATTTAAACAATTTTCTTCACCCATTTTTTTATCACCAACACTCTTCTTCACACGTTCATCATTTCAAGCATCAATCATCAATGATCCTTTTTTGTTCTCATTATTTTTCTTGTTTCAAGTAAGTAATTTGTTATAATTATGATTGAATCCATCTCTTTACTTTTAATTCAGGATTTCATGTTCATTAATTGATAACTCTCAATCTTTTCATGATCTTTAATTCTTAAAACCCAATTTTTATTTGTAAACTCGACAAGTTTTCAATATTTTACCCATTCTTGATCAATTCTATCATGAGTGGCTAAAAAACAAGTCTAGGGGGAAAGAGTAAAGGTATATTAATTTAATTAATCTCTAATCCTCAACTTGGTAATCCTAAGAATTGTAATTAGGTTAAACAACTATTATTAATCTAATTCATTCGAGTGACCTTGACCAAAGGAAATTTGGATGAACGACCCTAACCTGATTGGAGTAGATTTGGTTATGACCAAATGCCTATGATACTTCTTTCCTTAAAAGCTAGGCTTAATTTGCTTAGGTTTTGATTATTTATAGAACAAGTAATAGTCACCTCCTAGGAAGAACTAGTTGGTTTGACCATAGTCAACTAGTAGCCTCAACTTGCTTTACAACCTAGATCATAGGACTATGCCAAGTTAGGATAGAGATTATCTTTTACATGAAACCTCGAAATTGACCCCAATCCCTTCCTTATCTCTATTAATAATTCACAAGTTTTTAGTATTAGATTTCTCAAACTCGAACAAACTCATGAGGACTCCTACATATAGGGTTTTAAGCTATAATTTATTTTCTCCAACTCAATTCCCCATGGGATCGACCCCACACTATCACTATACTATGTCTCATGAGCAAGTGTAGTATGAGAAATAAATAATCTAATCTGACCACTACACATGTGAATTAAATGACATGTGTGGGAATTTCAATATCCTTGGACACCCTATGTTGACAGGTTACTTGGCCTGATTTGTGGTCATTCTACAGTAATATTCCATTCATTTAATATCACGGAAGTTAGTGAAAGGGAAATAACTGCGTGATTTCCTAATAAAACATCATGTCCTATAAAATACACTAGAAGACACCAAGATTCCATATGAGGAGGTCTTTTATTCCCATAAAACTCCCTGAACATAGGAGATGTATTTGATGGTGCCTCCTAGAGTCCTGTCGGCATGAGTATTGAAAACTTTAAGCTCAATTGGGTTAGTCTACGGGTTGTGTTTGTCTCTCTAGAAAAAGTAGTTTTTTCCAACTCCTTCTCACTGTCTGAAGGATTCACAAATAATGAGGTTGAATATCAATCCCTCATCGCTGAGTTGGAACTATCCCTATAGCTGCACATATCCTACCTGAATATCAAAGGTGACTCAGAATTGGTGATAAAGTAAATCAATGGTGAATATTCAATTAAAAAGGAAGAATTAGAACATTTCACTGGCTATGTCAGGGGACGGATGGAAAATTTCCCTTTTGATCCGACGTTGCATCATATTCCCTGATCACATAATGCTTGTGTCGATGCACTAGCTAATGCATCCATCATCTTGTCCATCCCTGATTAAGAGAAATAAATCTTCTATATCACACATTGAAGAATGGTCTCATTGGTCGTCATATGTGATATGGAATAAATAAATCAGGTAAACACCTTCACAGAGCATGATAAACTAATGACCACCCCTGGATAGATAGAGCCCATAATTGATTATTTCCAAAATGAGATTCTCCTAATAGACTGATCCAGAAGGGAACAGATTCTACACTACACAGAAAACTTCACTCTACTGGATGGTCCAAATGAGCATAAATCCCTCTACACATGTGAAATTTTTTAGAATCCTCTATAGGTATATAGTAGAAGAAGATATTTTTGTCATCATAGAAGAAGTTCATGCATTATATTATGGAACCCATCAATCTGGGACCAGGATCTACCACAAAATCAAGAGGTTGGGATATTACTAGAAAACCATTATACAAGACTGCTTGGAATTCACCAAGAAATGTCATGCATGTTAGATTCATGAAAAATTCATTCATCAGACTCTAGAATTTCTACATACAGCTAAATATTCTTGGCCATTTGTTGTTTAGGGAATGGATGTTGTGGGGACATATCCCCTAGACACATCTAAGAAGCTCAAGTACATCCTTACTACTACCAACTTATTTTCCAAATGTGTTGATGCAATACCCCTCAAGGAAATCAGTACAAAGAATATCACCAACTTCATGAAGTCTTATATCATCACCAGGTTCGGGGTCCCTCACACAATATTGAAAGACAAAAACGCATTTTTCTATTTTATAGAGTTTAATAAATTGTTTTAGGAGTACAATATAGAGTCCAATCACTCATATCTCTATCATGAAGTGGAAAATGAAATGATTGAGGCCTTTAATAAGACTCTATAAAATATACTCTAGAAGATAGTGAACAAGGATAAGAAGTCCTGGATATACAAGATCCTCCATGATTTATTGGCCTACCATAATACCATTCATACTAATACATAAGCAACACCATAATCATTGGTGTATGAGACTGAGGAAGTGTTACCCATAGAGGTCCAACTTCTTTCACTATAAATAGACATTTACGGATAGTTCTTAGATGACGAGAGATCACAAGAGTGTCTGAATTAATTGGAGTGACTCAATGAGATAATTTTGTTCAAATTACATAACCTAGAGGTCCATAAAAATTAGATTTCACAGTACTTTTAAAAAAATGGTTCTCCTCCATTCATTCCTCCAAGGAGAACTGGTGATATCTCTTAGAACCCCGATGATATCAGGAAAGAAACCCTTAAAGATGGAACCCAAATGGGAATTGTCTTACATCATACATAAGTTTTATCATAATGGAGCCTACTCATTGGATACCATGAATGGGGAGCATGTCACACCTCCCAGCAATGTGAGGTTTCCCAAGAAATACTTTTCATAGCCATCGTCATATGGGAATCTACATCAGAGTAAGCCCCATTATTCATCCTAACCACATGACATTTTTTTATTGATTTTTATTTACTGCAATACATTGAAACTGCACGGTCTATGACCACTCCACATGACATTAAACTGTATGGGTTTTCTAGAACTATGTGTGTCTTGATTCCTATCATTGCAGGATACATAGTGACACCCAAAACTCTAGTCTTGGGTACATTCACAATCTTCTAATTACTTTTCATTCATGTCATGTGATCCATTACCTTAATGCAAGATGTTAAACTACACAGCTAATGTCATTACTAGAAGACGTTAAACTGCACGACTAATGTCCTTATCGCAAGACATTAAACTTCACTTCTAATATCCTCATCGCATGAATTTAAAATGCACAACCCATTTAAAACTAAATATATATTGATTATTATTTTTCAATGAGATATGTAGGGACACATTGTTCCTATATCTTGGTAATCCACTACATGATGAAAAATACATGTGTTCTAGCCTCAACTACCTCTGTATTGTGAGAGAAACCCTAGCTATTCCTTATGTCTCACACCGAGCATAGCTCGCATGAGCTTAGGAATTTTAGTAAGGGATTCCCCACACGAACATGGCATAAAAGTACATGGCATGTCTATCACAGTCCTGAATACAAGACTATTAAAGGAACACCATGATTCCTTGACACATGATGTTAAACTGCAAGGTTAATGTCCTTATCGCATGACATAAAACTGCATGGTTCCTCAAGAACTATGTGTGGCATGATTCCTATCATCAAAAGATGCATAGAGACACCTGGATCTCTAATATTGGTCCCAACTATGACAATCAACCTAAATAATTCTCACCTATATTTAAGGGATAGTCCTACGAAGAGGTAATTTCTTGTTTAAGAACTATGTTTGAATTGATACATAGTGACACCTGTATTTCCAACTCTGGACTCAGTCACAACAGATAAGTATAAAAATACCCCCTTCTTTGCGTACATGTCATACCTTCATAGGGAACTTCATTAAGAACTATGTATGGATGGATTCTCATCACTATGGGATACGTAGTGACACCCATAATTGAATTCATGGGCCCAACCGCAATACCATCATTTCACATCAAGGGACCCACGTCCTCACTACAAGACATTAAACTGTATTTCCATATAGATCTATGTGTGGTTTTATTCTAATTTTCATGAGATACATAGTGATGCTTGTACTTCACCCTTGGTCCCAACAATAACATTTCCTTTCTTTCACATTAGCTCTCACACCCTTACTGCATGGTATTAAACTATATAGGAGTAAATACTTCCACATGATAATAAAATGAATAGGAGAACATCTTTATCACATTATGTTAGACTAAAAGGAAAACATATTGGTCACATGACATTAAAACTACCCAAAAAATACATCCTTACCACATGACATTAAACTGCAAGGCGAATGTCCTAGTCTTGTGAAATTAAAACTAAAAAACAAACATGTCCTTACCCCATGACATTAAAATCACATAAGAAAGTATTCCTCTACTACATGACGTTAAACTGTTCAGGCCATCACCCATCATCATCACTTATTAAAGGACTGCAAGGAACTTACCCCAGTCAACCCGAGTACAAAGTTCTTATTCCATATTTTTAAGCACTTCAATCCATAAACCACACTTCATGTCTCGAGCACCTCGGGTCACCGTCAACCTTTCATAAACCTTGGAAAGGAAAAGAAGTATCTATACCTAGCCATGATATTGATGTAGAAGGGTTCAAACCCACCAACTAGAGACATATTGATCCAATATAAAGGGATTTCTAATTCTTGTGAGCATGACATCATCGTGGTAGATCCCAACAACTCAGTCTATTTTGGTTCATCCTCGACATGATTTTCCAATATTATTACTCATGATCCAAGAAACTTGATCCATGATTTACAACATCTTCATATCCCACTCAAAAGGATGTTGTAGTGCTCTTGAACCAGGGTATCCTAATTATGATCTTTTGTAACATCACCCATATTAGGTCCATGAGTGTCACGACCTTAAAATTCATACACTATGATCAAAGTTGTGTGAAATTAATATCTATTCTATGATGGTCCAAATCAAAATACCTTAAACTTCTAGAGAAATAGACACAAAAAACTTTTCAAATTGAAAACCCGCAAAGAGAGTCCTGAGAAAAAGTCATGTATTCACATAAAAAAATCTTCATCCCCATAATTTAGAAAAAATTTAGGGCACAAATAAATAAATAATAAAGATTATGGGACTACATTGTAGACTTAACAAAATCCATGATATTATCACTCCAACCCCTGATCTATGAAAAAATAGAGAAATAATTTTTCACATCTCCTCACTACAAGAATATGTTCACTAGGCAGTGACACAACTTTTAGGGTGCTCAAACCCTTCATGGATATTAAATTATCTAAAAAACACACATCATGATTTGAGAAATTTGGGTCACTAGAAACCCCTCATATCCCATGTAAAGGAAAATATATCTCTTGGTTTATCCATGCTATTGATATAGTAGGGATTAGACCCACAAACCAGTGACATCTTGTCCCAACATAAAGGTCTTTCCAATCCTTGTGATACTAATGTCACTAAGGCAGGACTCAACACCTTAGTGTGATCTGAACCTTTCCCCGTATGATTTTCCCATATCATCCTCATTACCTGAGAACTTTGGAACATGATTTATGATCCCCATACCAAACTATCTAAGTTGATCTGATATCCTTGATGTTACATCACCATGTTTTGTACCCTTTCTTAAAGCAAGAATGCATCACTCCATTCCTGAACCTTAGATGTGCCACACCTCAAGATTAAAAAACATGGGGCATAGGGTTAGAGCTTCACAATAAATATTTGAACTTTTTTGGGGTTCCATAACCCTTACTAGATAGATTTCTCTCCATACGCAACCTCATAATATATATGTTTGAGTCTTAATAAATCTTTCAAGACCATTGGAAAGGAGTGTATGTCAGCTTTACTTGTCCATGTTATCAATTCATAAATATTTTAACCTACTAACTAAAAGAATATCCTCCTACAAGATAAAATGTTAAATTTTTGTGATCCCTAGAAAACTGTAGTGGAACTCGACACCTCTAAGTATTTTGGTTCATCCCCAGCATGTGTTCCCCATCCCATACTCACATACTCAGAATTCTGGGTTATAAATTACATCACCCATACCCCAACTATCCAGGTGGACCTAGAATCCCTTGTATTTATCCCTTAACCAATATCACCTCCATAAACCTTCCATAGCACTTGGAACAGATATTGTGCTTCAAGGACCATTTTATTGACTATGCATGTATGTCTATGTCTCCTGCATCTATGCCTATGGTCGTCAACCAAATTTTCCACTCTTTAAAAAAGGTATTTTTAATCCTCATGAGCTTATAAAATACCACGATAGAACCCAATACCTTAGTGTGTTTTCAATCATTCCTGGAATGTATGAACTATATTTCACTAAAGAGATATAAGGTTAGAGCTAAAAGTACTTAAACTAAAGTAATAGAAGGTCTTAGCTAAAATACCTTAAACTAAATAAATAGAGCATCTGGGCTAAAATAACTTAAACTAAAGCCATATCTGGTCCACTATAAAATACCTTAAACTAAAGTGATAGAAGTTCCATGCTAAAACCTGTAAAATACAGAAATAGAAGGTCCGAGCTGAAATAACTTAAATAAAAAAATAGAAGGTCTAAACTAAAAGACCTTAAACTAAAGAAATATAAGGTCCAAGCTAAAATATCATAAACTAAATCAATATTAGGTTGGAGCTAAAAGACCTTAAACTAAAGTGATATATGGTCCAAGCTAAAATACCCTAAACTATAGCCATAGAAGGTCCAAGGTAAAAGACCTTAAACTAAAGAAATATGTGGTCTGAGATAAAAAGACCATAATCTGTGTAATGGAAGCTATTTAGTCTAAAAAATATTGCAAGGCCCACTACATGGCCTTGAAAAATCAAGATACTCTTTCCAAGACCATCATATTTGTAAAAAGAAGAGCATTATCCCTCTGGGACATGCATTTTACCCAACTATCTTTTTGTAAGTCATGTAATTTCAAGATAGCCGGAACAAATATATCTATGAAGGATATCATGAGGGAAAGAATTCATGAGTATTTCTCAAGATAGAATCTGTTATAATTTCAACATTCAATTCCACCTATTCATGTTTATTTGATACAATGCAAGGGATATTGATAGTGATTCACATAATATAGGATCAATAAAGAATCATGCACATCATAAATGAAAGAAAATTAGATGCCAATATATAAAGTTCAGTAGATCAATTCACTGATATTGCACTGAATAAGGAATCCATCATCAATCAGATATATGGAAAAGTGTTTTATATTTATCTTATAATCGGTTTCTTTTCATTATGAACAAATCCAATTCTAAGGGGAGGATTTTTTTCACGCTCATATTTGTGCATCACACACATTTCCATGGAAGTACACATGTCATGCATATCACCTAATGAATAAACAACATCACACATCATATTATTCAACCTCATGGTATCAAAGTTTTTTCTTTCCAATTGTACCTGGAATGGATACCACATACCAGAAAGCCTTCATGAGGTTATGTGATCAAGTAAATTCATGAACAATTGAAGGAATCTCAAGATGAGCGGACATAAAGTTCACATGCATCCATACTTCATGCAATGAATCCATATAAAATTTTCTATGAAGTCTACATGAATGAGAATACTATATGTACACTGGTATTACCCACTGTGAAGAAGGAGGATAATACATAGTTCCCTCATGACGGGGAATCGTCTTTTTCTTCACCTTCATCAGCCAAAAAAGTGACCATGGAATTTTCCTCATTAGTTATAACTCCTCATGATGACATTTCCATCACATGAAGATACTAATATTGATATGATATAAAGAGAAATCATGATCTTGGATCAGCGCATGAGGGGTCCCATAATGCAACTCTCACTTTCATACTGAGACCGTCATATGAGTCATATCCATGAGTAGATCAAGCCACACGCTGATCCATGTGCTCTAGTATGATCAATTTTTATGTGATAACATGTTGGAGTAGCACCATTTGTGTTGCACATGCATGAGGATAATAGAGATCCCCTGGAGGAGGATAGCGCAATGGTTTGCTTCACATATATCAGCCTTTACTGAGCCTACATGAATCATGACTCCCTAATTCATGCAGATAACACTCATTATAGTATGAAAAATGGTGTCACGCTATGAAATATATATGTAGGTCATGGTATAATGCATAACATCCAGTTAGATGTGGAGTTTCGTTAAGATGAACTGTGGATAGGGGTATAGTGTGATGCTTATGATCCAAAATGGACTTATTGGATAGTATGTCCATGTATGTGCTAGATGAACGTAATATAGAGAGGATCTACAACCACTTGTCTAAGTTTGTGGATGAAGAACTGGACAATCTCTATGTAAAGAAGAAACTGTAGTCTCCATAAGATTTCAGGAACCCAAGATGTTGTGAAAATGTGTTTCAAAAAATAGCTCATGCATTATGAAACTCCCCAACATACACATTAAAATCCTAGAGTGGATTCTGTGACAATGTAGGGCCTACAAGGGGTTATTCAATCATGAAAATGTGTTATGCATAAAGAATACTGAAATCTTTGGTGTTTTGAAAATATCCCCAAATGTAGAATTTATTCAGATCTCGGACTGATTATGTCGATGTGATGGATGGTAGAGTGTGTTCACAGGGCATTCTCAGATGAGTAGATGGAATGTGATCCTTTATCTATAAAAACTACCGCAAAAAAAGGTTTTCATAGCACCACCCTTTAACAGCACTAATAATGGTCACTTTTAATAGTGCTAAAAAAGATCTATTAAAAGTACCCCTTTATCAGTGCTTTTTTAGCCCTATTAAAGGGACCCCCTTTATCAATGCTTTTTCCAGAAGTGCTGTAAAGACACCCCTTTATCAGCACTTTTTTACAGTCACTGATAAAAGTATACTTCAAAAAAAATATGTTTCATTAAAAATAATATATTAATATATTAATATATTTATATTGATATAAATATAATATATAATTTTTAAATATGTTTTAGATAAATCTAAATAGGCAATTACACTTAATATATAAGATAATTAGTGAAAATGTCTTATAAAATAATTAAAAATATTTTTTATATTAATAATTTTTTAATTATTATTGAGTAATAGTCATTTAATAACTATTTGAATATAAAAAAAATTAATAAAAGATTGAAAATAAGTTGATAACATAACTTAAACTTCAAATTGTCATAACTTTTGATCTGGGTGTCCATTTGAGCTCTACCACATATCAAAATTGAAGCATGTGATGAGCTTTATGTCCTCGGTGACATAAGTAATACACTATAACATTTTTCAAGGAAACAAAAGGCACATAAGGCCTTCAAAACTGAGATTTTTTTTCGGGATACCCTAATTTTTGAACATTTTATGGATTTTATACCACATTTAAGGGGGTGTTATTGCCTTTTTTTGGTGGACATTTGTAACACCCGAGATTTTTATGAGTAATATTTTGTTCAAAGGAATCTTTCACTACACACTTGCTTGGCTTACTTTACACGCAATCGCGACCTTCCTCGATAGCTTGCGTCGTACGCAATACCGAGTTTCACTAAACAACGATATGCTATTAAAATATTATTAAAACTAGCCGTTATGAATAGTAATAACCACTTTTTGAAATTTTGTGAATTTTATTTTTCAAAATGGAATTCATTTTTGGATTCAGAATACCGAAATTAGCCTAGGGTGAAATTTTGGTATTTTTCTGAAAACTTTCAATTTTTGATGAATAGTGAAACCACTAAGTGGTAGGTTAAAAACTGAATTTTGCATAAAACTTAATTTTAACGCTTCTGTGAATGGAATTTCGAAAATCCGACAGACACGGTTAATATCAAGGACTAAAATGTGGTTCAATGAGATGAAAATAATTTTTGGTGAATAGTAACTTTTTACTTTTTTTTACCACGGTTAATAGTAAATAGGGTAACTAAGGGTAAATATGATATTACTATTACCCTAACACATGTCCTAATTCTATTGGATAAGTGTAATTCGACCAAAAACAACCTTATGAATATAATATGACCATTTAGGTCCACTTGGATTAGATTATGACATTTAATATTATTTTATTTAATGAATAGTTAAAATAGTTAAAATCAATGTTTAATAACTAAAACATTTTTAATATGGGGTTATACATAAGATAAATTGGACTATAAATATTAATTAGAAATCTAAAAATATTTCCTACATAATGATATTTTATTTATAATTTTTAGACTTTAAATAATCTAATTTATTTATGACACAACGATGATGCAGTAATTACCCTTTTAAGGAAATGTTAACATAATTGATGTTATAAATGCTCAAATAAATGTAATTTGAGACTTTTTATGAATTACACTAATTTTCTAGGTTACTATGATATATTAGTGTTGATTTAATCAACTTGTTTCGAACATATAATTCTGTTATGACTTTCACAAAAATCATATATCAAATAGTGTCAAAATTGACACCAAATAGTTTTTAAATCAAATATTATATTATTAATTGTTATTTTATTCCTAAAAATCTAAGGTTCGGCCAAATGACTTAGATAAGGATATATATATTAATAATAAACAATTTGGGGTTTGTTTGGCATGTTATAGTAAGTGTATTAACCATATAGTGAAAGAAAACAAAAAGACATGGTAAAAGTTAAATTATTTAACTTAGAGTTAAATCTAATTGATAAGGTTAAAATAATACCCTAAACTTGTCTAAATCCTATTGGTTGATATGGTTTGGACCCATCCCCACTTTAGCTTCGAAATAAGACCCTTTGGAACCATTATAAACCGATTTTGACTTTAATATAAAATAATATTTTGAGATATTCCTAAGGTGCCCCTCTCCTCCCTTATAAAAGGGCACCTCCTCCCCCTCCTCCTCACACCAATTTGAGCACTCAAGCTCGGCCAACCCCTGCCATTTTCTCCTCTCCACTTCCCTAGAATAATCCTAGAGGTCCTGTTCTTCTTCAAAGACCAATCTTAGTTCCCTAGGTGGAGGATTCAAAGAGGCGTTCCAAAGAAGAGGTAATATCCATTACCGATCTTTTCAATTTCTTTCTTCTTCAACTTCTTCTTCTTTAGTTGTTTCATGATAAAGTAATAACATAAGTATTACTTACATACTGATATGTTATTATAAATATTAAACAACCCTAATTCACCTTCTATCCATCCTACGGAAAAATGAAATCACCACGCGTGCGTACGTACGGAATACCGTCTCCACGCCGTGGTGTAATCTATTTTCCACCATCACCTTACAAGGATGGGTATAATGGTGTAATGAGTAATTATTTATGATTATTATAAAGTAATATTCATACTGAAATAATATATATATACTCCAATACAATTCCACGATCATAGGAACGATATCATCACTCGTGCGTACGTACGGAATACCGTCTCCACGATGTGATGCGACTCGTTCTACATGATCATCATTACATAGTAATTATATAAATGAATTGAATGAATAAATATGATATATGTTACACTAATACCATTCTGGATATAAGGTATCTATAACCTTAAAAGAAGAATAAGAATTTATTCGGCAAAACACGCATAAGAACAAAAGGCAATAAAGACCCGAGTAACAAGTAACAATGAAATATTACTAACAAGAAGCTAAGAATATGACCATATATGATATCATATCAATATGTATGATTCTGGAATAAGTCAATAACATTATTTAAACCATTATACAGGAGCTTCAGACACGTACAAAGCAAATCGGACCTAAGGTAAGGGAAATATCACAATCTCACTTTTATCCGAGATTGTTTTTACTTTGGTAATTACTGGGGTGTATTTTATCATCCACATCCATGTTCCCTCAATATGTAATATTATTTCCATCCTTCTACAATAGTTTATATCCAATTTTACCCTTCAGTGAGTTTTTAGTAAAAGATATGAACGGAATCTTTTTTCGTTTTTCGTACGAGGTACTTTTTGACTTTTCTGACAAAAGTACGAAGAATGTTTTTTTTAACTTATACGGCAAGAATGGATTTTTGAAACATTATTTCCAAAAATCTTCCTTTATAAGTTTTCAAGTTTATTTTTAATCAAATTCTTTTATTTTATAATTGTATGACATGTTAAGAAAAGAAAAGTGTTTTTTTGAAGTAGAAAGGATATTTTCCTCAAGAATGGAGTTCAAGTGTTTTATCAAAATTATTTTACATCTTAGATAATAAAGGGTTCTGTTTTTATCCCTATTATTACATTGATTTGATTATGTTGTAAGTGAATTATTTTTATGAAGTCATTTACCTTATATGATTTGTTTTATGATGTCATGATGTTTCAAGAATCCCATTTTTATTACATGTGTTATGCGATGATGTATGATTTATGATTTATGTGGCACACATAAGAAAGGATTCATTATAAGATGGGTGGGACCTATATATCCCTCTAATGCATTGGGTAAAGATTTTATATCTCATGAGATAGACATGGCTGGAACAGTAGGTTATACCGGTTCAGTGAAACAGGACTGGAACGAGGGTGACTCGGTTCAGAAAGGGACTTTGTCCACTAAGATAGTCTTGGCAATGAGTCATGACTAACAAGAAATGATTTTCCATGATTATGTGTGCATGCCACAAAGTTTCAAGTTTCATGTTATGATTATGGGGATCTCATTTTCACTTCTATGATTTGTTCCATGTTAAGATATTATGATCTCTTTTGCAGGTTATGATTTTCAAAAAGATATGATATGATTTTTATTTCCTTTATTTACCCTTGCTGAGCATTTGAGCTCACCCTTTTATGTTTTCTTTTCCCCAGGTCAGGAAAATGGATATTAAGTAGAATATGCTAAAAGGGACCCTAGATATGATGAAATAAATGGGAGACACTGTAGAAGATTTATGAACCAGTTGTTTATGTTTCCCAGTTTATAAAGACACTATACCTATACGGTCCTTTGTGGTTTTGTCATATGTTGTAATAAGTGTGCTTTAATTTTGAAGTATTAACAATGTATGTAAAGTATGGGTCGTTATAGTTGGTATCAGAGGAAAGGTATAGTCAACCTTTGGAAACTAGGATGTGAAAGCCTTAGTAAGAACCCTAAGGATATGTCTAAGCATAGAACACAATCTTAGTGTTTTAGAAATGGCCATGAATACCCTAGGATAATACCTTAAGTGTGAAATTTTATCCTTGATTATGTGGTTTTCCTATTATAATTAGTGTTGCTCACACTATTCTTCTTGGTTTTAGTCAATGGCTGGAACCCGGAGGAACCGTTTTAATGCAGAATGTGATGGGAAATGCAATGATTGTCCCCCTGAGAAACCAAACGATATGGGAGCTGGAATGCAAAATCTTGTAGCCATGCTCACACAACTTTCTCAAGCTATGAATCATGCAGGACTTACAAACGAGCAAAGGAAGGAGCAACATTCTGTTGAATCCTTCATGAGGCAGCGTCCACCTTCTTTCAGTGGGTCTACTGATCCATTAGTTGCTGAACAATGGATTAGTACTACTGAAAATATATTTTCAGTTCTTCAATGTTCTGAACATGATAAAGTCATCCTAGCAGTGTATCGTTTGGAAGGAGATGCTGATCAATGGTGGAATCTTATTAAGAATACGAGGCAAAGGGATGAAATTGAGTCCATGGAATGGGACGAGTTCAAGAACTTATTTTTTAATAAGTACTTCCCTCGTATTCTCCGAACAAAGATGGAGAAAGAGTTTCTTGAATTGAAGCAAAGGGATGTTGAATCTGTTGGTATCTATGAATCAAATTTTACAAGACTTGCAAGGTATGCTTCTGGTATTATTATCCAACCTGAGAGTAAGATCGATCGATTCTTTAGTGGCTTAAAACCAATTCTTCGAAGGGCGTTATCCATAAAGGACTTCAATAGCTATGAGGAAATCGTTCGATGTTCTCTCAAAGTCGAGATGGAGATTGGAGTAACCCATCAGTCACATGGGTTTGATAAGAAGAGGAAGATGGAATTCAAAGGAAAATCTAAAGAGAGCACTGAAAAGAAGATGAGCTTTCCCTTATGCTCAAAGTGTGGAAAGAAACATGGAGGGAGTTGTCTTAAAGGGACAAGTAAATGTTTCAAATGTGGAAAGGAAGGTCATCGGGCATTTGAATGCCGCGATAATGGGAAGAAGATGTCTAATGATGCAAACAAAGGAAGGGATACACAGAATGAACCTACTACACTTCAATGTTTCAAGTGCAAGGAGATGGGGCATTATGCCAATCAATGCCCAAATCCAAGGGTTGATGATGATGGTCGACGTCAACAAAATATTAAGGCTAAAGACAAAGGAAAGTCACATGCAATTTCTATCAGCGATGTGGAGTACGATAACGATGTGGTGAAAGGTACACTTACCATCCACTCTAAAGTAGCAAATGTTTTATTTGATTCTCGATCCACCCACTCTTTTATTTCTAAAAAATTTTCTAAGGGTATCACCGTTTTACCTCAACAATTAGATGTTGAGTTAGCTGTGACAACACCTAATGGCACATCAATCGCATCAAAAGTTTATAATTCTTCTCCGATCGAAGTTTGTGGGAAAGTGCTTCCTGCAAATCTTGTGATCCTTCCTATAGTGGAATTTGATGTGATTCTTGGCATGGATTGGATTTCTTTATACGGAGCTCATATCAATTGCCAAAGAAGGGAAGTCACATTTCATATTCCAGATCAATCTTTGATCATCTATCAATGCAAGGATGAACATAACCTTCCAGTGGAAATTTCTTCCATTTTATGGGTATTGATTCCACTAAATGAAGGTTATTTATCTCAAATGGTTGTTGAGAAACTCGCGATTAAGAATATGCCCATCGTATGGGAGTTTGATGATGTCTTTCCGGAGGAATTACCGGGTCTTCCACCAAATCGTTAAGTTGAGTTTTCAATAGAACTCATACCGGGTGCTTTGACTATTTCAAAGACACCTTATAGAATGGCCCCAATTGAGTTGCAGGAATTGAAGAAGAAACTCCAAGAGAATCTTGATAAGGGATTCATACGCTCTAGTGCGTCACCGTGGGGAGCACCTGTTCTATTTGTTAAGAAGAAAGATGGATCAATGAGACTCTGCATTGATTATCGAGAACTTAACAAGATCACTATCAAGAACAAATATCCTCTCCCACGCATTGATGACTTATTTGACCAACTACGCAGAGCTCAATACTTTTCCAAGATTGATCTTCATTCAGGGTATCATCAATTAAGGGTCAAAAGGGAAGATATACCAAAGACGGCTTTCCGTACAAGGTATGGACACTACGAATTTATAGTGATGCCATTCGGTCTTACTAATTCCCCTGCTATCTTCATGGATCTAATGAATAGAGTCTTTAAAGAATATCTTGATCAATTTTTGGTAGTCTTTATAGACTATATTCTTGTCTATTCAAAGAGCAAGTAAGAGCATGAAGATCACTTGAGAATTATATTGAAGACCCTGAGAAAGGAGAAGCTTTATGCCAAATTTACCAAGTGTGAGTTTTGGCTTCAAAAAGTTGCATTTTTGGGTCACATAATCTCAAAAGAGGGGATATCTGTGGATCCAGCAAAAACAGAGGTTATCGAAAGATGGTCAAGACCAACAACAGTAACTGAGATCTAAAGTTTTCTTGGTTTGGCTGG
Source organism: Viscum album (assembly GCA_963277665.1). NCBI lineage: Eukaryota > Viridiplantae > Streptophyta > Magnoliopsida > Santalales > Viscaceae > Viscum > Viscum album. The sequence goes on along the minus strand of OY728130.1, from coordinate 96,510,151 downwards.
ATATTATCGACGTTTTGTAAAAGATTTTTCACGATTATCTAATCCACTCACCAAGTTGACTCGGAAAGGAGTAAAGTTTGTTTGGACAGAGGAATGTGAAGAGAATTTCAAGGAGTTGAAAAGAAGGTTATCCAGTGCACCTGTGCTCACACTGCCTTGTAGTGGAGAAAGGTTTGTGATCTACAGTGATGCATCCAAGAAGGGATTGGGGTGTGTTCTTATGCAAAATGATATGGTGATAGCTTATGCCTCACGACAGTTGAAAATCCATGAGCAAAATTACCCAACACATGATTTGGAGTTGGCTGTCGTAATCTTTGCATTAAAGATTTGGAGGCATTACCTTTATGGTGAAAGGTGTGATATTTATAATGATCATAAAAGTTTAAAGTATATTTTCACACAAAAGGAGTTGAATATGCGTCAAAGAAGATGGTTGGTGCTGATTAAGGATTACGACTGCTCAATCCATTACCACCCTGGGAAAGCAAACAAGGTGGCAGATGCATTAAGTCGACAAGACCATGCTAGTTTATCCATGATGAGGATCACAAAAGATCCAATATTTATGGATTTACAAAGGATGGATCTTGGAATTATAATGGAAGGGGAAAAATCTTATCTTTCTCAAATGAATGTTCAAACATCTATACATGTGAAGATTAAAGAGGCACAGAAAGAAGATGTCAAGTTACAAAAGAAGGTGAGAAATGTTCCTGAATTCAACTTTGATTGTGATGGGATAATAAAGTTCAGGAATCAGGTTTGTGTTCCTCCCATCCCCGAATTAAAAAAGGAGCTGTTGGATGAGGCTCATAGTTCTTCATTTTCTATTCATCCTGGAAGCACGAAGATGTATAGGGACCTGAAAGAATACTTTTGGTGGATGGCATGAAAAGAGATGTTGCTAAATATGTCTCTCGATGCTTGGTTTGTCAACAAGTTAAAGCTGAGAGACAGAAGTCTAAGGGGATGTTACAACCATTACCCATACCTGAATGGAAATGGGAAAACATCACTATGGACTTTGTCACAGGACTTCCTAAAACATCCAAAGGCAATAATGCTATCTGGGTCATAGTTGATCGTCTTACAAAGTCTGCACACTTCATTTCTATTAGAGAGGATTTCTCTCTAGATCAGCTTGCCAGGATATATGTAAAGGAAGTGGTAAGATTCCATGGAGTACCACTTTCTATTATATCTGATCGGGATCCGAGATTTACCTCGAAGTTCTGGCGAAGTCTTCAGCATACTCTGGATACAGAGTTGAGTTTCAGCACTGCTTATCATCCTCAGACAGACGGTCAGTCTGAGAGAACAATTCAAACCCTAGAAGATATGTTGAGAGCTTGCTCTATGGATTTCAAAGGAGGTTGGGATCAACACCTACCTTTGGTGGAATTTTCTTATAATAATAGCTTTCACTCCAGTATTCAGATGGCTCCTTATGAAGCTCTCTATGGAAAGAAATGCAGGACTCCAACTTGCTGGGACGAAGTTGGGGAAAGAAAGCTATTAGGACCTGATCTCGTTGATGAAATGGCAGAAAAGGTCAGATCTATTCAACAACACATAAGGGCAGCTCAGAGTCGACAGAAAAGTTATGCCGAAAACCGAAGAAAAGACCTAGAGTTTGAAGTGGGTGATAAAGTGTTCTTACGAATATCTCCCTGGAAGAGGGTTATGAGATTTGGAAAGAAGGGGAAGTTGAGCCCTAGATATATCAGTCCTTTCGAAATACTGGATCGTGTTGGTAAGGTAGCTTACCGATTGGAGCTTCCACCGAATCTCTCTCAAGTTCACGATGTGTTCCATGTATCTCTCCTGAGAAAGTACATACCTGATCCTTCACATGTACTCAGCTCAGAAGTTGTACCGCTGGAGCAAGATCTTTCTTATGAAGAACAGCCGATAGAGATTCTGGATCGTAGCAAAAAAGTCCTACGAAACAAGGCCACTCGATTGGTGAAATTTTTATGGAGGAACCACCAATTAGAAGAAGCTACATGGGAGCTTGAGGATATGATGAGGGAGAAGTATCCTAATCTGTTTGTTACAAAGTGACGAATTTCGAGGGCGAAATTCTTTTTAAGGGGGGTAGAATGTAACACCCAAGATTTTTATGAGTAATATTTTGTTCAAAGGAATCTTTCACTACACACTTTCTTGGCTTACTTTACACGCAATCGCGACCTTCCTCGATAGCTTGCGTCGTACGCAATACCGAGTTTCACTAAACAACGATATGCTATTAAAATATTATTAAAACTAGCCGTTATGAATAGTAATAACCAATTTTTGAAATTTTGTGAATTTTATTTTTCAAAATGGAATTCATTTTTGGATTCGGAATACCGAAATTAGCCTAGGGTGAAATTTTGGTATTTTTCTGAAAACTTTCAATTTTTGATGAATAGTGAAACCACTAAGTGGTAGGTTAAAAACTGAATTTTGCATAAAACTTAATTTTACCGCTTCTGTGAATGGAATTTCGAAAATCCGACAGACACGGTTAATATCAAGGACTAAAATTTGGTTCAATGAGATGAAAATAATTTTTTGTGAATAGTAACTTTTTACTTTTTTTTACCACGATTAATAGTAAATAGGGTAACTAAGGGTAAATATGATATTACTATTACCCTAACACATGTCCTAATTCTATTGGATAAGTGTAATTCGACCAAAAACAACCTTATGAATATAATATGACCATTTAGGTCCACTTGGATTAGATTATGACATTTAATATTATTTTATTTAATGAATAGTTAAAATAGTTAAAATCAATGTTTAATAACTAAAACATTTTTAATATGGGGTTATACATAAGATAAATTGGACTATAAATATTAATTAGAAAGCTAAAAAGATTTCCTACATAATGATATTTTATTTATAATTTTTAGACTTTAAATAAATTAATTTATTTATGACACAACGATGATGCAGTAATTACCCTTTTAAGAAAATGTTAACATAATTGATGTTATAAATGCTCAAATAAATGTAATTTGAGACTTTTTATAAATTACACTAATTTTATAGGTTACTATGATATATTAGTGTTGATTTAATCAACTTGGTTCGAACATATAATTCTGTAATGACTTTCACAAAAATCATATATCAAATAGTGTCAAAATTGATACAAAATAGTTTTTAAATAAAATATTATATTATTAATTGTTATTTTATTCCTAAAAATCTAAGGTTCGGCCAAATGACTTAGATAAGGATATATATATTAATAATAAACAATTTGGGGTTCTTTTGGCATGTTATAGTAAGTGTATTAACCATATAGTGAAAGAAAACAAAAAGATATGGTAAAAGTTAAATTATTTAACTTAGAGTTAAATCTAATTGATAAGGTTAAAATAATACCCTAAACTTGTCTAAATCCTATTTTTTTATAGGCTTTCGACCCATCCCCACTTTAGCTTCGAAATAAGACCCTTTGGAACCATTATAAACCGATTTTGACTTTAATATAAAATAATATTTTGAGATATTCCTAAGGTGCCTCTCTCCTCCCTTATAAAAGGGCACCTCCTCCCCCTCCTCCTCACACCAATTTGAGCACTCAAGCTCGGCCAACCCCTGCCATTTTCTCCTCTCCACTTACCTAGAATAATCCTAGAGGTCCTGGTCTTCTTCAAAGTCCAATCTTAGTTCCCTAAGTGGAGGATTCAAAGAGGCGTTCCAAAGAAGAGGTAATATCCATTACCGATCTTTTCAATTTCTTTCTTCTTCAACTTCTTCTTCTTTAGTTGTTTCATGATAAAGTAATAACATAAGTATTACTTACATACTGATATGTTATTATAAATATGAAACAACCCTAATTCACCTTCTATCCATCCTACGGAAAAATGAAATCACCGCGCGTGCGTACGTACGGAATACCGTCTCCACGCCGTGGTGTAATCTATTTTCCACCATCACCTTACAAGGATGGGTATAATGGTGTAATGAGTAACTATTTATGATTATTATAAAGTAACATTGATACTGAAATAATATATATATACTCCAATACAATTCCAGGATCATAGGAACGATATCATCACTCGTGCGTACGTACGGAATACCGTCTCCACGATGTGATGCGACTCGTTCTACATGATCATCATTACATAGTAATTATATAAATGAATTGAATTAATAAATATGATATATGTTACACTAATACCATTTTGGATATAAGGTATATATAACCTTAAAAGAAGAATAAGAATTTATTCGGCAAAACACGCATAAGAACAAAAGGCAATAAAGACCCGAGTAACAAGTAACAATGAAATATTACTAACAAGAAGCTAAGAATATGACCATATATGATAACATATCAATATGTATGATTCTGGAATAAGTCAATAACATTATTTAAACCATTATACAGGAGCTTCGGACACGTACAAAGCAAATCGGGCCTAAGGTAAGGGAAATATCACAATCTCAGTTTTATCCGAGATTGTTTTTACTTTGGTAATTACTGGGGTGTATTTTATCATCCACATCCATGTTCCCTCAACATGTAATATTATTTCCATCCTTCTACAATAGTTTATATCCAATTTTACCCTTCGGTGAGTTTTTAGTAAAATATATGAAAGGAATCTTTTGTCATTTTTCGTACGAGGTACTTTTTGACTTTTCCGACAAAAGTACGAAGAATGTTTTTTTAACTTATACGGCAAGAATGGATTTTTAAAACATTATTTCCAAAAATATTCCTTTCTAAGTTTTCAAGTTTATTTTTAATCGACTTCTTTTAGTTTATAATTGTATGACATGTTAAGAAAAGAAAAGTGTTTTTTTGAAGTAGAAAGGATATTTTCCTCAAGAATGGAGTTCAAGTGTTTTATCAAAATTATTTTCCATATAAGATAATAAAGGGTTCTGTTTTTATCCCTATTATTACATTGATTTGATTATGTTGTAAGTGAATTATTTTTATGAAGTCATTTACCTTATATGATTTGTTTTATGGTGTCATGATGTTTCAAGAATCCCATTTTTATTACATGTGTTATGCGATGATGTATGATTTATGATTTATGTGGCACACATAAGAAAGGATTCATTATAAGATGGGTGGGACCTATATCTCCCTCCAATGCATTGGTTAAAGATTTTATATCTCATGAGATAGATATGGCTGGAACGGTAGGTTATACCGGTTCAGTGAAACAGGACTGGAACGAGGGTGACTCTGTTTAGAAAGGGACTTTGTCCACTAAGATAGTCTTGGCAATGAGTCATGACTAACAAGAAATGATTTTCCATGATTATGTGTTCATGCCACAAAGTTTCAAGTTTCATGTTATGATTATGGGGATCTCATTTTCACTTCTATGATTTGTTCCATGTTAAGATATTATGATCTCTTTTGCAGGTTATGATTTTCAAAAAGATATGATATGATTTTTATTTCCTTTATTTGCCCTTGCTGAGCATTTGAGCTCACCCTTTTATGTTTTCTTTTCCCCATGTCAGGAAGATGGATATTAAGTAGAATATGCTAAAAGGGACCCTAGATATGATGAAATAAATGGGAGACACTGTAGAAGATTTATGAACCAGTTGTTTATGTTTCCCAGTTTCTAAAGACACTATACCTATACGGTCCTTTGTGGTTTTGTCATATGTTGTAATAAGTGTGCTTCAATTTTGAAGTATTAACAATGTATGTAAAGTATGGGTCGTTATAACATTAAATTTATTTCTAGGAATTACATTTAAATTGATATTATGGTTTTGAAATTTTATTGTTTTTTACAATGTACTGTTATTTGTAATCAAATATATAACAATATATACATATTTTTTATATATTCACCCATAAAACTTTAATTTTATAAATAAATAATTAAACATATTTACATATAAAATATATTTATTAATATATTAACCTTATATAAATATAATATAATCCCCATTTTATTTAAAATACAAATGTATGAACATTTATATACATAAACATATACAATTAATGTATATATAATGTATATATATATATATATTAATATATTTTTGTGTGTATTGAAAAATATATACATGTTTATCTACATATTCTAATATATTTATATAAATATTAATATATAATATATGTAAATAAATATAAATATTTATAATTGTATTTATAGATGCACACATATATATAAATATGTGTGTGTGTGTGTGTATTTATAAACACACACACACACACACAAAATTTATTTGTGTATTTAAATATATATATATATATGGATAAAAAATGTAATGAAATATATATATAAATATGTAGATGTTTTATAAAATGAAAGACAAAACAATATAGGTGATTTGCAGAGTTGTGGTTGTATGAGGAGGAGATCTCATGTTCGAAACCCAGCAAAGGAAAGGGTGGGCGGACGGGGGTGATCAAGTGCCTAGCGCTAATAAAGGGGGGAGGGGGAGGCTAGCACTATTAAAATTGGGTCTATCGATGATAAAAGGGGTGTGATCCACCCTTCCATTTATATATATTTTTTTAAAAAAATTGACCTTTATCCGCACTTTTTTTAGTGATAAAAAAGACCTCTTTTATCATTTCTTTTTTATCATTGATAAAATGGGTATTTATCAGTGATTTTTTAGAACTGATAAAAGGGACCCCCTTTTAATAACACATCTATTATTACTTCATTTTTAGCAATGATAAAGGATTTTTTTAGCATGGATAAAACCCTATTTATGGTTGTAAAATCTAGGGAGATCACACATCAGAGGGGATGGATGCCACTCCTAAAGGAGGGATCTTATTTTCCCTATAAAATAGAGAATCACATACCCTATAAGGTTTGTGAAAATAAGGTTACATGATATTGAATTATTTCACTCTCACGAAGAACTGAGCCACCACATAATTCACCCACATCTCAGACTGCATCTCCTCTCACACTATCATCATCATCAAGGAGTCCATAAAACTCATCCAAAACCCCATGTTTGACATCGCCAACTTATACCCAGGCGCTCGAATGTCTACCACCACCCGAGGCTTCAAGGATTAGAATTATGATAAAGATAAGGATATGGTGGTCTCTATAGATAGAAACTGTGATATCCTCAATGCATTCTCAAAGGTAGAGTTTTAGTGGGTGTGTTACAGTAGTTCACAGGTCGAGCACAACCAAATTCCAAATGGGAGGAGTAAAGGACCAATTGTAATATTTGAGAACCATTTGTTTTTTAACCAAGTTTTTTAAAGAAACATATAGGGATGGTGTCGCACGCTTACCTACCCCACATTCACTAAGAAGCAAAAACAATTGGGAGAATTGGAAAGCATTGAATCCCCAAATCATTTACTATAATAGATCCAATTAATGGGGAACTACTGATCTGGATCACCTTGCAACTTTCACCATTATGGAAATGGATCTGGTGGTAAAGAAAGCACTGGTGGTAGATCACCCTTTTTATGCGATGTTGGGGAAACATGTGACCCATCTTGTGAAAGGAAGTATCACTATGTAACCCATATTATGAAAGGATGTGTCACCATATACTCCATAATGTGAACATAGAACCAAGCATATATCACGGTTCTGCCTCCATTTAGAAAGATATTAAATTTCCACATAATAGGTTATGTGAATAATTATGGATAGAAACTCGGTGTTTGGATGTGATCAAGTGATAAGGAATCTATATTATGTTCCTCAAAATATAATCATAAAATAACATTCAAGACTCGATGAACCATGTTGATCTAATGGAGTTCTACATCATAGACATGAAATATTCATGTGTGCATGAGAATATCTAGGTCACGATTTATATTTTCATGTGAACAGGATAAATATTCCATGTATTTGTTTCATGAGATTGGTTTGTGTGACATTTATGTTATAGTTTGCAACAATATCCATGCATGTTTTTACATACTTTCTTGACATGAAAACACCCTTGGTCATGCTAGGAATCAAACATCCATGAAAATGCGACATATAAAAGGTGACAAAAGAATATATCCTTGAAAATTTTTGCACGCCATCATAAGATCTATCATTGAACATGATACACATTAAAGGTGTTCAAAGAAACAGTCCTTGAAAAATTTCACACATCGTCACGAGATCCATCAATAAACAGGCAGTGCATCAAAGGAAAGTAGAGAAACAATCACTGGAAATATCTGCACGTCATCAAAAGATTCATCATTGTATATGATTCATGTTAAAGGAAAGAAAAGTGACTATACTTAATAGTGTTTTCATGCCATCGTAAGATCGGTCACTAATCATGCGAAATTATATAGGTAAGTAGAGTGACCAACCAGGAAAGGGTGCATGAACCATCGCAAGGTCCCATATTTATCATGCAGCACCCTCATGGACAATTAGTAGGTTAAGGCAAAAAAACCCTTATAAAATAGGAAAAAAAATATCCAAAAGTCAGAGAACTCTTGTGATCCTAAAACTCACATTATGTATCACCAATGGAGAGAATGATTATCCTTGAAAAAAATCAAAAAAAACTCATGGAACCCCTAATCCTTTTTAAAATAAAAAAAAAGAAATAAAATGGGAGGAGGTGGAAACCACTCACAGTCATAAAAGACATGTGAAACACCGCCTGGTTGTCCACAATACACCATGAGACTCTAGTGACATGTCCACTTCATCACATGAAAGACTATTGGATTATCATCCTCATCACATGAAGGACCTTAGGTATATCTAGTCAATGTCACACTCTGAATTTGTCACCCTAAGTAAAAATGCATGGATTTTCCCATGAAATACTCACACATATCCATAAGACTTTTATTGGTCACGTTATGCATCAACAATTGGTAGTGTACTTTTCTTTGACATTACTCATAAAATCTATCTTGACACCTGAACATTGGAAAATAAAAATATGAAATAAAAAGAAGAGGATGTGGGAGCCTCTCATGGTCATAAAAATATTATGATATGATAAGGAAGTCCACAACATAGCTTCACGAGATCCCCTGAAAAGAAAACTGGATCTTGCGAAGCACCTGGAAAATTCATCCTTGCCTCACAAAATGTCCCAGGTAAGGCTTCAAACATCTCATGAATTTCTTTTGATAGGCACTTTGATCTTGCAAAGTCCCTTGGACATGTCAATATGACAACAAGGAATTACTTTTTCTTACCTGCAAAATTAAACGAGTCCCCACTAATTGGTGATAATCCAATAAAGGAGGTGTTGATAAGAGGGACTCATGGTCACTGAAAATCAGGTGATTCTCTTAGAGCGATCCACGACAGAGACTCGTGAAGATTCTTGGTGCCAGATCCCTTCACCGACTCTAACCTATATCTACATGATATGCACTGAACAAAATTGGAAAACAATCAGGATGGTGAGGCCTATAAATCCACCAATCTAGCATGAAAAACACATGACAACCATAAGGAGGGATCTTTGGCTCTATGCGGATGGGCGAACTCTCAGAACCTCGCATCAGCGCTAGAGAAGATTTCTCAAATTGGTTAATCCCATGACCAAAAACCCTTCATTTCGGTAATATACTAGTGAATATATAGAGAGATCATGAACCATGCATAAATAACTTCACGTGATTACTCATATATCACATGGAGGACTTTTTTAGGGACACACAAAGAACATCATGCACATATGTTAGATCATGAGAAACATAAAATAAACTAACATTGAACAAATATGAGGCATTTGCCGGATAAAGGTTGGAACTAAGACTAATAAATGGGGATAATCAAGATATAACATATAATGTGATCCTCTTATGGTTTTCATGAACCACCTAGGTCTCATAACAACCCTTGGTCATACTATTTGGATCAAGAGAAGTATTATGGACATATCCAAGCAAGTCATATAGATTCCTTCGGGCATGTAACCCTAGTCTTAGGAATCCCTCTAGGCTTTCCAATCAAGCCTTATAATGTATTTAAGATATTTCTCCTAACTCATATAATTTCACCCACTCATGTTAACCAAGTCTCACAATAGCACCTAGGCATGTCAACTAGCCCTCGTTATGCCCTATGGTCACACCATTTAGGTATCACGATGCCCTCCATACATGTCATGAAATACATGTGAAACCCTATGAGACATGTCATATGGAATCTCGCAACACCATTCATATGTGTCATCCAACTCTTGAAATGACACTAGGTAAAGTTAGTTGGATCATCTGACACCCTCTAGACAATTCAGTTAGATCATGTGATGGTTTCCGGGACAAACCATCTGGATCTTGCAATGTCCACTAGAAAAGTTAGCCTTGATCATGTGACAAACCTTGGACATTCCACCCATGTTATGAGAAGTCCTTTTGATAAGACAAATGGATCATTTAATTGTCTTTAGGTATAATAGTAAGATACTCTCTTACATTTCAAACAAGAAATCAAAACATGTTGAGATGAAAATCAATGCATGATAGGTAGAAAAGTAGTCCGGGTCAAAAGGAAATATCAAGACTTGATGAAATTGTTCGTCCTCAGTGTGTGAGCCCTAATAAATAGTGAAACATCAATGTGTAATCCTAGATCAACTTAAATACAATGAATCTAATTCCTTCTATATCTAGGATACATAAGACACCTCCCAAAGGTTTGAGCTCTAAATTAAGAATCTCAAGGTCAGTCCCAACACATAAGTCCCACATCCATGAACAATGAAAATGATCATTTTCCATCCCTTATTTCTCACATCAAGTATAGATCATGTGGGGTTAGGGAGCTACAATAATCATTTCATTTTCATCATAAGCCTCTATAAAAGGCAAGGGTAGTGTTAGTGTGTAACCCAAATAAAATTAACTATGATAACTCTGATTCCCAAAAAAATTGGGATACGTAGGATTCCTTTCTAAGGCCCAAGATCCATGTAAAATCTCCAAAGATTTGTCCCAATGAGTAAGTATTTCACCCACTAATAAATTATAGTGTTAATTTTCCATCCCTTATTTCTCACACTGAGTATAGCTCTTGTGGGATTAGGGGAATTTAATTATCATATCATCTTCACCATAAGTCTCTATAATGACAAAGGAAACCTCAATGTGTAATCCTAGATCAAGTGAACTATGATAACTCTGATTAACTCCATAATTAGGATATGTAGGACACCTCCATAAGGCTTGATAACCATATTAAATGTCTCAAGGGTCATCCCAGTGCATAAGTACCACAACCATGTGTAGTGAGACTGATTAGTATTTATCTCTTATTTATCAAATTGAGCGTAGATCATGTGAGCTTAGGGAGTTTCAATAGTCACATCACTTAGATTATGAATCTCCACAAACTAGGGAAATGTCAACATGTAAGCCTCAACAAATGTCTTGATATATTCACCTCAACATAATGGAATCTACCTTGGGGCCAGTCCCAAATACATGATTGAACTATGTGAACTCTAATTATTTCTATAAAAAGGATACATATGATGCATTTCTAATGCCTAAGCTCAAATAGGCACCTACTCTGATGCAAGTCCTATTATCTCTAACAAATCAACCATTGGGACCCAATCATTCCCATGGTCTGATCACTCTACCTCATCCATCAGTGGAATAAGGAAACAAATGAACTAAAAAACTCTGATTCTTTTGATAATCAAGATACATATCATGTCTCCTAGGGACTATATCTTGAATACCTAATGACTCATATCACTCATATATATCTTTTATGTATGACAGTAAACTTCATGGGTCTAACGAACTATGTGGGTTTTTATTCCTACAATAACTAGGATACATAGGACACCTCAAAATAGCTCAATGCCCTCCTTGGAATATTAACAGCCTCCTTGTGTGGCATAAAATTCCAAATCTATTAGTTATATGGCTTCATCCCATGAGCATTCATCCATTACTGGATACAGATGGAGAACCTTGGATAAATACAAATAGACTCAAAAATTAGAACCCAATATTTTACATATGTAAGAGAATTAACCCAAGATAATTTTCTTAGGGTAACTGGTCCCATATTGGGATTAGTAAGATATTCACAGATATATCTTTGATCTATAAGAGAGTCCTAAAGTAGGCAATAATTCCCCTAAAAAGGTGTGATGAGCTCAACCTCCTGTCCTCTCGACCAATGTGTGTTCATAAGCGTTTTTGGGAATAAAACCCAAAAGGATGACCTACCTTTGTAAATAAGGTCTATACTCAATTATAGATGTGGGAACGATTGGGAGTTTCTAGGGAATACTTAAAAAATTTCCAACCCGCTGTGGGTGATTGAACAATGCCTTAAACCCCCGAAATCAATCAAATCGTCAGGTGAATCCCATCTATGACTTAAATACCAATGAAAAGGTGTCATTTTATCTTTAAATAATTATTATTATATAATAAATATCATATTATATCTTTAAATATACTTATATATAACATCCATTTGAGAAGGTGATGAAAAATGAATCACATAGCTTTGTAGAGGTGGTAATTCACACGTACGTGTGAACGGCGTTATCATTGTTCAATGGATGAAAAGGTAATAAAATATATGATATATTATGTTTATAGAATGATAATTATTTCATAAATAATATATATATATATATATATATAATCTGTCATTATAACCATCCATGATAGGAAATTATGAAAATTTAATTACATTAGTTCGTGAGGCGGTGGTTCATCGTATACATGAATGACGGTTTCATATCCCATTTGATGGAAGAGGATACAGATAAATTTTATGAAATAAAAAATAACATATTATTATGTGGTAGATAATTATTTTATTATATTTTAATGGTTAATATAGGTTTTAAAGAGATAAAATAATATATAACATTAAAACACTTTGTTAAGTGTTTTTCCTCTTCTTCAGGAAACCTTTTTAGGTTTACACATTTGACCTCCTAAGGTAGGTATTATGATAAAACCAGGGCCTCTAGAACAATGGTATGGAAGTTAATAAGGTTTTTATATGGTATTGTCTGATCTTATAGGCTCTTTAAGTGTGTAGAAATGAGAAGAGTGGGTGTCCTTTTATAAGTGGAGGGGAGGACATGCTGGGAATTTTTCAAAAGACAAAAATATATTAATGTATTACTCAAAAAACATAGATCCAAAATAGAAATTTTTTTAATATGATATGATATAGGGTTGAAATATTTCTATATGTTAGGATTTACATAAATAGATAGTTCATTTTTACCCTTATCTTTTTAGTTTTAACTCATTATAACTCTTGTCGTGGTAATTGATTTTTTATCAAAGTTACAAATGAAAAAAATGAAAGTGTAATAATTTATAAATTTGGATATGATGATTCCAAATATATATTATATTTAATAAAATTAAACTTCTTTAAGTGATAAAAATTACTTTTAAAACAAACCTATGACAAAACAACAACAAATGGTTTTTTATAAAAATTTCTTTTATATATAAAACAATTTTTATACCTTATTTTAGTATAATATTGATTATAATAACATTTATTAGATATTTTTTAATTAAAATTAACTAATTAAAATTTAAAACCAATAAAAATGGAATTTTAATTTAAAAATTCATGAAAATAAAATGCATTTTTCTTAAAAAATGATATTCTCTATTATTGACCCAAAAATCAACTTTTTCAAAACAAAATCCCAAAAACAAAAATTTTAAGATAATGTGGACTTAATAATATAAAAGATTAATTTAATTGTTTAAAATTAAGATTTTAAAACATTTAAATCAAAATTTTAAATAGAACCATATAATATATGTAAAAAATTAGTAAGAATAAAACTATTTCCTTTTTTATTAGAAAATTACTGAATATTTGTATAATGAATATAACTATATGAAATAAAATTCATGAATATTTATAAGGTGTGAAATTGATATATTATCAATATTATCTAGGTTGTTACATTCTTACCCCCTTTTGAAAATTATGGCCATACAGTTTTATTCAATTATTAAACAAGTGGGGATATTTTTCCTTCATATCCTTTTCAGAATATCATGTTACTTCTTCAATCATATAGTTTTTCCAAAAAACCTTAACCTGGTGAATCACATTATTCTATAACACTTACTCTTTATAGTTAAGAATCTGAATAGTTTGTTCCTCATATGAAATATTCTCTTCCAACTATACTACTTCAAGGCTCAAAACATGAGATGTATCTGATACATATTTTCTTAATAATGAAACATGAAACACATCATGTACCAAGGATAAATTCAGAGGTAAGGCCACTTAGTAATAAACTGATCCAATCTTCTCCAAAATTTTATATATTCTAATGAATCATGGACTTAACATTCCCTTTTTACCTAAACATATAATACTTTTCCATAAATATACTTTAATAAAAACAAAATATCTTACCTAGAATTAAATATCTTTCCTTCGATTATCTCTATTACTTTTTTACCAGATCTTAGTCATACTTGTATGTTTTTGAATCATATTCACCTTCTTAATGATTTATTATACTAATTATAGACCCAACAACTTTCTTTCACCTAATTTATCCCAACAAGCTACAGTCTAACACTATATTCCATATAATACCTCAAATGGTTCTTTCTATATACTGGAATGAAAACTATTATTATAAGAAAATTAAAATAATAAAATATGTTGATCCCAATTCCCTAGTAATCTATTAAACAATATTGAGTAATTAATTCCAATTTAGGAATAATTATTTATTGTTATCTATCAGATTTAGGATGAAAATCTATACTAAAATTTAATTCAATACCCAGCAACTTTTAAAAACCTTTCTAAAAATAAAAGGTAAACCTGGGATAACAGATAGATACAATGGAGAGAGGAACACCATGTAACCAGACTATCTCTTTATGATATCATCAATAAAGTTAATCTAATGACATAATATATTGAATAGGAAGGAAATGTGTAGATTTAGTCAATCAATCGACAATAACCCATATCACATTATTTCCTTGATATGTCATTGGTAATATAACCATGAAATCCATTGATATAATTTCTTATTTCCACTATAGAATTGGAAAAGTATAAATCATCCCCTTCAGTAATTATTATTCGACTTTAACAAATTGAAAATTCAAATATTTCATGGTAAAGTCAGTGATATTTATTTTTTCATTCCATTCCACTAGTAATGTTCTTAAAGGTCTCTATACATCTTAGTGTTGTTAGGATGTACAAAAAATAGAGAACTTTGTGCTTCACTCAACAATTATATCTTCAATTGGGAATCCAAATGTATGCATAATCTCTTTCCAAATTTGATAACACCTTCTTTGTCAATATTTAACTCTTGAAACTTACCCTTATTTAGTGATTCTACCTTTTCTTGTAAAATATTATCCTTAATTCTATTTGAAAATTTTGACTACACTAACACATGAAAAAAAATAAAGGAAGTTATTAGATGCCTAAATTATATTCCAACATTCATCAAATAATTTACCAATGGATCATGTTATAAATGTAGTATAGTTAATGTTACATTATATTTTTGACTTAAATCATTGTCTACTCTATTTTATTTTCTTGGATGGTAATAAATCATGCATTCATAATCCTTAATAATTTTTAACCATTATCTCTATATCATGTTCTAATATTTCTTAGGGAATATATATTGCAAAATTTTATGATCGGTATATATTTCAAACTTTATATAAATTATGTTTCAATATTTTTAACACAAACACTAAATACAAAAGTTTAAGGTCATCTGTAAGATACTTTATCTCATTAGATTTAAATTTTCATGAATCATAATCAATTACCTTATCATTTTGTATTAGAACACAACCAAGTACTTTCAAATAATAATTTTTGTAGATAAAAAAGTCACCATTTTTAGATGGCGAGGCCAAAACTAGATCATTCACTATCCTTTCTTCAATTTCTAGAAACATTCAACTCATTATTTCATCCTGATGAATTTAAATTTTTTTTAATATAGTTAGTAAAATAGATAAATTCGAAAAGTTTTCAACAAAGAATCAGTAGTAATCCACTAAACTAAGAAAACTATGAATTCATGTGACATTTATAGGGTGTGGCCACTATTCAACCACTTTAGTTTTAATTTTATCAACAACTATACCATTTTTATTTATAATATGTCAATGGAGATAAATTTTTCACAACCAAAATTCACATTTACTAAATTATACACATTAATTATTTTCTTTAAAGGTTTTAAAAATAACCCTTAAATTTTTCTCATGATCATCATAACTTTTAGAATATATCAGAATTCCATTAATAAAAACAACAATAAATTTATCCAAGAAATCATGAAAAATATATTCATATGGTTTATAAAAATAAATAGGGAATTTTTCAACCCAAAGAGTGTAAACAAAAACTCATAATGCTCATACCTAGCTTGAAATTCCATTTTTTTAATTTCATCCCCATTATCCTTCACCTAATGGTACATATACCTCAAATTAATCTTCAAAAAATATTAACCTCCCTAGAGATGATCAAATAAGTCATCTATATGAGTCAAAAGATACTTATTCTTAATATTGGTGTTATTAAATTCTCTATAATCAACTCAAAAATTCATGGAACCATATTTATTTTAAACAAATAAAAGAGTATCATCCCATGGTGAAGTGATATGATGAATAAATCTTTTATCAAGTAACTCTTGTAGCTTGTTTTTCAATTCCAAAAGTTCTACTTGTTCCATTTAATAAGAAGGTTTTGATATTGTATTAGAATCAAGAACCATGTTAATAGTAAATTAAATCTCTTAATTAAGTAAAATAACAATAAATTCATTAGTAAATACATCTAGATATTCATTTAATAGAATAATATCACAAATTTTAGTAGTCTCCTTCTTCTCAAAAATATGTACAAGATAAATTTAATTTTTATATTTAATAAATTTCTCAACTACTTGATATCTTATCATAGGTTTCAATTCATTATTGTATACAAACTAAAACTCATTCCAAAAAAAATCTCTTTAGATCTATAATATATCTTATCATGAAAACAAAAATACAATATATATGTATAATAACATAAAACTCTACAAGGGAAAAGACGACGTGGTTTGTGATTAAATCCTTTCCACAAAAAACAATATGAAGATTATTAAAATTTATTTTTTCCTTAATACTTCCCCAAAGTGTTTTTACCAAAAATTTTGGCTTCCTTTATAGAGGTGAATTTTCCAATTTACCAACAAATTTCTAGGAAATGGAAGAATGTGTAGACCCCAAATCAAACAAGACATAGGAATAATATGAATAAATAAGTAATGTAACTAACACTTCATCATTGGATGGTATAACATATGTTGAAGTAGTCATAAAGTATTTAGCCACACATTCCTTATTATGATAGTGATAAAATACATATATTATTACTATCTTCAAATAAGTACTCACATAATGACCCATTTCATTACAATTAAAACATATTACTCCCAAATTTTAATTATTTTTCTGACCATTACTATGATCCATTGTTTTGCAGACACAATCCAAATTTCTAAAATTACGACATCAAAAATACTTCCCATATTTTATAATACAATATCTAGGTTGATTTTTACTAAACTTATCACAAGGTAGAAACTTGGTTTTCTTACCTTCATATTTCTTTGATGGATGGTTCCCCATTGCCTTCAACCTAGACTAATTTTTCTTCTTATTATCATAGAGAACATGATCATAAAAACTAAATTTATTAATTCTTGGAAAATCTAAAACATTTCTCATAAATTTTAAATTCACTAGACTCCAATTACCTTCAATATCTTGTCTTTAATCCTTAGTAAAACTGATTAATCTTACTATCAATATCTTTAATATAATTTGGTACATACTTTTCAAATCTAGTGTATTTTTCTTTATAATCATCCACTAAATATTCCTCTTTATACCTCAGTTTCAAGAATTTATTTTCCATATTAATTCAAGAAACCTTAGTAAAATATTTATCAAGGAAAATATTCTTAAATTCATCCCATTATAAGGAATAAATATCTTCTCTTTCTATGTTATTGTTAATCATTGACCACTAATAATTGGTTTCAACTTTAAAATGGTAAATAGCAAGTGTTGATTTTTTAGGTTATGAACAACCCATGCCTTAAAATATCTTCCCAAAGGCTTTAAAATATTCTTCATCAATCACAGGGTCATAAGATCCACTGAATGTTTGAGGGAATTATTTCATAAAATGCTCCACAATAAACATGATCCTTTATGGTAAACATGGGTTTTCTCTCAAATATATGCCAAAAAAATTTATTATGTTTTAACTAAGACATCATAGCAACAAACTTCTCAATTACAATTACAACCTTTCCAGGTTAATGATTTTTAAGTATATTGTCCCCTTGATATATTCTTACTTCAACTTCCTTATTTCCTCTATGGAGAACCATTATTAAAAGCTAGTTTAGATAAATCAAAATGGTAATATTAAAATTATATATCTTGATAACTATAAATTATAATTTCATAAAGGTAATTACATACATTATCCTAACCTCTAAAATTATCTAAACTATGATCTAATACCAATTATAAGGAATCGAACCTTATTCAATCTATAATTTAATTTTTATAAAAGATTTAATTTTATATAATTTCTTTAGATCTTTTAAGATTTATTATTATAGATAAATAGTTCATAACTCTTATGTAACAAACCCATAAATTAGAAGTTGGAAAATGTCACTCAGAATCATATTTTTTTCATAATACAATAATTTTAAAATGAAAAATGGTGTCTTTTCAAAAAAAATCTTCATGATTTTTAATTCGGCTTCATGATTGTTATTAATTATCCTTAAACCCTATGAAAAAAATTAAAACATTTTATGAGAAAAAAAATTAGTAAGGGACATATAAAAAGTATGAAATAAACTCGTTAGTCCATTTTAAAACCATTAGATCATAAAAGAAGGTTTTCCTTTAACATAATAAACTTTGAGATCAAATAATCATTTACTTATACATTAAATAATTTTTATTTCCCAAATATTTTCATGAAAGACTTTATAATAAAACATATTGTAAAACCGTAATCATGGGTTTTTCTTAGAAAACATGACAACCCTTGAAAAAAAATCTTTAAATCATTCATTTTTACCCTTAAAGGTCATAATCATTCCTTTAAAATATTATCATTATATTACCTTATAAAATCAAAATATTTACATGAAAACTCATTAATAATTATAGTAAATTCATGTTGGTTTGTTGGTACATCATCTTCATATAACCCTTAAAAAATCCTTACAAATGAAATAACCTACTCAGTTAATTCTAACATTATTCTCCGAAGAAGATAATCCTTACCCAATGAATTTGAGAGATATATCGGTCTCACACATCATAATAACAATGTAAAAGTACCATAACATACAAAAACCATATAATCTTGAATTTATATCATAAAATATTTTTTTTAATACATATGCATAATCACTTTCGGGAATTATATTAAAATAAGGATAAAATTACTTCTTCTTTGAAAACTCTTCAAACAAAAATTATAAAAACAATGGTAAATGTGATATTACTTTAAAAAATAATGAAACTTTAAGAGTAATATTCCTAAATAATAACTTTTGTGATTTTTTGAAATTATGTTCATGTCGTATATATTAAAATAGAAAATTTATTTTTTCCTTTTGTAAATAA
Source organism: Viscum album (assembly GCA_963277665.1). NCBI lineage: Eukaryota > Viridiplantae > Streptophyta > Magnoliopsida > Santalales > Viscaceae > Viscum > Viscum album. The sequence goes on along the minus strand of OY728130.1, from coordinate 96,490,497 downwards.
AGTCAAAACATTCCGTATAAAATACATAAAAATATCACTTTTGAAAGCCTTAAAAAAATTCAAAATATATATAAAATGTATTTTATAATTTATTTACACGAATATAAATAAATATATAAAATAATTTTAAGAATATGTATGTGGAATAAAATATTTAGAATATAAATATTTAAAACATTTAAAATGACGTTTTAAGGTAAAGTGTCCCTTACGATGTGATCAATTTTGAACCAATGAAAATTTAAAGGAAAAAACTTATAATGGATTTTTAAACACTTTAATTCCATTAATTAATTATAAAATACATCCACAAGGTATTTTATACACCACAAAAAAAAGAAACTTTGTGGTGAAAATAACTTAAGTCTCAAAGAAAGGGAACTGAGACTAGAAATCCCTTACCCTGAGTGTGACTTGTTATATTTTTTCTTTATATTATCAAATAATAAAATTATGTTAATTATTTAACTTCTTAATAAAAAAATCATGTTTATTATTCCTTTTATTTTATTTATATCAATTTTATACTTAATTACTTAATTGAATAAGTTTACTTCGAACCTTTTGATGATGTTTGTTTCATAAGTCCAAAATGAATTTAGTAAGTTGAATTTGGTTAAATAAATCTAGATTATATCATTTATAAAATAATAATCATGTTAAAATTATCATTTTTATACATTGTTTATAATTTTATAACCATCTCTATATGATGTTTATGAAAAATTAATTATGTTACAATCTTGGAGACGATATATCTTACATACACATGAGTAACATTTCCACTTTTCAACAAACATAAGGGGAACAAGGTATGTATAATTTTATATTTAAATAATGATTATTATATCATATATACCATAATATATATTTAAATAAACTTATATATACTATCTATGTGAGATGATGGTGAAAAAAAATCACATCGCTTCATAGAGGTGTAATCCACACATATGTATGAACGACCTTATCATTTTTTAATGAATGGAAAGGTATGAAAATAGATGATATATTTTATTTATATAATTATAACTATTTTATTAATATCATATATATTCATTAAATCCATAATTATAACCACCTATGAGAGGCAGTGGTGGAAAAAAATTAAATCGGTTTGTGAGGCAATAGTCCTCCATACACACGAACGATGCCTTTATTTCTCATTTAATAGAAGAGGAGATGGATAAGGATTATGAAATAAAAATAATAATATATAAATATATGTGAGATATTAATTTTATTGTATTTTAATATTTAAGAAAATATTTAATAATATAAAATAATAAATAAAATGAACAATTTTTTAAGTGCTTTACTACTTCTTCGGACAAAATTCTTAGATCTACACCTTTGACCTCTTAAGGTGGGTGTTTTGATCAAAACAGAGACTATCGGATTTGGTGAATGATGTTATTATGGTAATTGGTTTTGTATTTGAAAATATAATAGGCTCTTTAAGTGTGTATAAAATAGAATAGGTTTTTCTTCTTATAAGTGGGGGAGAGGACACACTTCAATTTTTTCAAAAGATTAAAATATATTAACATATTAATCAATCAAACTGGCTCCAAAATGGACCATTTCAAAATATTATATTCCATAGGGTCAAAATAATCCCATAAAATATTATTTAGACAAGTTTCTAAGTCATTTTAATCCTTATTTTTTAGTTTTACACCTTTTAACCCATTTTAACTCTTACCGTGGTGACTGGCTTTTTTACAAAATTTACTATTCATAATGTCCAAAAATGAATGTGGTGTCATTAAAAAAACATAAATATTGATTTAAAATATTAATTATATTTAATAAAATTCAATTTCTATAATTAGAAGGAATTATATTAAAAATAAACCCGCAAAACATGACAAAAATGGTTTTTCAGATAAATTCATTTTTAAGTATAAAAATGTTTTTATACCAAATTAAAGTATAATGTTGATTATAATGGAATTTATTGGATTAATTTTAATAAAAATAAACTAATTAAAATTTAAAACCAATCCAAAATATAATATTACTTTTCAAATATATGAAAAGAAAATACATTTTTCTTAAACATCGGTATTTTCTACTATTCACCCAAAAATCACCTTTTTTAGAAAATTCCAAAAATATAACTATAAGATAATTTTGAATTTATTATATAAAAAATGAATTTAATTTCTTCATATTAAAATTATAAAATTTTTAAACCATTATTTTAAATAAAACCATATAATATATGTAAACAAATTTATTAAGAATAAAATAATTTTCGTTTTATTGGAAAATTAAAGAATATTATTATAGTGAATCTGAATATATAAAATATAATTCATGAATATTATTATGGGATGAAATTGGTCTATTATCAAAATTTCCTTGGTTTTTACACATATAACATCTCCTTGAAATATGCATCTCACAATGTTGTCCAGTTCTGGTGAAGTGGAAATTCCACCATCGGTATTTAGAACTTATGGTAAGTCCTCCAATGTGGAATTCATATTTCATATATTGAAAATGTGAATGATATATTGAAATTTTAATTTGAGACAAAAAATTTGAAGGTGGAGAAACGTATTCAATTATTATATATACAAATCCAATCCACTAATAAGAGGGTTTCCATCACTTTGTTGGTTTAAGATATAATAGATCATAAATCTCCTGAAAGGGTGTTCAATCAGTTTATGGAAGAAAAATGGGATGTATCAAAAAACCCTAAATATATAAGTTTAATCTTAAATTACATGTCATGATTTAACATAATACTCATTCTAATTAATATTTTTATGTTCTACTTAAAAATAATGGGAGAAACTGTGGTGATAGATGAGTACCCTAAGTATATTTTCAAGGGTACTCCAGAGGATGAACTCGAGGGGGATTCCATAATAAAGAGGAAGGGAAATTGTCCCCCAAATAATACATGATGTGGATGATGAAATAGGAATGATTTTCTTCCATTTTCCTTCCTTCAATGTCAAACCATCTGAAGGTGAGGCCAAACCCATCACCATTAAATATCAAACACTAAAGAAGGATGGAAATGTTGGACAAGTGTATATATCTTGATGAAATGGGTGATTATCCAAGGTAACCCTTGTTTTATTTCCCCTTCTTATATATGTTAATATTGAGATTCTTTGCCTGTAAGGTCTGATTCCCTATAAAGTTCTGAGGAAATTCAGGAGGATGCTAATAATTGGATCCCAAACAAAGATTAAACACCTACTTCTAGGACAAATATATATACTATGGAGGTATAATTGGTTGTGATAGTTTTACCTGCTCCCATTTGTGGGCGAAAATATGGTCTGAGTATTATGACTAACCATGAATGTAGTGTTATAAAACAATTTCTAACCCCTTATCTTATGATAGGACTCATCGCACTCTCTATGGATTAGGTGATGATAGATGATTTGTTCTCACAGATTGATGTCTTTACCTCTTCAGATAAGTTTAGGAGGTTTTTTAAGGAACCGTATGAGTCTAAGTATTCTTTATCTATGATTGATCCTACTACCACCATGTATGGTGAGATAATGTTATCTCCCAAACCATATATCTTTGCCTCCATAGAACTTTTTCAAACATATTTACTAGTAAGAGACCATGATCATCCCTCCTATTTAAGTAGAGGTATCATCTACCTGGGAATCAGAAATGGTGGATACTTTAATCCACACTTGAAGTTTTTTGGTGCAGTGTAAGTTCATGTTATTTATGTATAACATTGAATTTTATCATAATCCAAGATTTACACAATGAAATATTTATGACCAAAAAGGAAATTCAAGGATTAATAAACATGAATGTCAGAACCTATAGAGGTGGATTTTCAAATATAATTTATAATTAATAAGTATATCTATAATTACCTAAACAAGTGATTATTTATTCATTAATTATCTAGTTGACTTGATCTCAAGGTACCATCATTGTGTTGTAGGATCCAAGCACAAAATCCCTCTAGAGGTGATCCACACATGAACCAAAATCTTTGAATGTTTCATAGAATCGATGGGTTCTAGAATGGTCCATCTCGATCACTTGCATCATTCATGGTTGATCGCAATAGAATTATCTTTGAGGATGAAGAATTATTAGTTTCCTCTCGATGGATTGAGATAGGTGGAAGAGAGAGAGTATATTCTATAACTCTAAAACTCTCTATGGGGTTCTATAGATCTGTTATCTATATATTTTTCACAATGAATCTCACATAGGAAATATATATAACTAGATATAGGTTAAGTAACGTGTGGGGTTTCCTACTTGTATATAATCCCCCAACTTCTTGATTAATTCTTAGTGAAACCCATGTCTTAATAATAATATAATTATTATTCACTTCATATGTGAATCACTTAAGAATAAATATATATCATTTATATCATTTCCAACCAGACCATTAAACTCAGTCCTCTTATCCTCCTTGAAATTTATCAAACCTTAAATAATGACTATTTATTAAATAAATAAATATCACTTCATTATTCATCAATATATATAATAAATATGATATTTTTCAAACCTTATGAATAAATATTTATTATTATTATTTAACTCACTTATTATTTCAAATAAATTGTGATTAAATCCTCAAGATCAACCAAAACTGAATAATTATTAAACAAAAAAATAGTATTAATATTTATTCTATCTCATTAAATTCAACATTTAATTTAACTAAGAATCTAGATACACTTAGTGTGAAACCCTCTAGGCCTGTTTCTGAGTGGAAATTGGGGAGACACCTAAAGTCTAATGATTGTGCCTAGAAACATTCCAAGGTACCCATAGAGAAATAAACTAATGTCGCAATGATATAAAACCTCCTACAAATTCCCATTATGTAATATAATCCCATTATAATGATATCTATAATAAATTAGGTTTTATATTGGTGTCATCAATCTATGTTATTGATATTTATTTCTTTGAATTTATGAAAATTAACTTTACCACATAACACAGTCACCATAGATTTATTTAGGCAGTTCCATTCCCATCAAAGGGCCTAATATATAAACTTCTTTCAAGGGTTATAAGGGATAAATAATTTCTTTCATTATTCATTAATGAAATATCACTCATTAAGCAGACAACATATTCTAATTATTGACAAGAATATGTTTCCATGGTTTCCATCAATACAACAAAGTACGTGACTTGTGATATTAATTAATAATAATATTAATGTATAATGATCAATACACACATCCGTAGATAGAAACATATAGTAACACATATAAAAGTTGATTTCCTATTGGAAAATATCATTCTCATAATCTCTTACTCTGTAAATTACCAAGGGTCCACACTATGAGAGAGTGAATCAATGTCCTATGAGTCCCCACCCCTGAATTCTTACATGATTTTTTCCCATAATATTATATCATCCAGATACAAAACATATATATTAAATAATTCTATCATGGAACCTTCGGGTTCTCATCATAATAGGGAATGGTTATGACCTTTTAGTGTGACATATATTCTTGGGACATTATCACATACTACGTCATACAAAGGAAAAATCAGGTTGTGATAAGAAACATAATTAATATTAAATATAATGAATACATTTAATCATTAGGTACTTATAAGTTAGTTCTAGGGAACCAACTCCAATAGACTCCCACTTACACTATATCCAAATGTTAACAACATTTAGTCCACTAGATCCCACATGATACTCACACCTCTGTTAAGATATATCCTTCATCAAGGGGTTTCCCATTTTTTCTCCATGGATACTCTACTCACTGTAACTTCACCTCATTGAGAAAAATACCTCAATATATAAAACATCTGAAGCATATTCTTTTTCCATTGATGTGACCTTGGATATTTGGAAAGAGCCACCACTAAAATGTTATCACAACAAATTGTGATAGGGTCTTGACTATAAGGCACTATGGACAAAGTTGTGGATCCAAAACTGATTCCTTGGCTACATCAGAAGCCATAATATACTAAGACTCCATTGTAGAATCATCAAAAACAAGCTTATTTGAACTTTTCCAACTCATAATTCCTCTATTGGTACTAAATCCATATCCTGACTGAAATTTCATATTATTGTTATATATCATAAAGTTAGCATCTATATAAACCATGATGAATATCCCTTCATGCCCTCCTTACAAAATAAATATATCCTCAGTTCAACTCAAATAATTATGTTTAGACTTAACAGTAGTATAATGTTTTCACCTAGATCAGCTTTATATTTTCCTATAATTCTCAAATCATAGGCAACATCAAGCCTCATATATAACATGACATACATGATATATCATATCATAGAAGTGTATGGGATGTTACTCAATATCTCCCTTTCTTACTATGTCTGACGACACATCATATTGGAAATATATATACCATGTGATACTAGAACCAATCCCCTCTTGGATTTTTCCATACTAAACCTATTCAGTATCTATTTAATGTATATACTTTGACTTAGTCCAAGAAGCCACTTTGATCTATCACACGTGATCTTGAAACCTATAATGTAGGTTTCTTCACCAATTTCCCTCATGTAGAAGCACTTACTCAACCTTAATTAACATATTTTAGGGTTGGTATCTTATTTATAAATATTAATATTTCATCAACATATACTACTATGAAAAAGAATGTACTACAACTAAACTCCTTGCAAACACATGGACCACATTTGTTCTTAATGAAACTAAATTATTTTATATATTCATCTAACCAAACATACCATAACCTAGATTCTCTATTTAATCTATAAATAGATCTTTGAAACTTACATACATTTTTGGAATCACCCAGAGTCACAGACCCTTCTGGTTGTATCATATACATATCAACCTAAAGGTTCCCACTAAGCAAAGTAGTTTTGACATCCATATTCCAAATCTTAGAGTCATGGAAATATAATATAAAAATATAATTCTAATAGATTTATACATGGAAAATTGATAAAAGGATTCATAATCAAAAATTTCTTAACATTATTTAAACCCTTTATCTACCAACAATGATCTGTAGGTATTTACTTTAACTTTCATGTGTAGTTTTCTCTGGAATAATTATTTACACGCAACTGGATTTACACCAACTAGTGGATCAATCAGAACCAAAACTTGGTTCTGACACATGTAATCTATCTCTAAAATCATGACTCTTTTCCACTATTAATATTCTGATATATCAACTTTCTATTTTTAGGATAGAGTTTCATTGTTGTTAATCAATAATTAGAAGCCATCATCAATGACTAGAAAATTGAATATTTTTTGTTCTCTCGCCTCTATAGTTCTCATATACAGTACTTTTGTGTCAAGAACTACTTATTTTATGGGGGGCCTATGAAATATGTACCTATACCAACTATTGTGTATCTTGAGAATCAACTTTATCAAAGTCAATCTTTCTCCCACTATCCTTCTTGGGTATTTTTTCCCATCTCAAGAAATACATCATGTATTGCAATGATTACTTTATTTTATAAAGGGTTCTATAGATATTATACCATTTTTTCCTTAGGATAACATATAAAGATACACTTAATGACTAAGAGTTTCATTTTATGTATAGATATGGCCTTAACAAACACCTAAAAACCCCATTCTTGAATATGTGAAAAAACGGGATTCTTTACACTCCATAACTCAAAGGTAATATCATTCACCACTTTAGTCAGTACTATATTTAGTATGTATTCCATCATGTGTAATGAATATCCCCAAAAGGATAATGTAAGGATTTCATGAATCATCATATACCTTACCATGTCAAGCATGGTACGACTCCTCCATTCACTAACACCTTCCCACTGTGGTGTATAAGTAGGAGTGAGTTGTGATAAAATCTCATACCCCCACAGAATGTTAATAAACTCTTTAATAAGATATTCACTACATATATTGGATTTATGTTTCTTTATATTATCACCAAGCGAATTATCAACTTCATTCTTGAACTGATTGAACTTTTCAAAAGATTTTAACTTATACTGCATCATGTAGATATAACTATACTTAGTCAATTCATCGGTAAAATTAAAAGGTATGAGAATAAACCTCTAGATTCGACTTGAAGAGGTCATAACACATTATTTTATACCAAATCTAGAATCCTTGTGGCCCTTTTACCTTGAAAAATAAATGGTAGTTTGTTCATATTTCTATGTAAGCAAGCATGATGCATTTCAAGTGGTTTAAACTCAAAAGAGTCTACGTAAACATATTGATAGAGCTTCATCAAATGCTTCTCATTTATGTGAAAATGATTGTGATTCCACAACTGGGTGTTAAATGAGTTGCATAAATTTGATTCATTATCAATTTATAATATTTTTCTTTCGTAATTTAATATATAAATACCTTTATTCAACTGTGACATAACATAACATACGCTATCTTTATAAAAGTATCAAATCTTATTTCAAAAGAAAAAAATAAATCCATCCATGAATAAAAAAGAAATAGATATGATGTTATTAGTAACACTAGGAGAATAATACTGTTGGGAAAAAATCCCTTAAAGTATCATTGAAGCATTTTTGAGGTGATTGTGTTTGTTGACAAAGTGAACATCTATTTTTTGATTATTGACAATACAAACCATGACATATAAATTTGTTGACAAATGGGATTTCATGATGGAATGTTGAGTTCAAGATCTATGGTTAATGATTAATGTTTGATTCAAGAACTTCGATAAAGGAATGGATGATCTGGAGGCGGTAAAAAAAAGATACAAGGTGGTGTCGTTTTCCAGTGTTTGCCAAATTTTTGGGCCTGAAAATCAACAAATGAAGAAAAGTGGTTTTTGGAAAAGGGACTTGCGTTCCATGTACATGAAGTATTGGAAACTTTTGCACCATATGTTTTTCAAGATCAGATCATCAAAATATGGCAAAGGGATAAGTGTCGCGCAAGTATTGGTGGTGTCGCGCAAGTGACTTGCGTGCCATGAAAGAGACTTGCTCGCCGATGCCTTGTAAGCATGAGAACATGCATGCCTATGGTTTTTCAATATCAGAAGATCAAAATATGGCAAAGGAAATAGGTTCACACAAGTTTGGAAGTGGGTCGCGCAAGTGACTTGAAGGGGAAGAGACATGTGTGCCGAGACTTGCGCACCAAGGTTTGACTTGCACGCCATCGCGCAGGGTGGTCAAACTGCCAATAAATACTAGAACAACCCTCCTCATTTATCACCAAAGTTCAACACTTTGAATATTCAGAGCTCCCGCCGTGCAGGTGTGGTGGTCATGCAAGTGGTGGTGTGTCGCGCAAGTGGGACTTGTGCACCAATGTTGGAAGTTGCGCGCCAAGTGTTAGTTGCGTGCCTGAGGTGTTTTAGGTGAGGAAGGAAGTGAGTCGTGCAGGTTTGGAGTTGCAGAATCTTATGTCGTGCAAGTAGTTTAGGAAGACCTGCGTGCCAGTTGTGACTTGCGCGCCGATAATTGCACACCGGCTTAGACTTGCGTGCCAAGTAAGGATTGATTTTTTGGCAGTGTTTTCGGGCTGCGTGGAAGCTGGAAGTTTGCCCGATACCTTCGGTGCAAAAATATATTCATCTACGGGTGAAATTTGGACTTCAACAGAACATCTACATACAGAGGAAGATGCATTCCTTCATGCAAATGAAGAGACCTACAGGTCTATAAACTGTGAGTGGATCATTTCCATAGTAGTGAGCAAAGGAAGAGGAAGAATGTGATCCTCTCCACCATCAGTGAGCCAGAGAGAGAGAAACAGGGAGTGACCCTTGGTTAAGCAGTGAGCTGACCCTAAACCTTGTAAAGGAAGTGAGCCTGGGACAGAGTGACTGTTATCGAACCTTGTAATCCACAGCTAGTGAAGTTTAGTGGAATTTGGTATGAACGGAAACCTGTCGGCATATGCTCCTTGGACGTAGCCCTTAGTGGTGAACCAAGTGAAATTGTTGTGTCATGTGCTTGATTTACTTTCGGTTTATATTGTGAAATAGGAAAGAGAGGGAAGAATGTTTTTCTTAACAGTGAAACAAGATCAGAACGGGCTTTAATTTTAAATCATTCATACCCTGATTCACCTCCCCTCTCTGGGTATTCATCCTTGTGGACCTAACAAATAAGAATTCTTTAAAAAATCATTCATTTTGGCAATTTGAGGTGTTAGTTTTCAATGGATAGAGCATCCAAACTTTCCCGATTACCATCCCATAGATCCTCCTCACCTCTGAAAAGTTTTTGAAATCAGCATGGTTCTTATATTTGGATACAAATTTGAGTACCAAATACAATATATAATACCTAACATGTAGATATTGAGTGGCTGAAATTTATAATTAATACACTTAAATATTCCCCTTGCTCCTTTGGATAGGTGAATATCCTCTTCTTCAATAAGAAAAATACATTGCATGTTACTCCTTTGCTTACCACTGGATATTCTTCTTCTTAAAAGGATGTTGTTTTGGTACCTTAAACTTGGAATAAGTCTTCATACCCTTTTACTTGTTCTTTATTTTCTTATCCACCATAGGAATCATAGGTTTTCAAGCCCCATGAATTTATAAAATTAGTGAATAAGATTAAGAAGTTCTGAAATAGTCTTCTCATTATTGCTCACATTATAATTCACAATGATGCCGGTGAAGGTTTTAGGTAGTGAGGATAGAATGATATCTATGTAAAACTCACCAAGAATATTAGACCCCAATATTTTTTATCATTATATATATCAAATCATATTGACTACATAAGGTTCATTTAGCGCCAACTATCCAAGCTTGCATATAAACAGTGCATTGGAGATCTCATATCTCCCTTGTCTCGCCTTCACCAGATGAAGTTCACAGAGGTGTGATATGATGTTATATTTATTAATATTCTCATATTTATATAAAATATAACTATATATTAAGGATATAATGAAAAATTGTACATAAATTTCATCATCCTCATATTTATAGTAGATAGGTATTTCTTCCTCACTATCCTCCATAGTAAGTGACTTAGAAAGTTGGGTTTCAAGCATGTATGATTTTAATTTATGGTATAATATAACACATAAGAATCTATACTATTCATATAAAATCATGCTAGTAAGAATTTTATACTTCTATATTATAGATTTTAGATATATGGTTGAATTGGTGTGGTTTCTATTTTTTCAAAAAATAAGAGCAGATTATTAGTACTTGGTTGATTACTAAATTATATTAATAAATTTAAATTTTATTAAATTTTATTAATATCCCAATATTTTTCTGATACCTAATATACCTCACCATTATTTTTGGAATGTAATATTTCATATATATTTTAGGGGAAAGAACCCATATTTTGATGTGAGTTTGTTGTTATTTATTATTATTTTATGTTTTCAAAAATTACAAATCCTCCTATTATTTTATGTGAAAAAATTGTTTTTAAAAACTTTATATATTTTTAAAATATCATGATTTATTATGATTAGATTTATGTAAATCCAATTTTATGTGAAATATAATAAGTATATATTCATTTTATTCAACTATTATTAATCTTAACTCTATCTTGATCATTTTCACATTTTTATTCAAACTTACTATATGCTTTTGGTTTCAAGAACAATTTTCATTTTAAACTAATACATAGTTTTCTTTCAATATTTAATTATAGGTTGAGATATATAGATCTTATTATCTTGAATATTGTTCCATTTTAAATCCAAAACCTTTATTTACATTTCATTAGAATAAATTGAATTATGAATTTTTTTTAAGTGGTGAAAAAAGGTCCTGAGTTTATTTAAAAGTTTTGTAATTATAGAATTTCCATATTTTAATTTTTTTATTTCAATGATATCTATGTTTATTCACATCATAATTTCACTTCTTTTTGGGTTATAAATATAATATTTTTTTATAAATTTCATTTAACTACATAAAATTCTGAAAATTCGGTTTATATACCTCAAAATAGGTTGAAGTACTGCAATTGTTTCAGTATTTTTTCTATAGTTTTCATATCATATTTTTCTTTGAATTTTGATGATATATCTTAATATATAATTCATATTAATTAATTATTTTTTCCATTAGAAATATATTTCAATTATATAGATTTATTTCTTCTTCATAGACTGATAATTCTGGGTTTTATATGGGATAAAAATTATCCTAATTCTATGATGATAAGTTGTACAGATTTTTCAGCCTATCGTGAGTTACCTATCATATTGTCGTGGTCCTTTGTTTGCCATTATGAATGAAGGATTCTGCATAACATGACTTTATTTAATTTCCACATGAAAAATTGTAGTTACCACATGTTTATATTTTGATTTTAAGTTTTTGTGTGTAGTGACAGTATGAGGAGTTTTTATTCCACCACAAGACACGTTGAAATCTACCTGTATTGTTTGGAACTAAAGATGCAAAATATTCAAATTTGTTTCTCCATTATCCTGGTTTCACCACAAATAGAGTCTCATTGAGACAAGCTTATATCTAGTAATATCTTATACAAGATTGGTAATTGCTTTTCATGTTGCAACGAACTAGAAGAGCCCACCATGCAGCCCTTGTACACCTCTTCTAGTGTGGAGTCACGACATGTCTTGTTGGTGAACTCTAAATATAATCACCGCATTTTATCATGATTATAATGGAAACTAATTCCATGGAGAATCATGGTAACTCTATTGTCCACGCATGGTCAGTATACCTACCGCATGTTATATCTTCTAACTACATGTTTTATTAAAGTTACCACATGATATATTTTTTTTCACATGGTTAGCATGTTGATCACATGACCATTTGAACTAACCACAAGGCATGGTAAGTATAATAACTACAAGTTAACTTTCCAAGTATGGTTAATTTCTTCCATTGTTTAGTTTTTTTAAAAAATAATTTTTCATAATTTTTCTATTTTTCATCATTTTTTATACTTTCATTAACTACATATTTATTTTAATTTTTTTAACTATTTAATTAATTTATAAAATTCATATATATTATATATAATCCATGAAAAGTGTTTCTAAATATTTTAAATAGTTTTAAAACATGGCTTAAATTTTTTTATTATTCTTATTTAACTCTTGCAGTGTGTATTTCAAATATTTATGTTTTTTTATTTCAAGTAAATTTATTAGGATTATTCATTTCTAAATTATTATTTAATGGAATTGGAATTTATTCAAACTTATTTTGTTATATTTAATGAAATATAATTTATGTATAAATATTTATGACCTACATAAAATTATAATGTATTTAATATTTTTTTAAACAATAAAATTAACTTACGATTTTTATGGGGTTTATTTGACTTATTTTTATCATTTAACATGTAATTTAAATTATTTTGTATTGGTTTTAAATTTTTGAATTCAAATGATATTTGTTACCATTATTATCATCGATAAGTTTTTCGCTCCTGGATAATTATCTCTTTTGAATTTGAATTGTTTTAACTAAATGAAGATCGACTCGAAATACATCATAGATTCTTTTTAAAGGCATCAAGAGGCATTCAAAGAATATAAAAATATAGATATGAGCTATGAGAACACAAGACTTTTAAGAACAAAATATTTATGATAAACATTGACGTCTTGTGCGATCAACTTTTCATCTATTGGACGATCTCTCAAGCATTGTACCTAAAATTTTATAAATATTAATTCATTGATGATACATTCACATTTCTCAAGAAACAATACATGTGATTCATTCATTTTTTCTTCTATTTCATCTGGTTTCTTGTGTCTGTAACACTGATTCCCATATCTCACATGCACTCTTTGTTTTATTTTTATAATTTTACATACAAAATAACTATTCTTCATCTCTTTCCTTGGGTTGTGACTCCTAGATTCTAAATTCTATACCATTTGGGTTGTGAATCCCATATTCTAAAGTTAGTGTTGTATCTGGGTTGTCAATTCACATACAAAAGTCAATGCATTATGGTTATCCCTTCACTAAAAAAGGATCTTGTAATCAGGTTATGATTACCCCTCAAAAATTACTTTAGTGCACAATTATCTCTCATCGAGTGGAGATGTATAAGACTAGACTATGTCTACATTGGACAAAACTAGTATCAAATGATTTTGTTCTCTCTTTTATTTACACTACTAATTAACTCCAATAATTAACTTCATTAATTAATTTAAATAATCATTTTATTTGATTAATTTTTTTAATCTAATCTACTCACCCCCCCCATAGACCTTCTTCTATTACTCATTCTGACCAAAAAAATTGTATCAGAGGTTAACCTTATTAAGTATAGTTTAGCTCTATTATTTTTTTACTGATACCAAACTATTGGTATCAAATATTATTCCTTTTTGAATTTATCCAATCCTTCTATAGGTTTTATTTTATTGTGATAACCTATTTCTAGACCTCAAAATCTAAGTAAAATATCTTTAAGATGGTAGTATTTGATGAAAATTATGCTTGGATTCCTCAAAATCCACCACACTTTTATTGAAATGATTATTAATACTGGAGATCCTGAATAGAGGCATACCTTAAATAATTATGTATAGAAAATTAGTCCATCATAGAAAATCATACACACGAATAGAAGCTGGCCCAAATACACTTACCAAAAATGATGTTGTCAAATATGCTTTAAATTACTAATTAATGAATATATTATATTTTATAATTAATATAAGAATTTTTAGTCATGTATTTTCTTAGAATTATTCATGTTGAGTAATAATACTTCAATATGGGTGACTATGTGATATTAAATCAAATGTTCCAACAATTCACAAGAATTTTGAATGGAATGAATTCCCTTGGAGAAGCTCTAGAGAACCCATTACTTGTTCAAAGAGTCCTATGAGCATTACTGAAGAAATAGAATGAGAATATGGTAATCGTTGAAGAAAGTAAGAAGTTCAAAGAGTACACTCTTGATGAATTTATTGGATCACTGTTGTAATATGAATTGTAATTGAAGAACATAGTTGAAGAGGAGGAAACAAAAAAAAGGTATAGAGTTTAAATCTATAAATGTTGTTTATACTGAATCTTCTGATTCTGACCTATATGATAGTGAAAATAAATATATAGCTCAGATTGTGACTAGTGTTTACAAATGAATGAAAAATAAAGGGTTTAAGAACTAGTTTAGAAGAAATAATTAAAAGGATGAAAAATGGGAGGTAAGAAAGGTAATATGAATTATAGTGATTTATATGTTACTTGTTTTTAGTGAATAAGGAAAGGGAACATCAATACTGAATGCCCAAATCTGAAGAACAAATAGAAATACAAAAGGAAAGACAAAAAGGCATCAATAACCATTTTATAGAATAATCTGATTTAGTGAATAATGTGGACATGAGAATGAAACTACTGACTTATATTTATTGGATTCTATTGAAAAAAATATTGATTATGGATTTTATTTTAGATGTTATGATTCTAATAATGATTTTTAAAATCTCAATATTTCTAAATTAAATGAATAAATTGAAATATTAAGAAAATATTTTTTCAAATATGTTAATTTATATAATAATATTCAGGAAAATAATGATAAAATTGTTTCTTAAAATAAAATACTTTTATAAGATAATGAATATTTAAGAAATTCTATTACTGCTTCTCATTCTACAATTTTTTATAATTTAAAATCCACTCAATATATGAATGAAATTTTGAAAAAGGAAGTTTAAAGTATTAAGAAAATTTTATCTAATTTTATTCAAGGTCATGAAAAATATCATAAGTTGATGTATTCGAATAAATTAAATAAAAATATAGTATTATATATGACCATAGACTGCCTCAAATGTATACAAAATTATTTTTGTCAAAAATAAAAATGGTTTTACTTATATTGTTACATGTTTTAAATGAGGCATGAAAGGTCATAGTGAAAATTATTTTTATCTTATATTCAAACAATATATGGGATTTATGAAAACTCGTATTTCTAAATCTTTTTTATCTAGTGTACCATAAAATAATTATTTAAATTATGAATGGGTACCTAAAAATTGTATTATTAATCCAATTGGACTCAAAGTAACTTGGGTACCAAAATTGTCAAGTAAATTATTTTTATACAAAAATGATTTGGATTTAAAAATAACAAAATATAGTACATGGATAGTGGATGTTTTAGGCATATGATTGAACACCCATCAAATTTTACCACTTATAACATAAGCTATTGAGTAACTATTACATTTTTATATAATTCCAAATTCAAAATAAAAGGTTTTAGTAAAGTTTGTATTTTTAATTCTATGTATATTTATAAATTTTTCTTTATTGAAGGATTAAAACATAATTTAATAATTATATCTCAATTATGTGATGATGGAATAGAATTTAAATTTAAAAATAATAAGTGTTTAGTTTTTAAAGATGATTCTTTATTATTTTATGTTAATCTAAAGGAAAATATTTATATTATTGATTTTATGAACTAATAGTTCAACATATTAAGTGTTTGAATGGTATAAAAAGTGATAGAATTATTTGGCATTAATGATTAGGTCATGTAAATTTTAAAATGATACATAATCTCTATAAACATGAGAATTTTTTACAATTACCTACCTTAAATAAATAACAACTTCATATTTTTGACGGTTATATCAAAGGAAAACAACATTAAGTTTCATTTAGACCTATAAATCAGATAAGTAATAATAGACCTTTACAGTTAGTGTATCTTGATATTTTAGGTCCTAATCAAATTTATAGGATTGAAGGAAAGAAATATACTATGGTTATTATTAACAATTATAATAGATTTACATGGGTTTACTTTCTTTGTCATAAAAATGATTATTTATCTAGATTTATGAATTTTTTGTATTTTAGTTCAAAATGAAAAAGGTTGTATAATTATTTATATTTATAGTGATAAAGAAGGTGAATTTAATGATTTATATTTTTAAAAAAAATTATGAAAACAATGGTTATTTTCATAATTTATCTGATCCTAGAACACCACAACAAAATGGTGTTATATAACGGAAAAATAGTACTCTTATTAAAATGGATAGAACTGTGTTAAGTGAATATAATTTGCCTACATATTTTTGGACTGAAACCATTTTTTATTCATATTATATTTCAAATAGAATTATCCTTATAAATTTGTTGAATTAAAATAATTATGAATATTTTAAAAATAAAGAGCCTAAATTTTTTTATTTTATAGTTTTTTTATGTAAATTTTTTATTTTAAATTCAAAAGTTAATTTAGATAAATGTAATGCTAAAATAGATGAATTTTTTTTCTTAGTTATTCTAATAATAGTAAATATTATAGGGTTTATAATAAAATAATTTTGGTTATTGAAGAATGTGTTCATGTTATGTTTGATGAAAATAATTTAAAATTATTTTCCCATTTTAATAATTTTTTTGATGATTTTAGAGAATTTAATTTTGGTGGATAAAAAAATCCAGATAAAGATGAATTAGTTTTGGGTGAGCATACTCCTTCTCTACCTGATCTAAGATCATGTAAGACTCATAAATATCATCTTGTTGAAAATTTAATTGGTAATATTTATTCTCGTATTAAAACTAGAAATTTTTTTTTAAATATTATGTAAATTATTCTTTTATTTCTAACCTTGTTCCTGGTAATATTGATGATAATTTAAATGATTCTAATAAGATTGTTTCTATTCATGATTAACTTAATCAATTTTATAGAAATAAGGTTTAAAATTCAGTTTAATCCCCTAAAGATAATAATGTTATAGGAACTAAAGGAATTTAAATAAATAAAATGGTTGAATATAAACAAGATAAAAATAAAGCTACAATTTTTTATCAAGGTTTTTTTCAAGAAGAAGGTATCGATTTTGATTAATATTTTTCACATGTTTTTAGAGTTAAATTAATAATAGTTTTATTAAATTTTTCTGTTTTTTAAGTATTGAAATTATTTCAAATTAATGTGAAAAGTGTTTTTTTAAATGGTATGGTTTTGAAAATGAAAAATTTACAAATCATGTTTTTAAGTTATTAAAAGATTTATATGGTCTTTATAAATTACCTCATTCTTGGTTTTATATACTTACAATATTTTTATTGAAAAATGATTTTTTTTAAAGGTAAATTATATTATAATTTGTTATTAAAAAAATATAATGGTATTTTAATTATAAAAATTTATTTGGATGGTATTTTTTTCAGTCATAAAATGATTTTCTTTGCAAAGAGTTTTTAAATTTGATGGAAAGTGATTTTGACAAGGTTCATATGAGAGAATTAAAATTATTTCTAGGAATTCGAATTTTTCAAATAAATTATGGAATGTTTTTAAATCAATCAAAATATGATAAAGATTTAATCAAATTTTTTGGTCTTGATTCTTGTAAATATTATAAAACCCCTATGAGTATTTCGTATAAATTACACTCTTATGTTTATGGAAAAGCTATTGAATCTAAATTATTTAGGAGAATGATTGGAAGTTTTTTGTATTTAACTACTTCTAGACCTAATATTTTGTTTAGTATTTTTTTATGTGCTATATTTAAGTCGAATCCAAAGTAATATCACTTAAAAAAAGTTAGAAATATTATTAGATATGTTAAAGTAACTGTTAATTTTGGATTAATTTATTCTAGGAAAAAATTGAATTGATTAGTTTTTTTTACTCTAATTTTTTAGGATCACAACTTGATAGAAAGAGCACCTCAAGTATTTTTCACTTTATCAATAATAATTTAGTTTCTTGGAGTTCAAGAAAAAAAAACTTTGTTGCTTTTTTAGCTACTGAAAGTGAGTATATCTTTGTTTTATCTTATTGTTCTAAATATTTATGGATTAAACAAATTTTTTTAGACTCTGATTTTACTTCAAAAAATATTAGTATTTATTGTGATAATTATTATACTATTTATATTTCAAATATACATTTAATGAATTCTATAAGTGAGCATAGAGACATATGTTTTCATTTTATTTGATATTATGTTATTAAAGGTGATATTATTCCTAAATATATTCCAACTGAAAATCAACTAGTAAATAATTTTACAAAACCTTTGGATTATTCAATTTTTGAAAAACTACAATTTGAACTTGTTTTGTTAGAAATTTAGTTTAAAAAATTTTATATTTTTTTACTTATATTAATATGCACATGTTAAGGGGTATTTTCTTTGTTTTTAAAACTGGTTATCTTTATATTTCTTAAATATTGTCTTTTTGAAAAATTTCAAAAATGGGGATAATTTAATAAAATATTTTTTTGGTTTTTTAATAATTATAAATTCATTTTATTAAACTATAATGAATCCTAATTATATCTCAAGAATTTTTACATTTTAACCCAAACCTACTGCATACTTATTATTTCAAGAACAATTTTAAGTTTAAACTAGTTCATAGTTTTATTTTGTTATTTAATTATAAATTGTGATATATAGATTGAATTCTCATGAAACTTGTTGAATTGGAAATTCAAAACATTTTTTTACATTACATTATAATAAATTTAAGTTTAAATTTTTTGTTTAAGTGGTAAAAAAATGTTTTAAGTTTATGCAACAGTTCTATAATTCTGCAATTTCCAATTTTCAGTTTATTTTTTATTTCAATTATATCTCCTTCAATTCACATTAGAATCAAATGATATTTCTTGAGTTATAAAGATAATAATTTTTTCTAAATTTTATTAAACTAAATTAAATTTTAAAAAATATTTTTTACATACCTCAAAAATAGGTCAAAGTACGGAAATATTTTTATCATTTTTTTTATAGTTTTTATATCATATTTTTATTTTTATTTTGATGATATCTATTAATATATCATTCAGATTAATTAATTTTTTGATATATTGTAAATATATTAAAATTATATAAATTTAAATCTTCTTTATTTAATGTTAATTTTGATTTTTATGTAGGATAAAAAATTAGTTGAATCTGTTATGATAATTTGTATAGATATTTCAGCCTACCAGGATTTCCCTATCAACTTGTCATGATCCTTTGTTCACCTTACAACATAATGGATTATACCTATAGTGACTTTCTCTAATTACCTCATAAACACTTTTATTTACCACATGTTGAGTTTTAACTTTTAATTTACTACATGTAATGATAGTATGAGGAGTTTTTATTCCACCGTAGAGGCACACTATAACCTATCTATACTGTTTGGAACTCAATTTGTAACATATTCAAAGTTATTTCGCCATAATTATGGTTTCACCCTAAATAGAGTATCATCATGATAATATTATTCATGGTTAGAATTTATACAAGATAAACACCTTTCACACATTCTATAATGAACTAGAAGAGCCTTCCATACACCTCTTATACTCCTCTTAAAGTGTGGAGTCATGACATACCTTACTACTGAACTCTAAATAAACTCACTATCCTTGATGGAGATTGGAATAGAAAATAACAACATGTATAATCATGGTAACTCAACTGGCCAAGAAAAGTTTGTATACCTACTGCATGTTATATCTTCTTACCACATGTTTTATTCAAGTTACAACATGAAATATTTTTTCACACGGTCAGCATATTGACCACATGACTATTTGAACAAACCACAAGGCATGGTGAGCATACCTAACACAAGGACACTTTCCACACATAATTAGTTGTTTCCTTAGTTTATTTTTTCTTAAAATTTAATTTTTATGCATGCTCTATTTTTCATCATTTTTTATACATTAATTAAATTCATGTTTATTTTAATTGTTTTAAGTATTTTATTAATTTCTAAAATTCATATATAATATATATAAACCATGAAAACTATTTCTAAATATTTTTAATATTTTAAAAACATGGTTGAATTTTTTTTATTATTATTACGTAACTCTTACAACATGTATTTATAATATTTAGAATTTTATATTTCAATTTAATTTATCTGAATTATTTGTTTCTAAACTATTATTTAATGACATTTGAATTTAGTCAAACATTTTTTGTAGTATTTATTATCATATAATTTAAGTTTATATATTTACAAGCTTTATTAAATTAGAATTTATTTTATATTTGATTTTAATCTTTCAAATTAACTTATGATTTTTATGAAATTTCTTTGAGTTATTTTTATTATTTAACAGGTAATTCAAATTAATTTTAATTGGTCTTTAATTTTTGAATTTAAATGATATCTTTACCATTATTCTCATCGATAATTTTTTCTATCTCTTGTATGATTATAATTTTTGAATTTGAATTGTTTTAACAATTTGGAGATTGGTTTATTAGTCTTTATAGATTCTATTTAAAGGAAAAAATAGGAATTCAAAGAGTATAATGATACTGATACAAGATACTATAACATGAAAATTTTGAGAACTAAATGTTGACATTTAACATTGACATCCTATAAGATCAATTTTTCATCTTCTTGATGATCTCTCAAAGACTGTACCTAAACTTATAAGACTACTAATTCCTTGATGAGATACCCATATTTCTCAAGAACCAGTACATGTGCTTCATTCATTTTGTATTATCTTTAATCTAGTTTCTTATTTCTGTAACACTACTTACCATATCTCACATACAGTTTTTGTTTTTTGTTTATGATTTTATATACAAAATCACTATTTTTATTCTCTTTCCTAGGGTTATGACTCTTGGAGTCTAAATTCAAGACCATTTGGTTTGTGACTTCCTTATTTTAAATTTAGTGTTGTATTTGGATTATGAATCCCCATAAAAAAGTCAGTGTGTCATGATTAACCCTCTATTAGAAAAGAAACTTGTGATCGTGTTATAATCCCCCCTCAAAAACCAGTTTAGTACACATATATCTCTCAATGAGTAGAGAGGTTAAATACTAGACTAGGTCCACTTTGTAAGGCACCATTATATAAAACCCTATTCTCTATCTTTTATTTCTACTTCTAATTAACTTTAATAATTATCCTCATTAATTACTTTAAAAAATAAATTTATTTGATTAAAATTTTTAATCCAATATATTCAACCCCACCCCTCCTCTAGACTATCTACCATTACTCATTATAACCTAACATATTCCCCTTATCATAACCCATAATTAGTCCTGATAAGTTATTTTAAGGGTTTTGTAGCATCCCAATGTGAGAGACACTGAAACACTTCTCCAAGGTCGTTGGACACTAGGCCTAGAGAAAAACTCCCATATGTTAGAGGATATTGACTAGCAGTGAGGATCTAATGATGGTATGGTGGAAACATTAATCCCTATGGATTAGTATCACAAGATGACATAAGCATAATAAATGAAAAAATAGTGGAATATAATTAATAATTGTGATGATAAAATTCTTATAAACTAATCAATGCTATGTATAAAAATATGCAATGACATGATGTGAATTAAATACAGGGATACAATGAGATAGGAATACATACATAGTACTAGAAAATAAATAAATAGATGACTTAGTAGTTATCTACAATAGCATTATAAGCCCTAGATCAATCCCTTACTCCCATAATTTATCCTATCCCAAAAGGTTAACCACAATAAAGTGAAATCTATGGTCTATAATATGCAACTATGAGATCTTTTTGGGTACCAACCAGAAACTCAGAAAGGGTGTGAAATAAACTCATTAGGCCACCACCAACAACATATAGAGCAATTTGGTCCATGAATATAAAATATTTGTTGTGTTGGTATGTCAATATAAAGTAAAGTAGTAATGTAAAAAAATTAAACTACATGTCATCTCATATTCCTCATGGGATATCCAACTGATAATACCTACTTTAACATCGGCCAGAATATCTCTACACACATCCATCATGTATATATATGCATATGTAAGACAATCATATGAATAGACATACATTAATTATATAAAACCGAATATTTAGTACCAATTAATTTTCATAAGGGGTTTATATATCAAATAATATTACCAAGGGTTCCATACTCATCAATCAGAATATGAGGGATGCCATGCCCAGGGTTCCATACTCATCGATCATAATATAAGGTATGACATGCCCAGGGTTCCATACCTATTTACCATAATATAATAGATTACGTGTCCAAGGATCTATACTCATCAATCATAATATAAGGGATTACATGCCCATAGTCATAGATATAAAAAAATTAAACCTAAGCAATTTAAGGGTCATGTTAGTGTCCACACCATTCCATTCATAAATTAAGGCAACTCACCTCTAAAGGTGGTTCCATCACCTCACATATTATTAAGAGGCCTAGAATTACATCACATTATTTCTTTTAAATTAATTAAACTATATCACTTTTCCTATTTATGAAGATAGTGCACCCTAAGGGTGGTTTTATCATAAAAATAGAGGAATGCTGGTCACACCAATTCCTTTAATTCCTTCTAAGTAACTCATTTACTAATTAATCAGATCAATTGTAATACCATAATTATCAAACAATCCAATCAAAATACATGATCGCATCATATTATCCTTTGTCAACTGGCCTATGGGATTCCCAACAAAGGTCCTAGCTTTAAGTGTCCAATTTTGAGTCATTGAACTTCCACCATCATAATTACCCACCTAGAACACCCATATCATTCTAATTAATCTCTTGGAACATTTTTCAAAATGATGCTCTCGATTACAAGTGATAAAATTTCTCTTGATCCTCATTCGAATCTCAATAGTCAACTATGTTTGACCTAGTAGAAAATATTCACTCTTTATTTCATTTAAAGTCCAATAAAAAACTTACACAGCACCCATATCAACCCATGATGTGCATAAATGGTTTCCCAGTTAAGGCATACCTCTTTTCAAGATAATTCTGGTTGAACTTCCCCCAACTGACTATTCTCAAAATACTCAGCTTATATGGTCGGCGCATCACAAACCAAAACACTACACCTTCTCCCAAGGAAACTTGTTTTCTATCCAATCACAACAATTCTGACTTCTAGTGATGTCTCTTGGTTGAACCATCCCCATTTCCCTTTTTATTTGATAGAATATGAGTTCCAAAATGATCGTTCAATGACATCCAAAATTTTCACAACCGATATCTCACAAGGGTTACCATCCAATTGCCTAACATGGGAATCCACACCATATGGTGCTCTTTATAACACTCCTTGATCATGGTCCTAAGGAGTCCCTTGTACCAAACCAAGAAGTACGTCAATTTTTCTTTCCTTATATTATAGTATAATTGGCGCCTTCTCAGTGTACTTAGGATAAAGTCAAGATAGGTTTTATGATCACCCCTATACTAGTAGTACACCAAGATTTTATAGATAGGTGTATGAATCCATTAGCAATAGTCTCATGGAGTTTCTTCTTCAATTCTTACAACTGAATTGGGGTCATTCTATAAGGATTCTTTGAAATAGGCATAGTATCAGGTATTAGTTCTATTGAAAACTCAACTTCAAGATTTTTTGGAAGTCCTAGAAATTATTTAGAAAAGACATCAACAAACTCTAATATAATAAGTGTATCCTTGATGATGATTTTATCCCAAAACATATAAGATAAATAACCTTCATGTGCCGGAATTAATACCCGCAATATGGAATCAATTTTCATTGAAATTTCATATTCATCCTTCCATCTATAAATGATAATAGGTTTATTTAGAATATAAAATTTGACTTTACTTCCTTGAAAATTAATATGGCCTCTATATAAAAATAAAATCAATGCTAATAATCACATCAAATTCAACTAAAGAGACAATCACAAGATTTACATGAATCACTTTCCCACAAACGTCAATCGAAGAAGAATTATAAAGTTGATATGTGACCATTTTTCTATTAAGAGTTTTTATATCTCAATTAACATATAATTTTTTAGGTTTTATGGTGATACCCTAAGAAAATTATTTAGAAATATAAGATTGGGTGGATCCAAAATCAAATAATACATTAGTTTTTCTAGAGTGGATGATTAGTTTACCTTTCACCATGTCATTCTCTTAACCCACTTTAGCAGTTGTGATTACATGATATTTCTATTTATCTTTGGTATTAATATGTTATTGATTATGATCACAAAAAACCTTCTAATCCATGAACTGATTGGCATAATTCTGGTACTCCTTTCATTTGTATCATTAGAGAATGGGTGGTGCATTATGTAGAGCTTTTTCTCTATTTTCATCATTATTTAACTTCTTCTCATCACTTCAAAATTATATTTCTCAATGACCTCCCTTTATACACTTTAAACATTTACCAATCCCATTAAGAAAATTTCCCCCGTGTTTCCTTCCATAATTAGAGAATAAAGGAAGTCTCATCATCTTTTATCTATGGTTTTTATAATTTCTTTTGAATTTCATTTTTCTTTTCTTGTAAAAATAATGAGATTTATTGGTAGCTCTAATATCCATCTCTACCTTAAGAGTACATTGAACAATTTCCTTATAGGTAATGCAGTAACATATGTCTAATTCCTTTCAGAGACTTGGTATTCCCCAAAAAATTGGTCAATTTTACTTTTAGGGATGATAGTTAAACCATATAAGTACCATGAAATCCATGTAAAATTTTCATCATATGTACCAATGGATTCATCATCCTTTTTATTCATATTAAGAAATTACTTATCAATATTTTTACATAGAATACAATGGAATTTATTTTTGAGTAATATCCCCTTAAACTCATCTTATTCCATGGATTTAACTTCTTCTTATTGCCTTATATTTTTTATAAGATTCCACCATTGATCTGTTTCACCTTACAGATTATAAATAGATAGGAAAAAATTTCATGTTCCAATCCTTTAAGAACATAAAGTATTTTCTCATGGAGTTGATCCATTACTCAGCCAATAGTGGATCAAGAGATCCATTAATGAAGTTGGATGTTGCCTAATGAATGAATCAATAGTGCATTGTTTCATAATTTACCAAACAAGTCCATCTAGAAGAAATGATTTTGACCATTTATTAAATAAAGTAAAAACGTACAATAAATAGATGGTTGGGGCATAAAATGGATTTTTCCTCATCCAAAAAACATAGAAAAAATTAAAAGATCGTAATAAGACATGTCATTCACATAATCAGAATCATCAGTTATTTCCCAATCAGATTAAGATTTTCTTTGATTGAAGATCTTGAGGATATCTGTATTGGCTATCTTGGACACCTTAGAAGAATATTTGGTATATATAGTTCATGATAGGTTAGAACAGTCCCTTTGTGGACTTCGCTTTGAAGTAGTAGGAGTGAATCCCTCACTGTCAATCACCTTGGTCTTGCTATATAAAAATTCATCTTTAAAAGAGGTGTGACCACCACTTCCCAATGCCATTAGGGGGTACTGGTAACGCCTTCATCAGTAGATACATTTCCCCACATCTTAGATATCATGAAAGAAGAAAATATTTTTGGAATTTCCTAATGGAAATCAACATGTTGTTCAGTATCAATTTGATTGAAAGCATAATCATGTATGGTTGGAGGATTATAAGCCACTAGTTGCATGCATCCTTGGTCCAAATGAGACAGTGCAGATATATATTCTAAAACATCTAGGGGATCCTAACCATTATTAGAAAATACCTCATCACCACCCAGATTGGGCATAGGTTCATCCACCTGCACATTCCCACCTAAGACAAGACTAAAATAGGTCTGCTGCATCAGTCGACCATGATGCGAACATCCCTCAGGACTAGAATTATTATGAGTGGTTGTGCCAACCACAAGGTCATGTCCTACCAAACCACCATGATCCACCTTATCCTACACCTTCTCTATATTCATGTAAGATGTATCATGGTTTCCTTTTATATATCAAAAGGGGAAAACCAAATTTTTATGACATGTGTCTTTAACATTCCCAATTGATTGACAATCCACACAAAAATGAGGAAGTTTTTCATATTAAATATTAAGAGGTATGTCATCATCCAATGTGTACAGCACTATATAGTTAATTAAACACAAACTCAAATCATCCTCTACCATCACACTAGAAAAATGACCAAACCTAGCAACCTTAGTTTCTTGATCCATTTTGATTGGAATACCGATAGGGGAAGAAATATCAAAAAAAATCTTGGTATGCTCTAAAATATAATTAAGACTGATAATTTTAATCCAGAATTAGGATTGATTATTTTTTTAAAGACAATGGGTTAAACTAAAATCCCTATTGTTGAAATCAAATCATACCTAGACTTTAAGAAATTTATCTAATCCCCCATTCTCGGCGATTTAGTTCCTCTGATGGAAAAATAATGTGGAAGAAGCCCCTACCCATGGGTACACAATTCCAATATGATGAATTCCATGCAGAGGTTAGATTTTGAAAAAATTCATTAACTTTACAAAGTTTTCCACCAACAGGGAGAACCATCCTAGAAATTATGGAGAACTTAAAAATCTGAAATCTGTCAAGAATATCCTCTTTATTGGCAATCACATGATCAATATCACCTTTCTTTATAATCTAATCTGGGATAACATCGTTAATTTGGGTGATGTTCCTTCTCTTGGAGTATCTATCAACTTACTGTGAGAAAATCAAGCCACTCTCTATTGTAGGTTGAGACCTCTCACCCACCACCGCCATGGATCCATGCCTACCATCACCATCTTCCACCACAAAACTAGATATGGTCTCATCAACCATAGTGTGGTTCATCCAAACCCTCAGTTGCAAATATTCATCCATTCTATCAATAGATCAAGGCCTAGCCACAATGTTAGGGTTACTATGCACAGATCCATGGAATCCATCAATTCTAGCACCAACCGATCATAGTCAATCATCTGCAACCACCATGTTCATATATTTACCATATCTCTTAGTACTCGAATACTTGGACTCAGGGACAACCAAAAGTCAAAGAATTTTTTTTCCATCTGTTGAATGAGGGTTATCACTCACAGATCCATGATATATGTCAAGCCTGGTGATGACCTCCACAGAATGACGTCAATATCTAGAAATAGCTGAAGTAAAATCTCTACGGGATCCCATAACCCTCGCATCTACATCAAAGCACCAAGAAATGGTGAAGGAGGAATCGGATTCTACTTGAAGAATTTTTACATAAGCCTCACTGCCATCAAGGCGAGTAAAACTAAGAAAATGAGGGTAAACCATGACCTAACCTCTGGGACCACTAGAGAAACCATCATGAAGAATCTCTCGATCCCTCAACACCATATTCCCCATTGTTCCATACTTTTATCATTTTTAAACTCATCATGATTCATAGCCTGATAAATTTTTGAGAGAATAGCATCAAGATTTTATATTCACACTACCATAACATTTGGTTTCTCAGAAGTAAAATCATTGCATTTTCCATCGCATTTAGTATTAACACAATTCCTTCAGGTTCCATCCATCACTAAAACCAAAAAAACATAGTGTAAGAAACAATAATCATGAAAAATAATTTATAGTAAGTCTAAATCGTGAAAACTTCTTTTATGAAACCTTAGGTTTAACCTAGATTATTGTAACATCCTAGGAAAATAAAGAATATAAAATTTTAATATTTATTAATAATTTTGAATTAAATATTAATTTTAAAGGGGATGTTATATTCAAGGGCGTACGTGACACGCAACAATGGGTTTCTCTGAAGTCTTATGTTGCACACAATGTTGAGTCATACTAAAAAATAATAATATATTATTATTTTAAATAGTAGTTAACGCTTAGCCGTTTTATTTGCGGGAATGAATATAACTAACTATAATATGATTATACATGTTTGTTAAATGTTTTTACATTTGTGCAAAACAATTTAGAGGCTTAAAATGTGAATGAATCCAATTTTAAGCACAAATACTCTAATATTATTTAAAAGGTCGATTTATAGTCTTTTAATGGAGAACCCTCATTAAATCTGGTTTTGGTTACTTTTATATGTTCTATTTAAAAAAATAAAATTCTTATTTAGAACCAGGACATAAAAATTTACTTTGGGTAAATTTTTGGTATTTTTCTGATAAAGTTCATTTTTTAATGAATATTGAAAATACTGTATTTTAATTCAATACTTCCTTTTAATATAATTTATTTATATTGTTAGATTATATTTTTAATTGATTTTAAAGTTTAATTAGAATATATTTTTACCATTTAATCCAATTTTTTTCATTAGAAGTAATTTAAATTTGAAATTGGACTTAAACAAGTGTCAATCTTTTGATAGTTATTATATCTTAAAAACACGCTTTTTGTTTTACAGCGGGAATTAATTTTAAATTAATTTCTTTCACTTATGTGTTTTGAATTTAAAAAAAATGGATTCCATATTTTGAATTAGTAGGTTTAAATTGAGTAAATAGGTAACTTTTATTTTTATACATTATGAATATTTACTTCAGTGAATATTTTATTTACCATGGTTAAAGGGTAAATCTAGAAAATAAGGGTAAACAAATATTATTATAATAATATATAATTACCCTAAAAAGTTTCATAATCCTATTTTTTAATACATTTCTGACCATGGGAATCTTTGGGTTGATTTTGGGACCCCATGGAGCCACATAAGAGTGATAATGACACTTTATATTAATTTATTTAAAGATGAAAATGACATAAACATATATATTTTAGTAAATCAATTTTTACATGGGATTATATAAGTTATATTTTTGAATATAAATATTATTTGGAACTCTAAAAAGATTTCCTATATCTTGGTTTTTTTTATAATTTTTATACATCAAATAAATTAAATTATTTATGACACAATAATGATGTAGTGTTTTTCTCATTAATAAATGATTTAAATAAATAAGATTATAAAGATTAAAATAATATCCAAAACCTGTCAAATTCTTATTGTATGATTTTATTTAGACTATGAGTAATATTATCTTTTACTTTAATTATTTTTGGACCTTTTTAAACTGAATATAAGTTTATAATAAAATAATTGTTTCAAACATTCCTAAAGAGCCCCACCTCCCCCTTATAAAAGGACATCACTTCTAACTCATTACTCACACATCTAAAGCCCCTTGGTTCATCAAAACCCTGACCAAATAAGCTCTAAATATCCCTCTATTATACCTATAATCCTTACCTTATGAATAAGGAATTTCAAAAAACCCTTTTGGTTCAAACCAAAGGGAGTTACCCGATTTAAAGGTAACGTCTTCTCTTAAGTTCTTTTGTTTTATTTTACTTATCAAAACCCTAAAATAGTTATATTAATTTATTTTATAACAACACCAGTATCTTAAATATACTAGGTTTTTGTTATAATAATGATTCTAAATACACTTACACACACCTCCATCTAATGGGTAAAGAACATACTGTTTCTGTGGATGTCAAACTAACGCCTCACGAAACGATGATTGTTCAATTATCTCCTACCGCATCTTATAGTGGCCATTATGATGGAACTGTATTTATATATGATATATATTATGTTTATGTTTTCTCTTTTATTCCGTGACTTTTTATTTTATAAACACACCTTTATGCTTTCCAATATGTGTAAACACGATAATTTCACTTGAGGAAGTGCGGACTACCGCCACCTCAAGGTGATATGATTCGTTCATGACATACATGGAATGTATAAAGGATGGAGTTAATGAAATTATGTAACATATATATCATATGATATTATACTTTAATTATAATATACCTATGTATCATTAAGTTTTCATTCCATTAAATATGAAATAGAACTGAAAGTAGCGTTCATGCGTACGTATGGCTTACCGTCTCCATGAACGGTGCATTTCATTTCTTATCTACAAATGTTATATAATATTATAAATAAATAAATATACTGGAAATATATGATATATATGATATATATATCATGAATATCATTTCTGAGATAATGAACTTTTTACCACATGAACAACTTGTAATTATAACAAGATCATTTTTTACTCAAGTTCCGAACATCGACAAAATATCCAATATGAACTCAAATAATTAACTAATTTCTATAGCTAGGTAATAAGTGATATATAAGGAATAATAAACTTGAAAAAGGTTCTTAATCAAGTATAAATTAACATTATTTTATTATTCATGAATAACGAGGAACAAATGAGTCAAGTCGGACACGAGGTAAGGGGGTTTCTTATCTCACTTTTAATTCCATGAGATTTTCATTGTTCTCCGCTGATTTATTACATGTGGTGTATTGTGTACTTAAAATTGATATATATTATCATTATTATTTATATATTCATGTTATTATGTGAATAATTTTTTGGTTATTAACTCTTGGTCATATGAATCGATTAATTACAATGTGGTCAGGGATTTTCATCTCACTTTTTATTCTCGTGAGATTCGTGCTATATTTGTCACTATTTCCTTTTGTGTGGTGTATGTACTTCTCATTATTGTATTAATTGTGTAATATACTTCAATTTATGGGTATTTACATCTTCATTTTATGATCTTTCTTTCATGGGTTGTATGTTTCGTAAGTTACCAAATCGGTAAGGGAACCTTTTAACCAAATTTCTATTCCTTGGGTTAATCTTCTAATTATTAATTATGTCATGCCATGATTATGTGTGGAATCACTATTTATTTATTTATGTTGTAATTTCCACTACCCTTTGTGTGGATATACTTTTGATACTCATAATCACTTCATTGATAAATTCTCAAGTCATCGATATGAACTTCATAAGAGTAATTTTTACTCAATTTCCATTCATTGAGTTAAACATCCAAGTCATAGGTTTTGTCTTAAAAAGAACATGTGTGAATGTCCTATGATTTATTTACACTAAATATACAATAATACTGAGTGTATTTATATTTTTCACACATTATTATGTAATTGATTAATCCTTAATCTAAGGATACAGTTTTTATAATGGATTTTATCTCAATTTACATTCCATTGAGACTTTATTGTCATTATGCACTAATTCACTATTATATGGTGTATATACTACCCTTTGACATATTATATCATGAATATATTTATTCTCATGATATTATAAGCTTTTATTAATGTTATTCCTAAATTATTTGTATTCAAACATCTCTCATTTGGTTAGGAACTATTTAACTAAAATATCATTTTAAATGTTTTAAAGATTTATTCTTCTAAATATTTATCATTAATGTCCATGTTTTCAAAATAAATTTTAGGATTTATTTATATGGAAATTAATGTTTTAAAATGATAATTCATTTAAAATTTTCAATGTTTTATGGGAAACTTTGAATCAAAAATCTCTTTATTAAATTTTTTAAATGGTTTTTAAAATTGTTTGATAAAGCATTGTTTATTTTAATATCTTGAATTGATATATTGTGATTGGAATTTGGAAAATTTATCTTTCCTTTATTATTGTGTTATGTTTTATTATTATATGCCATTATTTACATATACGGGTGGTTCCATGATAAACCTAGGGCAGGTGATCCTGAGATAGCTCTCCAATGCATTGGGTAACATGATGGAGGTAAACTTTAATGTTTACCCTAATAGATTTAGGGAATATAATGTGATGGGTATTCTAAATTTGACTCCCTATGTATCTGTGATAGATACAATATAAGTATGTTATGAATTCCATAAGTTACATTTATGATTTATGATTTCTGTGTGTTATTCATAAATCTTATGATTTTGTAAGTTATGTTATTATTGAAAAGTATGGTTTCATTGATTTGTATTTATTGATGGGCTAATGCTTTCCTTTATTATTTTGTAACCCTTACCGAGATTTTTATACTCATCCCAAGTTTTTGAAAAAAATTCCACAAGACTTAAATATGAATAGGGTCAAGGATGGGATCAAGGAAAAGTCATGTTGTCTAAAACTTGGAACTAGACATGTTTCTTTTTAAGAGTTTTTTTTATTTTATGAAAAAAATGGATACTGAGTATTAGTGTCTAGATATAATATTCATGTTGTTATGTAATTGTTATGGCCTAATTCTCTAAAACTCTAAACCTGAAAATATCCTCAATGTGAATTCTTGAAATAATTCAAGACTATGTAATGTTTAAGGTTGGGTCCTTATAATTATTCATGATCATTATCAAAGATTTAGTATTTTATCCTATACTTAGACTTATCCCTATAGTTTTTCTCACCCTAGTTTCCAAAGGTTAACTAAACCTATACTCTAATACCAATTGTAATGACCCAATATTTTCATAAATGGATATTATATATTTTTAGAGGAATATTCATTACATTACACAAACACATGATAAGGATCATAAACGTATAGTGACTTTGGAAACATGGAGCATAAAAACTGGTTCATAAAATATCTACATCACCTCTAGCTTATTTCATCATAACTATCACCCTTTTTTACATATTATACTTAATAGCATTATTCATATCCTGGGGAAAGGAAACATAAAAAGCGGTGAGATTAGATGCTCAGTAAGGGTAAAAAGGGAGATATCAATCATAAAATGATCATGAGGGCATAAAAATATTAACATAACATTTGAAAAATTATACCTTTCATATCAAATATCATAATCTTGAGTCAGGGAATAAATATTGGTAGTTCGTAAGACATGAATCATAAATAAAACATGATCCATGAGAGAATAACATTGGTATAAGACATAGAATTTTGTTATATATATAATCATATAAAATAATTTCCTTGGTAGTCAAGTATCATTTACATGTAAATCATAGTGGAATGGGTTCAGTTCTCAAACTATCATAGTAGTCAAGGTTCACTCCCAAGATTATTATGGAGGAAAATGTTCCTTACTGGACTAGGTTCACTCTCATTCCAGTCCTATTTATATCATGAGATATCAATATTTACCCAATGAATTAGAGGGAGATATAGGTCCCACTTGTTGCATAAAGAAAATCATAAATATATGTTCCCTTAGATCATAAACCATTAATCGTATCAAAACCCATAAAAAGAAATAATTTTCCTAAACATTTCATCATAACATAACTCATTGAAAATAAATGGAATTCATAAAAATCATGACATCATAAATATAAACCATCCATGGAAAGAATAAGTATGGTATACTTGGATTATATCCCAAGTAAAGTATAAGTAACATCAAACAATATTATCTTAATTGGAAAATGATTTTGAAAGATCACTTGGAATAATTCTTGAGGAAACTAACCTTTCCATATTGAAATCTTTTTTTTAAGTCACATAATGATAAATGAAAACATTTTATTTGAAAAGAAACTTGTAATGTTATAATGGAAACTTCAAATAATTAAGAAATCATGATGGAAGGAAAATCTGATCATGTCGTATAAGTTAAAAAACATTCTTCTACATTTTTTTAGAAAATTCCTAAAGAGTCTCATTTAGAAAATGACAAAATGATTCATTTTAGACCATTTTGTAAAAGTTAAAATAGAGGTAAGAATGATTTTAAAATTTTTAAAATAGAATGGAGAAAAACTTTTTGATGTTTTTTATAAAAAATGGACATGGAATAGAAATATTCCCCAATAGATACTTAAACATAAACAATCTATAATAATGATTAGATTGTGAAATAAACCCTTTACCTCAAGTGTCACCTTTAATCATTCACGTTCAATGATACTATATAATAAGTAAATATTTTTTATAAATTTATTTCCTTCCAATATATATATCATACCATTTATGATTTATTTATTAAATTTTATCACCAGTTTATTAATAATTTGTTATTACAATCACTGTTCTGAGTGATAATTGCTTTCATTTCCAAGCATGTTTTGGTTTGACAGTCTCGGTCATTATAATTTGTTAATGGTCCCATAATATCTATAATGTTAATAATGTAATAAAAATAATATATATTAATTATACACATATTTATAATCATTCATAAAAATTAGATATATAAAAATTAATTACACCATTCATAGAGACGGTAAGTCATACGTACGCATGAACATTGTTTCCATTTTTTGACTGATGGAATGAAAGAAATGTAAATAATAGTTCACCTTTATATAATTATTATTATATCATATATATCATATATATTTATAAAATTAATCCTTATTTCCATCCATGTTAATTATAAATGAAAAATGACTCACATTTCATCTTAGAGATGGTAGTCCATATGTATGCAAGAAAGACATCATTGTTTCCCAAAAGATTGGATGATAAGAAGGTTGATATGATGTTATCATTAAATAAGTATAAATATGTCATAAATATAATATATAAACATTAAACCCATCGTAATTATCATCTATAAAATATGGCGATGAAAAATTAATTGTATCACTATGTGGAGATGGTAAGTCGTACATACACATGAGCGATACTTTCACATGTTATTTTATGGGAAAGAGGGTGTACAATGATGTTTTAATAATCATAATAACATTGAATAATATTTAGGATACTGAATTTATTATTTTATTATAAATATCATATATTTAGATGAGGTAAATAATAGTAGAAAAAAAGTGATAGGTTAGAGTGATTAACTCTTCTTTGAAATGACTCCTTTAGATCACCTCTAAAGTGCCTAGGGTTGGTATTTTGGGAATACCCACATCTCTATAATGTGTATAAGGGATTTTAGAAGGTAATTTTAGAGAGTATGGTTGAGCTATATGGATAATTGTTGTGTAATTAAGTGAGGGGGGGAGGTGTCCTTTTATAATTGAGGTGAAGGGCATTTTTGGAATTTCCTAACAATTAGAATTTAATAAGAATATTATAGAGAAAAATGATTCCAAATGGACTATAAATGCATGTTATATTAAATGTTAGACCATATATTATACCCTTTTTCCTTATTTAATATGTTTATGATTTTTAAATAATTTAATAAAATATTAATCAAATAAAATATCATTATTTTTAATTTTCATACTATTCATTACATTGACTTTGAAAACATCAAGAAAAAAATTCAAATTAAAAAAAACTATTTTATTATATCCTGATAATTTCATATTAATCTATATAATTCTTGGGTTACTTTAAATATCTTAAATTATGTTACTTTTAATATTTTTAATATCATTTATTTGATTTTTCAGTTAATTGAATAATTACCACATTAACATTGTGTAAGTATTTACGGAAGTTATTTAATTCCAAAAAATTATAAATAAATTACCATCATGAATATAATTTCATTGGGCACAAAATTACTATTAATATTCATTTATAACTAATGTATTCCCTATTTGAACATATAAATTATATTCAAAATTAAGAGAGTGACATTTTGTCACTTCCTTTGGTTTAAATAATATATGAGTCATTTTCATGGAAAATTTTACATTAAATAACTCAATTTAGAACCTTATTTGTTAAGGGTATAATTTAATTCATCCAATATGAATAATTATGGCTTATTTTTAACCAATATTTACCTAATTTACCCTTTACTAGGGTGATAAGTTTTACCATGGTTACTATTCATATTGACTAAAACTAAAAGGGGCCTAATTATAAAATTTTAACCTCATGATTATAAATATTTAATTCATTATATCTAATTAGATACTAATAAATAGCATAAATTAATTTTAAATTAAATGTGTAAAATGTGACAAAAACTACTTTTTTGAAAAAATACATTTTTAAGTATAAAACTAGATTTATTCTTATCCTATGCTTTGAAAAATATTTTTTGAATTTATTAAACACTTGATAAAGTAAATAATATATATATTTCATTCAAATAATTCACTAATAGTGATATATTAATATAAAATTCATTGTACACATAAATCAATTTTTTCAAAAAACGTCACTTTTAATTTAAAATTATTTTTTAATTTTAATTATATTAATTTGATAACTAACAAATTTATTATATATACCATATAATTTTTAAACTTAGTTATTACTATTCATACTCACCAATCTAATAGCTAGGAAAAAATGGACACATAATATTTTAATAAGGTTATATGGTTCAGTTAAACTCGTTGTTGTGTGCTATGCAAGCTATCAAAGAAATTAATTATTTAAAGAAAAATATTTCAAAAAAATATAGGAGTGTTAAACTCCCCACCTTAAGAGTGTTCTAGTCATCACATTAATGCTAAAGGATCCTCATCACATGGAAAACACTCCATCACCACTGAACATAATTCCTAAGTGTGGTCAAAACACTTTTAGCAAGTGTTAAAAATATAAAGAAGGATAAACCATCCACTTATAAGTGTGTTAGGTTAGAATCTCCTTTAAATGTATATTTGATGATCCTCATGATTCAATTCCACATGCATCATAAGAATAAAATACAAAACTCAACTATATCTGTCATGTAATAGCACTCGATCCTTTTACAATGTCATACCAAATCACTGGGATAACTCAACCTTATTTTAACCACCCAATACTACAATGCTCATAATGAGATCTTAATGCCTAGGTCAATATACTCTAGAGATTACTTGTGAACTTAGGCTTTACATACTCATGACTCTTTCTAATTAATCTAGAAACCACAGAGTTTAAGGTATTACATGACCTTGTCGCTCAACAACATATGACTCAATAAACTATTTCTTAAATTGATGGACTCTATGTGTAACAATGAAAGCTATTATGATACCACAATAACACATCTAGCACTAACATTTTTTTTATTTGTGGGCTCAATAACATTACACATATTAATTAATATTACATCATATAACTCTAAATCAGTTGATGAACTTCTGACTCATCTATTATAAAAGATAAGAAAAACAATCACAAAATCATCATGGAAGTAGACCATGACCTAGGCTTGTCTAACTCACTGGACTTGAGCATTGAATAATGATCATGCCTTTAACATGGAGTAACTTATTTAACAAACACCAACCTAATCGAGATTTTGTTTCATCACTAAGAGTCCTAATTAGGAAAAACAATACCTAAACAACACCTCTCATTAGAAAACTCATCATGATAATTTAGTAATGATTAATTTTATGAGGGCTCTATAAAACTGGGATATCCCTTTTCTTACCGTAAGGTATCGATTATAAAATAATGATCATGCCTAAAAACGTCACTTGTCCTTGCCCCTTTACATTAAGGTCCAACACAACCTAGGAATAAGTCAACAAGTACCCATGGGAAACTTCCACATTCACATCACAAGGCAACTCTCAAGAAAAAAGCGAGCTAACCCTTAAATGGGGTTCAAGTTATAGACACCATTAAAGGTTTTGATTAAATGTATTTAAGTGATGCTGAAACATTTCAACATTTTAAATAATTCTTATAATAGGGACATCATGTACCTATTAGAGAGGAAAACTGTACTCACTGCTTTATTTAGCTGGAGCAATGTAACAATAGAAAAATTATCTCATAATTTCCTTTAATACAGTTAATAATTTTTCCAATTGTTTTCCATATTTGGCTTCGTTAATGGAAATTTTAGTTTCCAAGATATAGAGGAAATCACCCTTTATATTGTAACTAGAATTTTAATTAACCTAATCCTGGTATAAAAAAGGCATAAAATAGACTACAACCATATTTTATTATATAAAAATCAAATTGATTAAGTAAGATGCCACCATACATTTATACGTAATTCATATGATTGGTTCTGTACACTTTGAATAACTATCCCATTTTATCATAAAAACATCTCCATGGGGTTAATCACTAGATCATGAAAGAATAAAGTAACCTAAAAGGGTCCCATAAAGTTATTTAAGATTTTTAAAACAACCTTAGTGTCTTCATCTCACATGATTCATGCCCCAACTGACCTACTTGGGTCTAGGTTTTCATTTAGGAATCTAGTCATGCATGTTTTCATGCCCAATTTATAGAGATAAAATCCTATAAAGGAAACCATTTTCTACAAGAATTCAAATTTAGAATATATATATATATATATATAATTATTATGGTTTAGTTAGATGAATTATCATTCCCAATTTATAAAGTTACATGCCTTTATAAGATACAATTGAAACTTCATGTAACTGAAACCATTTTTTCACATGAGATCATAGAATAAAAAAAATTATATATGAAGGATTAATTATATGGGTTTCCCTTTCCAATTTATAAAGTCATGTACACTTTATAAATTTTTATTGGCACCCATTTAATCACAACCATTAATGATTCATCCCATGAGACCAATATTTCATGGATCAATCATATCATAATTCTTTAATTAAGGTTCCACCATCAAGATATATGGGAAAACAACATTTATTTTTTTTAAAGGTTGGGGCCGAAGCCTCATTTTTATTATTAAATCAAAGCAAAGACCTCTTTTAACTGGGTAGAGGGAAACCCATTACATAGCCCGAAGGCCCAGTGGGCTTGTAGCCCATTACATAGCCCGTAGGCCCAAATTCTAAGGCCAATTCACATTCTGTGAATAGTAACCTGCTGCTACAGTACCGCACAGTATCGCCGCCGCTACAGTGCCCTGCTGCCGCTACAGTACCCACTGATAAACAGTACCGCCGCTACTACAGTACCGCTACAGTAACCTGCGCCCCATGGGTTTTGAACCCCGATTTTCCATGTAGTATTACGGGGTGCTTACCACTAAGCCAAACCCCAACTACAGGGGAAAACAACATTTATGTTAATACAAAAACTTTAAAAACCAATTATATATATCATTACTATCATAATGCATGATATCATAGAGAAATGATACCAATAAACATGGAAAGATAATACATAAGTAGGGAAACACCCAAGCATGTATACAACTAAGAATTCTAAAATAAATCAAGAAATCATGGAATAACACTCAAGGAACATATCACAAGTATCAGGTAAGGAGATAATTCATCCTACTTGTCATGACATATTCATGATATGTGAATATCTATGTTCTTAAAATGATTTATGTAATGATACTTCCTTACCATACCAAGCCAAGGGTGAAATCACATAAATCCATATATCAATAACTATTAGAAGTACAATAATCAGCCGAGGTAAAAAACTAATCAATTGTAATAGAAACAACATAAAAATATACCATCCCTGGAAACTTGATCTTTCCCTCATGTGTGGTTTGTTCAGACCCAGTCACAAGATATTTACGAAGTATTGACAAATTCTTAGTCTCTTTTATACCATTAAAAAATAGTAAGATATAAGTAAAATAAGTTTTGTTACCATTTTTAGTGTCCTGACCTGAGACCCACTATAATTTTGCCTCGATCCAGTTTTCCACTATGCCTCAAGCACGCCTCTCCATATGTCATATGATTTATACTAGCAGTGAGGGTCTAATGATGGTACATTGGGAAAACTCTACCCTCTAGATTAATATCACAATATATTAGAATCATAATAAATGAAAAAACAGTAATAAAAAAATAAATAACTAACGAAATAAAATACTAATAAATCAATAAATTCCAAGTATACAAATATGCATAGACATGTTGTAATATAAATATAGGGAGACAATGTGATAGGAATATATACATTGTACTAGAAAATAAATAAATAAAGGGGTCATTATCTATCTTCAATAGCATTATGATCCCTAACTTGATCCCCTACTTTCATATTCCATCCTATCCCAGAAGTATAACAGCAAGAAAGTGCAATTCATGATCCAGAACTTGAAACCATGAGATCTTTTCAGGTACCAAATGACATCCCAATTAGGGTGGGAGATAAACTCAATGGTACACCCCCAATAACATCTATAAAAATCTAATCCATGAATATAAAATAATCATTGTGTATATATATCAATATAAAGAAAAGTAGTAATGTAAACAAAATAAAATAAATGTCATCTCGGATTCCCCATGGGACATCCTACTACCAATACATACTTCATCATAGGCCAAAATGTCTCTACACACATGAAATCATGAATATATATTCATATGTAAGAAAATAA
The DNA here is from genome assembly GCA_963277665.1 of Viscum album. Taxonomy (NCBI): domain Eukaryota; kingdom Viridiplantae; phylum Streptophyta; class Magnoliopsida; order Santalales; family Viscaceae; genus Viscum; species Viscum album. The sequence goes on along the minus strand of OY728130.1, from coordinate 96,449,767 downwards.
TATGAACAAATATACATGCACTGGAGAGGACTTGAGTTTTAGTGCCTAGGAATCTATATAAGGGGTCATATATCAAATAAGGGGTGTCTTGCCCGGGGTTCCATACCCATCAATTATAATATGAGGGACATCATTCCTAGGGTTCCATACCATCGATCATAATAAAAGGGATTCCATAACTATTTTTCCATACCCATTGATCATAATATAAGGGACTCTATTCCCAGGGTGTCATACCCACTAATCATAATATAAATGGAGCCATGCCCATGATCACATATAAGAAAAAAATAAACCAAATCAATTTAAGGGTTGTGTTAGTGTTCACTCCATTCCATTTATAAAGTAATACACCTCAATTCTAAATGTATTTCCATCACCCCACCAAGGATTAAGAGTCCTACCATGACATCACATGATTTCATTTAAATTAATTAAACTACATCACATTTCCAGTTCATGGAGACAATGCACCCCAAGGGTGGTTTTATCATTAAAATAGAGGAATGGTAGTCACAACACTCCCTTAAATTCCATATAAGTAACTCATTTAATAATTAATTAGATATATTATACCACCACAATTTTCAAACAATTGAATCAAACTTCAAGAATTTATATGTATTTTAATTGGAATGATGGTTCACCTCAAAGGTTTTTTATTATAAAGCAGGGTAAGAGATAAAATCCACATCATTAATAATTTATCCATGTGATAATCCATTTAATTTAAAATTTTAAAATTCAATTCAATTAATAAGGTTAACTGATTCATAGTATCAACCATAAATTAATATATTATGTACCAGGTGATTTATCTAGTACATTTAATCCATTAACACATTTTAACGAACCAAGGAATTTAAAAGAACACATCCACGTTGTGGTTCAATTTGTGGTCACCAACCTCTAACCATGTAAAGGTTATTTAAGGGAATTAGTTTAATTTTATAATCATTTAATTTAAGGCATTTTGAATTTTAATGGAAATGTGGAGAAGGACAAGCATGTGGCCCAACGACGCATTTTATAAATCAAAGAAACTTAAAGGTAAAATCTATAAAAACACTTATCTTATACCTAGGATTCTTTACTTGACCATTCATGAGATTTTATTTAATATGGAATGAGATAAATCAGGATATTATACAAATGCCTAGTAAATAGGGTGAATTAGATCACATTAATACAGATCCAAATATGGTGAGATAAATTTAGAAAATAAGAAAGAGGATTCATAGACTCGCCAATATGCATCTAATGAGTCTAAAAGAGATTGATTATGATATAAAAAGAGGGAGATCTTCCATTGTGTAGGAGAGGAAGGAGAGGCACATGTGGGGAGATATTGGGATAAATAAAGGAATAAAATGGGGTAAAACATATTTATGTTTAGGGGTTAAATTTGTAAATTCTACCCTTTTAAAGAGGTGCATGAAGAGGATAACGGTTAGGCCACATGGTTTAATAAATCATGCACCAATCATACGATAATACTATCCCAAAGTACCCAAACATGCATGGTCAGGTACATGGTTTGACGAAATATACATATCCCAAGTGTAGATATTGTCCAAGTAGATCACACCCTTTCACATTTAGGCACATGGTTAGACAAACCATGTCTATCCCATGTGTCTCCATCTGTAATTAATTATACATATTTCACACAGTTGTGCAACTTAAAGTGCATGGTTTGAAAAACTATTTGACACCTGCTATGGATTTAATGGTTGTCTAGAGTCTCCTAACATGGGTAAGATAATGGTATTCCTTAACAAATTAGACCACACTATTGAGCCACATAATTAGTATTAACTATGTTCCAACCATGAGCCTAATCCTATCTCTATCATAATTGATCTCTAAAATCCCAATGCTCACAAAACTCATTTTAACACCTGATACAACTTTAAAACCCTAAACCCTATCCAAAAAACAACACATTTAAGTGTTATAACTCTCATAATTTTATTTTGAACCTTAGTTTTTGAATTGACCCATACACTAAATAGAAATTTCAAATTCTTTTATAAATTCCAACTCGGTCCAAAAACATGGGATCTTATAGATTTTAGGTATGTTTAACTTTATAACAACATTAACTTTTATTCCCTTGATCTATTTATTAGACTTCCCAATATTCAAATTCTAGATAGATATTTCCTCAACCATTTCCTCTCAATTACACTAAGTCGTGCTTTGGTAGAAAACCCTTAATGTGAACAAAGTTAATTCAACCCAAAACATCAAGATAAAATCTCCAAGATAATTGAAATCACACTTACTTAGGTCGTTCAAGCACTTTGAACTATAGGTTTGACACAAACTTAAGTAATATAAGGCTTTTCTGACTTAATATTTTAGTTGAGGAATTTTATACTTATGCATAAAAACCTAGTTTTATATTATCACATGTCTTATCAATATTATGTAGATTTTACTTAAGTGATTAATCGTGTCTAATAAAATTTATACATAATCTAATTTTATTTTATTCCATCTTACATTCTTGTTAATTCGTTTATTAATTAATCTCATAGAATCCACAAACATAAATAACCAACAATGCAACTGTTAGAAATAAAATATAAGCGACATCATCATAAGATTATCTAATGGTTAGTTTGTCTAATGAAAGATAAACTAACCCTCGAACCTGAGTAAAAAACATTGAATTGTATCTTGATTTGTGTTTATGCATTCCACTATGACTCCTATGTGTTACCTTAATTAGTTTCACCTTGGTTCCAAGATTCGAACTACCTTCTCTCACTTTAGAGCTCCATCCTAGCGTAAGTTTTTACTTGCACACATGTGAGGGGATCCAATGGATTGGATAGAGGTTATATAAAAGAAAATATGAGCAAAAAATACCTTATATAATAAGTAATAGGGTGTGACTCACATGCCATAATTTTAATTTAAAGATGAAAATAAATTAAATGGATACCAATCACATACACAGATCTGGTTTAAGATCATGATCATCTACACATTATGCAACAAAAATACATTTTTAATCTATCCATAAATTACTTCAATTAATTATTTAGTTAAGTCAAAACACCACTAAGTAATCCAAATAATTAAATTTTACTTATTATCATATGATGATCATTAAAATACCATCATTCATAATTTTAAAAAAAATTAAAAAAAATTAATGTTATTTAAAATTAATAGAGTATACAAGTGTACTAGGAGGTAAAAATATATACTCACCCAAACTACCTGAAAAGATCCGTGTGCTAGTGAATTTCATTGGAATCTAACACACACTACCTGATAGGTAATTATATGGAATGTATTTTCAAAAAATGACCCATGTAACACATGTTAATTACATCTCATGTGATGTTCTTGGCATGCGTGGAGTACACTATAGTCAAATACCATGTAGAACTTGTAGTTTTATAATTTAACAGAGAAATTAATTTAATATATAATCAAAAATTCTATTATACATGTGAATAGGTTTATTTGTATAATTAATTATTCTCTCCAAATTGAATTAATAATACTATTTTAAACACACTACATAGTGTGTTTTTAATGTTACACGGCATGTGCTCTCTTCTACCCATGTCTACAGAATATGCCTAGGGATTGGGTGTGTTTCCCAACAATGGATGTGTTTGAGGTACATGGAGTGTAGTGTTCCTACATGATGTTTATCCTCAAAGTTTCTTGGTTTTTTTATCCCTATTTCATTTAGAAGATACATGACATGCTTGGACCCATTTTCTCTCTACTACAAGAACACAAGGATCACATTCCATGTATGTGAGTTATATGGAATATAGTTCTTCAAACTACATGCCTTCTAATCTAAATATACATATATGTGATTTTATTAAATCTAATTTGATTTTATCATCCTAATCCAATAATAATGAAAGATAAATGACAACTACATGGTTGAAAAGTGTGTAGTTGAGTGCACAGTATGTAGTCTTATGATATTTGACCAAAATGATTGGTATCTTTAGATGGTGCTTCCAAATGTTTATTCATTTAAATTTAATATATTTATTGGTTATGTGAGTGATATTGAATAAAGAAAATAGAAAATAATGTTGGACGTCCAATAATGAATAGATATGAAGTAAAAGAAATTTAAAATGCATATCATTCAATAAAAAATTAATAAATAATTATAAATTAACCAAGTGACCACTTTGATGCCACTTGAATGTTCCAAGCACAACAAACACACTTATTGTTTATGGAAAACTCGAATTTGTTTCATAGTAATTGTATAATCTGAGATGTATATGATGAAAAATTCATAACCAATGTAATTAATTCAATGATTAATTGACATTAATGCTAGAAAAGGAAGAGGAGGATCATCACATGTAATTTATAATTAATTTATAAGAAGATCTATAATTACATTAACTTGTAATTATTTCTTTGTTGATGATCCAGATTACTCAGTCTCATCATACCATCATTTGTTTGAAGTATCCAATCAAGGAATACCTCTAGTGGTGATCCACACATGCACCACAATCTCTGAACATTTTTGTAGAATCATCAGGTGCTAGAAAAACCAATCATAATTGCTTTAATCATTTTTTATTTATCACACACAACTATAATTTAACGTTATTTTGACTGATTATTTGTGATAGACTCTTGTTACAAAAAATTATTTTCAACAGGAGTTCGTCTCAAATAATTCTTCAAATAAAACAGCCACACAAATGTGAGTATTTGCGATAGTCCATTGCAAATGAGAGTATTTCTAATGGTCCATCTGAAATAGTTATTATTTTCGATGGATATATCATTCATTGTAAATGGAACCTATAAGTTTTGTTAAATAATATTTTTTGATGGATCATCATAAATAACTAGTTGTTATGGATCATCACAAAATATTATTTTTCAAATGAAATTTGTTTCTATCAAAAATGAGTTATCTTAAAAAAAATTAAAATCACACAAATTAAAACAATTACAAATAATTAAAAAAACTATAACATTAGCTCATCATTTCACACATAATTTATTTTATCACCCCATAATACAAAATAGTCATAAAAAATAACACATCATGAACTAATATCTTCAGGTGTTGGGTGATCACTTGATGGTCCCAGAGGATAACTTCATACCAACACCACACGCAAGCCATCACATATACTCTGACATCTGCTCATCTCTAAAAAATGTTACTCATGCTCCTCTTCCCTCTCTCTCTACATCTTCTATATCATCTCATCTTGATCTCTCGACCTATTCCCATATTTAATAATAGATAATGATGACCCATCTCCATGATCTCCCTTCAAGGTATCTAATGACATCGCAAAAGTACCATAATAAGTGGTAGGTGTCAGTCATGAACCAATACCAGTCACTCGGCCTTTCTCGACACTATGTAAGTTCACATGTATCTAAGACCCCTCATAAAAACCTGAATCTCTAGTATCATCTACTTCTATCTCGGATTGACTCTCTCGTGACTAAAAAGTCACATCCTCATATTTTTCCTTCAATTATAATTAGTAATTAGAGTAATAGTAAAATTAATATCAGCAAAAATTTTGAAAAAAAATACTTACCACAATATGGTGTTGACGGTCACCGAAAATCTATCATGTACTAGGATTAGTTTATATCTTCTTATAAACTTAAAACTCAGTAATATAGGGGTTAGTAGTGGATTTTATAATATATAAAAAATTATCAAGTATATATATAAATTAATAAAAAATATTACTTATCATATTTCATCAATATATACAAAATGTATGAATCCCAGCCCAATGTGTATCCTCCTGCCACCCCCAGTTCTAACATCCATATGACAATCTCCTCCTGAAAGTCTCTCCTAGACAATATGAGCACAATTCATCCCATACTTGAGCTGATATATAGTCAGTTCAATGGGAGATGCAAGACTTATCAAAAAATAGTAGAAGCTCAATCCATGGATCTCTTTTTGAGATTGTGTAAAAAATGACGAAAAGGTTCATGTATAAAAATATAAAATTCCTCCTGGATAAAATCTCTCAGACCATCATCAATTAGAGACCATAAATTTTGCAAGACAATTAAAAACAACATGTCACTAATTAAATAGATTTAAAATAAAATATATTATTTAAAAACGTAAAATCCAGTGTTCAAACATCTGCTGATGAACTGTAATGGGAAACAGATCCCAAGACACCCACAGCTCAAAAAAATTCTAAGAATCGCACCAGCCTTCCCAATATCTAAATGAGAAAAACCTTTCAAATAATAAAAATAGTAAAAATAATATTACCAAAATTAATAAAAATACTTAACATGGAATAAATATCTAAAACAATTGAACATATCTCTATAAATGAGGATCAAAATATATATATGGATGTCTCTCTAGAACAAGGTTTGGGATCATCAATCAAGAAAGTAAACATCCCCTCCTAATAGGTGTAGCCTTCTGCGGATCTGTTGAATCAGGCTCATTATTGGGAAGTCTGGAATCAGTGATAGAATGAAGTAGATCATTTAGAGAATATTCATCCATATCAAACAAATAATCTTAACTATAATAAATTTTTAATATAGATATCAAATATAAAAAACTAATAAATACCATAATATAATTATCTTACCTATAATAAGTTATTAATATAGATATCAAGTATAAAAACCTAATAAAAACCAAAATAAAATAATCTTACTTGTGATAAGATTTTAATACATATCAAATATAAAAAACTAATAAATATAATAATATAAAAATTACCTATAAATAAAAACCAAAATATTATAATCTAACCTATAATTATTTTTTAATATATATATCAAATATAGAAAACTAATAAACAACATTCATAATATAATATTCTTACCAAACAAATTTTTTTAATACGGATAACAAATATGAAAAACTAATAATTACTGGCATCAGTGAAGGAACAGAATATATCATCGGGTCTAGCCATATGAAACAAACATTATTACATGTAAATAATTTTTAATAAGAATATAAAATTTAAAAAACCAAATAAATACCTTAATATATGACAGCAATAGTAATGTTATTCCTCATCTTCATCGAGGACAATGTCTTCATCCTCATATTCATCATCATCAACATCCATGTGACTTTCAGTTTCATCATCCCTTATTACTTTATTAATATTATCAATATCATTGGCCCTTAAGTGGGGTGTTTTATCATCGATATTTATATCTCATTGGGTAAGAGATATATTTGGGGATGTTTCTTGAAAAAGGTCAATATGTTACACTTCCATAAAAACATTTTCATTTTCATTAAACTAATTTTCATGAGATTTAATTTTTATGACACTCCACTATCCTTTAAAATATCTCAAAACATCATAGTAATTTGCATAATAAACTTTATTTACTTGATGTTCCATCATAAATGGTTCATTTGATGCAAGAAGATATTTAAATTTAATGTCAATGACACCATGTCATGGATGAAATCACAACTGTCAATCAGTATCAAACCAATGAAATTTAAACATTGTTACATAATTTGGTCCTAGATAACACAAATCAATTATTTCATCCAGCATGCAATAAAAATAAACTCCACTTTCTTAATGATGATATCCTTTCAAACAAACACCACTATTCATTAATTTCTTTGATTCACCATATCTAAATGTATGGAATCAAAATAAATTAACCACATACCCATTATAAGATTTTACCAATTTTGCTGGATCATTTTTTAGAACCCATAATCGACTATCAATTTTAATTTCATTTTGTGTTACTTTCAAAAAAAATAATAATAGATATCATTCCAAAATTGATTTAATGTTTCATCAGAAACAAATTAATTTACCGACCTTTGATACCAATATGAAAAAAACTATGGATACCGTTATTTAATATCAGTAGATGTAATTTTTATTTTTATTTTTATATGGTTATCATACAGTCTACAAAACAAATAATGTAAATAAATGTATCCATTATAAAATTTTAAAAAAAATAATAAGTAGTAATTATTGCACAAATCGTGTCATTTATTCATAATTCTACAGAATATATAAATGAGCTCTATATAATTCTTTATATGTAATCCATCATTCATGATAACCACTAAAACCAAACTTGGGATGATTAAAAACTGACAAATGATGGTCTATGACATCATTAATATTTACCTCATTATGACCCATGTGATTATGTTTTGAAGGATATTCTGACTGAAAATAATAAGAACAGAAATTTGAAATTTCCTCTTACAAGTATTCTTCTATAATTGACCCTTCAACTGATGTTTTGTTACATACTTTCTTATTTAATTTTTTCATACATCTCGCAAATGGATACATCCGTCAAAATTGTGATGTCCCTCCACATTTATATTCATATAGAAAATGAAATATTAAATGTTTTATTAAATCAAATAATCTTAGTGGGAATATTTTATCCAATTTATATAAAATTAAAACAAAATCTTTTTTTAGAAAACTCAATGCACTATAATATGTTGTTGACACAAAAATATCTCAAAACAAATAGGACATTTTAGTCAAAACATCCCAAATTGTAGAATTTAATATCCCTCTAAGACCAATACGTAGTAATCTTTTAATTATGACATAGAAGTCATGAATTTTTAACCTGGTAATATGCTCATTTATGATGAAAAAAAGAAAAATTAGAATCATAACTGTCTACTGACCCCAAAACTCTAATTAATTGATAGAATAATAAATGGTTTTCTTTAGTAAGTGAGTAAGATGCTTTTGGAATCATTAATTTTTTTGATCTTTCATCTTCAAATAATTAAAGCTCAAAACATCTGAAAATATGGGAAAGATCTAAATATGCCTTTATATTATCTTTGGTATTATCAGGTGTGTCCAACATGGTATAAAACATGTTATCAGAAAATTTTTATAAATATACATTAAAACTAACATGTGATGAACATACAAATCCAACCAATATGGAAGGTCCCAAAAAATAATCTTCTTTATCAAATTATGATCTCTCCTAAAACCATTTTTTTTATCATTTATGTTTGGTCCAAAAATAACAGAATATAATGCAAAGATAATATATTTTACCTGATTACCTGAGAGTACTGCTGGAGGTTCGTCTGTTTCAATTCAACCTTTTGTACAATTATTTTTGTTCCTTCGAAAAGTGTGATACATAGGAAGAAATCTACAATAATAGTAAAAAATAACTATCTTTTCTCCCATTACCAAGAATAAACGCTTTGTTCTTGTCCATGCAGTATGGACATGATTTTAGACCATGTGTTCTCCAAATTGATAATATATCATACACTATAAATTTATACATCATTCATATTAATGAAACCTTGAATATAAAATTATAATATGAAACTATATCAGATGTAGTCACACCATTGTTTCATAATGAAATTAACTCATCAATTAGTGGATTCAATTAAACATCAATATTCTTCTTTGGATATTTTAGAATTAATAGCACAAATATATATATATATATATGGCTCTATCATCAAAATCCAAAGAGGTAAGTTATAAGTAGTAATGAAAACATTTCAACAAGAATATTGACTACCGTAAGAACCAAATAGAAAAAAAACACTAGTAGAAAGGCTCATCCATATGTTACAAGGTTCTGTAGCAAAATAAGAAGGTTTCTGATCAAATTTTTTCCATGAATCACCATCACATGGATGATTTAAGCTTTTACTGATGTAAATATTTGATTTATGTCATGTCATTAATCCATTTTTTTTTATAGACATAAATAAATTCTGTAAACGAGGTGTAATTGGAAAATATATCAAATGTTTCATAAGAAATCTAGACTTTACTTGTTGTGCCTATTTATACCTCAATTCTCCATATATTGGAAAATTAAACAAGGATTCATAATCACCATAATATAAGATGCAGTCATTAAAACATGCATGGATCTTATGATAACTATGACCCAAATTATAATCCAACCTATAACTTTTATATAAACTTATAGGTAATGTATTTCCATCAGGAAACAATTATTTAACTAAAGATAAAATCTGATGAAAAAAACTATTTGACATTTTATAATCAGATTTAATAGCCGTAAATTTTGTAATATCTTCAAGTTTTCTCATATGGCATCCCGGATATAAATCTTCCTCAACTAGTTTTGAAAAATTGTAAAAACTGAGAACGTTATGATTTAGGATTTGGAATATCATTCTATGTTTTTGTTATAGGAATAGATAGACTAGCAACTTCATGTACTAAATTCTAAAATGATGGATCTGGAACCAAAAAGAATTTATTTTCTACTAAATTATTTTCACCATGTTGATACCAAAAAAATATATTCTTTCTGAAAACCAAAACAAAATAGATGAAGTATAACATTGTCAAACATTTCAAATCTCTTAATATTTCGTTATTGATATGGATATTTAATTGTTCCTTCAGAAACAAAATCTGAATTCAATGATTCAAATGATATAAAGGTTTTAGCACCTTCAATGTAGACAAGATTTATAATAGATCTGTTGGGATTTTTGTGATGATTTATCCAATCATGATCATGTAATATAAACTATTATCTACTTCTTGAGTCCATATTTATCTAAAAAACAACAGAAATAAGTATAATTATTACTTATCATATTGATAATTATCAAATTATTATTATATTTTAACACATTTAAATATTATATAAAATATGATCAGAGTATTACACTGGGTTAACATTGGATAATGGGGCCAGAAGAGGCTTAGAGAAGATAGAATAAAAATATTAAATATATTATATAATACACATGATATTTTTCAAAATAATAGAATATCTCCTGAATGATATCTCATATGAGAAATATGAGTCCATCGTTAGATATAGGATGTGGGATTAGCCCTATGTAAGACATAACATTTATATGCATTGAGAGTTTAGAGACATCACGTATGATAGTAATTCATTTTAATATTTTTCATATAATATTTTACAAATAATTAAAGTATCTTTGTAATGGTGTAATGTATTAGAAATCTAAGATCATTGTTAGATTGGGGATGATGGGTTTAGCCTTGGTGAGACATAATTTTTTAGTTTTCGATAAAATTATTTATTAAGTAATACTAATTATTTATTATTTATATCTGAATTTATAATAAATATTACTAATATTTAACAATTACTAGTATTTCATATTTTTTTTCTATTACAGATTTTTACATATTTTCATAATTTTCTCAAATTTTGAAATTATTAATAATAATTTGTAACTAACACTAATATTTAATATTTATTAATAATATTGAAAAATTAATTATTATAAATTATAAATTACGTAATGATTATTATTAATAATTTAAATTATTATTAAATTTTTAATAATTACTATATATATATCACGATTTCTTAATTAATATAAATACATCAAATATATATTCTAACTCTTTTTTAAACAAATATACATATATCAAATCTATATAAACATATATATATATATAATTTAGAAGTAATTTTACTTATAGTTAATTTTGATTATAAATAAATTTGATTATCATGAATTAATAATTTATATAAATAATTTATAAATTATTTTGAGTTAATATTCTTGAATTAATATTTATTTTTAATTGATACTTATTTGGAATTAATAATTTTTATCCTAGACACATTATAATTGTTGTGAATATCGGGTGTTTTTACAACATTTATACAAATTTTTTATACTAATTAATTTAATTAATACCATAATTATATGAATTATCGGGAATTTGTAATAGTTGTTATATTTTTTATATTTTTTTACAAACTATTATTATTTTCTAATTAACGCTAATATTTATAATTTATTGATAATAATGACTTAATAATTGTTAAATATTATAAATTATTTAATTATTTTTTCTAATTATTTAAATTAATACTCCAATTTTAATAATTAATATTTTTAGGAATTTTTAATAATTCTTCTAATTTTTTATATTTTCTTAAAAAGTATTACAAAAAATATCATAATTATTATTAACTAAGTTTTTTATAAATACTACATATTTTAAATTGTTATTTTTTTCATTAAACCATTTTTTAACATTTTTTATAAAAAAATCTTATAAATAAAGTTTTGTTAAAATGTTTTCTTTAAACAATTTTTCTCATCACTATTAAAAAACACTAATTTCTATTTATTTAATATGTTAAATATATATATATTACATACCTTCTTAATCAAATCTATATACATCAAATTTATTTTTACATGTTTTTTTAAACACATTAACATATCAAATATATATACATACATTCACACACACAAACACACACACACACATACACACACACACATATATATATATCAAAAACCTTACATGTTATTTTTAAAACATTTATATATGTATATTAACATGTAAATATACATATATATATATATATATCCAAATTTTTACAAAACTATATTTACATGTTTTAAATAAATTAAAAGAAATCATAATATAAAAAAATGATCTCACATCAATGTCACAATCCAAGACTTATCATAATTCAAAAAAATATATCAATATAACCATGTTATAAAATTGACCAATTAAAATTTTTTATGTAATCTTCATCAATATATAACATCTCTACAAATAATTTTCATAATCATCATATTTAAAATAATGATATAAAATAAGAAAACTTCTAGTGACCATAAACACCAAAAAATAATCTATTAAATCTAAAGATCAAACAATTATAAAAATACCTCAAATCAATTGAAATCAAATCATGTAGAACCAATGGACACCCAAATAAGAAATAATAAATTTAGATTAACCCTAAATATAAAATAAATTATAAAAATAGGGTAAATTTATTAACTTATGTTTTAACTAAACCAATATTTACAATATTGAACAAAAATATGTAAAACTAATGAAGGAGGATAGAAGTGGAGTCCTTACCCAGTAGATCTAAGCCTAAATCAGCAAAAAAGTAGGATAAATGAAATTTTTTTAGGGAGATCTAGATCTTGGTGTCAGTTCAGAGCATCGGTCAGTGGGGGAATGGAGAATGTGAGGAGGAGAATAGAGGTCGTGCATTATGTTATGTTATTATTTTTCACGATGGGCTTATTGTGATATAATTAATCCCATCACAAAATGAATTTCATGGAAAAAATTTTCAATGAATTAAATTTTCATCACAAATACATGTATCTATATATTCTATTGCATTATGGTGTGTAATCATGCCAAAAACATTAGTAATGGGACAATAAATTCCATCACAAATAAAAAAATATTTTCAATGGAATATTATATCAGTCACAAATAATCCCATCGATGGGACTATTGATTGTAGGTATATTGTCCATCATAAATAGCCAATCAAAAATAGTCACTTTTCCTATAGTAGTAGTAGAATTCACTTCAATAACGAATAATTATAAGTTTTCTCTTGATGGATTAAGAGAGGAGGAGGAGAAATCAAATTCTAGATCTCTAGATTTCTCACTAGGGTTTTAGAGAGCTTCTCCATATTTTTTGTGTATAATGAATTTCACTTAGGAAATATATATAACTAGATATATATTAAAGAAAGCTTATGGTTTCCTATTTGCATCTAAGTTCCCTTACCAATTCCTTAATTCTTGGTGAAAATTTTATCTTAATAATAATATAATTATTATTCACTTAACATGTGCATCACCTAAGAATAAATAAATACCATTTATATTATTTCCAACTTGACCATTAAACTCAGCCCACTTATCTTCCTCGATATTTACCAAACATTGAATAATGAATATTTATTTAATAAATGGATATCACTTCATTATTCATTGATAAATATAATAAATAATATATTCTCCAAACCATGAAAATAAATAATTATTGTTATTATTTAACTCATTTGTTCTTTCTAATAACTTGTGATTAAATCTTGGAGATCAACCAAACCTGAATAATTATTAAATCACAAAGTAAGAATAATATTTATTCAAACTTGTTAAATTCAACATTGAATTTAACTGAGATTTTAGATACACTTAGTTTGTGACTCCATATGCATCTTTCTTAGTGGAAATGGGTGTAGATGCCTAAAGTATAAGGTTAGCATCTTGAAACATTCCAAGGAACCCATAGATAAAGAATTTAATGTTGTAACTACATAAAACCTCCAATGAACTCTCAATGAGTAATATAATCTTTTTATCATGATATCTCTAATCAAGAACATTTCATACTGGTGTCATCAACCTATGTGCTCTATGTATCATTCTTTGACGTTTAAGAAATTAACTTTCCTAGAGAACACCATGGATATAGATTTATTTAGGAATTTACATTCCTATAAATGGGCCAAAGATGTAAAATTTTGTCAAGGGATATAAGGGATAAATCCTTTCTCACATTATCCATAAATGTAATATCACTTGTGATGCGCCCAACATATCATACTTCACGGTAAGCATATTTCATCATAGTTTTCATCAATACATCAAACTACATGACTTGTGGTATTCATTAATAATAATCATAAAGTCTAAGTATCAATACACACATTGATAGATAGGAACCTCCAATTAAATATAAAAATTGTGTTTTCTATTAGCGAGTCACATTTTCATAATCTCATGCTCTAGAAATTACTAAGGGTGAACACCATGATAGAGTGCCTCAAATTCCTATGAGTCTACACCACTAATAACTTGTATCATTTATGTCCTTTCAAATGATATCATTTGGATATAGAACATATATATTCAAGAATATTTTTGAGGAACCTCCTAGGTCACATCATAGTAGGGAACTTCTATAACCATTTAGTGTGAAATATATTCTTTAGACATTATCACATACTATGTCATATAGAGGGACAATATTGATGTGATAAAAAACTTCATTAATATTTAAGACAGTGAATACATGTAATCATTAAGTACTTAAAATTTGTTTATGGGGAACTAATTCCAACAATACTGTTATTACAGGTATAGTTCAAAATCCCTCAATTGGTCAAATCCTGAAGGATATGGAAATTCTCTATCGAGGTAACCCAAAAAGTCAGTATTGATGATTAAGGCCCCTAATGATGTAAATTGTAGGGCTCCCACTTTGGAATACACTCACGATATACCTCCACTAGAGATGGAAACAACCAAGGAGTCCCAATATCCATGAAAATGTGAGTTATTTTAGTGTCCTTAATTTTCCCCTTGATATATTATTGTTGATATGTTCCCTTTTATTCTTCATTTATAGCTGCACTCTTCCTGTTAGTGGAGCTCACTGTGGGGGATCATGTCCTCAAACCCCAGCCATCAAAATATATAGAACTTGAGATCTTCTTGGGACCCTCAAGTTTGATAGGGGCTTCACAAGTTAAAACTTTAAGATAATTGTATCTTGAGTACATTTCACCTTCTAAGATAGTTCCTTAGTCTAACTAGGAGGCTCTCAATGCTCTAGATACAACTCTGTGATATGTCTAGAGACACATATGGAATCTGGTATCATAAACATCTTTAGAGGGTCTACCCATGAAATTATGAAATCATCATCACATGTTTATAATGTTGGGTTATGGTGTCTTTGATTATCAAGATACTCATTATACTATGAAGTGGACCCTTAAAACGTATAAATGGGATCAAGAATCATATAAACTATTTATTAAGGTAAAATTAGAAACAAAATTCTCCAATATTTGAAGTATAGCTTGCCAGGAAGAATACCATTTCATTAGAATCGTAGTAGAACAAAAACATTTTGTGGATGAAGAATCCATTCAGGTATAATAACTCTAAAAAGAGTTAGATAATTCTATATAGAGGATGTAAGAGCACAAGTGGTTACTTCAGGAGTCTAAAACTAAATAGAATGCCAATGTTTTTTAGGTAAAGAAACTATGTTATGCAGAAGAGGCCAAGGTCATGGAGTTTTACCGCCTTCAATATGATATAAAATAATAACAGAAATCCATTTTTGAACTCCAAGCCTACATAGAGATATTGTTTTAGTATGTTACTACTATAAAGAGAGAATATGATTTATATATTCTCAGCTTTTTTCCTTAATGAATGAAAATATTTTTTTTCTTAATCACTTTTCAATTATTCATCCCTTGTTTCACTTCGATTATACAATCATAATAACCTATGAAAACTTGGAAGGAAATATAAAGGTAACTTTAAATCTCTTGAAAGTTTAATTTTGAATATCTTAAGTCAATCATGGTTTCCAAACACTTGATTTGAGAAGATTTCTTCTAGGTAGGGCCTCACGGATAGGTACAAGCATGAATATCATCACCATTACCTTATATTTGGTTCATTAGGATAAGGAACATGGTTTCCTCCTAGGTATGTATCATGTATGGGTATAGGCATGTGCACCATCACTGTGACACTAGAGTTGGTCCATTTATAAGTGAAAATGGTTTCTTAATGAGTGTGGTGCATAGATAGGTATAAGTAAATGTACCATCATCATGAAACTATATTTGTTATATTTAAATTTTAAAATTGTTTCCAACTAAGTGTGGATCATGAATGGGTATAAGAAGATATACCATCACTATAATAGTAGATTTAGTCCATTTGGATGTAGAACCTTGTTTCCTCATGGGTGGGGCTCACAAATGGGTATAGGCATGTGATCCATAATAATAACACTCTATTTAGTCCATTAAGATATATAGGGTGATGAATCAATGCTAAAAGGATCACAAGGGGGAATTTTGGAATGAATGTTCTAATTTTCAAAGTGTCTCAAGTGCCCTTACATCAAGATTTTATGGGGTTTGCATGAATATTTGAACTAATCTGTCATAAATAGAAGATTTCTTTAATTTTTTTCCTAGAAAGGTGATTTTAGATAGAATTTCAAGATTTTTTTTAATGTTATATAGTGGACCTCATAATCCTTGTGTCCTTATTTTTTTGTCCTAACTTTTTTCTAAGAATCATACAGAGGAGGCTTAATGAGCAGGAACTTGGATTTTTCTTAGGCTTCCCTTTATGGGTTTCAACCATATAAGTTATAAGACTTTTCCATTTTTAAAGAACACATTTTTATACATGTTATATAGGATTCATGCCTAAAAATAGAAATTCAACTTTTTCCTAGTTCACCCTTTGCATTTTCTAAAGCTGGTGAATTCTAAGTCACTTTCCCACATGAATTTTTGGTCTTGAAATATTGACCTATGTGGATGGTGTTTTAGGTCAGATGGATTGAAAAAAAAATGTGAGTAGTTCCAACTAGGAGAAATGGTAAAACCAACCTAACATGAATAAAAAACCAATTCTACTAGTGTATATAGACTCATGGGTATTTTCATATAGTTTAGGGTCCCTGTACTTGAACCAAAATGCATTGATATTTAAGGTATGGAATCCTTGACCAAAAAGATAAGGAGTATGTATAACAAGATGGATGATGAAAACCCAATGTGAATGGAGTTATCAGTGTCAAAAATGAAAACAAATTTGAAGTATGGTGCATGCATTTTAAGGTTGTAATGCTCAGACTATCATTTCATGTGGTTTAGGGTCACGCAACAAGGTCTATTGTGTATAGTGTGGTATGGTAACCCAGACAAGGATCAAAGATAATGGATGATTTAATACCTTTGAAAGGGTACTGATAAATATGTAACTTATAACCTAAAGTTTTTTAATATGTAATTTGAGATATGACAAGTACATTGAGGATGAGTAATGACCAATATTCAAATGGAGGGTTCCACTATATTGTTGTTGGAAGTGTACAGAGATTGGAGGACCTTTTACTTAGGATTAAGATGCCTCTAGTTAATAGGAAAAAATATAGTATCATCAATTATCATTACCAAATGGAGGTTTCCCTGGGATCTATATACACTCATTACTAATATCCATGAAAGATTTGTGAAAATTCAAACACTTAAGGAACAAAAGTGTATCATATGGAAGGAAACATCAAAAATATGGTATGAATGTTTAAATCCAAAACTAATAACTATTAGGATATATATATATAATAAATAGTATAAATGGGTGATGAATTATGGTTGGGTATAAAATATATAGTTCCAACTACACTACATATTCTGAAGTATTAAGAATCAATCCATATGTAGTTTTTATATGAGAAATAGCACCTATACCAATCTAACTCAAATTCAATGGAGTGGAAATTCAATATTCTGGTATGGGATTGAAAATGGAAGGAACCCCATGGTTTTATCTATGGAAATGTGTTAATTTATAGAAAATATGAATGTGGGGGACCCAAACTCTAGGGGATTTAGGGACAAAGAAACACTTTAACCTAATGTGGGGTCTCGTATATTATGATCCCTTAAATGGACCTAACTCTCATATAAGGATAGGTGATTCATATTACATGGACCAATCCAAGGATATTAAGTTCATATTTTATGGATTATATGTCATGTATTTTATAATTGTATGATAAATAAAAAATATATGCAGTTTAACAGCATACAATGAGGACCTATACCATGCATTTTAACATCATGTGGAAAGGACGTAAGTGAACTACCCATGATTTGATAGGAAAATAATTTGGGGGAATTATTTAATTCATATCTTATATGAAACATGATATTTATAAAGAAAATTTTGTCCATATCTATATCATATTTATAGAAATACATATTTTGTGGATAGGGGGATTTTGTTCTTAGGTGCAGAAAAATCATACACCATAAATTCCTATATAGATGTCGCTTTTATGTAGGGGAATCAGGATATGTGGGGTAGGCCACTCTAAGAAGTTTTAGGTACTTCAATATGGACCATATTTCATGAGGTTTAAAATAATGTTATAAGGACTAAGGTGATGTGCAGTTTATTGTCCTATTGCATAGACTTCAATGTTATTCCATCCAAATACAGTGACACTAAGGAATATGATACATATAAGAAGACTCATACATAAGGATATAAATGGGGAATTTTAACTTAGTGTGGGTTCATGTATGGATGACCATGAGCTTAAGGGGTCCTTTTTTTATAGATTTAGATCATACATGAGCAAGATTTCATGAAATGACCCTCGCTTAGTAGTTTAAGGTCATGCATGGTGGACCATGGTATGGGATTTTGCATTGATATGACTCATGTGAAAAAGTGATACAGATTCACCTTAGATTTGGATCCATATATGAGAAATTTATATGATTTAAGAGGTAAAATTATCGATATAAATTAGGGGATTTGATTAGAATATGCAATTGGTCATAAGATAAGAGATCTAGGAACCACTATGTATCTTTAAATAGAATGATTCAAACCACATTTATTTATTAGAAAATGATATGTAGTCCTATTATAGAGTTTGATATATAAATACCCAATGTGAATGAGGAGAACATACACTGGTAATGGTCAAACATCGACCAAATTTTTGGTTGGGCCCAAGATACGAGATCTGGAAATAACTATGTATCCCATTGTATTTGTATGGGAATCAAGACACGTATAATTTTGTGATTTAGAATATCTCTACATATATCTGGCTCATATATAGAAGAAGAGGATTATAATGGATAGTTTGAGAATAAATTATATAATCCAATTTTAAATAATAAAGGTCTTATTATCAAGGAACAATCATTGTGGGTAGAATCTGTGATGGGTCCAAGATAAGATATCTAGTCATCACCATGTATCATGTGTTAACAAGAATCAAGACACGTATATTTTTTGTAATATGGTTGCAAAACCTTGGATTAGTATTAATCAAGGATAAGGAATTTTGCATGAATGGGATGGGATTCTAGAACCAATACAAAGTGGGGGACATGATTGCATTTTAACTTGAGATTGGGTCGGATAGTTCATATGTTACTACATATCCTGAAATAAGAGGAATCAGGCCACACATAGTTCTTATAGAAGGTATTTTATTTTAGTGTCGGCTAGAAAATGGGGGAAAGAATTTCACATTGAAATTTTTTACATGGATTTGGATCTAGTGTAAGGAATACAAGTCCCACATGGACTTTCAAACAATCTAGTAGGTTGGGTATGGTAGAACTTATATTGCACAATTTCACATCTTGATACTAATATTGTGTTTCTTACCTTTGGAAATGGTGCCTCTCAATCATTATAATTGGAGTAATTGAACAGGGCCTATAATATCACATGATCCATGATCTGTGTGATAAATAGGAGGCAATTGGAATATTACATATACCACGCTAGATCAAATTTCAGGGGTATTTATAATGTACATCATATAGTTTTACATCATATAATAAGGATGTAACTGTTATGCAGTTTAACATCATGTAACTCAGACTTAAGCTATGAAATTTAACATCTTGTAATGAGAAACTTATTTTATAGTTTAACATCATGTGATTGGGATGTTGTTCTACTAAATTTAACATCATTTATTTGAGACAAGTAGGGTCTATGTAGATTAAATTAATGTTTACATGACTATGACCATGTAATTTAACTTCGATGGTGAGGACATTGTGAATCAATGTGAAATTGATGTAAAGTAATTATTGAGAAACCTTGAATTGTTGGGAGGCATAATATACTCTCAATCCATCATGATTGAGGAATATGATTCACTGGAGTAGACCTTTTGTAAGGTGTAAGGTTCCTCCCATTTCAGTTTAAGATTAAAAGGTTTATTTTTGGGTATCATGAGATTTCTGAGCGCTAGAACCAATTCACCATGAAGGAACAAATAGATTCAAAATTTCTTATTATATGATCATGAAACTCTATTCTGATAGATTTATAGGTTCTTCAATGTGTGAAACATTTTCTTGTTGAGTTATTCCAACTCATCTAGCCACTTTTAGGGTTTTTTATCTTCAAAAAGATGATTGTATATAACGATATGAATTGAAGATAGTTGGAATTGGATGGTTAGGACTGGCTCTATCTTGTATACAGTAAAAATATGGGGTCTCTTGCATAGTAGTATGGGTTATAGTGTTGTAATATCATAAATAATGTAGGGTTATATCTGGCCATGAATTTTTATCCATTTCCATCATCTTATATATTATATTCAACAAAGTATTTTTGAAAGATTCTTTATTTCAATTTTTAATTTTATAGTAGTGTGATGAATGGTTAGACTAAATATTGTACTAGTGATATAACCATTTCAATTTAGAAGAATAGATATGTGTTCCATTATGCGTCAAAATTTTATAACGGACACCATATTTATTAATTATGTTCATCTTCATGAAATTGATGATAGCCCTCTTTTCTACTTCCTTTAAAGGTATGGCCTTAAACCATTTTAAGAAGAAGTCATTGGTAGTAGGTATATACTTAAATTTCTTGGTTTTATCTAGGGTATATAGCCACATAACATCTATTCCCCTGATGGTATATAGTCAAGAGTATTTTTCGATATGAAACAACTTCGGGGATTGATGGATTAAATTGGAATGTATCTGGAAAGAAAAGAATTTCTTGGTGAAATCCACATAATCTTATTTTATTGATATCCATAAGTATCCAATCTTCCTAATTTGATGTTATAGATTGGTTCTAAACCGGTGAGAATAATAGGAACCTTTGTGAACTTCTTATATAATGTAAAGTGTCTCACCTCCTTCAATTCATCTAAAGATAACTCCATCAAATCCTAATTTGTAAAGGACCTTATGAGAATTTGGGATATCACAAAGGGTGAAGTTCACTTCCCATTGTTATTTTTTCTCTCTATTAGCTCAATATAATGTAAAAATTCATCTATATAGTTAGTATTTAATGGGATAATTCCATCTAATAGTGGTATTATTTGGTGAGTATATTAGCTTGACCTACTTTGGGGTGGTATTTATCTCATTGATTATGTCCATGTAATTGCTAATAACTTGAGGGACCACCCTATAGTGCATGATTTGGATGATTGTTTCATCCTAGTTTAGATCTTATTGGTTTGTTTATACATTGTATAAATTATTGGATTTGGGAATTCTAATAATATGGGATGTGAGATTATTTTGTATTTGAAGGGAACTCTACCATCAACCCTCATATGTAATCAAGATTCAGGATCATATATTATTTCTTAATTTCATATTCAATATTAAATTTTTTGACTACTAAATATTAGTCACCCTTGATACCAAATTGGTTCATGAGTATCTACAAGGATAGCTCCAATCCTATAATTAAGGCTTGGTTTTTTGCTTTATTGTTCGTGTATCCTTTAGACATAAGGAAGAAATATGGAAGAACTACTTTCTCTAGAGATATAATAATGATCCCCAATCCAAATCTATTGAGTTTTTTATGTTATATACTTCTTCTAATAGATATTCTAGAGGAAATATAAAAATAAATTTCCCATATTTGGTGGGTGTAATGAATAGAGAAAACTACTTCATTAGGGATCTTAGTATTTAGTAATGACTTCTCTAGGATAGGGTGTGCTACAAAAAAATCAACATGCGCCTACCCTTTGGTCACTTTAAAAGATATGCAATGGATATCAAACTACTTCAAGATGAATTTACATTGTGTAAGACACCTGGTTAACATCTGGTGACTGAGGATGTATTTGAGTGGGTCCATACAAGAGACAAGATGGGTCTTATGGTATTATTGGTAATTCCTTGGGTTTTTCACTTTGAAAATCAATGCTAAAAATTTCTTCTTTATGTAAAAGTATTTATTATTAGAATCAAGAATAGTATTACTTATATAATAGAGGTTTTTATCCTTTACTGATTTATTTTTTAACTTAGGAGTGCATCGAGTGATTAATATAGGGTTTCCAAATAAAATATGAGAGGTTACCCTTCCATTAGAAACATTAATACTGGTGTTCATAGGATATACTTCTTGAGATCATCAAAATATTTCTTAAAATATTCATCACACTTTTTGGTGACTCCCTTCTTCATCAAATTTGCTAATGTTACTCACTAATTAATGAGATTTGCGATGAAACATCTAATGTAGGTCAAATTACCCCAAATCCACCTTATCTCTTTGCGATTCTGAGGTGGATGCATATCAAGGATTTCCTTGACCTTTTAGGATTGACTTTAATACCACAAAGTTGAGAAAATTTCCCAATATTACCCAAAAATTTCATTTTAAGGGTTTCATCTCTAGGTTATGTTGTCATTGTTTTTTTAAAAACTATTTCAAGAATAGAAATATGATCATAGAACTACTGAGTATTAATCACCAAATCATCCATATAGATTTTTTTCTGTTTTCCCCATAATGGGCTCAAAAATATGGTACATCCTTTAGGAAATATTTATTGAGGTCTCTAAAATTGATGAAAACTCATATTTTTATTTTTTTTAATGATGATATTAGCATGATATTTATGCTATTGAAATTAGTGAGTGAATTTGGATTTTAAGAGATTGTATATTCAAGTTTGGCTTGGGAAACATGAGTTGGGTGCATTCCCCAGGATACTTACTTAAACCATGGTGATCATTGGGAAAACACAAATGGTCGGTAGACACATTGGGGCCAAGTCTAGGAATTTTCATATGGTTCCAAGAAAATAAATCTTGATGTCACTTAAAGAAGGATATATATGTTTCATACTATTCAGGATGCATAGAGAAACTAGTCAATATAGGTTGTGGATCCTCCTATTGTAACGCCCCGACCCCAATTACCCAGAGTTAGTGCAATATAACTTAACATTGGCATGATACAAGGAAATCATATATCTAAAGACCGGTCAGTTTAGTATCCTTGGAAATACTAGATACATTCATAAGGTTTATATTACATTGTAAAATAGAAAACTACAACAACATTGTTTCCATAGACAATACTGATATCCCATAGATTATCCCTGCAGGTCAGTCATAATATAATTCTTCACATCCTGGGAAAAATAAAACATAGAAAGGGGTGAGCTCAGATGCTCAGTAAGGATAACAATATAGTAGAAACTTTCATAAGTAAGCATAAATATTTAAGTTAATGTATAAAACTAAAACAAAAGCCTTTTCAACATAAACTTCATCATAATATGGAAAATATAAATCAAAATAATGCCATTTACTTACTCACATGGATATTATACTAGTTGAATAATCACATGCAATATCAATAGCCACTTTCATAATAATGGAATGCATAATTCCAGACTTTCATAACACATATTCAAGGCCTTGTGCCAAGACTACAAATAAGATTTTGTCAAGGACTTTTTCTAAGACACTAGTTTGTCTCATGAGACCTGCCGATGCATCGAGGATTTATAGTGGGCTCTACCCATCACTTACTAAGTCCAATGCATTCCCCATATGAAAAGGATTAAACATGACATAAACATTCATATTAAAACTGGCATAGGAAATGTCAATACTTTATCTAAAAACCATGAATGGTATAAAAATAACACATCCATAGTCAAACATATCACAAAACCTTAGATACAATATGGAATATTTGTATCATAATAAATCAACTTTAAACAAGATTAAAATCCATAAAAGGATGTTGACATAGATGAAAATGATTTGTAAAACTCTTTGAGAGAAATGTCTATTTTTCATGAAAACATTAAAAAGTCACACAATTTAAAAAGGAAGACATTTAAAGACATTTTTTAATCAAAGTTTCCCATACCACTTTGAAAATTTTCAAAGGAATTATCATTTTAAAAACATTCACGTCCATATAAATAAATCCTTAAAACCCATTTTGAAAACATGGACATTAATGAGAACAATTTAGAAGAATAAATATTTAAAACATCTAAAATAATGTTTTAGTAAAAAATTACCTTAAAAATCCCTTTGAAAAATCTTTTACGAAACATGGACATCGATAATAAATATGTCCTAGTTGATACTTACGTAAAAACAACCTCGGATAATAATAAGATTGTAAAATTAACCCTTACCTTGTACTTTTCCTTGGTTGAGGGTAAGAAAACCTCATGTATAATGGTAACATAATTGTTATTAAATTATACAAGAATCATATACATTAATATGATATCATATATTATATTTTAATATTGCTTTGTTAATAATATTTTAGTATTATCATCGTTTCGGGTGTTAACTGGTTTGTCTTCCTTTATATGCTTTGTTATGTAAGTAATGTTTGTTATGGATAGGATGTATCTTATTCATATTAATAATGATATTAAGTCTTTAAACATTATTTTTAATCATATAATGAAAATTATTCTTGAATTGATATGATGGCGAATGAATCTCATCGCATTCATGGAGACGGTAATCCGTACGTACGCACGAGCGACAATATCATTATTTTGATATTAAAATGATATATAATTGGATCGTATATCATATATAAAGAATCATTATAATGTTATATTTATTATTTAAATCAATTACACATCATTATTATACCCATCCAAATAATAATGTATTGAATAACAATTACAGCACGACGTGGAGACGGTAAGTCGTACGTACACACGTATGGTGACATGTCATTCAAAGGATGGATTGAATAATGAACATTGTTTTACCATATTTATAATAACATCACAGTATATATAATATACTGGAGTTATAATTTTATAATGAAACAATAAATAAATAAGAAGTGGAAGAAGAAAGGAACTTGAAAGAGGTGATGAAATATTTACCTCTTCTTTGGGTTCTTCCTTTTGATTGGATCAAAAGGGCTCTTTAGGTTGGCTTTCTGACTAAAGTAAGGACTTTATGATTAAGTGAGGATAGTTTAGAGGGTATTTTTTCAGGTTTTGGTTGATCAAAATGGATTTGAAGGTGTGAATTAGAGAGAAGTGGGAGTGCCCTTTTATAAGAGGGGTGAGGGTCACCTTAGGAAAAGCTAAAAATATTATTTTATAATAAAATAGTTTTTGGTTTATAATGGCTAAAAAATAAATTATTTAAATTATAAGGTGGTTATGGGTCTAAAACCATTAAACCAAAAGGTTTTATAAAGTTTTTGGTTACTATATTAACCTTATCTTTTAGATTTATCTCTTAGTTAAATAGTGTGGCATTTACCATGTCTCTTTGTATTTTTATATTATATGGTTAATAAACTTACTATATACTTCCAATAGAACCCCAAGTGGTTAATTAATGACACATATATAATTATATAAGTCTTTTAGCCAAACCTTGTATTTTTAGGAATAGAATATTAATTAATAATATATTATTTTTTTTAAAAACTCTTTTATGTCAATTTTGACACTATTTCTTATTTTGTTTTTTATAAATTCATAACAGCATTATTACTTCAAAATAAATTCATCTAACCAACCCTAACATGTCATATTAACCTATAAAATTATTTTAATTCATAAAAAGTCTCAAATTACATTTATTTTTATATTTATAATATCAATTTGTTTAATATTTCATTAATTAGGTAATTATTGGATCATCATTGTGTGATAAATAAATTTAACTATTTAACGTATAAAAATTATAAATAAAATAAAATTATGTAGGAAATATTTTTAGAGTTATAATGAATATTAATAGTCAAATTTATCTTATGTATAACCCTATTTTAAAAATGTTTTAGTTATTAAACTTTGATTTTAACACTTTTAACTCTTCTTTGAATTAAATAATAATAAATGTCCTAATATAATACATGTGGACCTAAAGGATCATATTTTATTCATAAGGTTGTTTTTGGTCGAATTACACTTATCTAATAGAATTATGTCATGTGTTAGGGTAATAATAATATCATATTTAGCCTTAATTACCCTATTTACTTTTAATCGTGGTAACTAAAAGTAAAAAAGTTACGATTCACCAAAAATTATTTTCATCTTATTGAACCATATTTTACTTACTAATATCAATATTTTCTCTTGTATTTTCTAAATTCAACTCACAGAAGTGGTAAAATTATGTTTTATGTAAATTTGCAAATGCTCATAGGAGGTGGGTAAAAGACGGTAAAAAGTTCAATAAAATTTTTATATATCTAAAATTATTATAAACTGAATTCAATGAATTACACTGAGATTATATAGGTATTATGTATCTATTTTGGCCAAAAATAAATTTAAATAAAATAAATAATTATTTAAATGAAAATTCAGTTTTAACCAATAACGTAGTGTTTTTCACTATACATCAAAAATTGAAAGTTTTCAAAAACATAACAAAAATCACCCTAAGCTAATTTTGATATTAAAAATTCAAAAATGAAGTCTATTTTACCAAACTCAAAACATAGAAATTTCATTTATTAATTTAAAATCAATTCTCATTGTCAAAACCAAAAAGCTTATTTTAAGAAATAATAACTACCAAAAGATTGACACTTGTTTATATCCAATTTCAAAATGAAATTACTTCCAATGACCAAAATTGGATTAAATGGTAAAAATATAATCTAATTATACTTCAAAAATATTCAAAGGTATAGTTTAACACTATAAATTATTTTGATTAAAAAAGTTGTTTTCAGTTAAAATTTTGTATTTTTCACTATTCACCCAAATATGAAAGTTATCAGAAAAACACCAAAAATTTATCAAAGCTAAATTTTTATGTCCTGATTCTAAATAAGAAGTTTATTTTGTCAAATTTAATATATAAAAGTTTCAAATATTGGATTTAAAAAGGTTTCTCCATTAAAAGGCGGTAAAATAGCATTTTTTTTAAAATACTTCTTTTATCTGAAAAAAAAAATTGAATTTGTTCTTATATTATGTCCAAGAAACTCATAATATAGATTATAAAATTATACATATTATATAAAATTTAAAATTTAGTTAATACTATTCATAACCTCTTTTGAACGGCTGGTTTGGTAAGTTGTGGTGCGCTTGAACTCAGTGTTGCATGTAGTGCAAGTTATTAAATTACATTGAAGAAATAACGTACTATGAAATATTGGAGTGTTAAATTCTCTCCTCCTTAAATAAATTGTGTCCTCGCAATTTGAAATTGGTATTCAAAATTAAAAGGTTAAAAATAGAAAAATAATTTTGTGGAGAACCCACATCAGAAATTGAGTTAATAAAATTTAGTCTTAATAAGAGGGAAAGGGAAATGAAAAAGTCAACACCAAATTATGATCTCAATTAGGAGAACATTGGTGGAAATTAGAGGCACAAAATTGGAGTAAAAATGTAAATATTTATTTGGAGTTATTGAGGTCATCAATCACAAACAAGTGTAAAATTGAGGGCCTTAAATCCATCAATCTATGATGATTTAAAATATCATCAGTTCAACAAAACATAAGGTATTAGGATAACAAATTTTTGGTTTTAAGATCTCTTCCCTAAAGGTTAAGAATTAATTTATTCATAGAATAATAGGGAAAATTTTTATATATATATATATACTTGACAAGTATTGTTTCATCCTTCAACTAATTCCTACCACAAATTCATCTTTCACTCTAGAAGATAATAAAAGTCAAAAATATTCTATTTATCCTAATTGTAAAAGGTTAAAAAAATATTTTATATTCATTTTTCATACTATTTTAAAAAAACTACATTATACAACCCATGAAATCACGTAGTCCAGTGGTAGGTGATGCACCCTTGTCGACCTTCGGTTGTGGGTTCAAGTCTCGCGGCCTTGCCGGACGCGACTGGTTGTCGCCCAACCTTTGGGTTTTCCTTTTATAAAAAATTCTAAAAAACAATCTTAAGAAATGATTTTACCTTAATAATAGAATCCAATGTCAAACTTAATCCATTCCAACCTTTTGACTTATCCAAAATACTTCTTTCTAAACTCACAGTACAAAATTTATAAAGATGTAAAACACAATGAAGATCCTTTTTTCCATGTAATAACATGTGAATACCATCATCATGTATTATTTTAAATGATGGTAACACCCTGAATTACCATAAAACCTTATTGATTACATTCATTCTCCCTTATTCCTTATAGAATACTAGATATATTCCTTATATCCAAAAATTTAGAATACTCCAACAATGATGAAATAAACAAACCATTAATCAGTTCCAAGGTAGTCAATAATATCCAATAGAATTTATCCAAATCAATCATCTCTTATTCCAAAATCAATACCTCAGTATCAGGACCATATTAAAGTTTTGTCTTTCCTTCAACCATGTATTTTCTAGGAAGTTTAACTTTCCATTGAGTCACTTTTCTTAGTTCTACTAATCTCAAGTAATTAATGAAATAGTACTGCAATACAATCCTTATATACTCTATAATTCTTATAACATGTAAATCATTAATACAATACTAAAATGACACAATACTTTATTAAAAAAATAAGAACTTTTAATCATTCCTCTTCATCTTCGGTAGTATCATAACTTGATTATTATTCAATAGTAGCATTTGTGGTATACTCTAATGATTTGGACATTGATTTGCATAGTGTCCCAACTCCTTGTAGGTGAAGCATTATACATTTGAGACATTTTTCTCACCCTTTAAATCACGTACTTGGTGTCCTTTTCCTCCACACTTATAACAAACTCTCATTCCATTTAAGTATTTACCAAGGTGATTCTTTCCATAGTTTTCACATATGAGAAAATCCTTCTTTCCCTTATTCCCTTTATCTATCTTTCTCTCTACCATCTTTTTCTTCTCTGGATTCCCTTTAAAGTCATAGGACTCAAAACTTTCCTTACTTATATTATTAACACGTGATACTATTTCTTCATATGATGATAATACGTGGGAGAATATTTCCTTTCTAAATGTTGTCTTAACACCATGAAACATATGATCCTTCTTACTCTTTGGATCATGCATATTACTAGAGGTCTCATTCCATATACTGGGTGCTATTTCTAAATAATGGAATAAAATAGATTAGTTTATGAATCGAAATACATAATTCCAAACTTGTAAAATACTTAACATAAATTGAGTAGTTTATAGATATAATCCATAATCATAAAATATGTTTTCCTTGAGGCAGTATATACTCATAAACCCTTTATAATGGTTTGTAAAGAAAATAAGAATTATCCTAAGCATATCCCCCGGGAGTGTCATAACCAAGAGTGTCGCAAGGCCCGTTGTCGTGCACCAATTCCCATTCGATTCTAGCTCAAAGCGGTGTTTTTGGGTTTTACCCCTAGGTACATCTATGCCAGAGCCGCCTCTACCTGCTTGTATCCAGATAGGGATTTATTTCTTGGAAAACTCACAAAATCTCTAAAATACCAAAATTCTAGGAAGTTCATCTATACTAATCCTCAAAGTCTATCTTAGGGATATGTGCTCTAATTAGAGTTTATCTAAATCTAGCATCCAAGGTTTGTACTAAACTTCCTCTGATACCAACTGTAATTCCCTGACCCCAGTTACCTAGAGTTGGTGCATTATTACTTAACATTGGCATGATACAAGGAAATCATGTCCCGAAAGACCGATCAGTTTAGTAGCCTTTGAAATAATAGATATATTCATAAGGTTTACATTACATCGTAAAATGGAAAACTACAACAACATTTTTTCCATAGACAACACTGAGATCCCATAGATTATCCCTGTAGGTCAGTCATAATATACTTCTTCACATCCTGGAAAAATAAAACATAGAAATGGCTGAGATCAGATGCTCATTAAGGATAACAATATAGAGGAAACTTTCATAAATAAGCATAAATATTTATTTCAATGTATATAACTAAAACAAAAGCCTTTTCAACATAAAATTCATCATAATATGTAAAATATAAATCAAAATAATTCCATTTACTTACTCACATGGATATTCTACTAGTC
This sequence comes from Viscum album, assembly GCA_963277665.1. NCBI lineage: Eukaryota > Viridiplantae > Streptophyta > Magnoliopsida > Santalales > Viscaceae > Viscum > Viscum album. The sequence goes on along the minus strand of OY728130.1, from coordinate 96,419,119 downwards.
AAATAATCACATGCAATATCAACAACCACTTTCATAATGATGGAATGCATAATTCCAAAATTTCATAACCACATAGTCAAGGCCTTATGCCAAGACTAAAAATAATATTTTTTCAAGGCCTTGTGCTAAGACACTAGTTTGTCTCATGAGACCTAACGATGCATCTAGGAGATATAGCGGGATCCACCTGTCACTTACTAAGTCTAATGCATTCCCCATATGAAAATGTTTAAACATAACATAAACATTCGTATTAAAACTTGCATAAAAAATGTCAATACTTTATCCATAAACCATGAATGATATAAAAATAACACATCCATAGTCAAACATATCACAAAAACTTCAATACAATATGGATGATTTGTATCAAAATAAATCAACTTCAAAAAAGATTAAAATTCATCTAATGATGTTGACATAGATGAAAATGATTTGTAATACTCTTTGAGAGAAATATCTCTTTTTCATAAAAACATTTAGAAGTCACACAATTTAAAAAGGAATGCATTTAAAGAAATTTTTGAATCAAATTGTCTCATACCACTTTGAAACTTTTCAAAGGAATTAACATTTTAAAAACATTCACGTCCATATAAATAAATCCTTAAAAACCATTTTGAAAACATTGACATTAATGAGAATGATTTAGAAGAATAAATATTTAACACATTTAAAATGATGTTTTAGTAAAAAATTCCCTTAAAAATAATCCCTTTTAAAACTCTTTTATGAAACATTAGCATGGATAATAAATATGTTACAGTAGATACGTAAAAATAATATCGGATAATAAAAAGATTGTGAAATTTACCCTTACCTAGAACTTTTCCTTAATCGAGGGTAGATTAACCTCCTGTATAATGGTAAAATAATTGTTATTAAATTATAAAATAATCATATACATTAATCTGATATCATATATTATGTTTTAATATTTCTTTTTTAATAATATTTTAGTCTTATCATCGTTTCGGGTGTTAACTGATTTGTTTTCCTTTATATGCTTTGTTATGTAAGTAATGTTTTTTATGGATAGGATGTGTCTTATTCATATTAAGAATTATATTAAGTCTTTAAACATTATTTTTAATCATCTAATGAAAATTATTCTTGAATGGATACGATGGGGAATGAATCTCATCGCGCTTATGGAGACGGTAATCCGTATGTACGCACGAGAGACAATATCATTCTTTTGATATTAAAATGATATATAATTGGATGTTATATCATATATAAGTAATAATTATCATGTTATATTTATTATTTACATCAATTACATATCATTATTATACCCATCCAAATAATAATGTATTGAATAACAATTACACCACGACGTGGAGATGGTAAGCCGTACGTACGCACGTATGGTGACATGTCATTCAAAGGATGGATAGAATAATGAATATGGTTGTACCATATTTATAATAACATTACATTATATATAAGATACAAGATTTATTATTTTAGAATGGAAACAACAAATAAATAGGAAGTGGAAGAAGAAATGAACTTGAAAGAGGTGATGAAATATTTACCTCTTCTTCGGGTTCTCCCTTTTGATTTGATCAAAAGGGATCCTTAGGTTGGATTTATTACTAAATTAAGGCCTATATGATGAAGGGATTACAGTTTAGAGGGTATTTGGGCAGGTTTTGGCCGATCCAAATTTATTTGAAGGTGTAAATTAGAGAGAAGGGGGAGTGCCCTTTTATAAGAGGGGTGAGGGGCACCTTAAGAAAAGCTAGAAATATTATTTTATAATAAAATAATTTTTGGATTATAATGGCTCTAAAATAAATTATTTAAAGGAAAAGGTGGGGATGGGTTGAAAATAATTCAACCAATAGGTTTCATAAATGTTTAGGTCACTATATTAACCTTATCTTTTAGATTTAACTCTTAGTTAAATATTGCGACATTTACCTTGTCTCTTTGTATTTTTATATTATATGGTTAATAAACTTACTATATAATTCCAAGAGAACCCAAAGTGGTTCATTAATGATAAAAATATCATTATATAAGTCTTTTTTATGAACCTTATATTTTTAAGAGTAGAATATCAATTAATAATGTAATATTAGTTTTAAAAACTCTTTTATGTCAATTTTGACACTATTTGGTATTTTGTTTTTTATAAATTCATAAAAGCATTATTACTTCGAAATAAATTCATCTAAAAAACCCTAACATGTCATATTAACCTAGAAAATTATTTTAATTCATAAAAAGTCTCAAATTACATTTATTTTGATATTTATAATATCAATTATTTTAATATTTCATTAATTAGGTAATTACTACATCATCATTGTGTCATAAATAAATTTAAGTATTGAATGTCTAACAATTATAAATAAAATACCATTATGTAGGAAATATTTTTATATTTCTAATGAATATTTATAGTATAATTTATCTTATGTATAACCCTATATTAAAAATGGTTTAGTTATTAAACATTGATTTTAACACTTTTAACTCTTCTTTGAATTAAATAATAATAAATTTCCTAATCTAATCAATGTCGACCTAAAGGATCATATTTTATTCCTAAGGTTGTTTTTTGTCAAATTACACTTATCCATTATAATTAGGACATCTGTTAGGGTAATAATAATATCATTTTTACCCTTAATTACCCTATTTACTTTTAATCGTGGTAAATAAAAGTAAAAAAGTTACTATTCACCAAAAATTATTTTCATATTATTGAACCACATTTTACTTACTGATATCAACTGTGTCTCTCTGAATTTCAAAATTCCACTCACAGAAGCGGTAAAATTAAATTTTATGTAAATTTATAAATGCTCTTAGGAGGTGGGTAAAAAACGGTAAAAAGTTCAATAAAATTTTTATATATCTAAAATTATTATAAAATGAATCCAATTAATTACATTGAACTTATATAGGTATTATGTATATATTTTGACCAAAAATAAATTTAAATAAAATAAATAATTATTTAAATGAAAATTCAGTTTTAACCAATAACGGAGTGTTTTTCACTATTCATCAAAAATTGAAAGTTTTCAAAAACATACCAAAAATTCACCCTAATCTAATTTTGGTATTAAAAATTCAAAAATAAAGTCTATTTTACCAAATTTAAAACATATAAATTTCATTTATTAATTTAAAATTAATTCTCGTTGTCAAAACCAAAAAGCGTATTTTAAGAAATAATAACTATCAAAAGATTGACACTTGTTTATGTCCAATTTCAAAATGAAATTACTTCCAATGACCAAAATTATATTGAATGGTAAAAATATAATCTAATTATACTTCCAAACCATTCAAATGTATAGTTTAACACTATAAAATATTTTGATTAAAAATTTTGTTTTCAGTTAAAATTTAGTATTTTTCACTATTCACCCAAATATGAAAGTTATCCAAAAAACACCAAAACTTTATCAAAACTAAATTTCTAAGTCCCGATTCTCAAGAAGAAGTTTATTTTGTAAAATTTAATATATAAAAGTTTCAAATATTGGATTTAAAATGGGTTCTCCATTAAAAGGCGGTAAAATTTCATTTAAAAAAAATACCTCTTTTATCTGAAAAAATATAATTTGTTCTTATATTATGTCTAAGAAACTCATAATATGGATTATAAAATTATATGGATTATATAAAATTCAAATTTTAGTTTATACTATTCATAACCGCTTTTGAACGGTTAGTTTGGTATGTTGTGGTGCGCTTGAACTCAGTTTTGCGTGTAGTGCAAGTTATTGAACTACATTGAAGAAATAACTACTATGAAATCTTTGGGTGTTACACCTATGTGCCCCGATTAACCTGTTTGATTTTATCAATGATGGTTGTGACGCATTTCTCAAATGTTGGAGGGGTATCTTTGAGATCTTTTTCCTCTTCTTCCCCTACCTCAATATCATCAAAATTTGGTGATGAAGGGGAATTTTAAAACCTAGAAGATGTTATGGAGGCATATTTATCTCCAACAAATTATGAGTATACATCTCAAGGTCCTAAGACTATTGATATAGGGAAAGAGTGTTCATCAACATCCCAAGGTTGAGAAGATGGTAAATAGGAATTTTTAAATACTAAGGAAGTTGATGTGGGGATATCCAAGAATATTTTTCCCTATTCCTCATTGTCATTAGAGGCAGGTGATGTGTCAACATCCTATGATTCTAGAGATGATGTAGAGTTTTCAGCTTATTTGGATGATGTAAGAGAATATTTATATCCTAAAAATGAAATTTTGGCCTCTTTAGATCCTTAAGACACTAATGGGGTACTTTTATTCTGATAATTATCATCTATACTATGATTACAACCATCTTCCTCTTAAAGGGGCTTAGTTGATGTATCATAGATAATGAGGATGGGGTAAATTGTCATGACCCACTGACTTCCCAAATCTAGAGTGATTAACTCTATTAGATTAATGGGAAGCACATAGAATTAACTAAGTTCATTCCAAGTGATGTTAGGTATAGCCTTCATGTCATTGGGATCATTTATCCAGATAGTATTATTCATCATCAGCTACTTCCCCTCCCTTTTATAGATCCCTATGTTTATATATTAGTAGTCTTGGGATATGAAGGGAGTTTTTTCATCATATAACACTCTTTCCTACCCATTGAAAGATTACTTTAGGAAATGGTGATGTTATAAAGGTATTGTTTTATAATTATGGACCCATAACCTTCCCAAGAATATGTTGAAAGTTTTGTCCTGGTGCACCACAATTAACTTAGAGTCAGGTATGAGATCACCAAACTAAGATCTGAGTTTAATCCTTCTGAGTTAATTATTCTCACTCTATCCATATCCATTAATTTTAATATTATAGCGATTTAGGTTTGCCAAACTATAACCCAAGAAGAAGTGGGTCTGGATCATTATAATATTTTTCTTAGAGGAGTTATCAATTATGGATAGATGAATATTGATGTCATCTAGTTCTCCAAATATATAAAATGTCCTAATATGATCTGGTATAACTTCTTATAGATCTTTCTCCATAAAGAAAATGGTGGGATGAAATTTGGAAGGGCGATTCACTATATGATATGATTTGGTTATAACAACTTTAGCCTAAATGTTTTGAGGGATTAAGAGGGCCTCAAGAAGGGATTATATAGATCTAAAGAGATATAATTAGAATCTAGAATAGATAATTTAGAAAAAATGAGTAGCTACTTATGGATATCATATTTATAAACCAACATCCCACACTTTGTATCTTGGTGTGGATCCTTGGTATTCATCCTAGAATTCATCGCTAACTGTGTCAAAAAAATCCTTTCCTTGATCAAAACAGAAGGGAATTATTATGGATCATAAGTTGGGATGAACTATCTTTCTCATTGGTTGGAACTAACTAAACAACCGAATATCTTCAATTTGGTCCTCCAATATTATGTGATTTGAGTGATCCCTAGATGATTTAGGATCTAATCAATGCTCATTTTAGGATCATTAGAGAGATTTTATTTAGGATTATATGGTGTATATAGCCTTAGTAGAAATGGTTCCTAGATATCATGGTCTATTACATCCTCATTTTCTATGACTGTTCTCATCTCATCCCCATCAAGTTCGTATACATCTTCTTTGTCATAGAAATTATTTGTTAAGTGGATCACATTAATGGAACTATATTTGGATTATTTACCTAATGAGGACTTCATTTGTAATGACTCAAAAATTTCCATGTAATTTTTTTAATTATTTCGGATTATTATGAGTCTTCGAAAATTGACAGTGTGTGATTCTGAGGCCCGGTGTGCCCGAAATGTATTTCTGAACTTTTTTTCGAGTACATTCATTAAATACACAGGTGGTGTTTTCTATGTTTTTAACTGGTGCTCAGATTAAAAATACGAGTGCACCGTTGAATCTGTAGTGCCGGGATTCACTTAAGGGAAGATTCACTTCAACCGTTGTAGGTGGGGAGAAAAAGTTAAATTTTGGACTTTTTAAAGAAAAGTAAAATAACATGTAATTGTTATTTTAATTGTTTTTCTTTTTCCTACCGTTTATTGAGTGGCAGTGATGGGGACCACAGAGGTGGTCTGACCTTTAATTATGGGGTTTTAATTGTATGGTTCCACTTTGGTTACATAACCACCCCTCACGTAATTAATGAGGCACTTTAATTACGTCAATTAATGAGGCACATTAATTACGTCAATTAATAAAGATCATTAATTCCTCAAGGCATTGCTCACCTTTCCCCCCCTCCTATTAAAATGGAGTTCATGGTGGGGTTTTCACACAGATTCTTCAACCGAGGAAACTCTGGCGGAGTTCTGCGGTGACATCCACTGACGGAGGGTGGAAGCTAAGGCGGCAACGATCAAGGATCAACGAACGTGAATGAATCCATCCAACGTGGACGCTCCTCCAGCTGTGACTGCAACACCTCTAGAGAATCTTGAGGTAGGGGGTTTACATGCTTTTATGTTCCCTCTCTTCCCATTTGTGAAAAATATAACGAACGCGGACCAACCGACTAATAGGTTGATCCACGTCTTGTCTAAACATGTGGGTGGTTGTTGTGGGGTCTTAAATTCAGGGATTAATCTTCCTTTTGATTATTATTAATTTTCCTCATGTTTAAAATGATAATGCATAGGGTGTGGGAAAAAACCCAAAAGACCCAGACCCTCCACTAAAATTGTCCTTGGTGTGTTCTTCGTGGTGGAACAATGAACGTGGCAGCAAGGCTTACTTGAGGGCCGCGAAATGACGGCAGGATCTCGAGAGGACTGTAGGCGCATCCGGAAGGAAGAACGGACCACCGGGGATCACTTGGTGGCCCATGGAAGAAACTTCAGTGTGGAACCGGCATGGTGGCACCGACGACTGGCACCGACGAATGAGGGCGGTGGCCGGCAACTACTGGCCATAGTGGAAGAGTGGCATCGCTCGGTGCCGCGGTGGTCAGACGGGCGGCCAGCAGCGGCCAACCACGGAGGTAGAGGTGGTGCGTCATCACGTGCCATGTTGAAGGGCTGCAGCTTTAAGTCGTAGCGGTGGAGAGATACAGAGGACCCACCTTCTATGGTTCTATGGGTGAGAAGGTGGCGCCACCTGGTGTCGCCCTTAATTAATCCAAATGGCTCCTTTGAGCTGTTCGGGAGCCGGCGACCGCATGACCACGACACGGGTCATGCCACCGAGTGGACTGGACTACCTGGTGGACTAGGCCAGCCTAGGACAGTTCGGGTCAGACCAAGATCAGGTCGGATCAAACCGAATAGGGTCAGGTCGGCCCAGACTAGGACAGACCGGACCCGGACCCCTCTCGGACCCCTCTCGGACCCAGAAACGCATAAAAGAATAAAACTTGCAAAATGGAAGTTTTTTTGATGAACCGTCTGCGGAGATGGAATCCTTGGATAGAGATGGTCCTTTTGAGATACTCCATTAGAGTTTTGGAGAAAATTGGAGTATTTCCATGTTGGATCGACTCTGAATCCAACTGGTTCCTCGGTACTAAAATACCAATAACTAACAGAGTGGGTGCCCAATCGACGCGCCGTCTGTGGCCTAAGGACCCTTGTTACAAGGCGTTCCTTTGGAGATAATCTAAGTGAGTTTTTACATATTTTGACATGTGACTTGGGTTGGATCATACTTGAATCCAATTGGTCCCTTTTTACAAAAGTGCACATATCTCACAGACCGGGCGTCTGATCGACGCGTCATCTGTCACGTTTGGACCCCTATGAAAGGGTGGTCCCTTAGGTATAATTTTTGTGATAATTAGTACCAGTTTATATATGATTGATGGCTTTAGGAGTAGAATATTTTTGAGATCAGGTGTGCTTCGTGCGGGAATCCAGTGGCTGGTTGTGACATGAAGAAGAAGAGCGACCAATATGGGTCAGCATCAGAAACTCCAGATTGGGATGATCTAGATGTATGAAAAATCATTCCTACCTCTGTACCAGTGACCAATACAGGTCAGCACCGGCAGCCAATACGGGTTAGCACCAACAACCAATACGGGTCAGCATCTAGCGACCAATACGAGTTAGCACCAGCAACCAATATGGGTCAGCATCTAGCGACCAATACGGTTCATCATATAGTGATCTATACGGGTCAGCAGTATAGTTACTACGGATAGGATGATCTGGATTTACGATCATTCATCCCTATCCTAGTAACCTTGAAGTTATACCATTATAGTGAGTTGTCTCTTTTCTTTGTGCTTCATGATTTATATCATACTTGTAATATTTCCTTTGTGTTATTTCTTGTTATTTTTTCCTTTTTGGATTACTGAGAGACCGCCGGGGGTCTTTGGGTCCCCTATTGAGTTGTTATACTCACCCCTACATGGGATACTCCCACACATGTGTGTCTGGTTCAGACTACTGATGCTCTGAGGTAGAATTTGGAGGATCAGGACTTGGTGGAGCTTAGTGCGATGGGAGAAGTCAATATCCTCTTCTCCAACTTCAGAATTATAGTTACTACCCTCCCGATAGATCTCTAGGGAAGATATGATAGCTGTTCAATTTCTTTTTGGTTTCTAGGGCTTGTATTTCGGGCCACTGTTTCATTTTATAGTTCTACCTGTGCTTGTACATTACTCTCATGGTTATACCTTACTTTTTTTGTTTTTTTACTTTAGTTTCCCTTTTTGAGTGTATATAGATCTATAAGGCAATGTCTTCCCTGTTTGGGAAAATCCTTCAGGTTCTAGTCACCAACCCTTGGCCTATAGAAGGCGGGCATGGGGTATTCACGTCCGAGCCCTATGTGACGGGTCATGAAAAAGTGGTATCATAGGGTGGTCAGTTCTACTAGAAGAACTAAGATTCTACTTTTAATAATGCAATGGTGTAAAGTGTCTTGAGTTTGGTTTTCAGTACAGGTAGTCTAGTGTTGGTGTGGCGGCCAACGTATCCATACACTAGGACCCTAAATTCTATTTTCCAACTCAATACATGGAAATATCAGTTGCTAATGTTTTGAAAAGTTTTCTTGGTCTTTATTGAGTTAGCTCACCAGGTATAACTTATTGACCATGGTGCATCTGTTTCTTATAGGATGACTCCACAAAGACTGCCAGCCAGGATTCCAGTTAGAAATTCTGACAATATCCCACTAAGAACTAAGGCATTGGTACAAGGACCACTCACAGTGATGTCACCTTCAGGTGGTGTACTAGTAGCACCACCACCTGTTGAACAGCAGATACCACCAGTGGATCATGCACGCCAGCTGAGCACCTTGCATGAGTTCTAGAAACAAAGGCCTCTGAGGTTTCAAGGTGAGACGGACCCCCAGGAAATAGAGGACTAGATTGAGGCAGTTCCATGGGTCTTTTTCTTAGTAGATACACCCACCGACCATATGGTGATCTTGGTCGTAGGCCTTCTTTAGGGATCATAAGGACAATGATGAAGCTCAATGCTCTAGGTGCATGAGGAGATGACCCTCACCTAATTGGACTTTGAGAGCCTTTCTAGGGCGGAGTTCATGCCAGCAACACTATGCTCTGTGTGTATTCAGGAGTTGTTGCATCTGCAGTAGGGTAGACAGACTGTGGCTCAGTGCTCTGTGAGATTTACTGACCTCTCCCGATACTCCACTGACATGGTACGGGACCCTTACTTCAGGGCTTAAAACTTTGAGCAGGGGCTCCGGTGAGAGATCAGAGTTGTGATACTTTCTCTCACCATCCTGATGTAGTCTGGGGTGATAGAGAGGGATTTTTTATGGAGAGCTTCCTTGCCGAGTAGTCACTAACATTGAGATCCCCTACCGGATGACAGGTAGCAGAGTCATCTGTAGCCGGCAGTAGACAGACGACGTAGAATCCCAATAGGGATAGACCTTCTGAAGGGAGACCCCAGGATGCAGAGTTAGAGGTGCAAGGCTCGAGAGGTCGAGGGAGCCACCAGAGAGGCATGATCTGTTTTCTTAGGGGGTACAGGGTCACAGAGGTCATGATTGTATGACTCCCCACAAGGAGGATTGGTAGACGGTGGAGGGTCCACTGAGGTAGCGGTAGTGGTAGGAGCATGAGCTTCATCCAGGAAGCGGACAAGGCTAGGGAGTAGGACATGCAACGAGAGGTGGTAAGGGTCACCAGTCACTACCACCACCACCCCCAAGAGGTTCACCACAAGCTCAGGAAGCAGGTGGATGGGGATAGGGCCAGCTACAGGTAGTATAGGCTCAAGATCCTGACATCCCTGAGATGATGTGAGGTATGATCTGTATCTTCTCTACTTTATCAGCAATGCTTATTAACATGGGTGTTATCCATTTTTTCCTTGTCTCGGACTTAGGTTAGGACTCTGATATTTTGATTGAGCTTTTAACTCAACCTTTGCGTTTGGGTACTCCTACGGGAGGAGATTCAGCGGTCACACACTGGTGCCGACAGTCTGATCTTACTCTCAGAGGAGAGAGTTTCATATGGGATCTTCTAGTTGTAATGTTTAATCCTTACCACGTCATTCTAGGCATGGAATGGCTATCAGTATTTCATGCATAGATTGACTGATTGAGACGTACAGTGCGATGTACGCATAGATATGGAGGCCAGTTTTCCTTTGTTGGTGAGAAGGAAAATAGAGCAGCATGAGATGGATTTGTTCTTAGGAGGGTGCATTCGATTACATATCATCTGTCTTACTTGACCTTTGACACAGTGGATGAGGAAAGTCCACATTTTCCAATGGTGGTGGACAAGTATGAGGACATCTTTCCAGAAGATGTCCTAGGACTACCTCCTTATAGAGAGGTAGACTTCCAGATTGACTTGTACCCATAAATAACACCGATATCTACACCAGCATATCAGATTTCCCCTATGGAGCTTCAGGAGTTGATGGTACTGTTGGAGGACTTACAGAGGAAAGGATTCATAAGGCCTAGTGTTTCTCCATGGGCATCCCCAGTGTTGTTTTCCAAGAAGACATATGGAATTTTGAGGCTATGCATCGACTTTCAGCACCTAAACCAGGTGATTGTGAAGAACAAGTATCCTCTATCAAATATTGATGATCTGTTTGATCAGTTTAAAGGATAAAAGTGTCTCTCGAAGATAGAACTCATATTAGGCTATCATCAACTAAGGTACAGGATGATGACATACCAAAGACAGCCTTCAGATGTCGGTATGGACATTACGAGTTCTTGGTGATGCCATTCAATGTGACCAACACTCCAGCAGTGTTCATGGGGCTCATGAATAGGATCTTTCAGGCACACCTTGATCGCTTTGTGGTGGTCTTCATCGATGACATCTTTATGTATTTGGCATCTGAGGAAGAGCATGTTTTACACTTGAGGATAGTTCTGGACACACTCCAGGAGCACTATTTATATGGGAATCTCTCGAAGTGTGAGTTTTGGATATGAAAGGTACACTTCTTGGGACACATCATCTCAGAGGATAGAGTTGTAGTGGATACAATGAAGATTGAGGTAGTACTTCCTTGGGAGCAACCAAGGAGCGTTACTGAGGTGTGGAACTTCCTTGGATTAATAGAATACTATTTGAGGTTTGTACCTGATTTTTTCAGAGTATCATCACCTATGACTACCTTGATGAAGAAGGGAAAACCCTTCCTGTGTATAGGGACATGCCAGTAGAGCTTTCAAAAGCTGAGGCATAGCTTGACCAGTTCTCTCATCCTGAGGTTGTCGGAGGAGGGCACTGACTACATGGTTTACTGTGATGCAATAGGGACCAGACTCGGTTGTATCCTCATGCATGATGATGTAGTGATTGCTTATGGATCATGAAAGCTAAGGCCTCATGAGTAGAATTATGCGACTCACGACTTGTATTTGGTAACATTAGTCTTCGCACTGAAGATGTGGCAACACTGCTTGATGGGCGAGTGGTTAATTGTTTACTCAGACCATAATAGTCTTAGATATATCTTCACACAGGAAGATCTAAATCTAAGATAGTGATGTTGTCTAGAGTTCCTCCAGGACTATGTATTTGAGATAGTCTATACTCCTGGAAAGGGGAATGTAGTGGTAGATGCACTTAGCTGAAGATCGAGTTTGCAGCTACTGAATGAGGCTTCAGATCAGTTAGCCTCACTTCAGATATCCTACATGGATAGAGATGAGATAGTCTACCTCCATTTGATGGTAGTTTTCAATCCACTCATTCAGTGATTCAGGGAGGTTCAACTCGGATATAGCAGCTCTGAGACTACACGTGATCAAATATCCTTAGTCCATGCACTGGACAGATATTCTGAAGGTGGGGAGTATGCTATCTTTTTCAGAAGACGTACAATTATACCAGTGGCGCTATGAGAGTAGGTTCTGAGGGAGTTCTATACATCCCCCTTGGTACTACATCTAGGCATGATGAAGATGTATCAGGACCTATGGCATCAGTACTGGTGGCTAGGGATGAAGAAATTTGTGGAGGAGTTTTTTTCTAGATGCCTCACTTGCCAGCAAGTGAAGGTCGAGTACCAGGTACCAGCAGGATTGACCCAACCCCTTAAGATACCACAGTGGAAGTGGGAAGGGATATCGATGGAATTCATGATGGGGTTACCATATACGTCCAGAGGGCATGATACCATCTGGTTGATTGTTGACCGACTCACCAAGTCAGCCCACTTACTTGTTATTCGAGATAAGGGTTTGATAGAGAGCTCGGGACATCTCTACATTCAGGATATCATGGGACTACACTGAGTGCCTTTGAAAATTGTCTCAGACCATGATGCATGCTTCACATCACGGTTATGGAAATTATTCTAGGAGGCTTTCGGAACTCAGCTTCGCTTGAGCACAGATTTTCACCCGCATACATATGGTCAGACTGTGCAGGACATCCAGACCATGGAGGACATGCTTCATGCATGTGTACTAGATTTTGGTCACAGTTGGGAGGACCACCTACCCTTGGTGGAGTTCACATACAACAACAGCTATCACTCCACCATTGGTATGACCCCTTTTGAGTCATTGTACAGACGATTGTGCAGATCGCCCTTGTGCTAGATGGATCTAGGAGAGCCAACACTCGTGGTTCTAGAGATGGTATAGGATACCACTAAAAAGGTGTAGGTCATCTGAAAGTGGATGAAGACTTCACAGAAATGATAGAAGTCCTATGCTGATAGGTGACAGAGACCACTAGACTTCTAGGAGGGGGGTTGTGTATTCTTGTGAGTATCCCCACGATGGGGACTACGAAGATTTGGCCAAGGCGACAAACTCTCACAGAGGTTTATCAAACCATTCATGATACTATAGAGGATTGGAAAGGTGTCATACCACTTGGAACTGCCACCGTAGTTGGAGAGGGTGCACGACATCTTCCAAATATCCCAGCTAAGAAGATACAATGCATGACCCATCTCACATCATCAACCATGGTGAGTTGGAGATTGACGACGGGGTGACTTTTGCGGAGTACCCAGTGGAGATAGAGGATCGACAGGAGTGTATCCTTCATGTGCGGTCGATACCTCTAGTGTGTGTTCTTTGGTAGCATGGGAATCTCCAGAAGAGCACATGGTAGAGAGAGGCTCATATGCGTGCCCAGTACCCCTCCTTGTTTGTGTATCCCTGTTTGGATTTCGCGGATGTAAATCCCTAAGGTGGGGATAATGTAAAGACACTAAAAATTCCATGTAATTTTTTTTAATTATTTGGGATTATTAAGAGTCTAAGAAAATTGACGGCGCATGATTCTGAGGCCTAGTATCTTCAAAATTAATTTCTAAACTTTTTTTCATGGCGTTTTCTATCTTTTGAACTGATGTTCGGATTAAAAATCTGAGGGCACCGTTGAATCCGCAGCGCTGGGATTTTCTTAAGGGAAGTTTCACTTCAACCATAGCAGGTTGGGAGAAAAAGTTAAATTTTTGACCTTTTAAAGAAAAGTAAAATAACATGTAATTGTTATTTTATTTCTTTTTCTTTTTCCTACTGAGCGGTGGTGGTGGGGACCACGAAGGTGGTCAGAAATTTAATTATGGGGTGTTAATTGCACAGTTACACTTTGGTTGCATAACCAGCCCTCACGTAATTAATGAGGTACTTTAATTACGTCAATTGATGAGGCACATTAATTATGTCAATTAATGAACCTCATTAATTCCTAAAGGTGTGCTCGCCTTTCCCCATCCTATTTAAAAGGAGCTCGGGGTGGGGTTCTGGCACAAATTATTCAAGAGAGGAAACTCTAGTGGAGTTCTGCGGTGATATCCACCGATGGGGGATAGAGGCTTGGGTGGAAAAAACCGGGATCAATGAATGTTGATGACTCCATCCAAAGTGGATACTCCTCCCACCATGACCGTGACACCTCCAGAAAATCTTGAGGTAGGGGGTTTACATGCTTTGATGTTACCACTCTTCCCATTCTTGAAAAATATAATGAATGCAGACCAACCAACTAACGAGTTGATCCGCGTATCATCTAAACATGCGGGTGGTTTTTGTGGGCTATTAAATTCAGGGATTGCTCTTCCTTTTGATTATTATTAATTTCACTTATGTTTAAAACGCTAACGCGGAGGGCATGGGCTGAAACCAACAGGGTTCAGACCCTCTGCTAAACTTGTACTTGGTGAGTTCTTCATGTCATAACAACGAACGTGGTGGGAAGGCATATTTGAGGGCCATGAAATGATGGAGGCATCCCAAGAGAACTGTAGGTGTGTCCGAAAGGAAGAACGGACCACCAAGACTCACTTGGTTGCATGTGGAAGAAACTTTAGCACGGCGGCTCCAACAACTGGCGCTGGTGGACAAGGGTGGCGGCTAGCAGCCACCGACCGTATTGGAAGAGCGGTGTCACTCGGTGTCGTGGTATTCGGACAGGTAGCAGGCAGTAGCCGACCATGAAGGCGGAGGCGATGCGCCATCATGCGTTGCATTGAAGGGTCATGGCTTGAAGTCACAGTGATGGCGAGCTACATAGTACTCGCCTCCTGTGGGTCTGCGGGTGACAAGGTTGTGCCACCTAGCACCGCCCTTAATTAATCTGAACTGCTCCTTTGAGCCATTCGGGGGTCGGTGACCGCGCGACCCTGGTGTGGGTCACACCTGTGAGTAGGACAGACCACCCGACAGACCGGACTGGTCCACGGCCCAAGCCCGTTTGGGCCAAGCCAGGTTAGACCCAGACCGGTTCGGGTAGGGTCAAACCGAGTCGGGCCAGGTCAGACCAGACTCGGGCCCCTCTCAGGCCCAGAAACACATAAAAGGTTGTAACTTGCAAAATGGACATCTGTTTGATGAACTGTCTACAACAGTGGGATCCTTGGAGCGAGACGGTCCTTTTGAAATACTCAACAAGAGTTTTGGAGAAAGTTGTAGTACTGCCAGGTTGGATCGACTCTGAATCCAACTGGGCACTCGGCACTAAAATGACAATAACTAATAAACTGGGTGTCTGATCGATGCGTCGTCTGTGGAATAAGGACCTTTTTGACAAGTAAGTCCTTTAGAGATACTCTAAGTGAGTTTTGATAGAGTTTTATGTGCGACCTGGGTTGGAGCAGACTTGAATCTAACCAGGCCCTTTTTATAAAAGTGCCCATATCTCACAGACCGGGCGTTCGATCGACGTGTCGTCTGTCACATTTGGACCCCTATGACAGGTCGGTCCCTTGGGTATGATTTTTGTAGGACTTCGTACTGATTGAAATATGACCAATGGCTTGAGAGGTAGAATCATCCAGAGATCATGTGTGTTTCATGCGGGAATCCAGTGGTTAGATGTGACAAGAAGAAGAAGAGAAACCAATATGGGTCGGCATCAGAAACTCCAGAGTGGGATGATCTAGCTCTAAGACTAATAATACCTACCTCTGTACCAGTGACCAATACGGGTCATCACCAGTCACCAATACAGGTCATCATCAGTGACCAAAATAGGTCAGCACCAGTGACTAATACGGGTCACCATCTAGCGACCAATACGGGTCATCACCAGCGACCAATACGGGCCAGCATCTAGTGACCAATATGGGTTAGCATATAGTGACCTATATGGGTCAGAAATAGAGTTAAAACTGATATGATGATCTGGATTTATGACCAGTCATCCCTATCCCAGTAACCTTGAAGTTATACCATTAGAGTGAGCTATCTCTTTGCTTTGTGCTTCATGATTTAGATCAAGCTTGTGACATTACCTTTGTGGTATTTCTTGTGATGTTTTCTTTTGTGGATTACTAAGAGACCTTTGAGGGTCTTGGGGTCCCCTACTGAGTTGTTATACTCACCCCTGCACAGGCTCTGCCCGCACGTGTGTGTTTGGTGCAGACTACTGATGATCTGAGGCAGACTTTGGAGGTTCAGGACATGGTGGGGCTCAGTGTGATGGGACCAGTCGAGATCCTTTTCTTCAACTTTAGATTTACAGGTACTACCCTCTAGGTAGATCTATAGGGCAAATGCGATAGTTGTTTACTTTATTTTCAGTTTCTAGGGCTTTTATTATGGCCCACTATTTCAGTATACAATTGTAATTATGGTTATACTTTACTCACATGGTTATACCTTACTTTTTTGGTTGTTTACTTCAGTTTCCATTTTTGAGTGTGTACAGATCTCTAAGGCAATTCCTTCCCTATTCAGGAAAAGTCTTCAGGTGCTAGTCACCAACCACTGGCCTATGGAAGGCGGGCATGGGTTAGTCATGTCCGGGGGCTATGGGACGGGTCATGACATCATTTAATGGCGTGATGTTTATTTCTTTTTTTGGTGGGATGGTTCCAGTCCTCCCAATGATAGAGAAAATAATTCCAAGGGGGTCTGGATGGGCTTGGTCAATAGTGATGACTCTTTCTCATATATCTATTTTCATCATTGGTGATTACTTAAATTATTAAAAGATTGTGGTGGTGAATATATCGCCTCTAGTATTGTAGGGGGATATGGGGTCACAATTGGATAGTTTAGTTTCACCCTAAACAAGTCATGTTCCTGGTTGATTGATTTATTGGTCATCCAATCATCAAATTTTTATACACACTTTTTTGATATTTCCTATCATTCACCTTATTCCTCTGGTGAAGTGGAAGAAATATGGGTCACCTATATAGAGGGTCTTCCCAACTTGACCAGTCTAGAATCAACCATCATTTAGAGTATATATTTGAAAATAAATCATTATTGGAAGTTATGGTTGAGCATTTGATAAAGAGGGAAGAAATCAAGGTGGTTATTTTGACCGAATTCATTAGGCTTCCTAGCCTTTGGAAACATTAAAAAAAATTACAAGGAATCAATAAAATAACCTAAGACTTACTTTTGGGGAAGGAATAAAATTTATCCCAATGATATTTAAATTTAAAATTATTTCCTTTCTGTTAGGGGCCTTGTTTTTGTTTTCATCAATCAAGGGGAGGGTTTGCATGATATTTCATAGGCTTGGTTTCTTGAGATTGTATTTTTCAAGCTTAAGTGTGATAGTTATAGCCTCTACTCTACCAATCTTCTTCATTTTCATTAATGTCATCAAACAAGACTTGGTCTTGAACCACTGAATGGACTCCTCTAAGTTATGCACCATGGCTAAAAACTCTCAAAATTCGATGAAGTATTTCTGTTGAAGTAGTGGTATATGTTGTTCATCAAGAAGATTCTCAATGCAAATATCCAAAAACTTCTTATAAAGAAGATTAATATTTATAGAGTAATTTAGTCCCTTATATCTAGAAATAAATATTGTGACCCTCTCATTTTCACATTATTTTCAATTTGAGAGGTCAAAAATAGTCATATTCTTTAGAATTGAGTTTAATTGATAAAGGAACGGTCTTCACATATCTTCTTAATTAGAAATTAACCCTACTGGAAAATTAATATACCAGATGAATTCTGGTTCTTCCAAGTTATATAAAAATCATCTATATTTTTCACATTTTATTTCTCCAGCATCCCCATCATGGGACCACATTGATACAAAAAGTGTGTAAAGTTTTTCTTTGGATCCCCCATACCATTAAAATGGGGAAATTAGGGTTCTCAAAATTAGGTGTTGGAGGAGTATCATCCACCCAATTGGGGTATTACTTCCATTTTGATTGTATTTCCACATTTATCCCCTCCATAGATTCTATTTGAGTAGTGAGAGACTCAATGGAGTCAAGTATCATTGGTGGAAATTTCATCTGGGAAGATTCCTTGGTAGGATACATTGGAAGAACCTGATACAGTTGACCTACCTTTTTTAGTTTTCAGTATTCTATTTAAGCTATATTGGGTTAGCTTTCATGATAATGTGTTGGATGAACTAGTAGAGGAAAATCTTGGTATTCTTCAGCTATCAAGTTTAAATAAACTAATGGATTGGAACCATACTCGGATGGGTAATTAAAATCTACTCTTATAGGATTAATGTTTCCTTTTAGTTGAATTTATATTACCAGGGAGGCATTGGCCTCTATGTGAAAATTATATTTATTAGGAATATTTCCTTTGATAAATTCGATGTTGAGCTACCTCGATTATTATAGTTTAGTTTTATATTGGGAAAATCTCTCCTTGGTGCAAATAGATTCAATTTCCTTGAGTGATTGGTTAGCGTTGGATGTTTCCACACCCTTTCCTTTCTCCAAAGCTAAATCATTCCAATTAGTTTGTAACTTGGAACTCAGATGAGTTCCTAGATTCTAATATTTCTTCTTATTCTGAGCATGTATTCATTTTTCATTGATGTGTTAAATGTATCAAGTGGACGCCTCATCATCCCATCCTTTAATGTTAGGGTTATTCTTGGATTTACTCATGATACTAACACCAATTAAGTTCACCTATTAATTGTGCATAACATGAAACATTTATCCATATTTCTCATAGTTTCAATTGGATTCACCAACCTCATAATATCTTCCATGGGGTAGATTATGACCCCCCTTAACATTTTCCTTCTTAGTGGGTCACTTTGTCTTATAGACCCTATAATGATTGGACTTACCTCTTCAGTGGATGGTGACCCTAAGGGAGTATTTAGATTATTCAATTAATATTTATCTTATTAGATTGGAGGTATAATTTAATGAGAGTAACTATGAGTTTTTTCATTCTTACAGAACTTCTCTCAGCCTGGAGAAAACCGATTTACTAGATGAATGGGTGATATAAATCCCCACATCCCTACAAGATGGGGTTGTTTTGATTCTTTCACCTTCACATTCTAGATTAATTGTGGCTTTGATGACCTAATGGGGGGTGATTATGTAAAAAATTACTTCATCTATTCATATTGGTGTTACTCCTGCAATATTGTGGTAGTAAAAACTATCGTATCCTTTTCTATTTTTTGAGAATAATTCAAAATGGGATGGGTGTAGCATACTTTATGGGCTTGATAAACTCACCAATAGAGGTTTATCTATGATTTTGGGATTTACCTACCTCAAATGGGATGCATGTTTGACTCTCTTGGCTCCTTGATGTAAGAGCTAATTGATATCTTTATCCCATCAAGTACATCATTTCTAGGCCTTAATAATGGTAGGGTGTTGATTTATAGACTGACTAGAATATGTGGTGTTAGATCCTAATTGTTTTTTGGAACTAATACCAATACATGTTACACTTTCTAATGAACTATATTTAAAATAGTTGGGGAAAAATTTAAGTCTCCATATTCTCCCCACCCTCTAATATGGACATCGGGTGGAGAATTCATAATTAACTAGCATAGTACCTTCATGCTACTAAGATAGACCTGTTGGAGGTCTCTTTATGACTTTGGATGTCATGAAAAGGATAGGGAATCCAAGTTAATCTGGTGATAAAGCTTAATTACCACCTCAATAAGGTTGGTGTACTCCCCATAAGAGAAATAATTTACCTTGAGATAATGAAGATTCATCCATAGTTTTAAGTGAAGATAATTCATGAATTCCTCTTTAAAAATCTTTGTAATTTCATATTGGGAGGTTCATATGGCCCAGAAAATTTCTGTTATATCACATTTGGATAGCTCTTACCATATAACCATGTAAATATCCTCATCCTTAGAGAGATATTCCTTGACCTGGTCTGAATATAAGGGTTGTTTTCTTATTTCATCATTAAAAGTAATTTGATCATCTATAATTTATTTCATTGAATCAAAGGATTATTGATCTGAAGGAGATTCGGATGATGTTCGCTAAAATGGACTATCCCTTGGCTAGGATGAAATATCACCAATAAATGGTGAGGAAATTGGTGCAGTTGACCTTGAATTCTTGAGTGCCTCCTCATATAAGGGGAAGACTTTTTATTGGGATGAGAAGCACTTATAGGGAGGAACTTCATAGTGAATTCCATGGGAAGGACTTCAATTATAAGGACTCATCCTTAAATAATCTATAGATTAAATCTTTATAAATTAATTCATATTATTTAATTCCAAAAAAAATTAGGTTTAAAGTTTTAAATAATTTGTTCATCACCATTACAAAATAAAATACTACATCACAAAGTGGACACTTCCACTTAGTATCCATTTTATCCATAATAAAAAACTTTTAATATATAATAAGTTTTTTCCATGACATATCTTCACAATTTTTATTTTAACCTTATCCTTATCCCTAATCATCATTAGAACCCTATGAAAAAAATTAAAAATTTGGGATGAGCAAAAAAATATCAGTAAGGTACATATAAAAATAAATAAACTTATTAGTCCATGAATACACATTATAAAAATTTTCCTTTTTCATAATACATTTTTAACTTAAAATAATCATTTTCTTACCCATGAAATCAACTTCTATGCCCAAATATTTTCATAAAATATTTCATAATAAATATTAAAGGAAAAATAAAATCATAAAGATTTCTTTACATTCATTAAAAACTCATGAAAATTTTTTTAAAGCTATACATTTCATCCTTAATAAGTAACATAAGTTTTACTTTAAACTTACGCTCGTTGGCATACCTTGTGAAATCATATGATTTCTTTAAGAACCCATAAAAATAATAAGTAAATAATCTAAGTAACTTGGGTCATAATTTTCATATCACTCTTACAATAACTCCTACAAATAGAATAACCTACCTAGTGAGTTTCAATAATATCTCAGGAACAGGTTAACTTCTTCCCTTTACCCAATGCATTGGAGATCTATATTCAGCTCACCCTTCATCATAACATATATCAGGATCACCCATCAAAATGAGCTATATCATTCTAATCCACAATCATAAATAATTTATATGAACCAAAACATAATCATAACACATTAAAGGTTTCATTTTCATCATTACACTCATAAAAATATTCTTTTTACCCACAATAAAAAATATTTCCAGATATCGAAATATCCATTCCATTTAAAACCCTTTTTGAAAATATCCAAAAAAAATTAAGAATTTTTTTATTTAAATAAAATATGGAATACTATAAAGGAATAAAAATATAAAATAATTCTTACCTGGAGGTAAAAACCATTGATGTCGTATACATTAAAATAGAACATTCTTTTTGCCTTTTTGTCAAAAGTTTCGTATAAAATGCATAAAAATATTCCTTTTCAAAAACTTTGAAATAAAGTAAAAATAGACATAAAATTTACTTTATAATTTATTTATGTCCATATAAATACATTAATAAAATAATTTTAATAATATGGTCATGGAAGAATAAGATTTAGAAAATATATATTTAAAACATTTAAAACGAGGTTTTTAAGGTAAAGTGTCTCTGATCTTGAGTCTGAATTGTCATGTGCGTTATTTATATTCCTAAATAATAATATTATGTTAATTATTTAATTTATTAATAACATTTTTCAATTTTATTATTCATTTTATTTGACTTATATCCATGTTATACTTAATTACTTAATTGATTAAGTTTATTTCTAACCTTTTGAGGATGTTTGGTTCATAAGTCCAAAATGACTTTGGTAGGTTGAATTTGGTCAAATGGATCATGATTATATCATTTAAAGAATATTAATAATGTTATAATTATAATTTTTATACAATAATTATACTTTTATAACCAACTATGTGATATTGTTATGAAAAATGAATTATATTACAATCATGGAGACGGTAGGTCGTACGTATGTATGAGTAATGTTTCCATTTTTCAATGAACATGATGGAAAAAGGTACATATAATTTTATACTCATATAATTATGATTACATAATAAATATAATATTATCTCTTTAAATACACTTATATATACCATCCATGTGAGGCGGTAATGAAGAGCAAATCACATCTCTTCATAGCGGTGGTAATCCACACGTACCAACGAACGTCGTTATAATTTTTAAATAGATGGAAAGGTAAGAAAATAGATTATATATTATATTTATATAATTATAATAATTTAATTAATATCATATACATACATTAAATCTATCATTATAACCATCTGTGAGATACGAATATCTAAAATGAATTACATCAGTTCGTGGGGTGTTGGTCGGTCGTACACATGAACGAGGGCTTCATTTACCATTTTATGCAAGAAAAGATGGATAAAGGTTATTCCACAAACATAATAACATATAATTCTATGGTATATAGTTATTTTATTATATTTTAAGATAGTTTTGAGGATATAGAATAAGAAATAAAATAAAAAACACTTAGTTAAGTACTTTACCTCTTCTTCAGACAACCACCATAGGTTTAAACCTTTGGCCTCATACGGTGGGTATTATAATCAAAACTACTCTAGGAAGTGGTTAGGGGTGTTATTAAGGTATTTGTATAGGTATTTTCCATGTAAGCTGACTCTTAAAGAGTGTATATGAGAGGAGAGGGGTGTCCTTTTATAAGTGGGGGAGAGGACACACTTGGAATTTTTCAAAAGATTAAAATATATTAATGTCTTAATCAATAACATAGGATAAAAAATATACCATTTCAAAATAATATGTGTGATAGGGTATAAATATGGTCATATAATAGGGTTTACACAAGTTTTCAGGTCATTTTAACTCATATATTTTTTGTTTTAAACCTTTTAACCCATTTTAACTCTTATTGTGGTAACTAATTTTTTTACCAAAGTTACTATTCATAATGAACAAAAATCGGAGTGAAATCGTTCAAAAAAATTGGTCATTATGATTCAAAATATTTATTTCATTTTATTAAATTTAATTAATTTAATTTAAAAAAATTAATTTTAAAATAAACCCACAAAACAAGACCAAAACGGTTTTTTAGAAAAATTCCTTTTTAGTATAAAAAAATTTTTATACCAAATTAAAGTTTAATAATTATTATAATGATATTTATTGGATTATTTTTAATCAAAATGTACTAATTAAATTTTTAGAAAACACAAAATAGAAGTTTACTTTTAAAATACCTAAAAAGAAAAGACAGTTTTCTTAAAAATCTATATTTTCTATTATTCACCCCAAAATCATCTTTTTTAGAAAATTCCTAAAGAATCACTATAAGATAGTTTTTACTTAAGGATATCATAAATTAAGTTAATTTTTTAAAATTAAAATTATAAAATTTTGAAATCAAAATTTTAAATAAAACCATATAATATATGTAAACAAATTTTGTAAGAATAAAACTATTTCCCTTTTTATTAAAAAATTACATAATATTTTTATATTGAATATAAATATATAAAATCTAAATTATTAATACTAATAAGACATAAAAATTATTTATTTTAACATTACTTTGGTTGTTACATTATTCCCCCATTTTTTAAATTGCATCCTTGCAATTTTATTTACTATTTAAATAAGTTGGGATATCTTTCCCTCATAGCATTTTCTGATTCTCATGTTGATTCTTCAATCATATGGTTTTTTCACAAAACTTTAACCTAGTAAACAGATTTACTCTAAAACACTTGATATCTTCATTCAAGAATTTGTACTAGTTGTTCCTCATAATAAAGGCTTTCATCCAACTGAACTACTTCAAGGCTCAACACATGAGAGGCATCCAACACATATGTTCTTAACAACTAAATAATAAATACATCATGAACCTGAGATAAACATGGAGGTATGAACAACTGGTAAGAAAACAATCCAATATTTTCTATAATTTCATATGATCTATTGACTGTGGACTTAGCTTCCCTTTTTTACCAAAATTCATAACACTTTTCTATAGAGATACTTTAAAAAAACATGAATTTATACCATGAATGAAATGTATTTACTCTGATTATTTACATAACCTTATTACACTTTGATCCATCCTCATATTTTGTTGAATCATATTCACTTTCTCAACTATTTATTCTACCAATTATATTCCCAAAAACTTTATTTCCCTGACTTATTCCCAACATGATGCAACCCGACACCACTTTCCATATAATTCCTCAAAAGAGTCTATCTATATACTGGAAAAAATATTATTATAAAAAAACACAAACAATGTAAAATGTTGATCCCAACTTCCATGATGATCAATTGATAAAAATCAAATAATTTCCTCCAATTTTTGAATCATTTTCTCTTACAATCCATCATATTAAGGAAGAAAGGTAGTACTAAAATTTAATTTAGTGTTTAATTACTTATGAATTCCTTTCTAGAAATTAAAGGTGAATCTAGGATCATGATCAGATATAATAGAAAGTGAGACTCCATGTAATCTAATTATATCTTTAATATAAAGTTGAGAAATTTGATCCAAATAAATATTATATTGAATGGGAATAAAATGATCATATTTATTTAATCGATAAATAATTACCTAAATAATATTATTATCTCGATATGTATTTGGTAATATTATCAGAAAATCCATGTATATATTCTCCCATTTCTAGGTCGAAACTAGAAAATGATGAAGCGTCCCCTTCTATGATTGTTGTTCAACTTTAACCTATTGATAATTAAGACATTTCATAGTAAAATAAACAATATATTTCTGTATTACTTGTCACTAGAAATGTTCTTGAATGTATCTATACATTTTTATGGAACCAATATGAATCAAAAATGGAGAGCTATAAGCCTCACTCAATGGTTCTTTCTTCAATGGGGGGTCACATGAAACACATAACCTTTTTTGGAATATAAAAAAAATCTTTGTTAACATTAAAATCTAGAAACTTACCCTTATTAATTGGTCTACATTTTCCTATAAAACATGATCCTCCTTCTGAGATTACTTAATTTTATTTAACAAATATGATTGTACTAAAACCTGAAATAAAATATAGGGTGTTCCTACATGAACAATTTATAATCCAACATTTATCAAACCATTAACCAAAGGTTCTTCTTCCAAATATAACATGGTTAATGTATGATTATCAATCTGACTCAAAGAATCATTTACTCCGTTTTCTTTACCTAGATGGTAATGAATTGTATAGTCATAATCCTTTATAAATTCCATTTATCTCCTATTTATCATGTTAAAATCTTTATAAGTGAGTATATACTTCAAAATTTTATGATTATTATATATTTAATACTTTACTCCATATAAATAATGTCTCTTAATTTCGAAAGAAAACAATATATCCATTTATTCATGGTCATGTGTAGGATAATTATTCTTATGAGATTTTAATTGATGTGATGAAGAAGAAATTATCAGATAATTATATATTAAAATATAACATAATCCCTTAAATTAAGAATCGTTAATAGATTACAAATTCACTATTTATTTTTGGTGGTGATAAAACCGGAGCATTCACAAATCTTTTTTTTCAATTCCTAGAAACATTCATCACATTCCTTGGTCTAGATGAACCGAACTCCTTTTCATGTTAACTTGGTTAGTGGGCTTGATAACCATGAAATGTTTTCAAAAAACCACTAGTAATAGCCTACTAATCCAAGAAAATGAAAAATCTCAATAACATTTGTAGGCCTTGGTCATTCATTAACCACTTTAGTTTTAGAGGGATCAATAGTTATGCCATATTTATTTACAATGTGTACAAGTAATGAAATATGTTGTAATGAAAATTCATATTTTATAAATTTCCCATATATCTTATTTTCATTGATGGTTTGTGGAACAATTCTTATTTATTTTTCATGATACTCATAACTTTTAGTATAAACCAAAATATCATCAATAAACATAACCAAATATTTATCCAAATATTCATGGAAAACTCAATTCATAAGATCCATGAATACAATTGGGGAATCCTTCAACCCAAAGGGAATAACCACAAACTCATAATGCCCATACCTATTATGAAACAATATCATAGGGATTCAATAATCCTTTACCTTCATTTGATTGTACCGAACCTTAGATAAACCTTCAAAAAATACTAAGCCCCTAGATCAGATCAAACAAGTCATTGATATGAGAAAACGGATACTTATTTTTAATATTAATGTTATTAAATTCCCTATAGTCAATGAAAATCCTCATAAAACCATATTTTGTTTTAAAAAATAAAACATGACCACCACATGATAGTGTTCTATAATGAATGAAACCTTTATCAAGAAATTCTTGTAACTTATTCTTCGAATACATAAGTTATACATGATTCATTCGATAAGGGATTTTTAAAATCAACTTAGCATCGGGAACTAAGTCAATAGTAAATTTACCTTCCTGATTAGGTATAATACAAGGAAACTCATTAGAAAAAACTTCATGATATTCTTTTACTATTAGAAAATAATTAATCTGAATAGTTACCTTATTTTAAACAATATGAGCAAGATAACTTTAATTTTCTATATTTTAATAATTTCTCATCTTCTTTATATGTTATCAAAGGTATGATTTCAATATTATATAAAAACTAAAACACATTTTGGTAAATAACTTCTTTAGCTCCATTTTCTATCTTATCATGATAAACTAAAAGTCTATCCATACCCATAATAACATCAAATTCCACAATGGGAAAGACAATAAGTTTTATAGGCAAAATCTTTCCATAAATGATAATAATAAGATCTTTGTAAATTATTTTTGCCTTAATACTACCCCTCAGTATTTTTAATAAAATTACTAACTTTATTTATTGAGGTAAATCTCTAATTTATCAGAAAATTTCTTAAAAAAGAAAGAATGTGAATACCCCAAATCAAAAAATCCATTAGCATAATCTGAATAAATAAGTAATATATCATTTACTGCTTCGTTATATGGCCCAACATATACTGAATTGGTTGAAAAGTATTTCACCACACCCTTCTGAGTATAGTATTTCTAAATCTCATCATTCATGATCTTATTCAGACACGAATCTACATTATGACCCATCTCATTATATTTAAAACACTTTAATATTTGCTTATAAAAATTAGTCTTACCACTACCAAGATCTTTTTCTTTACAATCACAGGCCATATTCCCAAACTTACCACATCAAAAGCACTTGTAATATTTCATAAGATATTCCCTCGGGTGTTTTTTACCACACCTATCACAAAATAGAAACATGATTTTCTTACTTTTATATTTCATCGATGGTTTTATTCCCATTACCTACCACCTGGACCTCTTTTTCTCATTATTATCATGGAAAATATGGTCATAAATAAACTCTATTTCTTCCTTCTGATCACAAAGAATAAGTTTCTAATAAATTTTAAATTCATGATAAGACATTTATTTTTGTATCATGGATTTAATCCTAATTAAAATTGATTACTTTTTCTGTCAAGTTCTCATATAAAATTTGGTGTGTACCTTTTCAATCAGATGAAGCTTTCTTCATATGAATCAACTGAATATTCCTCCTTTAACCTCAATTCCAAGAATTTATTTTCAATATTAAGTTAAAAACCTTAGGTAAATTCTTATGGAGTAAAATATTCTTAAATGTATCCCATTTAATAGTTTCAATCTCTTATCTTTCTCCGGTATTATTAATCATTGACCACCATTTATTGGATTCACCATCAAAATGATAAATATTAAGGGGTAAATTTAGATTTTCTTAATAACCCATGACTTAAAATATATTTTATAGATATTTAATCTATCCCTCAGCTACCACTAAGTAAGAAGATCCACTAAATGTTGGAGGGTTTTGTCTTATAAAATGATCCATTATTGACATGTTTCTCTATATTAGATCTGGTTATTCTCTAGAATGGATTCCACCACCATTTGTAGCCTATGTAGATTGATCAATCATAGAATAAAACTACTCAGTTACAATTCCAACCAGCCCATGTTTCTAATTTGGAAGTATATTATCCTCTTGGTGCCTTCCTACTTCATTTTCCTTGTTTCCTATGTGAAAACCCATTATGAATATACGTAGTTTAGATGAAGCAATATGATAATCTTAAAATTCTATATCAGTATAACCATAAATTATAATATTTTAAGGGTATTTACTTACATTATCCTAAACTCTAAAATTATCTAAACCATCACTTTGATAGCAACTATAAGGAATCAGCCTTAATTAATCCATTAATAGAATCTTTAGAAAATAATTCATATTATTTTATTCTAAAATATCTTTTAGGTTTTGAGTTTTATATAATTATTTCATCACCCTTAAAAAATAAAATATTTCATCATAAAGTTAATACTTCAACTCATTATCCATTTTTCTAATAATACAAAGCTTTTAAGATATAACAAGTTTTATTTTTATACCATATCTTTACAATTTTCATCTTAAACACATCCTTATCCCTACTCATTCTTAAAACTCTATAAATAACATTTAAAAACATGTGATGGGCACAAAAATATTAATAAAATATATATAAAAAGAAAAAACTCATTAGTCCATGAATACACATTATCAAAATTTACCTTTTCCATAATAAACATTGAAATCAAAATAATAATTTTCTAAAAAAAGAAATAAAATTCACTGCCCAAATATTTCCATAAAACATTTCATAATAAATCTTAAAGTTAAGATTAAACTCATAAATATTCCTTTACAATCATGAAAAACTCGTGAAATTTTTTTAAATCTATAAATTTCATCCTTAAAAAGTAGAATAAAATTTCCTTTAAACATAATATCATTTGATTAACTAGTAAAATACTAATATTTATATGAAACCCATATAAATCATAGATAAATCATGTAGGTAACTTTGGACAACATTTTAATATCACTCTTACAAATAGAATTGTAACACTCTGATATTTTAAAAGAGGAACATCATGTTCAATAGCATATATAATACACAACACAAATATTAAAAGATAATTCAACACCCCAATACTTGAATATATATTCCTTTTTAAAAAAATTAATCTCTTTGATAGTTTGTGATTCACGCAACACTAGGTTTAAACGAAACACGATACTCTATTAAAATATTATTATTTAAACTTTCCCATTATAACCTAACCATTAAGTTGGAGGGTATGAATATGAATAAATAAATTATGAAAAATATATGGTTTACCCATGTCTAAAATAAATTCAATTTTTATCAATTGATTATAATTAAAATAATAACCATTTGAAAGAAAAACAAATGTTTTTTGAAAAATTGTATTTTTCTAAAAGGTGGTTTAGTCGATATTTGTAAACATAATTTAAAATTAATTTTTACCAATTTTAGAAAATAAATTTGAAAAAAAATTGATTTTTGAAATTATCACATCAATATTAACTTATAGTGAAATTTTGGTATTTTTTTAAAAATATTATATTTTTAGTGAATAGTGAAAATACTGATTTTTATAAAATTGTAATTTATTTTTAATAAATTAAGTACCATTATTATTTTAATTTGATTTAAAAGTAACATAAGTATTTTTTTTAGTTATATTAAATCCAATTAATTTCATTTAAATCATCTTTATACTAGATTTTAGTATGAGTTTATTTTTAGGCCTTTAAAAACCATTTTTCTAAAAACTGTTTTAAAGTGTATAATTTTTATCCATTTTGAATTATTAAAATTGTATGATATTTTCTTTTTCGAGTTACTTCCCTCTTTATTTTTGGATTAACCTATTTTAGTTAGTTTTTCTATCCTTCTTTAATCATTTTCAGTCAGACCTTTCCTTTGGGGGTGGAGAGCTTTTGCCGAGAAAAATGACCTAAAGTTCAAGGATGTATATTTGTTTGAATTAATGGAGTTAGGGTATAAATGTTTCAAAGGATTTTGTAAGATTCTATCCTTTTCTAGGTATGTCACTCCTTGAGTTTTTTTTTCCTTGGTGGTCGAGTTTTGTTTAGAGATAGAGAGCCTTTATTGGATGAAATGACATAAAGTTCAGGGATGTATGTTTGTTTGAATTAATAGAGTCCGGGTATAAATAGATTAAGTGTTAACATGGGTTATTATTAAGTTGAAAATATTTAAAATATGTTTGATTTTTTAAAATGTAAAGGGGGCTAAAAACCACATGCATAACATTTTCTTATCATGTAAATAGATTACACGTTATGTAATTCTTCATGTGTTTTAATAAAATAAATTTATGGTGATTGGTTTTTTGGAATATCCCATTAAAAATATTTATATGAATTGTAACTACATTACATATAATTTAATTCCATGACCTACTATTTTAAACATGTTGTGCAGTTGAATTTCATTTCATTCCACTACATCTTTCCCCCTCTCAACACTAGGAAACCCTCTAGATGATTTTAGAGTGCCAGAGCTCCTTCCAAACATCCTGATAATGCATTAAATCCCTGGTAAGTGGTTTTGGTTTTATTTATTCCTTCCCTTCCTTAGTTATCTAATTTTTGTGATAAAATCCTTTGAGAAATTATTTTGTTGGTTTTTATCTTGATTTATTTTGATCTATAGACCTCTTTGTAATCTTTTCACCTTCCTTCTTGTGGGATTTTTCAATTGGAAGCATTTCATTATTCACCATCAATGGTAAGGGGTCTAAGTCTTTACCCTATGGTCTATTAATTTCTAAGTTTATGCAATATTGTGATCACTCCAATGTAGTGTGCACCTAAACTAATTAAATAATGAATGGTATTATTCCTTGGAGTTCTTTGGTATCAATTATTTTTTTACCTTGATTATGGTTAATTGTGATGTGAGAGAACATGAATACAATTGAATTGGATAATGGATTAAAGTGTGTTTAGCATCAAATGTGACCTTAGGTTATTTTCCAATATAGAATCCCTAAGTTGTGTCTTTTTATTATTGGTATAAATATTAATAAATTGTGATTTAAATTGAAAGTGTCAATTGAAAGATAAATGGTAGTTTTAATAATTAACCATTGAGATATATGATGTGATATTGTGATATCCATGCTATATGATAGGACTTTTGTTCCATGATAAAATTATTATATATAGAGCTTGGGCCTAGAACTTACACACTTATATTCTGTAATGATTATATTTAGTGGGATCGGCCTAGTCCCATATTGTAATGCTTATAGAGAGCAGGCTATGCATAGTCCCAAGCTATAATGCTTATAGGGATTTGACCCATATGTTGTAATACTTATAGGGATTTAACCCGAATTGTTGTGATTATACCATGGTTATATGGTGATGGTTGGAATAGTTATAAGACATGCATAGAGATATTATGTCATAGTGACAAAGAAGGTTATTTTACCTTGGTTATATGGTTGTGTTTAGCATGGTAATAAGACATTCTTAGAGATATTCCAACATAGATCCTAAGTAGGTTATTTTTGTATTTTAATAATTGTTGAATTAATTAATAAAATTGTTTATCATATTATTTCATACACTTATTATCAGATTGGTTAGTTTATACATGGTGGTGTTGACCTAATGAGTTATAATCACACCCTTTTCGGGCCTCCATTTGGTATCCAAGAAGATTATGTGGATGCGGGTTTGGACAAGGGAAAAGGACCTTGCTTTTGATTCCTTGTTTTCTAGATGGGATATAGTTTTGAGTTGGGGCCAACATGGGGTTCGAAAATTGGGAATTTTGAGTCTTTATTGAGTCTTCTAGTCTTTTAATTGTATTTTTTGTAGTATGAAATTTACTTACATTCTAGCACGTCATTACATTATTCCATTATTATTTATTAGATTATTCAGTTGGATTTTAGTGTTGTCTTCCTCTATGTATATACTTTGATTAATTTTGTTTGTATGGTTGATTTTCTACTACTATAACACTTTATACTAGGGGGTATAGTCTTCCCACTATACATTTAATACCCCCGTTGTTATTCGAAGGCCATTGGCATACGAGGAGGCACACTTAAGGTCTCATAACCAACCCTTTTTGGCTATGTGAGAGAGTGCTAGATTGGGGGACGTTACAAAGTGGTATCAAAGGATCAATTTTTCTTTTCTTATGATTTACTATTTAGGAAAGGTATAAATGAGACTAGGATGTGTCGTGAATTCTTAATGATCTTGTGCATGGGAGTAGCTAACCCATGCATGGGGGAAATCTGAGTACCTAGGGATGGTATTGTTGTTTATGTTGTGTTCTTGTTATAGTTGATGTTATTTCACCTTGGGTGATTAACATATAGTGTGAGGTTATTGTTTTATGGTGTTATTGTTTCTTGAAATTTGTACTCAAGGTCCGGTATGGCATGATATGAGAACACATTCATCATAATGGTAACATAGGTATATATTGACATTCACTATTTATAATAGGGGTATATCTTTTTTTATGTATTATATACTTTCATGTTGAATTATGATATGAGATACTTATTTTACTGGATAAATAAAATGAGTTGACATGTCATGACAAATCACTTATAATCCATGTTTAGAGAGACTAGGAGTTGTTGGTTCTTTTTTGTAGTCACCTGTTTAGGTTCACCTTGTTTCTATCCAGTTCTTTGAGGTGTGTGTCTATCTTGTAGAGAAAATTAATCCTCCTCATCTTTAACTTGAGAATAAAGAGAGTGGAAATAATCACACTCCTAATATAGTATAACTGGAACTTCCTATAGTTCTTGAGGATAAGATGGATGTTCATCTTCTTGAAAGCTTTCTGAGGGTCATGTGATCCATGGAAAGGGAGATTGTTTGTACTATTCCTTTGATATCAGAGCTGAAAAGAGAGTTTCAGCTATAGAATCTACCAATGTTTATTAGGGAAAGAGGACCCTAGGTAGCTGAGTTCTAGACTGGTTCAGCCCATATAATCTTCAAGCACCTCGAGACACCCATGGATATGAGGTTGAATCTTGCTTTATATATGATTTTTGGACCTGCCAATAATTGGTGGGATATTTTGGGGGAAGCTAGAAAATAGGATGAGCAATCTTAGAAGGAATTTAAGTAAAAGTTCTTGAGGACTTTATATCTTGAGACCTTGAGTGATGAAAAAGATCATGAGTTCATGCATTGAACGTAGGAGGGAATGTCAATGTTGGACTATGTTGGATGTTTCACAGTCTTACAGTGATTTGCACCATCTTTGGAAGTTGATGAGATATATAGGGCGAGACATTTTGAGGATGCTCATTGCTATGAGATTAGGTCACAGGTAAATGTTTTCCATTTGAATGGATTTGAGTATGTGATAAATTAGGCACTCATCATGGAAGGGAATCTGAGACAGGCCTTAAGCATCAATCGGGATGTTTCAACAAAGAAATCTAGGATCTATTCTTTAAGTGGAAAGAAATGAATCTATGATAGTTTTTACCAAGGTAGTAGTGGGTAGAGTAGTTCGTGTGGTGGAAATCCATCTCAAGATAGTGTTTTGTTCTGGTGCTATCAGTGTGTAAATTTAGGTCACAAGCACCCGCAGTGTCCCTGCCCCACAATCGAGTGTTGAATATGTGGCATAATGGGTCATCTTGAGAGGTTTTTTATGATCTTTCCACAGCATACCAGTGGAAGGGGGTCATAATAGGCACCTAAGTCGGGAAGGGGCTTATCTACCCCTCAGAAAGTTAGTAACTAGAGTTCCACTGGATAATCAGGCTAAGGTAAGGGATGTGGTACCCTAGAGCATGAGAATTAGTACTAGGAAATATAAATAGATCATGGTAGTCACACTAGAGCCTAGGGAAGGGGGACAAGTCAACTTCACATTATGCAAACTACTCCAACTTGAATTTTGTTTGATATAAGAGAATCGTATTCTTTTCTATATATTCTTTTTGAAAATGGTTTTGTCTTGGATGTGGAAATATTGTATGGTGTATTGATCATTGACACATCGTTGGGAGTACGATCAGGGAATATCAAACGTTGTAAGGTGTGTTCTCTAGAGATTGTTGGTTACTGTTTATTTTGGGAACTGTTCATGACAGAAATGAAAGTGTTTTAATTGATTCATGGTATGAATTTGTTAGTTCTATATTAGGCTCATATAGACTATTATAGAAGTAGATTTACCATCCTATCTCTAGAAGGAGGTAGTTATTTTCACCAAGGTGCGTGGGATCTTTAGGCTGGTCATGTAGGGCCAATTCATTATAGATTGGATTGTATCATGACTCAGATAGTGGGTCTTGCTCTAGATAATAGTGTAATGTAGTAGGATTATTTTCCTCTAGTGGAAGACCAATTTTCAGTATGTATTTGCTGATGATTTATAAGTCTTACCTCCTGAGCGAGGGATCGAGTTCATGATTGAGTTGGTGTTGGGAGAAGAGCCAGTTTCTATCCCACTATACATAATGGCACCAGCAGAGCTTCAGAAGTTGAATGTTTAATTTAAAGATCTAGAATCTAAAGGATTCATATGACCTCTTATAACTCCTTGGGGTTCTTCTGTTCTCTTTTCCAAGAAGGTTTATGGTTCATTACGCTTATGTGTAGATTATCGTAGTCTGAACCAGATGACAGTCAAGAAATGGTATCCTATTCCACGCATTAATGATTTTTTAGATCAGTTTGGAGGTGATAATACCCTCTTTAAGATTAATTTGAGATCAGGTTACCACCAATTGAGGGTGAGATCATAGGATATACCTCAGACTTACTTTAGATGTAGGTATGGATTTTATGAATTTATATTGATGTTGTTTAGATTGACTAATGTGTCAGTATTATTCATTACCTTAATGAATAATATATTTCATCCTTTTTTAGATTCGCTTGTGGTGGTTTTTGTTGATGATATATTAGTATACTTCCAGTCAGCAAATAATAATACCAAATATCTTAACATCATTCTAAGTAAATTGAGAGAGCATCATCTTTATGTGAAGCCTACCAAATATAGTTTCAGGATTAATAAATTTCACTTCTAGGGCCATGTCATCTCAGAGATAGGATTGTTAGTAGACCCAGATAAATTCACAGCCATGATATCTTTGGAACAACCTAAGAATGTCTTCGAAATTCGGATATTTCTAGGTTTAGTATATTATTATTGGTACTTTATCCAGGATTTCTCCCATTTGGTAGCACCAATGTTTGGGCTGACCAAGAAAGGGGTGAAGTTTTTTGGTCTGATTCTTGTGAGAAATCTTTTCAAGATTTTGAAGGCAGGTTTACCTCAGCACATATCCTCACTTTACTTGTGTCGATTAAAGGATATACCATGTGCTATTATGCATCCGGAGTTTGACTTGGAGTAGTTTTAATATAGGAGGATTGAGTGGTTTTTATGGCTCTAGGAATCTAGGACCTCATGAGAGGAATTACCCTACTCATGATATGGAGTTAGTAATAGTGTTACATGACTTAAGATATTGGAGACACAATCTAATGGGTGAGAGATTTTTGGTATACATAGACCACAATATCCTCTCGTACATCTTTTCTCAGTGATACTTGAACCTTCGGAAGAGGATTTGGGTCGAGTATCTGTAGTCTTTTGACTTTGAATTGGATTATAAATTGGGAAAGGGAAACGTCATTGTTGATGCTTTAATCTAGAAGAAATATACATATGTAGTACGGGAGTCTTTTGATGAGTAGCATATAATGTCCCATTTTCATACATGCATATGGATGTTCACGAGTCTTGGGGATGGGTAGCTCTGACTTTGAAATCTGTTAAACCTGTGATTTTGGACCATATTAAGGCTGAGTATTTTTCTAAAATGGAGGGCTCCGTTCTGAGAGACAAATTATATGGTGCAGAGACACCATCAAGATGGTCTCTCAATAGTGTAAATTATCTTCTTTTCCATAGCTGAGTATGGGTTCCTATGGGCTTACGAAAGGAGATAATAATGGATTTTCATGATTCTAGATGGGTGGTACATCCAGGTTTAATAAGTATGTATCATGATCTCTATAAATATTAATGGTGGTTAGGAAATAAGATGGAGGTGGGAAGCTTTATGGGTAGATTTTTCACTTTTCAGTAGGTGAAATCCAAGCATCAAAGACTATCTAGGATTTTGCATCCTTTTCCCATTCTTGAGTGGAACTGGGATGAAGTCACAATGGATTTTGTGATGGGATTACCCAGGTTGACCCATAATAATGGTCTTTTATGGGTTGGTGTTGATCAACTGATAAAGGTATCCCACTTCTTGCTTATAAGAGAAACCTTCACAATTAATGATATGGGAAGTCTTTACATGAATGATGTGGTTTGATTTCATGATGTTCTAAGGAGTATAATTTCATACAGATATCCTCATTTCACATCTTATTTATGGAAGGGTCTAAAGAAGTCTCTAGGATCATATGTTCTTTTAAGAACAACCTATCATCCAAAGACCAATGGTTAATCTGAGTGAGTTATTTAGGTTCTAAAGGATATGTTATAATCCTGTGTTTTGGATTTGGGTGGTTCATGGGAGAAACATATGAAACTCTTGGAGTTTTCATATAATAATATCTTCTAATCATCAATAAAAATGGAACCTTTTGAGGATTTTTATGGTAGGTTGTTTCATTCACCTATTTGTTGGCTAGAGGCAGGTGAGTCGGCACTTGTTTGGCCTAGTCTCATGCAGGAGACATCTAATTATATTCAGTTGATCAGAAAAGGGTTGGTAACCATGCAGGGTGGGAATAAATTATATGTTGTCCATCAGAGATGACCTTTTTAATTTTAGGTTGGTCATCATGTTTTCCTTCAGGTGTCTCCTGTGTTGGGGAAACACTATATCAGGAAATAGGAAAAGTCAATGATCAGGTTTGTTGGGGTTTATAGATGGTGGAAATGGTCGGTCCAGTAACAAACTGTTTATCCCTTTTACAACACTACAATTCCATGCATGATATGTTCTATTTTTCTAAACTATGGAGATATCATCCTAACCCTTTTCATGTTATAGACATAGAGAACATTGAGCTTTCTGCAGATGCATCCTTTAAGGAACATCTGATATGTGTTGTGGATTATGCTGAGAAATATCATAGGGGTAGGACTATACCTTTGGTTTGAGTGTAGTAGAAGCATGGTAAAGTCAAATAGGAGACCTTGGTGAGGGAGTCTAATATGAGAACACAATGGCCATACTTTTTCATTGAGACCTCATAGTGACACTTGGAGTAGCTCGAGTAAAATCTATTATAAGGTGGGGAGGTTGTAAGATATCATCTTTTTTTAGGTATGTATCTCCTTGGGTTTTTTTTGTGGCTTGGTGGTCAAGTATTGTTCAACGATGAAGAGCCTTTACTAGAGAAAATGATATTATGTACAGAGATGCATGCTTGTTTGAATTAATGGAGTCCAGGTATAAATGGGTTAAGTGTTATCATGGGTTCTTGGAAAGTTGAGAAACCTTAAAGGAGGTTCGGGTTGTTTAAAGGTAAAGTGGGATAAAAAAATCCATCCGCAAAATATTTACATTTCATGAAAATGGATTACATGTCATTTAATTTTTTGAGTGTTTTAATAAAATAAATCTGAGGTGCTGGATTTTTCGGTGTATCCCATTAAAAATATTTACATGATGTGTAACTATATTACACACCATGTAATTCCATAACCTACTATTTTAAACATGTTTTGTGTCTTAATTTCATTTCATTTCACTTTTTCTCTTCTCCTCTCAACCCTAGGTCACCCCTCCATGCAATTTTAGAGTGCCAACCCTCCTTCTAGATGTCCCGATAATGCCTTAAATCCTTATTAAGTGGTTTTGGTCTTGTTTCTTCCTTCTCTTCCTTGGTTCATCAATAATTATGATGAAATAATTTGACCAATTACATTTTTGGTTTTTATCTTGATCATTTTTATCTAGGAACCTCTTTTAAATCTTCTTCACCTTCCTTATCATGGGCATTTTTCATTGGAAGTGTTTCATTATTCACTATTAAAGGAAGGGGGTCTAAGTCTTAACCATATGGTTTTTTAATTTTCAAGATTATGTAATATTGTGGTTACACCAATGTAGTGTGCTCCCAAACCAATTAACAAATTAATGGGATTATTATTTATAGTCCTTTGGTTTCAATTTGATTCTGATCTAGATTATGGTTACACATGAGGTGAGTGAACATGAATACAATTGAATTTTCTAATGTCTTAAAGTGTGTTTAGCATGATATGTGACCTTAGGTGATTTCTTGATATAGAATCCCAAAGCTATGTATTTTTTCTTATTAATATAACTATTAAACAATTGAAATTTAAATTGAAAGTGGTAATTGAAAGATAAATGGTGATTTTTATAATTAACCGTTGAGATATATGATGTGATATTATGATATCCATGATGTATGATAAGACTTGTGTTCCATACATAAATGATTATATATCAAGATCATTCTTGTAAATTGCACACATATATATTATAATGTTGATATTGAGTGGTCTCGACCTAGTCCCATGTTGTAATGCTTATAGATAGTGAGATATGCCTAGTACCATGTTGTAATGCTCATAGTTCTTTGACCCAGATGTTATAATGCCTATAGTTCTTTGACCTACATTGTTGTTTCTATACAATGATTATATGGTGGTGGTTGGCATGATCATAAGACATTATTATAGATATTTTAAGCATGGTTCCAAACAAGGTGATTTTACCTTGGTTATATGGTTGTGGTTGGCATGGTCATAAGAAATGCTCAGAGATATTTCAGCAAGGAGCCAAAGAAGGTTGTTGTTGTATTTTATTAAATATTTAATTAATTATTACACTTGTTTATCGCATTATTTCATACTCTTCTTATTATATTTATTAGTTTATACATGTTGGTGTCAACCTACTGAGTTATACTCACACCCTATTTGGGTCATCATTTGGTGCCCAAGAGGATTATGTGGATGCAGGTTTGGAAAAGGGAAAAGGGTCTTACTGTTGATTGCTTATTTTTTTTAATGGAATGGAGTTTGGAGTTGGGACTAATGTGGGGTTCAGAACTAGGAAATTTTGAGTCTTATTTGAATCTGATAGTATTTTACCTGCATTTTTTATAGCATGACATTTATTTACATTTCAATACATCATTATGTTATACCTTTATTATTTATTAGATTATTCAGTTGGCTTTTATTATTGTCTTTAGTTATGTATATACTTTGATTAATTCCATTTTTATGGTTTATTTTCTACTACTATGACACTTCATACCAAGGGGTATAGTCTTACCACTATACATTTCAGAACCCTACTACTAGTCGGTAGCCTCTGGTGTATGGGGATGTGTGCTTGAGGTCTTGTAAAAAAACCTTTTTATCCATATGAGAGAGTTCTAGATTGGGGGATTTAATATATTACAAGGGTTGTCCATGGGTTCGGAAGGCTTCAGAGGTGATTTGGGTTTTCTGTAGAAATCTAGGCTATGTTCCATTTGCAGGACACTTTCTCCTCTTGAATGGTTTAAATGACATGAATATATTGTTGAGCATAATCCATGAACTGGTTCAAAGCATGAAATTTTTACACACTGTGAAACTATTTCACATCGTGACAAGGTTGATCGGGGTTATTTTAACCAGATGTGACATTTTTTTCGATGTATCTTATAAATAAATAAATTCACATTGTGAAAGGGGTTCACATCATGAATATATCAGGACCATATATTTTAAACCACATTGTGCATATTATTTTATTTCCATCCACCATGTAGAACCTTATCTCAAACCCTAGCATGAATACAAGAACTTTTGGATTGATTCCTTCCCTTCTAGGAATCTTGGTCTAGTATTTAATCATTCATGAGTTTCTTTTCTTTGTTTTTCCCCTTTTCTTATGTTATTCACCATTATAGAAGTGGGATATCTTGACCATGGTTGAATCAGGTTTTTATCTTGATGTTTGTGTGATCTTGGTTTTAATTTTGATCTTCTTCACCTTCTTTCTTCATTGTACTTCTAAGTTAAGAGGGTTTATTTGATCATAATATAAAGGTAGGTGGTCTAGAACAAATCCCTATGGTCTATTTCTCTTTATTTAAGTATGTTCAATATTAATTGATTACGCTCACACAACATGCATGTTAACTAATGGATTAAAAGGTGATAATAATCATGTTTTGGGACCAATCTTGGGATCCATTTGTATCCATTGGTGTTGATACTTGGCTTGTGTCTACCCATAGGGTGAGCTTACCCTTGAACAATAATGAATTAGATTTTGGATTAAAAGATGAATTGTCATGGCATGTGTAACACCCGAGACTTTTATGTTATATAAATCATCAAAGGAATCTTTTTCTACACACAACACTTGCTTGTCTTGCTTTACACGAAACTGCAACCTTCCTCGATAGCTTGCGTCGTACGCAATACCGAGTTTCACTAAACAATGATATGCTAATAAAATATTATTAAAACTAGCCATTATGAATAGTAATAACCACTTTTTGAAATTTTATAAATTTTATTTTTCAAAATGGACTTCATTTTTGGATTCGGAATATTGAAATTATCCTAGGGTGAAATTTTGGTATTTTTCTGAAAACTTTCAATTTTTGATGAATAGTGAAACCACTAAGTGGTAGTTAAAAAACTGAATTTTTCATAAAACATAATTTTACCGCTTCTGTGAGTGGAATTTTAAAAATCTGAGAGACACGGTTGATGTCAGTAAGTAAAATGTGGTTCAATGAGATGAAAATAATTTTTGGTGAATAGTAACTTTTTACTTTTATTTACCACGATTAAAAGTAAATAGGGTAATTAAGGGTAAAAATGATATTATTATTACCCTAACACATGTACTAATTATATTTGATAAGTGTAATTTGACCAAAAACAAACTTAGGAATAAAATATGACCATTTAGGCCCACTTGGATTAGATTAGGACATTTATTATTAATTTATTTAAAGAAGGGTTAAAATAGTTAAAATCAAAGTTTAATAAGTAAATAATTTTTAATATAAGGTTATATATAAGATAAAATCGACTATAAATATTAATTAGAAAGCTAAAAATATTTCCTACATAATGGTATTTTATTTGTAATTTTTAGACATTAAATAATTTAATTTATTTA
Organism: Viscum album; assembly: GCA_963277665.1. Classification (NCBI taxonomy): domain Eukaryota; kingdom Viridiplantae; phylum Streptophyta; class Magnoliopsida; order Santalales; family Viscaceae; genus Viscum; species Viscum album. The sequence continues at coordinate 96,377,963 of OY728130.1, read as the reverse complement.
TGACACAAAGATGATGGAGTAATTATCTTATTAATGAAATATTGACATAATTGATGTTATAAATACCCAAATAAATGTAATTTTAGACTTTTTATGAATTCAACTAATTTTATAGGTTAATATGACATGTTATTATTGATTTAATTAACTTTTTTCGAACTAATCATTCTGTTATGATTTTCACAAAAATCAATTACTAAATAGTGTCAAAATTGACATAAAATAGTTTTTAAAACAAATATTAATTGTTATTTTATTCCTAAAAATCTAAGGTTCGGCCAAATGACTTAGATAAGGTTATATATATTAATAATAAACAACTTGGGGTTTGTTTGGATTGTTATAGTAAGTTTATTAACCTTATAGTGTAAGAACACAAGAAGACATGGTAAAAGTACAATTATTTAACTTAATGTTAAATCTAAATGATAAGGTCAAAATAGGAACCTAAACTTGTCTAAATTCTATTGGATGAGAGGAATTCGACCCATCCCCACCTTAGCTTCGAAATAAATCCATTTGGAGCTATTTAAAACCGAATTTGGATTTATAATAAAATAATATTTTTAGTTATTCCAAAGGTGCCCCTCTCCTCCCTTATAAAAGGGAACCTCCTCCCTCTCTTCCTCACACCACTTTGAGCCTTCAGGATCGGCCAACCCCTACCACTTTCTCCTCTCCACTTCCCTAGAGACATCCTAGAGGTCTTGGTCTTCTTAAAATACCAATTTTAGTGCCCTAAAAGGAGGTCTCAAAGAAGCACTTCAAAGAAGAGGTAATGTCTGTTACCGATTCTTTCATCTTTATTTATTCTTCCACTTCTTCTTCTTTAGTTGTTTCATTATGAAGTAATAACATCAGTATCACTCATATACTGATATGTTATTATAAGTATGAAACAACCCTATTTCACCATCTATCCATCCTACGGAAAATGAAATCACCGCGCGTGTGTACGTACGCCGTGGTGTAATCTAATTTCCACCACCACCTTACTTGGATGGGTATAATGGTGTAAATAATGACTATATATGATTATTGTAAAGTGATATTGATTCTGAAATAGTATATATACACTCAAATACAATTCCATGATCATGGGAACGATATCATCGCTCGTGCGTACGTACGGAATACCGTCTCCACAATGTGATACGACTCGTTCTACATGATCTTCATTGCATAATGATTATATAAATGAATTGAATGAATTAATATGATATATATTACACTAATAACATTCTGTAAATGAGGTATCTATAACCTAAAGAGAAGAATAAGAATTTATTCGACAAAACACGTATAAGAACAAAAAGTAATAAACACCCGAATAACAAGTTGTAATGAAATATTACTAATAAGAAGCTAAGAATATGACCATATATGATATCATAACAATAATTATGATTCTTTAATAATTCAATAACATTATTTAAATCATTATACAGGAGGTTCGGACACTTACGAGGCAAATCGGACCTAAGGTAAGGGAAATATCACAATCTCATTTTTATTCGAGATTGTTTATACTTTGGCATTTACTGGGGTGTATTTTATCATCCACATCCATGTTTCCTCAATATGTAATGTTATTTCCATCCACTTAAAATTGTTTAAATCCAATTTTACCCTTCGGTGAGTTTTTAGTAAAGGATATGAAAGGAATCTTTTGTCGTTTTTCGTACGAGGTACTTTTTGACTTTTCCAACAAAAGTACGAAGAATGTTTTTTTTAACTTATACGGCATGATTGGATTTTTAAAACATTATTTCCAAGAAGATTCCTTTAAAAGTTTTCAAGTTTATTTTTAATCAACTTCTTTTAGTTTATAATTGTATGACATGTTAAGAAAGGAAAAGTGTTTTTGAACCAGAAAGGATATTTTCCTCAAGAATGGAGTTCAAGTGTTTTATCAAAATTATTTTCCATATAAGATAATAAAGGGTTCTGTTTTTATCCCTATTATTACATTGATTTGATTATGTTGTGATGGAATTATATTTTTATGAATTCCTTTATCTTATATGAATTGTTTTATGATGTCATGATGTTTAAGATTCCCATTTTTATTACATGGGTTATGCTATGATGTATGGTTTTCTGATTTTGTGGCACACATAAGAATGGTATCATTATGAGATGGGTGGGACCTATATATCCCTCCAATTCATTGGGTAAAGATTTTATATCTCATGAGATAGACATGGCTGGAAAGGCAGGTTAAACCGGTTCAGTGAAACAGGACTGAAACGAGGAGTGAACTTGGTTCAGAAGTGGACTTTGTCCACTAAGATAGTCTTGGCAATGAGTCTTGACTAACAAGAAATGATTCTCAATGATTATGTGTGTATGCCACAAAGCTTCATGTTTTAAGTTATGATTATTGGGATTACATTTCACTACTATGATTTATCCCATGTTATGAAATTATGATCTCTTTTGCAGGTTAAGATTTCCAAAAGTTATGTGCTTATGTATATGATGTGATTGATATTTCTTTTGTTTACTCTTACTGAGAATTTGAGCTCACCCTTTTGTATGTTTTATTTCCCCAGGTCAGGAAGAAGGTTATTAATTAGAATATTCCAAAAAGGGACTCTAGATATGATGAAATAAATGGGAGGCAAAGTAGATGCTTTATGAACTAGTTGTTTATGCTTTCCAGTTTCTAAAGACACTATACCTATACGGTCCTTTCATGGTTTTGTTATATGTTGTAATAAGTGTGCTTCAATTTTGAAGTAATAACAATGTATATAAAGTATGTGTCGTTATAGAATGAGACTTAGGTGATTTGTGTGGTAGGGTCACTTGGGAAAAAGTCTTACTTGGTTATTGAGATGACTGGTGATACTTTTATATGTTTTGGATTTTTACACTAGCATGTTAATGTTTTAATACATAACTTGATGAATGAAAGGAAATTGAAAGATAAAAGGGTAATTGGATGAATTGAACTTTGTGGATCATGATGTATGTTGTGCTATTATTTCCTTTATGACTTTTTTATGTTATGATGAAATTATTATATAGAGGTCATGGCCTAGTTATGTTGTAATTCATAAAGGTATTGGCCTCGTTATACTGAAATGCTTATATAGAGGACTTGGTTCGGTTATGCTGAAATGCTTATATAGAGGACTTGTTTTGGTTATGCTAAAATGATTATACAAAGAGCTTGGACCAAATATGATGAAATTTTTATATTGATTGATTTTCCTAGTTATGTTATTATTCCATGGACTTGGGGTTATGGTTTCCATAGTAATGCTACATGCTCCGAGTTATTCAGGCGTGCTACCAAAGTAGGTCAATTGTTATATTGTATTAATTTTTTAATTAATACTACTATTTATTGAATTATTGCATGAACTTAATATCATACTGGTTTTTTTAGAAATGTTGGTGTCAATGTTGTCATTAAAAAATTCACACCATGCACTTTTCTTCATGGATGATGATATTATCCTCACTTAGGCAATAAATGCTGAGTTTGAGTAGAAATGTGTCTCCATGCCAGAACAAGAATTAGGTTGGATTTACATGTTACGTAAGACTACTCTACAATTATTTTTAAGGATTACTTTTAAATTATTCTCAATCTAGTGTCTTGGTGGATATTACCCCCATCCAGGAGTAGTCTATGGATTCCAAAAATCACTGATAAAAAGGTTTCAATGCCTTAAAATTCATTTTTGAGTGCCTTATGGGAACTTTTTAGCAACATAAAACACCCCAATAAGGTGTATATATGAGCTTATTTCACTTCACAAGATTCTATTTAACTGGAAACAGATCCCAAATAGACTTATAGATTAAACGATATGGATTTGAGAAGTCATGAAATTTTTATAAAGTAATTTGTGTTCTTGTGCAGTCCATTTGTGCAAGTCCCTCATGCAATCCATTCACGTGGCTCCCTAATATATCTCCTTCATACATCCCCTTTACCCAGGTCTACCATATGGTCTATAAATAGACCCCTATACCTCTAATTTTCAAAGGAAGGATGAACTCTTGGATAATAAAAAAAGGTTAGATCTATGATCACACATCACCTTCACCCAAGTATTCCATGCCTACTTGGGAAAAAATTATGTTAATCCCTTAATGTGAATGAGTCCCCCACCTAGGAAAAAACTAGAAAATCTCCCACTTAGGAAAACCACTTGGGAAATCCCCCCACTTGGGATAACAATTTGGATGATGCCCCACCTGGGAAAACCACATGGGCAAGCCCCCACCTAGGCAAACCACATGGGAGAACCCCCACCTAAGTAAACCACCTAGGTGATCCCCCACCTGGGGAACCACTTACGTGATCCCCCACCTGGTAGACCCACATGGGTGAGCCCTCACCTAGTTAAACCACTTGGGATATCCCCCTCTTGGTTGAACCATGTGGGTGATCCCCCACCTAGGCGAACCACATGGGTGAGCCCCCACCTAGGCAAACTGTGTAGACAAGCCCCCACCTAGGTGAATCACTAGGGAGAGCCCCTACCTAGGTAAAAAAACCTATTTGAACCTCACTTAGGTGAACCTTCACTGATGTCACCCCACTTTGGTGACCCTTCACGGCCACTGGTCCATACCACGGGGGTTCCTCCCCTGCACAGCTCGGTCCCTTTGCCACCATCACTAACCCCCATGAAAATTGGAGAGTCACACAGTTAATTTTTTGGGTCAAGTAAAGGATGTTTTGGGTTGTGACATGTGACGACCTGAACTTATTTCTTATGTAATAACAATATTGTTTGGTTTTACTTCTTTCCCATGTTTTCCAAAACAATACTTTCAAATAAACACAAGACTATCTTTATTAAATGAACACTGAAATGATTACATTGCTTCAATGATAAGAGAATCCAACTAACCAAAAATACCAACTAAGAGACCTATTAGAATTACAGGGATACCACCCAATACAAAAAAACCTAAGAAAATAGTAGGGGTCTTTCGGATCCGTGAAAATGAACATCAATACAGCTATGACCACAAAAACCATGCTGAGCATTAGAGGAATGATGAGAACCATTTTTTCCAAGTTTTATAGAAGTTTAATTGCCCTAAACATGTATTTATAAAGGTCTTTTTGATAGTTGTAGATACATATGACCATTGTTTTCCTTTTAGGGTGGTTGGATTTTAAAATAAAGTGATTGTTAATATCTTGTTAAACCAAAATAATTTAAGTGAAAATTTTAAGATACATTGTATAAATTTTCATAAAACCTATAAAAATTCCTTATTAATTTTAATTGTTTTGATATGTTTAATATATATTTAGTTTTATCTTTAACATTATGGTTTTAAATTTAAGAGATTATTTTATAAAAAAAAGTATGATTTCAAAACTTAGGTAAGTATTTCAAATACTTTTTTTAATGTTTCAAATGTTATAAACATTGTATAATGATACTTTAAATATTTTTTAAATATTTTCTTGTTTTAAATTAATTTTATATAGTTATATTAAATATTCCTTTTTAAACATAAAAAATAATGTTCTTACTAAGTATTTTTAAGTATAAAAGCATCCTGAATGTCCTTAGTATTTGTGTACATTAATCCTCCAAATTATAAAATTAAGAAGGGGTCATGTTTTATGAAATTATGTTCTTTGTTCACAATATTGTGTATAATAAAAATAACTTCTACTTTTCCAAAAATGGGTGAGTACCCCACCTATCTAAGGGAAAACTTGTAGGCAGCCACTCAAGGCCTTGGTGGGCATCTCACAGAAACCCTGGAAAATGGCCCAAGGCTGTGCACGCATGGTGCATGCTAAGTTGTACGCATAGGGGTGAATAGTAATCCCTAGATGCAAACTGGCGTGCGTGTGCAAGTGAACCAGAGCACGCTACCATGTGGGGCAGCACAGCGGTAGGGGTGGGCGCAGAAGCGTGTCCACAGAGACCTAGTACAGGGCGGTACCGGGGAGGGGGGATTTTTGGACTAATTTTAGGAGCCTCATGCTTATAATGGAGCCTCAAAACCCATCCAGTTTTGATGTGTGATGGGAATTTAAATGTGGGATCACATCTGGACCATCAGATCTCACTGTGTGAGATCTGAACCGTTTGATCGGTTCGGTCCTCGATTCCTAGTAGTTGTAGTTTCACCTCCACATTTTTATCAACCATCTGATCCATTCGGGATCTAATCATGGTCATTCAAATCTTTTTAAAATGCCTCATTACTCGTAGTCTTCTGATCAATTCTATATTAATCATGATCGTTCATTCGTTTTTAAATCTTCGAATCTTTCTCAGTCATCTGATCATGTCTCAGCTGATCTGATATGTTCATCCTTTCTTCGCATCTAACCCTTTGCCTTCTCCTTCTTCTGCCCGTGTGCACCGCACCAGTAGCCATGATACTTTTTCTTTTCAATTTATTCCACACATGCGACCGAGTGGCCCCTGTTTTCACTCGTTTTAAACAAGACCGAAAACCCTCGGTCTTATTTTTAAACTAAGATTCCTCGGTTTTCCATGAAAGTGGAATTTAAAAAATATATATTATATATAATTTATTTATATACAACTCAATTTTCACATAAACCCTAAAGTTTTCTTCCTCTTCAGCACCTCCATCAAGCTTCTTCGGACCTCTTTTCCTCCTTCGAACCAGGTAAGGGACCTGGTTTTTCTTTCCTTGTTTCAGTTTGGATATATATATATATATATATACATATATACACATAAATGTATACACACATACATATATAAATATGGTTGAGTATAATACCCACTAACTTCTTCTATGATAGTGAATCTTTAGTCTTAAATGTGTTCTTAACACTTTAACAAACAAGGGCTTGAGATATTATGTGTTTGATAAATATATATATATATATATATATATATATATATATATTGATGTATAGATAATAATATATATTTATATGTTTCATAAGAAAACCTTTTATATTTTTTGGCACGATTTGAAATTGATGAACCCCTGTTTAACTAATGTTCCTAATATGTTCAAAACATGTAAGTGTCATTAAATTTTTGGTGTAAGACTCTTATATACACCATGTATATTTAGTTATATGTATATATATGTATATATACACTTGTATCAAAAATCTAATTTAGATTTTCCAAATATTTTTGTGAATGAATAGCAAATGTTGTTTTTGAAATATGAGTGGTTGCTAAGGAATAATTTAAAAATACAATCCTTTATATACACCCTTGTGTATAAATGGATTACACAACACTAAACCCTAGATAATTTGGGATTTGTCAAATTTTATACTTTTTATGTGTTTAGTAATAATGGAGAATTTATGAGTAATAATTTTTGGGGTTTTCCACTCCTATATACATATGTATAAAGTGGAAAAATGAGTTTTTGAATAAACAGATTCCTCAACTTGTTTCAAAGAATAATTATCTTTAAGTTAAGAAAGTGGGTGTTTATCTACCCACATGTGTTATTTCAATATTCTTCTAATTATGTAAATTCTATATATGAATATATATGTATGACATACTTATTTTCATAAATATTAAATGGTAATAGCTATGTTTTAGTAAGTGGTGTGGTTGATTGGCATGCTTTTCAATATTTAACATTGTGATTAAATAATTGATAATGCCCTTGTGGTAAGTTCATACATGAACATGCAAGTAATGGGTTTAATACCAAAAATGAATATTTTTTACCTTAAATCAGTTATGTATTCAATCCATGATGAATTTAATTTATGCATTTTTGGAACCTAAAATATTTACTCTCATAGTAATAATTATATAATTTAAGGGTTATCATTTTATGTGACAAACCAGTATTTTATGTGCTTTAGTTATTGTGACATGTCGTATAATATGCCTATAATACTTGTCATTATTTCCATATCCATTAAGTTGTTAGTATTATTATTAACACTTATATGCATGAATCACTTTGTATATTTAAAATCTAATGAATGTAATCAAACTTAAATGGCCTTTTATAGAATTAAGAACTAAATTATTCAAAGTGGTATGGGACACTTTGAATAATATGAAATGAGAATCCAAGTAATATGTCACACTTTGAATGTTAAGTAATGAGTAATTTAATAAATCAAAGTGGTATGAGGCACTTTGATTTAAAGAAATGATGAATGCATTGGACTTATTATGTGATGGGTGTGGCCCGCTATAGCCCCTCGATGCATTGGTAGGTCTCATGAGACAAAATAGATGTGGAATTGGATGAGGCCTTTCCCAAATTAATTTATAGTCTTGGCATGAGGCCTTGACATATAGTTTATGGTCTTGGTAAAAGGCCTTGACATAGTCCAGAATATGCACTTCCCTCGTTATGACAATGAAATTTAATTAACCAAGTGAATATTCGACTAGTAGAATATACTTGGTTAAAGAACTTATGATTTTGAGAATTTGAAGAAGTAAATGTTTATGGCATAATGTTTATTCAGCACTTTGAGATTTATCAGTTAGCTTATGTTTACGGTTAGAAAGGGAAGAAAATAAAGATATCATTTTGTGTGCAACTCTGATCATGTATTACTTCCATGTATAAATTCACTACTTTCACTTTCACACGTCAAACTTAGTATAGTTATAATAACTACTGATTTATATGTTGTACACCATATATTTTGTATGATCATGCTTATGATTGGAGCATGTTTCATTGTGACCCTTTTAGTATTCCTTGAAATGTCCACTTATAATTCTTGGACAAAATGTTATGTTATGGTTCTGGTATTGTATCCTTCATTACGAAAATTTTTTATGGATAATTTTAAAGGAATGTTTTAAAAAGGTTTTAATTGAAACATTGCCTTATTTTTAAAACCCCTTACTGAGAATTCATATGCTCACCCTACATTTTAATTTAAATTTTACAAGTTTAGTAGATTTGAGTTACACTGATTGGTGGTAGATTTATGGAGATTCTTTACCCTTTCAGTTTTAAAGTAATTGTAATAATTGTATCTGGTTCTCTAGGACCTAAACCAAAAACATCATCTTTATTGGAACATGATGTATAATAATCATCTTTCCTTTTTATTAAAGAAATATTACACACTATGTTTTAATGAAACTGCACTGGCTCCGGGGTAGCCTAGGGCTGGGGTGTGATAGTTGGTATCAGAGGATTGGTTTAGCAACCCTAGAAAATTAGAACAATATTAGAAACTTGATTAAGTCTTAATAAGTAGAAGTTTTATTAAAAAATTTAGATGGAAGACGAATCGAGCCTTCTGTCTCTCCCAATGAAAATATTAGAAACTATAGTAGCCAAGTCGTGTTTAGAGGGCTACGAGGTTTTTGAAAACCTTCGGTTGTATTGTAAACACCTTTACCTTATATCCAATTCTTCTCATGTACTCCAACTTCATCGAGGATTTGGATTTGACTACTTCCTGATGATGCATGACCAACTTTCTTTTTATGTACATAAGGGAAGGTATTATGAAGGTTTATTTTGATATTTTACCTTGGGCAACAATTTTCAATCACTAATGAACTTCCAGGAGGTTGTACAATGGGGTGACCTTTGGGTAGCATACCTTTTTCAAATTTTTACCTACGGTCTTTGAGGTCAGGTCATGGAATTCGAAATTCTTGAAGATGAGTCTACCCATTTGCATTATTGATAGCAAGTTCAAGCTGATGTTTCCCAACTCCATACACTTCACGCTTTCCTTTGTTGGAACTTTAGATGTCCACATCCGATTGATTCGAGCTGCCCATGTTACATCTAGACCAAGGATATTGAGGAGTTTGGAACCATCTTAGGGATCCTCTTAACTAGAAATTTGGGAAATCTCCAACACTAGTGAAAATGGAGAAGTGTCATCTGGGAGGATGTCAAGAAATAAATACTAGTGTTTTGTGAGAGGGAGCGAGTAGTTATGTAACACTTTTGGTTTTATAAACCTTGTAAAATTAGATAATGTTGTATTTTATGTTTTATTACTTTAACATTCTTTTATAAAATAACTTCTTTATTTTAATATGGTCATGTCTTACTGAGTAAAACATGTCTTTTGAAATTTTCATATGGAAGACAAGAGTCTACCAACCAACCTCTTATCACTTCCTACTAAACTATTAGAGATTATAATTGTCAAGACATGCTCAGAAGAATACCGGACCTATGCAAACCTATGTCTATCTTGCAAACAACTTCATTGGGTGTTGAACTGCTGAAACATACTCTATCTCAACCAAGGAGACAATTTTTTCTATTATCGTATTGAAAATACACAATTTGCAGAATATAGGCAAAGAGAAAAGTATCACAAATGTCTTTTTCTATGTTTCAATTTGGATGATAACTATTGAGTCATAGGTAAATTCTTAGAAGCTTATTTGGAGGGTGACCATCGAGTGGCCTACCTGTTCCAGTTCCTGAGTTTTGGTATATATGGGTAACTCTATGACATCAATATTTTCAAGCATGATATAGTTCAAGGGATTTATTAGAAATGAGTCCACTCTGAAATCTCCAACCTCCACACCTCTCATGCCTCTCTATGGATGGTTGAGTACTTTACACATAAGTTTGACCATAACTATTCACAGTTTATCTGGACCAAGGAAATCGAGGATCTTAATACTACCCTAGGAATCCACTTAAGGTCATCAGCACCCTACCCTCGGTGGTGGTCCTGGTGAAGGGACCTTAGGAGTGATGTATTTCTAGTATTGTTGGTAGGTGTATATGGGTGTTTTATAATTGTGAGGATGCAATTATTTGAAGGAAGGAATAATGTGATGCCCTGAACTTATTTCTTATGTAATAACAATATTGTTTGGTTTTTCTTCTTTCCCATGTTGTCCAAAACAATAATTGAAAATAAACATAAGACTTTATTTATTCAATTAACACCGAAATGATTACATTGCTTCAAGTCTAAGAGAATCAAACTAAACAAAAATACCTACTAAGAGACCTATTATAATTATAGGTATACTACCCAATACAACAACAATAACCCAAGAAAATAGTAGGGGTCTTTCAGATCCATCATGATGAACATCAATACTGCCAGGACCATAACAACCATACTGAGCATTAGAGGAATGATGAGAACCATTTTCGCTAAGTTGTATAGAAGTTGAATTTCCCTAAACATGTATTTATAAGGGTCTTTTTGACCATTGGAGATACATATGACTGTTGTTTTCCTTTTAGGGTGGTTTTAGTTTAAAATAAAGTGATCATTAGTATCTTGTTAAACCAAAATAATTTAAGTGAAAAATTTAAGATACATTGTATAAATTTTCATAAAACCTATACGAATTCCTTAATAATTTTAATTGTTTTGATATGTTTAACATATCTTAAGTTTTATATTTAACATCATGGTTTTAAATTTAAGAGCGTATTTTATAAAACTTTGTATGATTTCAAAACTTAGGTAAATATTTCAAATAATTTTTTTAATGTTTCAAATGTTATAAATATTATATAATGATAATTTAAAGATGTTTTAAATATTTTCTTATTTTAAATTAGTTTTCTATAGTTATATTAAATATTCATTTTTAAACATACAAATTATGTTCTTAATAAGTATTTTTAAATATAAAAGCATCTTGAATGTCCTAAGTATTTGTGTACTTTAATCCTCCAAAGTGTAAAATTAAGAAGGGATCATGTTTTATAAAATTATTTTCTTTTTTTCAATCTTTTGTATAATAAAAATAACTTTTAATTTTCCAAAAATGGGTGATTACCCCACCTAGGTGAGGGAAACCTTGTAGGCAGCCACTCAAGGCCTTGGTGGGCATCTCATATAACCCCTAGAAAATAGCCCAGGGTTGTGAACACATGGTGTGTGATAAGTTTTGTGCATAGTGGTGTATATTAATCCCTAGGAGCACATGGGTGTGCGTGTGAAAGTGAACCAGAGCGCGCCACTGTGTGGGGAGGCATGGCGGTAGGGGTGGGCACAGAAGCGTTCCCACAGAGACCTGGTACGGGGGGTACTAAGGAGGAGGGAGGGGAATTTATGGACTAATTACAAGAGCCTCATGCTTATAAGGGAGCTATGAAACCCATCCCATTTTGATGTGGGATGGGAATTTTAATGTGGGGTCATATCTGGACCGTCAGATCTCGTCGCATGAGATCTGAGCCGTCTAATCAGTCCGTTCCTTGATTCCTAGCAGTCGTGGTTTCTCCTTCACATTTTTATCAACTGTCTGATCCAATCGGGATCTAATCATGGTCGTTCAAGTCTTTTTAAAATGTCGCATCGCTCGCAGTCATCCGATCAAATCTATATTAATCACGACCATTCATCTGTTTTTAAATCTTCGAATCTTTCCCATCCATCTGATCATATCTCGACTGATATGAGTCATTCATCCTTTTTCTACACCTAACCTATCACCTTCTTCTTCTTCTTCCTCATGCATGCACAGCACCAGTAGCCATGATACTTTTTATTTTTAATTTATTCCACACTCGTGATTGGGTGGCCCCTATTTTCACTCATTTTTTACAAGATTGGACACCCTCGGTCTTATTTTTAAACCGAGATGCATTAGTTTTCTATGCAGGTGTCATTTAAAAAATATATATTATATATGATTTATTTATATACAACTCAATTTTCAACTGAACCCTACAGTGTTCTTCCTCTCTAGTGCCTCCATCAAGCTTCTCTAAACCTCTTTTCCTCCTTCGAACCAATTAAGGGACCTAGTTTGTTCTTCCTTGTTTTGGTTTGGATATATATATCTATGTGTGTGTGTGTGTGTAAATAGATGTATACACACGTACATATATAAATACGGTTGATTATATAACCCACTAACTTCTTCTATGATGGTGAATCTTTAGTCTTAAATGTGTTCTTAATCCTTTACCAAACAAGGTCTTGAGATATTATGTGTTTGATAAATATATGTGTGTGTGTGTGTGTGTGTCGATGTATAAATAATCATATAAATGTATATTTTTCATAAGAAAACCTTTGATATTTTCTGGAAAGATTTGAAATTAATGAACCCATGTTTAACTAATGTTTCAAATATGTTCAAAACATGTAAGTGTCATTAAATGTTTGGTGTAAGACCCTTATATACACCATGTATATTTGGTTATATGTATATATAAGTATATATACACTTGGATCCCAAATCTAATTTATAGTTTCCAAATATTGTTGAGAATGAATAGAAAATGTTGTTTTTGAAATATTAAAGGTTCTTAAGGAGCAATTTAAAAATACAATCCTTTATATACACCCCTATGTATAAATGATTAAAAAACACAAAACCCTAGATAATTTTGGATTTTCCAAATGTTATACTTTTTATGAGTTTAGTAATTATAGATGATTCATGATTAATAATTTTGGGGGTTTTCCACTCCTATATACATATGTATAAAGTGGAAAAATTAGTTTTTTCATAAACAGATTCCTCAACTTGTTTCAAAGAATAATTATCTTTAAGTTAAGAAAGTGGGTGTTTATCTACCCACATGTGTTATTTCAAGATTCTTCTAATTATGTAAATGATGTATATGAATATATATGTATGACATACTTATTTTCATAAATATTAAATGGTAATAGTAATTTTTATTAAGGGGTGTGGTTGATTGGCATGCTTTTCAATCTTTAAAATTGTAATTAAATAATTGATAATACCCTTGTGGTAATTTAATACATGAACATGAGAGTAATGGGTTTAATAACCCAAATAAATATTTTGTTTACATTAAATCAGTTATGTATTAAATCCATGATGAATTTCCTTTATGAATTTTTTGATCCTAAAATATTTAATCTCATAGTAAGAATTATAGAATTTAAGGGTTATCATTTTATGTGACAAACCAATATTTTATGTGATTTAGTTATTGTCACATTTGGTATAATCTTCTTATCATACTTGTCATTATTTCCATATACATGCAGTTGTTAGTATTATTATTAACACTTATATGCATGAATCACTTTGTATATTTAAATACTAATGAATGTAATCAAACTCAAATGGCCTTTTATGTAATTAAGAACTAAATTATTCAAAGTGGTATGGGACACTTTGAATAATATGAAATGTGAATCCAAGTAATATGTGACACTTGGAATGTTAAGTAATGAGTAATTTAAAAAATAAAAGTGGTATGAGGCACTTTGATTTAAAGAAATGAGGAATGAATTAGACTTATTATGTGATGGGTGGGGCCCGTTATAGCCCCTTGATGCATCGGTAGGTCTCATGAGAAAAAATAGACATGGAATTGGTTGAGTCCTTTCTCAAATTGATTTATGGTCTTGGAATGCAGCCTTGAAAAAGAGTTTATGGTCTTGGCATGAGGCCTTGACACAGTCCGACATATGCACTTCCATCATTATGACTATGAAATTTAATTAACCAAGTGAATATTAAACTAGTAGAATATACTCAGTTAAAGAGATTATACTTATGAGAATCAGAATAAGTAAATGCTTATAGAATAATGTTTATTCAAAACTCAGAGATTTATCAACCAGTTTAGGATTACAGTTAGTAAGGGAAGAAATTGAAGTAATCATTTTGTGTGCAACTTTGATCATGTATTACTTCCATGTATAAATTCAGTACTTTCACTTTCACACATCACACTTATTATAGTTATAATAACTCATGATTTATATGTTGTACACCATATATTTTGTATGATCACTCTTATGATTAGAACATGTTTCATTATGACCCTGTTAGTATTCCTTGAAATGTTCACTTATAATTCTTGGACAAAATTTTATGTTATGGTTCATGTATTGAAACCTTCCTTACCAAAATGTTTTATGGATAATTTTAAAATGAATGTTTTCAAAAGGTTTTAATTGAAACATTACCTTATTTTTAAAAACCCTTACTGGGAATTCATGTTCTCACCCAACATTTTAATTTAAATTTTATAGGTTTAGTAAATTTGAGTTATACCGAATGGTGAAAGCTTTGTGGAGATTCTTTACCCTTTCAGTTTTGAAGGAATTGTAATAATTGTATATGGTTCTCCAGGACCTAAACCAAAAATATCCTATTTATTGAAACATGATGTGTAATAATCATCTTTCCTTTTTATGAAAGAAAAACTACACACCATGTTTTAATGAAACTGCAGCGGCTCCGGGGCATCCTGGGGCGTGACATGACACATAAAACCCCAAATCTCATTCTAAATCATGATGAGTCGATTAAAGGTTTCAGGTGTAGTGGAAGCATGGGAGGCATGTTGCCAACTTTAATTTGTTCCATATTCAATGAACAATCTGGGATCTATTCGACAATGAATGTTGTGATCCATAGGTGTTCCACAAATCTACGGATATCATCGAAGGAGTCTCCAGGTGCTAGTACAGAAGATCCTTGCACTTTCATTGTCTGCATTTGATCTTCTTGAGAACTACTTCCAAAGCAATCCCTTTGATCTAGTGGATGAAGATCTCTCTTGTTCTTAAGAGCGTTCTCAGATAGGAAAGAACTCTCTAGGCTTGAGAGGTTTTCTCCAAAACAAATTCCACAACTCAATTGGCATCCCTTATCTAATAAGAGAATAATATAACGAGGAATTTATTTCACTAGGGTAATAATAAAATAATTTGCACAAGTTCCTTTAATTATTTCATTAATCCTAGTGAAACCCCCATGTCAAATAATAATAGTGATATTATTATTTCCTGACACATGCTTAACCTGCGAGTTATAATTAAATATTATTTAATAAAATAATATTCAATATTATTATTTCTCACTAGACCCTTAAACTCAGTCCACCAATCCTCCTCAATATTTATTTCACCTTGAATAATGACTATTTATTTATTAAATAAATATCACTTAATTATTCAATGATAAATAAATAAATATTATATTCAACAAAACAACAAATAAATATTTATTAATTATTCCTCCCACAATATATATTATCTCGAATAATAAGTTTTGGAATAAATGTGGTTAGAAATCCATGAATAATTATTAAACCACAACCGGGAATAATCTTTATTTAACTTATTAAATAATA
The DNA here is from genome assembly GCA_963277665.1 of Viscum album. Classification (NCBI taxonomy): domain Eukaryota; kingdom Viridiplantae; phylum Streptophyta; class Magnoliopsida; order Santalales; family Viscaceae; genus Viscum; species Viscum album. Next base: position 96,361,949 of record OY728130.1, on the reverse strand, counting down.
AACAATGTATTATTTAACTGAGATACTAAATACACTTAGTGTGTGACTCTCTAGGCCTCTTTCTCAGTGGTATTAAGTGGAGTAGCCTAAAGTCTAAGGTTATCATCCAGAAACATGCCAAGCCACCCATATAGAAATAAGTTAATGTCACAATGACATGTCACCTCATATGAATGTTTACCATGTAATATAATCCCTTTATCACAATATCTCTAATTGAGAAGGTTTCATGCCAATGACATCAACTTATATGCTTGATATATCTTTCTTTGACTTTTTAGAAATAGAACTTGCCTATAGAACACCATGTCCATGAATTTATTTAGGCTATAACATTTCCATAAAAGGGCTTGAGATATTAACTTGTGTTAGTGAACATAAGGGATAAATCATTTCTCTCATTATTCATTAATGCAATATTACTCATGACGTACCCAATGTATCCTACCTCACCCCGAACATATGTCATCATGGTTTTCGTCAATACATCAAAGTACATGACTCATAATATCCATTAATGATAATCTTAAAGTATTATGAACAATACACACATTCGTAGATAGGAGCATCCAATGACACTTATAAATGTGTATTTCCTAATGTCAAGTCTTATTCTTATAATATCCTATTGGATATCACCAATGGAGTACACCATGAGAAGGTGCCTCAAATTCCTATGAGTCTCCACCCCTAATATCCTGTATCATTTGTGTCCCTCCAATGATATCATTCTTCCATATAACATATATCTAAGAATATTGTCATAGCACTTACAGGTTCTCATCATAGTGAGGAACTTCTATGACCTTTTAGTTTGACAACTTCTCTTGGGAAATTATCACATACAACATTATGTAGAAGAACAATCATGATGTGATAATGAATTTATTGATATTCAAAAACCATGAATATAAGTTATCATAAAGTATATAGAATTTGGTTCTAGGGAACCAACTCCAACAGACTCCCACTTTCACTAGATCTAACTACTAACAACCTTCAATCCGCTATCTCTCACATGATACTCTTGCTTCTGCTGAGATAGACCTTTAGTTAAGGGGTCCTCCATGTTATATTCTATGGATACTATTATCACTACAACTTCACTCCTATGATGAAAATCTATCAAGAGGTGATACTTTTGGAGTATGTACTTTGTCTGATGATGTTACCTTGGATCTTTTAAAAGATCCACCACTTTATTATTATCACAATACAATGTGATAGGTTCTTTAATGCTAGGTATCACATCAAGATCTTAGACAAAGTTTTATATTCAAATATATTCCTTGTCTGGATCAGAATCTGTTATATACTCAGACTCCACTGTAGAATCAACGACAAATGGATGCTTTGAAATCTTACAGCTCACAGATCCTCAGTTGAGACAGAAAACATATCCTGATTGTGACCTCAGATCATTCTAATCTATCTAAAAACTAGCATCAATATACCTACTAATGACAAGATCCTCATCTCCTCTATACACCAGGAACATATCCTTTGTTCTTATTAGATACTTAAGGATATTCTTAACAATAGTCCAATGTTTTTTTCCTTGATCTTATTGATATCTTTCTACCATTATCAGTGTGTAGGAAACATCAAGTCTAGTGTATAACATAACATAGATTATTGATCCTATCACCAAACCATATGGGATATTACTCATTATCTATTTCTCTTGTTGTTTCTAGGGAAAAATTTTCCTAGAAATATATAATCCATGTGACATTGGAACCAATACCCTCTTGGATTTTTTCATACAAAATCTCTTTAGTATTTGGTCAATATATGTACTTTTACTTAGTCCAATCAACCTCTTGGATCTATCATGAATGATCTTTATCCCTATAATGTAGGTTACTTCTCCTAATTCTTTCATATAGAATCACTTTTTCAACTAGTCCTTAACTGATTGTAAGATTGGTATGCCATTTCCAATAAGTAATATTTCATCAACATATACTACTAGGATAACAAACTCATTCCCACTAAACCTTTTGTAAATACATGACTCACATTCATTTTTAATGAAACCAAATTCTCTTATGGATTCATTGAATCTAATGCCCCATTACTTGGATGCTTTCTTCAATCCATAAATGGATCTCTGTAACTTTCAAACCCTTTTGGCATCACCTAGTGTCACAAACCCTTCTGGTTGTGTTATATAGACATCTTCTAGAAGGTTCCTATTAAGAAATGTAGTTTTTACTCCCATATACAAAATCCCATAGTCATTTTAATATGCTATATTAATTATGATTCGAATGTATTTAAACATGGAAAATAGAGAAAAGGTTTCATCATAGTCAATTCTTTGACGTTGTTTGAACCCTTTATCCACTAGATTTTCTTTATAGGTACTAAATTTACCTTCCATGTCCATTTTTCTCTTGAATACCCATTTTTATCTAATAGGATTTATATAAACTATCACATCGACTAGAGCCCAAACTTGGTTCTAATACTTGTAATCTATCTCAAAATTCATAGCTTCTAGCCATCACGTGGCTTCTGATCTCTCTACTACCTCTTTATAGGATAGAGGTTCATCATTTTCCAACAATAATGAGTCACCATCCTTGGTTACTATAAAACCATATCTCTCTAGTTCCCTTACCTCTCTTACACTTCTACATAGTACTTGTGTTTTAAGAACTAATTCTTCCATTGGTACCTATAGAATTTGTTCATGTACTAACTCTTGTGTATCTTGAGAATCAATTTAATTGAAGTCGGTCTTTCTCCCACTATCCCTTTTGAGGATGTGCTCCCTCTCAAGAAAGACAGCTTTTCTGGCGACAATCATTTTCTTGTATGAGGGGTTGTATAGGTAATATCCCTTTGTTTCCTTGGGATACCCTATAAAGATACACTTCATGCCCAAGGGTATTAGTTTTTTATCCTAATAAAGCCTTAACAAATGCCTCACAACCCCATACACATGTATGTGAAAAAAATGGGTTTCTTTCTACTCCATATCTCAAAGGGAATTCCATTTTACACCTTATTTGGTACTCAGTTTAATGTGTATACCACAGTTTATAATGAATATCACCAAAAGGATAATGGAAGATCTGTATGACTCATCATTGACCTTACCATGTCCAATAATGTACAGTTCCTTCTTTTAATAATACCATTCCACTATGGTGTATAAGGTGGATTGAGTTGAGATAGAATCTCAAACTCCTATATAAAGTTGATGAACTCTTGGTTAAGATATTATCCACCTTGATTTGATTGAAGCTTATTTATCTTCTTACCAAGATGATTCTCTACTTCATTCTTGAATTCCTTGAATTTCTCAAAGGACTCATACTTATACCTCATTAAGTAGACATAGAAATATCTACTCAGTCATCAATAAAATTTATGAAGTAAGAATATCCACCTCTATATTCTATTGGAAATGGTCCATATACATCAGTGTGTACCAATCCTAGAAGCTATGTGGCCCTTTTACCCTATCCACCGAATGGTGGTTTGGTCATTTTCCCTTGTAAACAAGCATGACATTTATCAAGTATTTTTAGTTCAAAAGAGTCTAAATAACCATCTTGATAGAGCTTTGTCAGTTGATTATCATTTACATGACCAAGATGGTGATGCCACAACTGGGTCTTATATGAGTCGTGTGAACATGATTCTTTATCAATTTCCAACACTTGGTTTTCATAATTTAATACATACAGCCCGTTATTTAAATGTACCATTCCATAACATATTTTTTCCATATAAAAGAAACAAATTTTATTTTCAAACTTGAAAATAAACCCATATGTATCTAAAAATGATATAGAAATTGTGTTTTTGGTAATGGTAGGTATATAATAACAATCATGCAAAACCAAAATCATTCTCATTGGTAGTTCATAGATCCACCAATCCTTTATAAATTTTTTAAAATCTACTTGATTATTATATTTGAATACATATGTGATCACCACAAGCTATATCTAATACCCAATGTGTATAAATGGAAAGATTGAAATCAATAATAAATACACCTTTGGCTTCCCCTTACCTCTATGTTCAGTTCATATTCTAGTGGCCTGACTTTCCATGTGAAAAAAATAATGCCTCCTTTTCCTTACCCTGTATTTAGATCTTCTTCTTCTTGGTCAAATGTTGCTCTGGTGATTTAGACTGTTTATAATTCTTAGGGCCCTTTGCCTTGTTATTATTCTTCCTATTCACCATAAGGACTCTGGGTTTGTCATACCCCATTTTCCTCTCCATTTAGTGAATCAAGGTCAGAAGTTCTGATAGACTCTTCTCATTATTGATCATATTATAATTCATAATAAAACTAGATAAGGTCTTGGATAGTGATGATAGTATGATATCTATACACAACTAATCCAGAAATTTAATCCCTAAGATGTCCAGATGCTCAATGTAGCTGCTAAGCTTGACTACATGAGGCATATCTGGCACAGACTCTCCAAGCTTAGTCATGAACAAAGTGTGGCAGATCTCATATCTCTCTTGTCTCACCTTCTCTTGATAGAGATCATAAAGGTGATACATAATGCTATAGGTATTCATATACTCATGTTTCTTCAAGATCTTATTGAACATGGATGATAGCATGAAGCACTAAACATCTGTATCATCATTCATATGTTTCTTATATAGAGATAGCTCTTCATCACTTGCCTCATTTTCAAGAACAACTGGTAAAGGTTCTTCCAGTACATATAGTTTCCTTTCATGGATAAGGATGAACCATAGGTGCCTTTTCCACTCCTATAAATTAGTGTTGGTGAGAAGTTTTTCCTTCTCGATTATGGATCATAATTATATGTTTGATGTCATTTTTGATGTTGTTTCTACAAATAAGATGAGCATAATTTTAGTACTTTATCTAATAAAATTTAGACAAATAAATAAATATTATATTTATTAGTCTCTCACTATTTTATAGAAACCCAATATCCCTCACCATTGGCTTCAGAATATACTTTTTCTTAGACATTCAAGTGGCAAGGATCCATATTCCCCTTCTCATTACCCCAAATTTTGTTGTCAAGAAACTTGAAAGGTTTTAGGTAGGAATTCCAAATTCAAACTGTATTAACTCATAGTTCCTTGATCTGTTGAGTGGAATCCCCAATCCTAAAATCATTAATTTATATTTCCTCAACCTTTTCCACTCAGTTACACCAAGTCCTGCTTTGTCAATCGACCCTTGATGTGAACCAAGTCAAGTCAACCCAAAACCTCATGTTAGAATTCCCTAATAATTAAAAGCACCCCAAATTTGTCTAGTCATGCACTTTTAACTGTGATTCGATTCTAACTGAAGTAATGGAAGGCTATACCGACTTAATATTTTATTGAGTTATTTTATCCTTTATACCTAAATTTCGAATTAGTATCTTTATCACATGCTTTTTAATATTAAGTGGGGTAACTTAAGTGATTAACCATATCTTTAGATAATATTTATGCATAATCCAATTCATTTTAGTTCAATATTGCATGCTTTTTAATTCATTAATTATGTGATCGCAAGAAAACATCCATAATGAATAACCATGAAACTGATAGAAATTAAATAAAGGTTATGATCATGAGATTGTTCTAATGGTTATTTTATCTAGAGGTTGATAAACTAACCACTGACTTAGGGTAGAAACACTTTAACCATTTAAGGTTCATGTTTATAGCTTTCCACATGTCCACCTTTGTATCTCCTTAGATTGGTTTCTCCTCAGCTTCTAACTTGAACCACCTCCAATAGATTTGGATCTCCATGCATTTCATATGATTTTACTCACATGAAGGTGAGGGGTAAAAGGGGGTTTACATAAAAGAAACCATGGGAATTAATTCCCTACATATTAATGAGGAGATAAGGCACAGAGAACAACAATTTAATTTAATAATAAATTAAAAGGAAAACAATCACATATAAAGGTTTGGTCTAGCTCATGATCATACACATGTATTAAATTAATTACATATTTAATAAAACTATCATTCAATTCTTTAATCATTCTTATTTAATATAAATCATTCTTGAATCGATTAATTATTATCTTTAATTAATCAGTCCTTTTATCTTAATCCTTTTCTGAATTTCCTTGAGATTTTCATCCATTATAATTTTAAACAAATTAAAATTCATTTAAAATTAAACTTTTACATAAATGTACCTTGAAGGTAACCTGATGAATACCCATCCAAATATACTCAACATGTATTATACTTGTATACACTTTATTCTTTGTGACATATAGCAGGCACGACTTATCACGTACTTTCATGACATGTACTTCACGGATGATTACACAAATTAAATGATTTTTTAGTAATGTTTCATGATTTAATGCACACATAATAATAATTTTAATACAACTTATACATGATATTAAGATCTTAACATTATGTAGATATTAAAGTTTTAATTCTTCATAATTTGGTAAAATTACAGGGTGTGTAGATCTGATCTACACAACATGCACTACCTTCACCGTCTATCTGAAGTACACACTTAGGGACTCATCGTGTGAGGAATACTTCAAAATTCTTGGAGTACATGGCATGTCTAGTGGGCCATAGAAGTTATAATACTTCTGAAGCTAATGAAACTATTTTAGTAAAATTGAATTGTCGCAATTCCCAGGAAATTACACCAAAAATTCGAGTTCCTTTTGGATTTCCTTCTTGATCAATTACAACTACTGCATTTTCATCAGATCGTATTTTCATACCGTTTTCACGTTGTAGTTATTTACAATCATGTACTATCAATGCTTTGTCTATTTTGGATCTTTCTAGGGGCATATGGGGGTGCTTCCGTTTTTTTTGGTGCTTGAAACTTTTGTCTTCTCCCTATTACTATCATCTCTAGAGTCAATATTTGGATATTTTGAGAAACTACTGAACTCAATCACTTTCTGTCGTGACTCTTCAGTTTTCTATTGAGTTCTATCTTGTATAGGTACTCCAAAATTGGATAAGTGATCAATTTTTAGGTTTCATCTTCTTAAACCTAATTGGTTACTTTCAATTATGTAAATCAATAATTCAAACTGCACTCAAAGGTAGGGCATTTCCCATTTTTATAGGAACTTCTATTCCAGAAACAATGGTATCTCCAATTATAGCCCATCTGGGATGTAAAATATATCTCTTCTCACCATCCCCATAGTGAATGAGACAAATGTATGCATTTCGTGTTGACTCTGAATTACATGGTCACCGGTCAGCTAATCCATGTATGGGATATACGGCCCAACCCTGACCTAAAAGGTACTACACACCGAGTCTAGTGGGAAACACGGTGTGTAGTTTGGATGATTGTACACTAGTATATCCCGGTCAACACATGGTGTAAGAATTAACTACACCACATTTCTTTAATGCACATGGGTTGATTAATTTCAGAATTAACTCTTAGTTAATTAATCACAACTACATGGTGTGTACTATTGTGTTATTCAGGCATAATCCTTAGCACATTCAGATGAGTTCCATGATTTTATTTTAATCATAAAATTAATCCTTTCTGTTAGATCTGTGAGAAATAATGGAGGAAGAAATAGATCTCATAATTCATATTAAATAAATTATTAAACTTGAATTGAAAAACTAAATTATGAATTCATAAATCACCAAAGAATTTAAATAATTATAAACAACAATATTCCCCCTCTAATACCACTTGAAGGTTCTGGACACAGTGTAATCACGGGAGGGACGGTGCCCAAATTTAATTTTCTCCATATTCAATAAACAATTCGGGATCTATGCGATGATCAATGTCGTGATAGACAGAATTGAATCAATGAAATAAGACAAAGGAATAGAAATATAGAACCAATAGAGAGGATCAATGTATATTCTTTATAATTAATTTAACTAAATAATAATTACCTCCAAGGTTTATTCTTTCTTCATTGATGTGTTCTGCCACAGATCTGCAATGCACTGTTGTTGCGTTGTAGAGATCAAGGGTAGATCACCTTTAGTGGTGATCCACATGTGTTCCATAAATCTTTGGATATCGCCAAAGGATTATCTGGTTTCTAGCATGGAATATCGATGTGCTTACATCGTCCACCCTCGATCACCTTGAGAACCGCTTCCAAAGCATTCTCTTTGATCTGGTGGATGAGGATCACCCTCTTTCTTGAGGGAATTGTTGGATAGAAAAGATTATATAGGATTTAGAGGTTTTCTCTAAAATTTTGTCCACAACTCAATTAGTGTCGCTTGGCTAATGAGAGAATAAAATAATCGGGCATTTATTTCACTAGGGTAATAATAAAATAATTTTCATAAGTGCCTTTAATTATTTCATTAATCCTAGCAAAATCCCCATGTAAAATAATAACAGTAATATTACTACTTCCTGACATGCACTTAAATTGCGAGTTATAATTAAATATTATTTAATCAAATAATATCCAATATTATTATTTCTCATTGGGACCTTAAACTCAGTCCGCTAATCCTTCTCAATATTTATCACACCTTGAATAATGACTATTTATTTATTAAATAAATATCACTTCATTATTCACCGATAAATAAAAAAAATTATATTCACCAAAACAACAAATAAATATTTATTAATTATTATGCCCATGATATATATTCTCTTGAATAACTAGTGTAGGAATAAATGAGATCAGGCATCCATCAATAATTATTAAACCAAAATCGAGGATAATATTTATTCAACTTGTTAAATAATAAAAAATATATTATTTAACTGAAATACAGGATACACTTAGTGTATGACCCTTTAGGCCTCTTTCTTAGTGAAATTAGGTGAAGCAGCCTAAATTTTAAGGTTAGAGTCTAGTAACACGCCAAGGCACCCATAGAGAAATAATTTAATGTCACAATGAAATGTCACCTCATACGAATGTTTACCATGTAATATAAGCCCTTTATCATAATATCTCTAATTGAGCAGGTTGCACGCTAGTGTCATCAACCTATATGCCTGATATCTCTTTGTTTGACTTTCTAGAAATAAAACTTTCCTATAGAACACCATGGTCGTGGATTTATTTAGGATATATCATTTCCATCAAAGGTCATGAGATATTAACTTCCTTTAGTGAATAGAAGGGATAAATATTTTCTTGCATTATTCATTAATTCAAAATTACTCGTGACGCACCCAACATATCCTAACTAACTATGTACATCTGTCATCACGGTTTTCATCAACACATAAAATTATGTGACTCATAATATCCATTAATAATAATATTAAAGTGCAAGGAGAAATAAACATGTCCACATATAGGAACATCCAATGACACTTATAAATGTGGATTTCCTACTGTCAGGTCTCGTTCTCATAATATCCTACTAAATATCACTAAGGTAGTACACCATGAGAAGGTGCCTCAACTCCTATGAGTCTCCACCCTTGATATCCTAGATCATTTGTGTCCCTCAAATGATATCATCCAGCCATAGAACATATATCTAAGAATAGTTTCATAGCACTTCTGGGTTCTCATCATAGCGAGGAACTACTATGACCTTTTAGTGCGACAACTGCTCTTGGGACATTATCACATAAAATTTTACGCAGAAGAACAATCATGTTTTGATAAGGAATTTATTGATATTAAAAAACCATGAATATAAGTTATCATAAAGTACATATAATTTGGTTCTAGGGAACCAACTCCAACATTGATATCCTCCTCATGGTTCTAGAAACATGGGCATCCTCTTAGGTGTAATCCCCAACCAAACCTCCAAATCACCATAATTTGAGATCCTCCTCATGATTCTAGAAACATGGTTATCCTGATATGTGTAAGCCCCAAAGAATAACCTTACTTGACCCACCTACTAGTTAAGGTACCTTAGGAAATCCCTCCTAGAGTAATCCCCTCATCTTTCTTGTAGGGAATTCCCCTACCTTCCATATCCCCCACCCTCATCCACTAGAGGATAAAGAATATTGTGCAGTTTGTAAAATATTAAACTTCTTTTTATTTCTCACACCAAGCATGACTCGCATGGTATTATAGTTTAGTGATGATCACAACATCTACATGATCAAATACCTCTCTCAGTATAGAGTCCTTTTTCAGATCTTCTTATCGCCTTGCACATGGGCCTCCTATTCAATATAATCCCCAACCATGTTTCATCCTCTCAAAGGAAAATATTTCCTATGAGAAAAATATTTAAAAGGACGTGTTACTGATGAATAAACCTAGGTCCTCAATATTATGTGTGATACCCAACCTTCCAAACTATGTGGGATTTGATTTATATCCAAACAAGATACGTAGGAATCCTCCTTGAGGTTCAAACCCAACACCTCAAATTCACCCTAATATTCTATGGGACATATCCCTAGTAGGGTCATACCCAAACTATGAGGTTATATCCCTTCTAGGTCCCAAGGGCCACTTTAGTATAATTATCACACAATCCTTGACTGGGCACCTTCCACCAAGATGTTCTTATCACATGATGTTAAACTGCACAGTTTGGTCCTCATCACATGACCTTAAAAGGTATGATGTGTCCAATTAAGTGGCACTGAACTATGTGGGTTCTAATTCATTTCACAAAGATATATATTAAGGCCATATCTTGGGCCTGATCCTGACACCAAAACAAATCTTATCTTTCAAGATGACAATAAATTAAAAATCACCCCACTGTGTGGATTAAAACCAGCATCATGATAATAAACAACATAAGAATCACTAATCCATTTAAAAATGGTACCATTGATGGGAAACCTTATATACATATATATATATATACCCATCTATGGATAACCTTAAATACATACAGATGATTCTAAAGAAAATTCATGCTAATAATTTATTATTAATACAAGGGTGACTCATTTCATATTTGGGATTTAATAAAGGATTCACAAATATCTACAAAATATATAAGAGAGTCTTGGAGTAGGAAATAATTGCCCCCAAAAAAGGTTTGATGAGATCTACTTCCCATACTCTCGACCAATGTGAGTCCCTAAGGATTGTTGGATCCATTTCCTAATGGTCACCTACCTTTGGAAATTAGGTTCATGAAACATCTCAAATAAGGTAATCGTTGGTTGTTTCTAGTTCCATGAATAAAAACCATTTGAAACTACCCAGAAAGGATGTGAAAATATATTAATGGCATGAAAGTTCATGCCACCACTACCACAAAATGTCATTCAAACCCCACATAGTTTTCAGGAATGAAAAAGACATGCTGAGTTTTACTCGCACCTTATTTGAGTTGTTGTTTGGTACCCAAGAAGATTACATGGATGTGGGTTTGGATAAGGGAAAAGGACCGTATTGTTGATAGTTTCATTTTGGATGGGCTTGAACATGGAGATAGAACCAACCAAGGATTTAGGACTGGGGTATTTTGAGTTATTTATCTCATCTTGGTATTTTATCAATATGAATTCTTTCATGTCATTTAGTTACATTTTAGCCAGACATTACATGGTTCATTTGTATTTGGTTTACATGGTTCATCCTTTATCTTCTAGTTATATGGTGTATTGTTTTATCTATTTTTTTTGTATATAGTGTATTGGTTTTCTTGGTTCATTTTTTTATTTTCTTTGTATTGAAACTATTTACTAGGGGGTATAGTCACCCCACTATGTTCTATAAACCCCTACTACTAATCAGCAACCTCTAGCATATGAGGAGGTTCACTTGATGTCTAGTAACCAACTTGATTTGGCCACATGAGAGAGTGTCGGATCAGGGGATGTTATAAAGTCTTATCTAAGGTGGGTTTTTTCTTTTCTATTGATTTACTATTTGGTAAAGGTAGAAATGAGACTAGGATGTGTTGGGACTTGGTAATGAGTTTGTGCATGGGAAAAACTGACCCATGTACAGGGGAAAATATGAGTTCCCATGGATGGGATTTCTATTCATGTTATTCATTTGTTACAATTGATATTATTTCACCTTAGGTGATTCACATATTGTGTGATGTTATTATTTACTGAGATTTATACTTATGGCTTGATATGGTGTGAGATGAGTATACATGCATTCTAATAAGAACATAGGGATATATATTGACATTCATTGTTCATGATAGGGATATATTTAATTAATTTGATATATTTTCCTGCATGAACTATGAAATGAGATACCTGTTATATCTGATAAATGAAATTGAAGAACTATTATGTTATTCCAATTCACTTGTTAATCCGTGTTTAAATAGACCATGAGCGGGTGTTTCTCTATTTTTGTCACCTTTTGAGGTTAACCTTGTTTTTATCCAGTGTTCTAAGGATTATTTTTATTTTTTAGAGAAAATGCCTCTTCATCATCTTTGAATTGAGTGTCAGAAGAGTGGAAATCAGCACACTTCTAATGTAGCTGAACCAAAGATTCTTGTATCTCATAAGTATTAGATGGATGTTCAGCTTCATGACAACTTCCTGAGGGTTATTTGATCCATATAAAGGGATATTTTCCTCATTATACCTTCAATGTCTGAGATGAAGAGATATTTTCAGTTTTATCATCCACCTAGGATCACCAGGGATGGAGGCCCCGAGGTATCCAAGTTCTAGATCGAGTTAGTAAAGATGGTCTTCAAGCACCTTGAGACACCCATAAATAGAAGAGTAAATCTTATTGCATACATAATCCATGGACCTTCCAATCATTTTTGGGACATTATAGAGCACGTTGGGTAGTAAGAGGAGTATCTTGGAAGGACTTTGAGGTGAATTTCATGAGTCACTTGTATTCGAAAGTATTGATGGATGAGAAGGCTCATGAGCTTATGCACTTGACATGGGTCGCCATGTTAGTGATAAGACACATTGGATTTTTCACTAACTTGTAGAACTTTATGCAATCTTTAGTATCTGATGAGATATCTAGGGTGAGGCATTTTCATAATGGGATTCTCTATGAGATCAGGTCATAGGTGAAATTTTTTTGCTTGATTATAATTTTAGATGTGATAAATCGGGATCTCATCATGGAAGGGGATCTGAGAGAGGTCCCAAGAAACGGTTAGGCTGTTTTAGTAAGGAAAACTAGTAACTCTTATTTTTGTGTAAATAAGTTCTACAATGATAGTTATCAGCTTGTAAATAGAGGGAAGAGTATTCAGGATAGTGGGAATCCATCTCAGGACCATGTTTCATTATAGTGTTATCAGTGTGGAAATTTTGGTCACAAGTGGCCTTAGTGTCTGTAACCTACTTTGGAGTGTCATTATTGCAGTAAGAAGGGCCGCCTACATAGTTTTTGTAGGGTCATGCAACAAAAGAGTAGTTTCGTGGGATCAGGACAAGTACTAGTGTCCAAGAATGACTCAGGTACACCTCAGCAGACAGGTAGCTAGCTTTCCACTGGACGTTCAGATCAAGGTAGGGGATGGGGTAATCCAATTTAGGAGTGGTAGTACATTCTAGAGGGAGTAGACCATGGTATTCATACTGGATACCAGGGTATAGGGGAAAGTTAGTTGCATGTTATGTAGTCTACTTCATCTAGTTTTGATATAGGACCTTCTATTATCATAGGTACAATTATAGTGTCATCTACCCTTGATTGTGTTTTGTTTGATACAACAGCATCACATTCCTTCATATTTGATCTTTTATAAATTGTTTGAGCTTAGTTTTGGAAATATTGGGTGGTATCTTAACTATCATTATATCATTGGGAGTGCGGTCAGAGAATATCTAATGTTTCAAGACATGTTCTCTAGAAATTGGTGGTTATTATTTCTTTTGGTAACTATTTGTGCTGGAAATGTTAGGTTTAGATTTGATTCTTGGTATGTATTAGATAGTTATATACCATGATCATATTAATTATTATCGGAGGAGAGTTTCCTTTATATCTCTATAAAGAGGCGTATATTTTCACCAGTGTGAGTGGGATATTCAATTTGTTCATGCAAGACCAATTCAGTGCAAATTGGATTTTATCATGTATCATATAGTAGGTCTTTATCTAGAAGACAGTGGAATGTAGAATTATAAATTTCCTCTAGTGGTAGACCATTTTCAGGATGTTTTCCTAAATAGTTATATGGCTTAACACCCAAGAAATAGATCATGTTTAGGATATATTTGGTATTGAAAGTAAATATAGTTTCTATCCCACATTATAGGATGTAACCAGTAAAGATTCATGACCTAAAGGTTTAGTTGGAAGATCTGGAAGCTAAGGGTTTCATACAACCTAGTACATTACCATGGGGTTCAACCGTGATTTTATCTAAGAAGGCTAATGATACCTTGATCTTGGCTATGGACTATCAGACATTGAACCAAATTATGGTCAAGAACTAATATCCCCTTCCAGGAATTGATGATCTCTTTGATCTGTTGAGAGGTGACCAGATTTTCTCTAAGATTTACTTGAGATAAAGGTATCATTAGTTGAGAGTGAGACTATCAGACATACCCCAGACTTCTTTTAGGAGCAAGAATAGATTGTATGAGTTCATTGTGATGTTTTTCAGACTAATGAACACATTGAAAATATTCATTTCCTTGATGAAATGGATTTTTTTTCCTTTTTTAGACCAGGTTGTGGTGATTTTTGTCTAAGAAACCTTACTATAATCTCATATAGCATATGATCATAACTAACATCTTGACATCGTCTTGATTATATTGAGTGATCATTAACTTTACACCAAACTAATAAAATGCAATTTCTGGTTTGATAAAGTGCACTTCTTGGTTCATGTCGTCTCATTGGTTGGAGTGTCAGTAGACCCAAAGAAGTTTGCAGTCATGGTATCTTGGGAGAATCCTTATAATGTCTTCTAGATTCGAATATTTCTGGGTTTATTAGGTTATTATCGGTGTTTTATATAGGAATTATCTTATCTTGAAGTACCAATGTATCGGTTGACCAAGAAATAAGTGAAGTTTGTTTGGTTGGATTCTTGCAAGAAATATTTTTAAGAGCTGAAGGGTAGGTTTTCCTCAGTATTGATCCTCACCTTACCTGTGCCGAGTAAGAACTATATCATTTATTGTGATGCATCAAGTGTTAGACTTGAAGAAGTTTTGATCCAGGAGGACTGAGTGGTTTCTTATGGCTATAGACAGCTGAGAATACATGAGATGAATTATCCTACTCACGATCTGGAGTTATCAGCGGTGGTACATTCCCTAATATGTTGTAGATTCTATCTTTTGGGTGAGAGGTTTGTGGTGTAAATGGACCATAAGAGACTTAGGTTCATCTTTTATCAGTGGGACCTGAACCTTTAGTAGAGGGGGTGGTTCAAGTATCTGTAGTCTTTTGACTTCAAGTTGGCTTATACACTAGGTAATGGAAATATCATTTCTCAATGACTTGAGTTGGAAGACCCAGACAGAGGTAGTGTGAGAGTCTTGTGATGAGTTTTGGATTATGGAACTCTTTGTAAACATGCATCTAGATGTTCAAGAGTCCTAATAATAAGTATATTTGACTTAGAAATATATTATACCCATGCTTTTATACTAGATCAAGATCGAGCAGATATCTGATTCGGAGGGCTTATTTTTTACCCTTATTTACTAGATTTACCCTTTAACCATGGTAAATAAAATATTTACTGAAGTTACTATTCATAATGTCTAAAAATAAAAGTTACCTATTTACATAATTTGGACCTCTTGATTCCAAATATAGAATCCATTTTTACAAATTCAAAACACAAAAGTTACAGAAATTAATTTGAAATTAATTCCCATTATCAAAACCAAAAAGCGTGTTTTTAGGAAATAATAACTATCAAAACATTGAAATGTTTTTATGTCTGATTAAAAATTAAAATTACTTAAAATGACCAAAATTAGATTAAATGGTAAAAATATAATCTAATTGCACTTTAAAACCAATTAAAAATATAGTCTAATCATATAAATAAATTAGATTAAAAGGCAGTTTTGAATTAAAATGCAGTATTTTTCACTATTCATTAAAAAATGAACTTTATCAGAAAAATATCAAAAATTTACCCAAAGTAAATTTTTATGTCCTGCTTATCAATAAAAAGTTTATTTTTTTCAAATAAAACATATAAAAGTAAAAAAACTACATTTAAAAGGGGTTCGCCACCAAAAGGTAGTAAAATGACCTTTTAAAGATATTAGAGTATTTATGCTTAAAATTGGATTCATTCTCATTTTAAGACTCTAAATTTTATTGTATAAATGTAAAAACATTTAACAAACATATATAATCATATTGTACTTAGTTTTTTTCATTCCTGCTAACACAATGGCAAGGCATTAACTACCATTTAAAATAATATTATATTATTATTATTCAGTATGACTCATCCTTGTGTGCAACATGAGATTTCAGAGAAACTCATTATTGTGTGTCGGGTATGCAATCGAATATAGAATCCCCTTTAAATTAAAATTAATATTTAATTCACAAATACTAATAAATATGAAAATGTCATATTCTTTATTTATCTAGGATGTTACATCCTTCATACCTTTTGGGAATTACATCCCTGTAATTCTATTCACTTATCAAATAAATGGGGGTATTTATCCCTCATAGCATTCTCAGATTCCCATGTTTCCTCTTCAACCATATGGTTTTTCCCTAAAACCTTTACCTAATTAATTACCTTATTCTGCAACACTTACTCTCTTCGGTCAAGAATCTGGACTGGTTATTCCTCATAAGAAATTTTCTCTTCCAACTGAACTATCTCTGGACTCAAAACATGAGATGGATCCGGAATATACTTTCAAAACATTGAAATAAGAAAAAAAAATGTGTACCTGGGATAAACTTGGAGGTAAATCCACTTTGTACACAACTGATCAAACTTTCTCCAGGATTTCATAGGGTCCAATGAACCTCGGACTCAGATTTTCCTTATTACCAAAATGCATCACACTTTTCCAAGGATAAACTTTGAGAAAGACATGATCACCTACCTTGAAATAAAGATCCTTCATCCAGTTATCTGCATAACTTTTCTTCCTGGTCTGAGTTGTTCTCATGTGCTTCTGAATCAACTAAACTTTCTCTGCCATCTCTTCTACCAATTCTGGTCCCATAACTTCCTTTCACCTACTTCATCTCAAAATGTTGGATTTTGACATCTCTTCCTATATAATGACTTAAATGGTGTCATTTGTATACTCAAATGAAAACTGTTATTATAAGAAAACTCAACCAAAGAAATATGTTGGTCCCAACTTCCCTGGTAATCCATTGAAGAAGTACGTAGAATATCTTCCAAAGTCTGAATTGTTCTTTATGACTGCCCATCTGATTGAGGATGAAAAGTTGTACTAAAATTTAATTCAGTACCCAACAACTTCTGAAAGCCTTTACAAAAGTTAGAAGTAAACCTGGGATCATGATCAGATACAATGGAGAGGTGAACTCCATGCAACCTGACTATCTCTTTAACATACAACTGAGAAAGTTGATCTAGAGACAGAGTATCTCGAATTGGAAAAAATAAGTAGATTTATTCAATCGATCAACAATAATTTTGATTGCATTGTTACCTCGAGATGTCTTTGGAAATCCTATAACGAAATCCATGGATATATTTTCCCACTTCCACTCTGGCACTAGTAAAGTCTGAACCATCCCTTTTGGTAACTTCCACTCTGTTTTAACTTGTTGAAAAGTCAAACACTTCACAGTAAACTCAACAATATCTCTTTTCATTCCATCCCACCAATAATACTCTTGAAGATCTCTATACATCTTAGTACTGCCCTAATGAACTGAAAACAGAGAACTATGAGCTTCACATAAAAACTCTTTATTTAACTATGAATCACAAGGAACACATAATCTCTTCCCAAACATCAAAACAAAATCTTTATCAATGTTAAATTAGAGTAACTTACCGTTATGAACCAATTCTACGTTTTTCTACAACTCACTGTCATCTTTCTGCGCTTTCTTTATTCTTTCTACTAGGGATAATTGTTCTAAAACCTAAAACAAAACAGAGGAATTTCCTGCACCAACAACTTCTATACCAAATTTCATCAAATCATTAATCAAAGGATCTTGTTCCAAACATAACATGGTTAATGTAGCATTAATTTTTTGACTCAAAGTGTCATCCACTTTATTTTCCTTTCCTAGATGGTAATGAATTGTGCAATCATAATCCTTGATTAATTCCAACCATCTCCTATGTCTCATGTTTAATTCCTTCTCAGTGAATATATACTTCAAATTTTTTTGATCAATATATATTTCACACTTTACTACATACAAATGATGCTTACAAATTTTTAAAGCAAAAACAATAGCATCTAATTCCAAATCATGTATAGGGAAATATAACTCAAGAGATTTCAACTAACGTGAGGCATAAGAAATTACATGATCATTCAGCATTAGGACACAACCAAGTCCTTTCAATAAAGCATCACTGTAGATAAAAAATTCACCATCTTTGGAAGGTAATTCCAAAACTAGAGTATTCACCAATCTTATTTTCAATTCCTAAAAACAATAATCACATTATTTTATCCAGATAAACTTAACAACTTTTTGAGTTAACTTAGTCAGTGGGCTAGATAACTGTGAAAAAAATTCAATAAACCTCTGGTAATAAACTTCTAAACTAAGAAGACTACGGATCTTGGTTATATTTGTGGATCTTGGCCATTATTCAACAACTTTTTTTTTTATCAGGATCAATAGTTATGCCATTTTTTTAAATAATGTGACCAAGGAATGAAATTTATTGTACCCAAAACTCACACGTGCTGAATTTCCCATATAGTTTATTTTATTTTAAAGTTTGAAAGACAACCCTCAAATGAATTTAATTCTCTTATTTACTTTTATAATATACCAAAATGTCATCAATAAACGCAGCCACAAACTTATCCAAGAACTCACAGAAAATTCTATTCATAAGATCCATGAATACAGTAGGTGCATTGGTTAACCCAAAAGCCATAACTAAAAATTCATAATGGACATATCTAATATGAAACGTGGTCTTTGAAATATCTTATTCCTTTACTTTTAACTGATGGTACCCCGACCTCAAGTCAATCTTCAAAAAATAATGAGCTCCATGGAGCTAATCAAACAAATCATCGATATGAGGAAAAGGATACTTGTTCTTAACAATGATGTTATTCAATGCTCTATAATAAATGAAAAGTCTCATTGAACCATATTTATTTTTAGTAAATAAGAAAGGATCACCCCATGGTGATGTGCTAGGTCAAATAAAACCTTTATCTAATAACTCCTGTAATTGATTCTTTAACTGTAAAAGTTCAATTTGAGCCATTCGATAAGGGGTTTTGAAATTGGATTAGCATCAGGAACTAA